>QXTE01000010.1:5119468-5623688 GCA_003942145.1 Platysternon megacephalum
CCCCCCCCCCCCCCCCCCAGCCAATACACCTGAACCCCTAGCCCTCAGAGCCCAGGGATCCAGAGGGAGAAAACAGCCTGATGCTGGGTCCTGGCCTTGTATGGAGTTTCCTGCGTGCCATTGCCTCCTTCCCTCAGGGTGTGTGGGGAAGGGCAGCTGCAGGGAACCCTCTAGCTCCCTCCCCGCAGCATTGTCTTCTATATGCGTGCTGGACTCTGCTGGGTCCAGCAGCCCCTAGTGGTGGCCAGGAGCACTGCAGCCTACATCTGTGGGGGAAAGGGAATTCTGCACACACATTAATTTTTGCAAAATTCTGCATCGTACAGTGGTGCAGAATTCCCCCACGAGTAAAAACTCCCATAGACCCAGCAGCCCATCTGATGAGCTGTAAGGGAAAGACCAAGGTTTGCCAGGGGAAACGGGAGGATTGAGGGGGTTGGTGGAATGTGTGAGATCCCCATTGGTGAACTGGTCCTGGGAGCAGGCCATAAGGGGGTCAGTCTAACTCAGTCTTCAACTCCACTGTCATTTGGGAGAACCCCCAAATTCTGCTCTCTCTGGACCCTTCTCAGTCCTAGCTCCAGCCCTGGGCAGAGCTGAGAGTGGAGCTGACTGACTCCCTGGCCTGCGCTCCTGTGCAGGCGGTGATTGGTCTAACTGGGAGCAGCCTGCAGCATGCGCCCTGCTGAGAAATTATATCATATGCCTCTACTCAGAATTACGTACTCTCGTGCTGGTAGGCTGGGCTATACACTTCAGAGCACAGGAGAGGCCCTTCCCTGCTGGGACGTGCAGGCTGGATTGATAATGAACTGCCTCAGATTCCAGCGGGCTCTTGGGTGGGGGGAGGGGTTCCATTATATACCTCTCTCTTCCAGGGCAATGTTGCAATGAAATTTGTTAATCTGCAGTGGGCAGGGAGACTGCCGTGGCTGAGCTGCAGGGCTGAGGCAGGCAGGCAGCGTAGGCGGGGAGGCGGCAGTTTTGCCTAGGGCAGCAGATTGTCTTGAGCAGTCTCTGCTGAACAAGCTAGTTCAAAAAGGTTGCAGGGCCATAAGCAATACTTTGGGACATATTCTCTGCCCTAGTCAGCTCCCTTTATGTCACTCAGGTGGCCAAAGGCAGGGAACTCCTTCAGCAAGTCGCCTGTGTGGGGGAGGGAGGGGAGTCCTCAATAGGCAAGGATGTTTTTGATAAAGATTGTGCGAAGCAGACAGGCATGCATATAAATCGAACCCCCAAATTGCTATTTTTAGGAGGAAAAGGATTTTTACTGACAGCGTTAAACTGTAACCTTTTAACAGGTTTTTGTGTGTCAACAATACTGTTCAAAGGTGATCTGCTGAGTACCAGAAAATAAAGGGGAAATGATAAGTGTCTGCCTGTAGAACAGGAATATGGCCGACACTGTATGATTGGTGTTTTCCTATGCCTTCAGTGCCAACTTTTTGGTAGCTTTGCATTTTTCAAATTATTGTTGAGTCAGCACTTTTTAGGCTGGTTGAAATTATACCTGTGGACTGACCCATAACTTCAACTGTCTCAAAAGACCTACCGTCCTGCTGACTGACTGACTGGGTATATTTTTGGACAGGGGCTTTCCAAGGCTGAAGCTTGGAAAGCTAGGGATGTTCTTTGTTTGCATAAAGATGACGTACCTGGACCCTCGTTTGGTGATGCCAATGACCTCAGAAGACAAGTGCCCCATTCTGATTCACCCCAAAGCTCCCTGAGAAAGTTCCAAGGGGAAGAACCAGCCAAAGTCTGAATGAAAAGAAGAGAACTTGCAGCTGGTTTGTTTGCCTGCAAAAGCTGCTGACATGGCTGCTGGTGCAGTAATTGGTTGCTGGTCTCTGGCTAGGCAATGGCACCATGCCTGCCGAAGAGGCCTGTGCTTCCTCCACCCTCCTGACTGGCCACTGCAGGGTACAAGCCCAGCAACATACAAAATCTAGATTCAACACCTCCAAATAATCTCTAGCCAGCTGGCAAATCTATCAGTGAGGAACCTCAGGGCCAACAAGACCACTGGCTGATCTTTTCAACCACATACCAGCTTCCTGAAGCTGACTGAAGCCACAAGAGAGTTGCAACAATCATCCTGCACAAGTATCAGCGTTTTGGTTTTGTATTCTAATCTTTATTAGTGGCAGGACATCTCTAGCTCAGCATTTTTGCACTTGTTTTTAACTCCAGCAGGTGAGCATGTGTGGGCATGCACAGGAGGGCGTGGGGCCAGAGCCCACAGAATGTACTTGAGAATGGCACCGCTGCGATAGTTTCTCACCTACCTAAAACAGCCCTAGTTAAACAGCCTGCTGGCCAATAGACCTCACACACATTTCATGGTTTAGGAGTTGTAGCTTTAATCTGGGAAAGCATGTTATTTTTACTTACATTTGACATTTTAATATGAAATGTAAATTGTCTTGCATTGTATTGGAATGCTTCATTGTAACTCTATGATGATTAGGTTGGTGTGGAGAAAGGAGATTGGCTAATACGTAACCACCAATCATTTGGGCAAGCTGCCTTAATTGGCACCAGAGCTGTAGTCTCCACATTGGTTTCAACTCGGGAGTGATTTGATGCTCGCTATAACAGCTATTTGGCTGGAACCGAAGCATAGCAATCAGCATTGAGACTGATAATGTCCTGTTACTGTTAAGGGCTAATAGCTAAACAAGACTGCTGCCTTCCCTAATTATTACTTGGAGCTTATAAGGAACTATTGGTTTATTGATGGGATTTAGTCACCTCAATAATTACATTAATTTGGGGATGCCATTATACTGCACTTCTAATTTGATTTGTTTATACATATTTTATCCTTTTGCTTAGTTATTTAGTCGAGTTAATAAACAAGAGGTTCACAGACTCTGTCGCTCATGGAGGCCAAGCGCTGTGTGTTGTCCAGCTGTTACAGTGCACATGGCTTTTCAGGTTTAAGGCCTGTCTGAGAAGGTATCCAGCGTGGAGAGTCACAGCTTGGCTGGCCCCAGAAACTGAGCCTGTAGCTGAGGTTAGAAGAGCTGTTACAGTAATGATACCCTCGTGTCATAAACAGATAGTTAAGGGTTAATGCCTCTTTTACCTGTAAAGGGTTAAGAAGTTCACCTAGCCTAGCTGACACCTGACCAAAGGGACCAATGGGGGGACAAGATGTTTCAAAAGGAAGGAGGGAAGTTCCCTTTGTCTGGGTCAGTTTTCAGTTCTGGCTGGAGAGGAAAAGGAATCAGGAATCAAACAGGGTAGTGAGTATTTAGTGAAGGAATTAGCTTATGTTTATTTTCTTTTGTAACCTGTCTTGGGCATTATAGGTATTATCAAATTGGCTATTTTTTGATGTACTAAGAGTTTTGCCCAGGGGAACATCCTCTGTGTTTTAAATCTGTTGTCTGTGAGATCAGCTTGTATGCTATCTCCCAGAGGTTTTTCTTTTACCTTTCTTTTCTTTAATTAAAAGCCTTCTTTTTAGAGACCTGCTTGATTTTTCCTTGTTTTAAGATCCAAAGGNCTCGTTTTAGCAGAAAGGGCAAAATCTGCCCCAGCTAACAGACTGCGAAGACACAATAGACACTCGTCAGGAGCCCATTGAAACTTACCCCTCCTGGTTGGTTGAAGAGAAGTCAGGCAGGGCCAGGAATGCACCAAGGAGAGCTGGAGGAGAGTAAAATTAATTGGGAGGATGATGTAAAAATGTTGTGACAGAAAAACACTATGTCAATAGTTCAGCTTGTGTTGTTATACTGGAAGATGTTAATGGCAGCCATCAGTCTCAGCCCTGGTCAAAGCTGACAGGTGTGCTCCTCTCCTGCCATACCAGAGTCCCCAGTTCACTCCTACCCCCACCATGCGGGGGGCTCTGTGTAACCCTCCATTTCCCTTCCCCTCCTATCAGGGTGATTGCATCAGACCCAGACAGGCAGAACATTGGGGATTTCAGAACAGCGATGATCTCACATGCCATACATGCTGCTACAGTACACACAGGTAGACACAACAAGTTGAGCTAAGGACACAGTGGCTGTAAATTACTCATGATTTCCTTTCTTTCACAGCAGCATTTTTTTTATTCAGGATACTTTGTAATTTTATGACCCTGACTCATCTTCCATTTGTAGTAGCAGGCTGACTCGTCTATTCGTCCCTGAGCCCCAGGTAACTCAGAAAGGCATTACTATCCCTTGCTTATTACCATTTCACTGAAGTCTTTGTCTCAAGGCCCAGCTTCCTAACCAGTCACAACAACACTCCCCTCTCCCCACCCCTTTTGAGCGGCAAGTGAGTACTTTTGCTAATTTCTTCTGGAAGAAGAGTTAAAACCAGCCCTATCTGTCCATATTGCAGACCCAGGAGGTATGTTTAACACAAACAGTTACCGAGACTTTACCATTCTAAACTTTTATTCGCCATCAGAAATGAAATACACTGGTTCATCTGAATCTTTAAAAAAATTAACCCATTTAACTTTGGTTTATCGTTTAACGAAACCGTCTTAAGATCTGTCCTTTCCATTGGAGTTATTGTAGCAGTAATAGACAATAATTTATCAGGGGAAAATTGGACCTCAGTGTTCGCTGCCCCCCACGCCTGCCAGTTTTATTTTCCCTGTGCAAGGGGGTGAACTAGTACAGAACTTAGCTATAATGGATGTGCTTCTCTTGCCATACCAGTTTTATGCCAGAGTAAACTCCATTTACTTCCCTGGATTTGCTCCTGATTTACTCTGGCACAATGGAGAAGCCATTTACTCAGCCACAATAGGAGGGAGTGAGGAGAGCCCGGTAACTGCTTTTGCTTATGATTTTTTATCTGCTTTCTGTAGTGGCCTTAAATATGAACAATGATGCCTTTCCCATGATGAGTTATTTTCTGTTACTGCAACAGAAACTGAAGTGGGCCTGAGGGAAGAAATGAATCGTTAAGAGGGTTTTGAACAAGGAGACACCGGAAGCCTGATTCACTGGATTTAGGAGGGCCTTGAGTTACAAACTTCAGATCCAGATTCCAATTGCAACACACACCTGTGTTTATGGTTATTCAGAGCTGGGGTTTTAACAGGAGGGGTCTGACTGCGACACCCATAGAGCTGAGAGGGTTTGAGGTTTGGGTCAGTCTCCAATTTCATTGCAGTGTATTTAAAGCAAAAAAAAAAAAAAAAATTCAATACCTCCCCAACCCAGACACCATAGATGCTGGAACTATGGGTACGGGGGGGGGGGGGGGGGGGGGGGGGCCCCCCCCCCCGNCTTGAAGTGGTTTCCATTATATACAAGATGTATAGTTTGGTTCAATGGCTCTCAGCACCCCCACTATACAAATTATTCCAGCACCCCTGCCGGACACTTTAGATGGGAATGTTTTAGGTGTATTATATCACCCTAGTTATGTGCATGTACATCACACAAACAAGAAAGAGGAGGGGAGGCAGGAGAGTAACAAGGAAACAGCTGTCTTGCTTATGAAAAGATTTGCCAAGCTCATGTAGTTAGATTTAATAGCTGGGTGTTCCAGGCCCTTGAGAACAATGTAATTTGTGTCATTACTGGTACAAAGGCTGACTCTATGGCAGGGGTCGGCAACCTTTCAGAAGTGGTGTGCCGAGTCTTCATTTATTCACTCTAATTTAAGGTTTCGCGTGCCAGTAATACATTTTTAGAAGGTCTCTTTCTAGAAATCTATAATATATAACTAAACTATTGTCGTATATAAAGTAAATAAGGTTTTAAAAACGTGTAAGAAGCTTCATTTAAAATTAAATTAAAATGCAGAGCCCCCTGGACCAGTGGCCAGGACCCGGGCAGTGTGAGTGCCACTGAAGATCAGCGCGCGTGCCGCCTTCGGCATGTGTGCCATAGGTTGCCTACCCCTGCTCTATGGTTAAGGCTTCATTTTAGTTGTCTAAACTGTTAACAAAGGGGGAAGTGAAAACAAACATGGATGTTGTAACAAAAAAGGGGATGAGGATTCTGCGGGTGCTGCCAGTCACACTTTTTTCCAGGGAACGAAAGTTCTGACAGTTGCAAAATTCATGTACCAAAATGACTGGTTTTGTCTATTCAGACAGGCCAAATCAAACACAAGTGGCTGGAATTAGAAGTAAAAGAACTAGAATTAGATTTTTGTTTTTAAATACGAATTATCTTAACATTGGCTAATTTGTCCAATCATGCCTGAACATCAGAAGTTCTAATGTATTTTTATTTTTGATTCAAAGTTAATTAACTGTTCTTGAAAGGTGCTAAACAAGCCATTTAAACATTCTAGTCAGTGGCCTCTCTATAAAGCTTTTTACTTAACTTGTAGATGGGGGGTCAGAGCCTGTGTGGTAAACCTTGTTCTGTTCATTATCAATAAATTCAGTAAACCAGTTCTGCGGGACTCCTTATTTGGTCAATAACTCAACGTTCATCGGTTTCACACAGAGGCCTAATGCAATGCACCAGAGGATGCATGAATGCCAGTGCAACCCTTTTGAATGTCATGTGGTGAGTGTGTTTTTAATGTAGCATTTGTTTTAGATTTAAAAGTGGAAGATGGTGGGGGAGTTAAAAAAACAAATTTCAGTTCTGAAAATTTAGTCTCATGATGACGCTGTCCTGCTATATCATCATCTCAATGCCTGATGTGCTAAGGTTCTAGATACTTGCTATAGGTATCACGATGTCTGTGAAATAATAACATTTTATTTAAAAAAAGGGAGAGCTGGGGCCCAGGACAAAGATTCTAGGTACACATTTTAAAATTAACGAATTTGAGTTGCTGGTGCCCCTTTAAGCTTGGCTGACCATTGGTGCTTCGTAGAGTGTACTGAATCACCGATACAGCTTGTTGGTCAAAATGAAGTCAGCATCAGACTCTGATTCACCCTCTGGGCTGCATCACATTTGTGCCTGTAGCAGCCAATAGTCAGAAGTTGTACACTCGCCTAATATAAACCTCCCAAAATATCTTCCAAGTGAATTTCCCTTGGAATGGTGGTAGTTCAATTAGAGATGTTAGACATTCACCCAAAAGCTTTAAGTTTCTGTCAAAACAGAAGTAGAGATGTCTGTCTACAGCAGTGGTTCTCAAACTGTGGTCGGGATCCTAAAGTGGGTCGGGACCCCATTTTAATGGGGTCGTCAGGGCTGGCTTAGACTTGCTGGGGTCTGGGTCCGGGGCCAAAGCTGAAGCCCGAGCCCCACTGCCCAGGGGCTCAGGTTACAGGCCTTGGGCAGTGGGGCTCAGGTTACAGGCCCCCTGTCTGGGGCTGAAGTCCTTGGGGCTTTGGCCCTCCCGCCCGGGGCAGTGGGGCTTGGGCTTTGGTCCCCCCTCCTGGGGTCGTGTGCTAATTTTTGTTGTCAGAAGGGGGTTGCAGTGCAATGAAATTTGAGAACCCCTGGTCTACAGGTATTTGCCTCTCCCCCAGCTATACTTACCAAGGATCTGATTCTGCAACTCAGTTTCAATGGGACCTCCAACAGATGGCCTGGCTCTGCCACCCTGATTCACACTGAGAAGCACCGTATGCTGTTAGTGGTCCCAACTCCCACTGAAATACATTGGGCTACACAGAGTAAGGCATGACACAGTTGTGAGTAAGGGTGCTAGAATCGGGGCCTAAATGACTCAGCAAAATTGTTCAGCACCCTCTCTCAGCAGGAATTTTGAGTCCTCATCTCACTTTTATCAAGGATGATGTTTATTCAGTGCTTGCTAGATATTTCAGAAATAATGCATTTTGAATCACAGTATCTATCCATCGACTTAGAGAATCTACTCCAGTACTGGGTGGTGACAGCAAGAAGTAACTAGCCAGTGAAAATGTTCTTTATTTGCTGTTAAGGGCAAGATCATGGGGTGGTGGAAATAGGCCCTTTCTGGTCACTTCCAGGTCAGTCTTGCCTTCTGCATTCAGCATGTGTTACTAGCACCAGTCAGGCAGATTGCCTCCACACCATGAAGCTGTTTTTTAAAAAGCAGATACATTTGGAGGCTGTTTCAGATTTGATTTATGGAATTTGCTATCAGGAAGTCTATAAGATGCGTAAATGTATTTTTTTAGGTTACGTTCTCCCTCTAGTGCTTTATCCCTTTGGACATCTCCCATTGACCTCAGTGCAAAAGCAGAGCATCTGTCCTCAGGAAAAACCTGTCAAATTTTCAGCATACCATAACCTATTGATGGTTTCTTTCCATGGTTCAAATGAAGTGGCATTTTCTTTTATTCAGCCGTAAGTAATTTCTTTGTCATCTTCTGTAATTTAACATTGCCACCATTTTTTCAATGGCTTTTTTTCTGTTGTGTGCTGCACACTCCATAATTCCACTCTCCCCAAAAACATTTAAACCAAACGTTTAATAAAAAAAAATGCCTGAGCTTTCACTGTGGTACTTTATAGCCTGCAATTGCCAGCCAATGCATAAAGAGAATTCCAGCATAAGGAATGTATAGAAACATACTGTATTAAAGACATCTGACTCAATTGTAAAAAACAATTAGTGATTTGAATGAATCATTAGAGAAGTATTAAATTGATAGTCCTGGGAATCCAAGCCTTCTGTTTATATACAGGACCAGTATAGAACAAATAGAAGTATTCAGTAAATGTGCCACAAACTTGATCTGGAGGAATAAACTTTTCACTCTAACGGGTATACATTACTCATGTCCATTCACTAGTTGGCTCCTCTACAGAGATTAGCTCTTGTGATATAGATAGCTATCCAGTGGGAACTGGACAGAATTTTATCCAATTGATTTTACATGGGTTGCCAAATAACTGCCAGATGGAAATATATTTTGATAATAGCTAATCAGCAGACCAAATTCAAGGCATTGATCATTCCTCTTGAACCCGTCAGCCCCCTCAAGCTTGCCATCTTTGAACTGAACTCATGGACTTTCTAAAAGATCCAAACGACCCAGCTTTTATATGGTATTTTCCAGCAAGACGTTAGCCCTCACATACTGAACACTGTTATTTTCAGATAATAGCTGAACTCATAGACTTTAAAGCCAGAAGGGACCATCATGGTCATCACCTGACTTCCTGCAGGCCACAGAGCCTCACACAGCCACTCCTGTAATAGGCTATAACCACTGGCTGAGTTACTGACGTCCTCAAATCTTTAAAAACTTCAAGTTACAGAGAAGCCACCATTTACTCTAGTTCAAACCAGCAAGTGACCCGTGCCCCACACTGCAGCGGAAGGCAAAAACCTCTCCAGGGTCTTGCCCAATCTGACCTTGGGGAAAATTCCTTCCTGACCTCAAATATGGTGGCCAGTTAGACCCTGAGTATGTTGGCAAGATGCACCAGCCAGACACCTGGAAAGGAATTCTCTGTAGTAACTCAGAGCCCTCCCCATCTAGTGTCCCATCTCCAGCCATTGAAGATATTTGCTAATAACAGTCATAGATGGGCCATATGCCATTGTAGGCAACCTCATCATACCATCCCCTCCATACACTTACCAAGCTCAGTCTTGAAACAGATTAGTGTTTTTTGCTCCCACTACTCCCCTTGGAAGGCCAGAACTTCACTCCTCTGATGGTTAGAAACCTTTGTCTAATTTCAAGCCTAAACTAGTTGATGGCCAGTTTATAACCATTTGTTCTTGTGCCACCATTGGTCCTTACCTTAAATAACTCCTCCCTCCCTGGTGTTTAACCCTCTGATGTATTTATAGGAAGCAATCATATCTTCCCCCAGCCTTTGTTTTCTTAGGCTACACAAGACACGCTCCTTAAGTCTCTTCATGTAAAGTAGGTTCTCCATGCCTCTGATCATCCCAGTAGTCCTTCTCTGCATTTGTTCCAGTTTGAATTAATCTTTCTAAAGATGGGAGACCAAATTGCACACAGTATTCCAGGTGAGGGCTCACCAGTGCCTTATATAATGGTAACACTTCCCTATCTCTACTGGCTACTGATGCATCCTAGGATTGCATTTGCCTTTTTCATGGCTGCATCACATTGGTGGCTCATTGTCCTCCTGGGATCAACCAATACACCCAGATCTTTCTCCTCCTTTGTTGCTTCCAACGGATAAGTCCCCAGTTTGTTAGTCCCTAACTGCCTGACCCTGGACTTTGCATTATTAAATTTCACCCCATTTCTATTACTTCAGTTTTCAAGGTCAGCCAAATCTTCTTGTAACATATTACAGTCCTCCTCCATAATGGCAATACCTCCCAACCTTGTGTCATCCTCCAGCCTGATATTTCACTCTACAGTATGACCCATTGAAGTCTCCCCTTTAACCAGTTCCTTACCCACCTTTCGATTCTCGTATTACTCCCCATCTTCTCCAGTTTGACTAAATATGTGGTATTGTAAGACAGAAGGTAGATATAAGAGTCAGCGCTGCTAGTCCTGGCAGGAATATATAAAATGGATTCCCCTCTAACTCTACATAGACATATTCTTAGTGGATCAGATCTAGGGTCCACCTGGTCTGCTATCCTGTCTTCAGCAGTAGCTGGTATCAGCTATTTCAGATGACGCTGCAAGAAACACTGTAGTGGACAATTGTGGAATAACTGGTTGACAGTTGTATCTTTTTCCTGATCCTATCATACGTAAATATTAATTGGGCCAGAGATAGTAAGAATGACTATATCCCAGTGGCTAGCACACTCTCTTAGGAGACCCAGGGTCCAGTCCCTGCTCCACTGAGTACTTAGATATTTCATACAAAGTGGAACACCTTCAACATGAGAGAGCACCATCTAGAACACTGTGCAGCCCAGTGGTCAGGGCACTCACCTGGCAAGCAGAAGAGCCAAGAGCAAGTCTCTGTGCTGAATCAAGAAGAACTGGGATTTGAACCCAGGTCTCCCACATTCCGGGTGAGTGCTCTAAATGCTGGGCTACTGAGTATAAAGGAGAATGCAGCACCAGTGTTTTTTGCACCTAACTCCAGGAGAGGGTTCATGGCTGTGAAGCCCAAGCAAAGGTAGGCAGCTCCTACTGACTCAGTCTTAAATACTTATTTCCCTTTGAGAGGTGGGGCTTAAACCCCACCCTTTTTCTAATCATTCCCTACTGGCTAGTTTTGGTGGCACTGGCTTCCCACTCAGTGTGCTCTGTGAATCCCATTCTTAGGTACGGAGCTCTCTCCATACATTGTATAGGGAGTCTGGGCATCTAAGTTAGGGTTGAGGATTCCACAGGGTGTCAGGGCACCTACAGTTACACTACTGAGCCTATCCCCCCTTTGTGGATCTAGCCCTTGGCCTCTGCTATCACATGGGAATGAGTTCCAAAGGTTAATTATGAGTTGTGTAAAAGTATTGCCTTGTATTCATTATAAATATGGTGCCTCAGATTATTTAGTTCATCTATAATGAGAATAAATAGGTGCACCTGATCTATCTTCTCTATATTATATAACTGTCTTTTTTATTTATTCTTTATTGTTACGTTAATACAGCTAACATAAATACCAAAGAGAAGAAAGATATCTAAGCTGGAATAAAGAGACGATATCTGATTTTACAACAATGGAGGTAAAACTCCCTCATTATTAAGGGCAAAAAATAATATAACAAAGATAAGTTTTGACAGTTAAAGATACCTTCCTGTACAGGTATGTAATAATGATCATTTTGTTATTCAGCCCCAGTTTGGGGTTCTTTAAATGAGATCAGAAACTAATCTCCAGAATTATTCCCTTTCAGAAAAAGGGAGAAGCAGAGAGAAAAAGGAGTGGTAAGAGTGAAAAGAGGACCAAAGAAAAGCCTGAATGTTTAGTAAAAATGGTAGGAAAGGAATGGTAGGGTGGGGGGAAGGGAAGGGTTGAGAAGATGGGAGGGGTGTAGGGTCTTGGGCAGGGACACAGACTGCAAACTAGGTTATCCAATGGGGAAATTTAACTGATTAGTCTGATACTTCCAAAAATGGGGACCATCTATCTATAAACGTATCCTGGTTGTTTCTGTTGCAAAACATTTTTTTTTTCCATTGCCGCCAAAATCCCCAATTTAGAGCACCATTTTTTGATAGTTGGGCACACTTGGGACTTCCATCGTTGTAGAATTAGACATTTGACTATGATCAAATCTCTACTCAACCACAGGTTTTCAAAGGATTTCCATTTCCATGGTGGATTAGGTAGATTTAGGAAGGTGTGGCCTGGCTGAAGCTCTGCCTTGGTGGAGAAAAATAAATTGGCCCGAATATTTACCTCTGTTCAGAAAAGACAGGGCACAGGGCAATCCCAGAGCACATGGTATATGCTAGGGCCTGCTGTCTTGCAGCACCAGCATTTGTCAGACCCAGCTCCTCCTGATCTCAAAAGTCCTCAGGGAGTCCAGTGCCTCCTCCAAACACTATATTTATGAACAATGCTGCCCATTGGAATAAATCTGATTCTACAGAATGTTGATAAGGGAAAATGAAAGCTCATTCTCTCATTTCTTTTTAACATCGTCACTGCTGAGTGCCAATTTCAATGATAGGTAGGAATACAGACTAGACAACACCCCAGGGCGACAGTGTAACTTTTTCAGAAAGACCCAAGGCTGTGGGGGAGGGGAGGCAGTGATGCAAAGGCATCTGGATTAAATTGCATTGCAGAGCATGTTTAAATTGAAGGTATTGCTATTCCTTCTTTGGATCCAGTTGGAATTCCGCCTCCGGAGAAGGAAGGGCATGAAGGAATCATTTTCAATCATGTGGTTTATGCTAAAAAATCCCCCCTCTCTTCTTTTTAATCCATTCAGACCATAGAATGGGTTTAGGAGCAATTAAAATTTTGGAGTTAGTCCAAAGAGAAGACTCTGAAGGGAAGACGTTTAGCAACCAAATACCAGGCTTTCCTAGAGGTCAAAATTGTGACCGATTTCTCCTTGGGGAAATTGTAGAAATCTGAGTTTAGGACTGATTCTAGTGGTAGTGAGGCTACAAAGCCTTCCTCCATGTACAGCCAGGCTGGAAAGCCTATCAGGGGTCAACCATTGTGATTCTTGGCTCAAGCCTGAGGATTTATAGCAATGCCTAAAGTTGGGCAGACCAAAGCCTCCTAATTTGATAGGCAGCTGCAATTTTTTTCAAAGGATAATCTGGGTTTGTTGCCCACAAGAAGGTCTGGAAAATGCAGTTCATTCTGAGAAAAAAACAACCACCAAAAAAACAGAAGGGGGAATATAAACTGGCAAGGAGCTAAGGACAAATAGAAGCTTTAGGAGGACATTCATGTTTAATATATTATCTCTGCCCCAAAGGGATAGAAGGAGGGCCTGCTATCCATGTAAATCCAAAGCTATCTATGTGATCTGAGGATTTAAATTAATGCTGACTATTTATTTTATATTCCTAGGAAAGAGTACCTGACCTGCTGCCTATTAAAGTACCTAAGTACCTGACCTGCTGCCTATAAAAAGTATTATTTAAGAAGGTGACATTATGAACCCCCTTGAGAGATACTGAGACCCTCTGATTTGTGCCAATACATTTTGTAACCTGATATTTTCCCAAATAATGCAATGGTTTGTAATATGTTGGTTATGTGCTGAAGGAGGTTGGTGATGAATAAAAGTAGATCAACATATAAGCACATTTTTGTCTTTTCGGGGCCTATTTTTATATTCTGGATCCCCCAGTGTGCTCTAACTTGTATTGCTAGCAGCTCAATGGACAACTCAAATAGGAGGGGGGACAGCCTGGTATAGTACCGAGATGGAGATTGAAAGGAGGGGAGACGTAATTATAGGTTACAACTAGGACTGTCAATCGCAGTTAACTCATGCGATTAACTCAAAAAAAATGAATCGCAATTAAAAAAATTAATTGCAATTAATCGTACTGCTAAACAATGGAATACCAAATGAAATTTATTAAATATTTTTGGATGTTTTTCTACATTTTCAAATATATTGATTTCTATTACAATACAGAATACAAAGCGTACCGTGCTCACTTTATATGATTTTTAGTACAAATATTTGCACTGTAAAAATGATACTATTTCTTTTGTGTATTTTTCAATTCAACTCATACAAGTCCTGTAGTGCAATCTCTTTATCCTGAAAGTGTAACTTACAAATGCAGATTTTTTTTGTTACATAACTGCACTCAAAAACACAACACTGTAAAACTTTAGAGCCTACAAGTCCACTCAGTCCTACTTCTTGTTCAGCCATTCACTAAGACAAACAGCTTTGTTTACATTTACAAAAGATGCTGCTGCCTGCTTCTTATTTACAATGTCACCTGAAAGTGAGAACAGGCGTTCGCATGGCACTTTTGTAGACGGCGTTGCAAGGTATTTATGTGCCAGATATGCTAAACATCCATATGCCCCTTCATGCTTCGGCCACCATTCCAGAAGACATGCTTCCATTCTGATGATGCTCATTAAAAAATAATGCGTTAATTAAATTTGTGACTGAACTCCTTGGGGGAGAACTGTGTCTTCGGCTCTGTTTTACCCGCATTCTGCCATATATTTCATGTTATAGCAGTCTTGGATGATGACCCAGCACATGTTCATTTTAAGAACACTTTCATTGCAAATTTGACAAAACACAAAGAAGGTACCAATGTGAGATTTCTAATGATAGCTACAGCACTCGACCCAAGGTTTAAGAATCTGAAGTGCCATCCAAAATCTGAGAGGGACGAGGTGTGGAGCATGCTTTCAGAAGTCTTAAAAGAGCGACACTCAGATGCGGAAACTATAGCACCCGAACCACCAAAAAAGGAAATCAACCTTCTGCTGATGGCATCTGACTCAGATTATGAAAATGAACATACATCGGTCCGCGCTGCTTTGGATCGTTATCAAGCAGAATCCATCATCAGCATGGGCACATGTCCTATGGAATGGTGGTTAAGATGAAGGGACATATGATGCCAGCTACAACCGTGTCATGCGAATGCCTGTTCTCACTTTCAGGTGATACTGTAAACAAGAAGCCGGCAGCATTATCTCCTGTAAATTGTAACCAAATTTGGTTGTCTGAGCGATTGGCTGAAGTAGGACTAAGTGGACATGTAGGCGCTAAAGTTTTATATTGTTTTATTTTTCAATGCAGTTATTTTTTGTACATAATTCTACATTTGTAAGTTCAACTTTCATGATAAGAGATTGCACTACAGTACTTGTATTAGGTGAATTGAAAAATACTATTTCTTTTGTTTTTTTACAGTGCAAATATTTGTAATAAAAAATAAATATAAAGTGAGCACTGTACACTTTGTATTCTGTGTTGTAATTGAAATCAATATATTTGAAAATGTAGAAAACATCCAAAAATATGTAAATAAATGGTATTCCATTATTGTTTAACGCAATTAATTGCACAATTAATCAAGATTAATTTTTTTAATTTCATGATTAATCGAGATTAATTTGTTAATCGCTTGACAGCCCTAGTTACAACACAGGTGCTAGGATTGGAGTACAGAAGTCTAATACAGGAAATGAAAAAGGGACTAAATCCAATTTTTTGAAGAATGGTGAACAAATGCCTCCAATTAAATCTGTCAAAACGCCTTTTCCACATCCAGAGACAACACAGCCATCAGTTTTGATAGCAGGACAGCACACTGATAAATTGATGAGTGTCACCCAACCCATGTCTCTTTTGTTAAAAAAAACCTACCTGAGCCTCATTGCTTTTTCTAATTGCCCAGCTAGGATTTCAGACAATATTTCAATATCAGAATGGATTAAAGATATTGGTCGATAGCTCACACTTTCTTGGGCACCTTTGTCAGATTTATGCATGACTGAGATTAGGGCTTCATTCATTGAAGAGGGCAGTGTATACTTTGGTCAGTCTTTGAATTGGGTACAAAGTTCATCTGGAAAGCTGCGTAGGCCCGGGGCCTTACCTGACTTCACGTTGCTTACAGCAGCCATAATTTCAGAGGCACATAATGGGGAATCCAGTCAAATTTGTTGTACTTCTGTTAGCTGGGAAAGTTGCAGATTTGGGGCATATTCCTCAAGTAATTGATGGGGGGGGGGAATGTCTTATTCATTGATACTTTTTTCAGCAAGTATCTGGCCCTGACTTAAGCAAACTGAGGGGATTTTAGCTTTTAGTGAATTCACTTGAAGTCTATGTGTTAATAGCTTCCTAGTTTTATTGCTGGATTCTCAGTGTGTTTGTTTTTAGTCTAAACAAAGCAAATTCAGCCTGAGATGAGGTTAATTTATAAATTTTATATCTGAGATGGGTCACCTCATGGATTATATCCAAAGTCAGGGAATTGGCATAACTGACATCTGCCTGCTTGAGCCTTTCCCTTAAATTCATCAGCTCAACCTACCCGACTGTCTTTTTATGGGGGAAGTAGCTTATTATTCTACCCTTTAAGTACGCCTTGAAAGTGTCCCACAAGGTGCTCAGGAGATCAAAGGATTATCTTTGGTGTCAAAGAAAAAAATGTATTTCTTCCTCCACTAACTTTTTTAATTGAATGTCTAGTAGTAAAGAGGAGTTTAACCTCCATCTTCTAGTAGTGCCTAGTTTTTTAGGATATGAGAGTTGCAATACCAGAGGTGCCCGATCCGAGATCATAATCACTTTTATTTCATTGTTAATAACAGAGCTCCCCAAGCCACCAAATATCAAAAAATAATTGATCTGAGAGTATGTGGGGCTAAGACAAAGGAATAGTTTCTAGCTGTAGTGTACTGCAGCCTCCATATGTCCTCTAAATCCACTTCCTCCATCTGGCCAATAATGATCTGTCTAGCAGAGGATTGGGAATGCTGGCGTGTTCTCAATCTATCTAAAAGTGGGTCTAACACTTTGTTGAAGTCCCCTGTTATAATCAAATTTTCTAGGGAGGGGTCAAGCTTGAAAATGATCGAAAAAGGAGGGATCATCTTTACTGGGGGCACCGGGGGTAAAAAGCATGTTCGTACATCAGAGATATGAACTGTACCGTTAGGAATCTTCCTTGGGTGTTTTTATCAGTTGATAGGATTTGTGTGGTCAGTTCTTTACTGAACAGGATTGACATCCCTTAGATTTGACTGAGTAATTACTAAAAACTTTAAAGCTTTTCAGCCTCATACTCCATAAGCTGGATTTCCTAGAGGAAGATTATATGCATTTCAGGTTTAAGTGAGATGTTTTCACCTTTTTATAGGGTTATCAATTCATGTTATGTTCCAAGTAATACATGTAAGCGGGTTAGCCATAGGTGCTCACCGGGGGACCCATCCCACTGTGCATACAACGCAGTGCCTGCCAAGACGCAGGGGTCTGGGCTGGGTGAGGAGTTCAGGATGACAGGTATCTAGGGGAATTTGTAAGGAATTTAAATGGAGAGGGGAGAAGAGAAGATAGAGGATAAGTGGCTAAGAAAGAGTTGAGAGGAAGTAGGATGGGGGGCTGTGAGAAAAGACAAAGACGTGAGAGAGCAGTGCTCTTGAGTCAGAGTGGGAGGGAAAAAATATCAGGAGGTTAGAGAGGGGAAGCCTGAACAAACACATTCCTTCTGCCTTACATTGAATGCAAAATAAATGAATATTCCCAAAATTTCTCCTCTCCCATAAGGCAAGGATAAGAAGGGAGGAGGGTGAACATCCCTGAGTACATTTTAAATAGGGTTTCTGCGCTAACATACACATATAATTATGCACTGAAAATTAGAATCCTACATGACATATGTACTTGGGGATCTTCTGGGAAAAAAATGAGAGGTAGAAAACTCCACCATCTCCTTTAACCAAGTGGGTCCAAAATCTCAGTGTATGGCCCTTTGACAGCCAGCTATTTAAAGGCCCACAAGAACTGAAATATGGCCCTCCTCCCTGAGCATGTCACTCAATATAACCACCCACAATTTAAACTAAATACATTACTGGTTAGTATGCTGCTCTTAAAAACACTATGAGTAAGGTAATGAGGCAGTAACCACTTCTCACCCATGAGCCCCAAAAATCTATAAAACAAACCCCATAACCATTAACAGAAATGGAGTCAGGAGATCTGGATCGATAGCTGACCAACCCCAGTTTGTTAGGCAAATCAATTAGCCCTGGTGCCCCAGTAAGAGGACAGGATATAGATACTGTCTCCTCTGGAGTCAGGCTGGTCCAGGTTCTTGCTCAGCAGGATGCAGTGTGTTGATTTGAGCCTGAGAGTGTCAAATTGGTCAGCCTGGCTTCACATAGGGCAAGATGGCAGATATGGGGGATGTAGAGCTGAGGTGGGTACTTCTCCAGATCACTTTACCTTGGGGGACAACGTCATAGACTCAAAGTTTAAGACCAGAAGGGACCATCATGATCATCTAGACTGACCTCCTGCACATTGCAGGCCACAGAACCTCATCCACCCACTCCTGTAATAGAATCCCAGCCCCTGGCTGAGTTACTGAAGGCCTCAAATCATGGTTTAAAGACTTCAGGTTACAGAGACTCCACCATTTACACTAGTTTAAACCTGCACATGCCCCAGGCTGCAGAAGGCGGCCACCTCCCCCCCCGCCAGGGACTCTGCCAATACGTCCTGGGGGAAATTCTGTCCCGACCCCAAATATGGTGGTCAGGTACACCCTGAGCATGTGGGCAAGAGCCACCAGACACACACGTGGGAAAGAATTGTCTGTTGTAACTCAAAGCCCTCCCCATCTAGTGTCCCATCACAAGCCACTGGCAACACAACTGTTGAACAGCAACAGTAAATCCCACTGCAATGAGGAATAATTTATATAATAGCTTGATATTTTGTCTCTTTTCCATACTATTACTTACCCATTGTAACTCTGTTCACTTTCTTAAATGTCCCTTCATAATGACACTTAGAATCTTTCCTTAAGTGATTATCATTAATTTACCACACAGTAACCTTTATGAGTAGCTGCTAGTCACAATCTTCCCCAGTATTGACAAAATAGATAGGGTTATCAGCAGGTTTTGTCACCATACTGTTTTTCCCCTTCTCAGATCATTAATGAGCATACTGATCACTGATCCCAGTTTGGAATAACTGCTCACTCCATTGTTAACTTTTTGCTATAGTAAAATGTATGAATATTTTCCTACTTTGTTTTCAGCATCTCTCCTGCCTGGTTTAGTTGATAATCACAATGATCTTTTGCCTGCTGCAGACATTTTATTTAATTTTTTTATTTATTGCAGTGTTGTTGTAGCCATGGTGACCTCAGGATACGAGAGAGAAGAGCTCTGTGGATCTAGAAAGTTTCTCTCTTTCACCAACAGAAGATGCTGCAATAAAAGATATTACCTCACCCAGCGTGTGTCTCAGATTTTTATTTGACAGTGCTAACTAGATTTTTTGCTTGGTTTTTTTGCTTTTTTTGTTGTTGTGGTGGCAAAGTCATAGAATTGTTAGAGTCAAAGAGGCCCTAGCAGCTCATTTAGTCCAATTCCCCAGGGTTTTTTTTGGCAGAAATCAGATTTCTCACCAACAGGTTTCTGTAGTGTGAAAAATAAGGCATGCATCTCAGGTACTTGCATTCAATTCACACTTTCAGAATATTACTGTTGTTGACCACAACTACAGCTTGGGGAAATAGTACAACAGTTATCTATTATACACCTCTACCCCGATATAACGCTGTCCTCGGGAGCCAAAAAATCTTACCGTGTTATAGGTGAAACCGCGTTCTATCGAACTTGCTTTGATCCACCGGAGTGCACAGCCCCGCCGCCCCCCGGAGCACTGCTTTACCGCGTTATATCAGAATTCGTGTTATATCGGGTCGTGTTATATGGGGGTAGAGGTGTAGTTGGTAGTAATTTTAAATGTGTTTGCTCGATTGTGTTCATGACTCCTTAGCATACTCCATGTAACAGATGTTACTTAGATCACTCAATGCACTACTAGAAGGCACTCAGATGCTATGGTGATGTGGGCAGTATAAGAACCCATATAGAATAGCATTTCCTATATAGAAAATATTCTAGACAAAAAGTTTACTGGCAGGGCAGTTCACAGACACAGTGAATTTTAAATGATTATAGAACATTCATGGAAAGTACATTTTAAATGAATGACTACAAGTATTTGCACAGGGTAAGTTAATTCTAAATGCTATGTGCAATAACAGAATAGGTGATATGCCCTGTAATCGTGTATCCAATCAACACAGCTTAAAGGTGACATGAATCTCAATTACCACAAGCAGCCCTCACAGCAAACTTTTAACAAGTATTTCATACACTAGCACAAAACATTCACATGAGAGAAATAAGACAGCATATTGTGCCTCTAATGAAGGCACCTGAACTGTTATTCATCACAAATCTAAGTGGAATTGTGAAAGGATGGGCTCTCTCACTGAAGGCGTATACAAAAAAGTGTCTCAATTTAAAAAAAGGTTGAAAGGGGAGGGGGAAGCAAATACAAAGCCAAACTACCACAGTCTATTTTCAGGAATTCTCTATTGACTGGAGCACAGCTGAGCATATAGCCAGATACTTATGTCTAGAGACAAGTTTCTGCCTGCTCCCAGTTTTTGTCCATCAGTACCTGAGCTCTGCTTGGCAAGCCCTGGCTCTGCCCATTTTATAGGAGATTATGTATAATCTCTCACCTAAAAAGGGTTAAGATCTCTCTTCACTGAAAGGAAAGAGACCGTAGTGACCTGAGAAATCAGCAAGGAATCCTACAAAAAGTAAAAAGGAATAGCACAAGCATGTAGCAAAAAAATCAGAAAGGCTAAGGCACAAAATGAGTTATAGCTAGCAAGGGACATAAAAGGCAATAAAATAATGTTCTTTAAATATATTAGGAGCAAGAGAAAGATGAAGGAAAGTGTAGGTCTACTACTTAGTGGAGAAGGAGCGCTAATAACTGATGATATCAAGCTGTCTGAGGTTTTAATGCCTATTTTGTTTCAGTCTTCACTAGAAAGACTGATAGTGACCAGATGGTCAACACAATTAATATTAACAACAAGATGAAAGGAATGCAAGCTAAAATAGGGAAATGACAGGTTAAAGAATATTTAAAGTTAGATGAATTCAAGGTGGCATTCATCCTAGGGTTCTTAAAGAACTAGCTGAAGCAATCATGGAACAATTAGCAATTACCGGTATGTTTGAGAAATCATGAAGGATAGGTGAGGTTCGGAGGAGGACTGGAGATGGGGAAACATAGTACCTATCTTTAAAAAGAGGAACAAAGGATAGTGGGAATTATAGACCAGTCAGCCTAATTTCAGTGCCTGGAAAGATACAGGAACAAATTAAACAATCAATTTGTAAGCACCTAGAGGATAATAGGGTTATAAGGAATAGTCAACAAGAATTTGTCAAAAACAAACAATGCCAAACCAACCTGATTTCCTTCTTTGACAGTGTTACTGGCCTAGTGGATAGAAGAAAAACAGCAGTTGTGATATATCTTGATTTTAGTAAGGCTTTTGATACAGTCTCACGTGATATTCTCATAAACAAACTAGGGAAATGTGGTCTAGATGAAATTACTATAAGGTGAGTGCATAACTGGTTGAAAGACCATACTCAAGAGTAATTTACTGTCAAACCAGGAGGATATATCTAGTGAGGTCCTACAGGGGTCAGTCTTGGGTGTAATACCATTCAATATTTTTATTAATGACTTGGATAATGGAGTGAAGAGCATGATTATAAAATCTGCACCTGACACCAAGCTGGGAGGAGTTACAAGCACTTTGGAGGACAGGATTAGAATTCAAAACAACCTTCACAATTGGAAAATTGGTCTGAATTCAACAAGATTAAATTCAATAAAAATAAATGTAAAGTACTATTCTTAGGAATAAAAAAAATTAAATGCACAAATACAACTTCGCTAGGTGGCAATACTGCTGAAAAGGATTTGGGAGTTACAGTGAATCACAAACTGAATATCAGTCAACAATAAGATGCAGTTACAAAAAAGGCTAATATCATGCTTGGTTGTATTAACAGGAGTGTCATATGTAAGACACAGGAGGTAACTGTCCCATTCTGCTCACCACAGATGAGACTTCAGCTGGAATAGTGTGTCCAATTCTGGGTGCCACATTTGAGGAAAGATGTGGATAAATTGGAGAGAGTCCAGAGGAGAGCACAAAAATGATAAAAGGTTTAGAAAACCTGACCTATGAAGAAAGGTTAAAAAAACCTGGGCACGTTTAGTCTTCAGAAAAAACAACTGATAAACATTCTGCAAATATGTTAAGGTCTGTTATAAAGATAATGGGGATCGACTGTTCTCCATGTCCACTGAAGGTAGAACAAGAAGTAATGGGCTTAATCTGCAGCAAGGGATATCTAGGTTAGCTATTAGGAAAAACTTGCCAACTATAAGGGTAGTTAAGCTCTGGAATAGGCTTCCAAGAGAAGTTGCAGAATCCCCGTAACTGGAGGTTTTAAAAAGCAAGTTGGACAAACAGCTGCTGGGGTTGGTCTAGGTCAGGGGTCTGCAACCCGCGGCTCCGGAGCCGCATGCGGCTCTTCAGCCTCTTTGTTGTGGCTCCCTTCGGCCTTGACAAAAGAAAAAAAAAGAATAACAGTTATTTATTAATTTAATTTTTATTTATATATTTTATTTTTGTTTATTTTGTTGCACAGTTATCTTGGAGTTCGAGGTGATACTTTAACATTGAATTTTTAAAAAGTTTTTATAAATTTGTCAATTAAAATATGCGTCACATCCACATCTATAGCCCTCGCCTTTACCCAGGGGTGAGCTGGAGCCGGTTCGCACCGGTTCGCACGAACCCGTTGTTAAATTTAGAAGCGGTTTTAGAACCGCTTGTTAACTAGCTTCCCTGCGAGGGAAGCTTTGATGGGCTCTGCCTGGGAAGCCTGTAATTCCTCCTCCCGGCCGCCGGGGAGCGCTGCGCTGTGCTGCGAGAGCCATGTGAGCTGCCTCCTAGCCCTGTTGCTGCTCCTGCTCTTTGGACCTCTGGCCCTGGGGCTCCTGCTGCTGCCTGGTGGGTCCCCAGCTGCGTCCTGCTGCTCCCAGCCCCCCCCCCCGGTGAGTATCTGCGCCCCTCCCCCGCCTTCCCTGCCCGCAGCCAGCCCCTGCCCCCAGCCAGCCCCTGCCCCGCCCCCTGCCCCACCCCCTGCCCACAGCCACCCGCAGCCACCCCCTGCCCACAGCCACCCGCAGCCCGCCCGTCTGCATCACTTGCCCACAGCCAGCCCGTGTCACTCCCTGCCTCCACCTAGCCCTGCCCCACGCCCCTATCTGCAGCCAGCCCCACATCCACTGGTGCCCTGCAGTTCCCAGGGCAGTAACCCTGCACACCTGCTTTAATGAGGGGGGGGCAGGGAGCAGCTGGGACCCACACATGTGCACACCCTAGCCTAGAGTGACCAGACAGCAAGTGTGAAAAATCAGGACGGGGGTGAGGGGTAATAGGAGCCTATATAAGAAAAAGACCCAAAAATTGAGACTGTCCCTGATCACCACCCACACATGTGAAACAGAGCTCATTTCTAGTTCAGCCCCATCTTTTTAAAAAAGAACTTTAGGTAGGGTTAAAATACATCTGTATTTTCCTGGACATGTCAGGCTTTTCGGTTCTTAATCACCTCCTGGGAAAATATGGACGTATGGTATTTTTTGTACCAATAGGGTTACATGCTGTCGCACATCCCTTAAATCAGAACTTTTTATAGGGAACCCGTTGTTAAGATTTTGGCAGCTCATCACTGCCTTTACCTGCAGGCGGCTTCTTGAGTGTGCGACCCCCGCGGTAAGCTAACCATGAATACATCCCAAAAAAGAAAAATCTCAGAAGAAAATAGAGAGTTTAATTCTGCATGGACAGATTCCTTTGCCTTCACTGCCAACGACGCTGGCTTACCTGTGTGCTTGATATGTGGTGAGAAATTAGCAAACAACAAAAAATGTAACGTTGAAAGACATTTTCAAAACAAGCACTCAGCATTTTCTGAAAAGTACCCAACTGAAGATGGGCGAAAGAGAGCGATTTCGGAACTACTACGGAAAGTTGAGCAGAGCAAACATACTTTCAAGAAGTGGATCAACTCTCCAAACTCAACTACAGCTGCTAGTTTTGTGGCAGCTCATGAGATCGTAAGGAGGGGGAAGCCGTTCACAGACGGAGAATACATGAAAGAATCGTTCATAAAAATATCAGAGCATCTATTCTCCGAATTCAAAAACAAACAGGAAATTATTCAGAAAATTAAAGAAATGCCTCTCTCTGCAAAGACCGTCAAGGACAGGACCATTAAAATGGCAACAAACATCACCAGTAAGCAAATTGATGACATCAATTCAGCTCAAGCATATTCAATTGCCTGTGATGAGTCAAGTGATGTAAACGATATTGAGCAGACAGCACTGTTATGCAGATATGTGAACTCTGATGGGCCACAGGAAGAACTGATTGAACTCATACCGTTAAAGGGCCAAACGCGGGGACAGGACATTTGTGAGGCTGTTTTGAGTTGTCTAAAAGCCAAAGGAATAAACACCACTCACCTGGTGTCAGTGTCTACTGATGGTGCACCCAGTATGAGAGGAGCACAGAAGGGCTTTGTGAATTTACTTCAAAAGTCGCTGGATCGAGAGCTGATGACGTTTCACTGCATCTTGCACCAAGAAGCACTGTGTGCTCAAACATTCCCCCCTGAATGTGTGGAAGTGATGAACCTCGTTATTAAGATAGTGAACAAAATAATTGCAAACGGGTTAAACCACCGACAGTTTTGTTCATGGTTAGATGAAGTCGAGAGCGCATATTTGGATCTCCTGCTGCACAACAGAGTTCGGTGGCTGTCAAGGGGAGACGTGCTGAAACGCTTCGCTGCTTGTCTGGAACATGTGAAAACCTTCTTGGAAAGCAAAGGCCTCAGCTATCCCGAACTGGGAGACCTCGATTGGCTGGAAAAGTTTTATTTCATGGTGGATATGACAAGTCACTTAAACACGCTGAATAAAAATCTCCAGGGAAAGGGAAGCACGGCCCTGCAGTTGCTGGAGGATGTTCTGGCGTTTGAGCGCAAGATGACAGTGTTTGCCAGAGATGTACAGAGAGGTACGCTTTCTCACTTCCCCTCCCTGAGAGAGTTCAAAGAAGAGAACAATCACATAAATTGTGATTATTTACACCGTGCAATTATGGCAATGCAAGCTGCATTTGGAGAAAGATTCAGCGAGTTCAGAAAGGAAAAAAACACTCTGTCCTTCCTTGTCACACCGCTGGACATCAACCCATCCCTGCTGAACATATCCGCATTCACAGGGATAAGTCAGCCCGATCTTGAAATTGAACTGGCCGACATAGCGGATAAAGACTTATGGGTGTCCAAATTCAAAAGCCTGACAGCGGATCTCGAAGAAGTCGCCCGTCAGAAGGCCACTCTCGCTAAAGAGCACAAATGGGATGATATTGAAAACCTCCCCAAACCCGACAAACTTGTTTTTGAAACATGGAGTGCCATTCCCGACACGTATATGAACATGAAAAAGTATGCATTTGGAGTCCTGTCCATCTTTGGCTCAACATACTTATGCGAGCAAGTTTTCTCGAGCATGAACTTCATAAAGTCCAAATATCGCTCCCGCCTCACAAATGAGAGCCTACAGTCCTGTGTGAAGATCAAAGTCACATCTTACAGCCCCGACATAGGGAAGATCAGCATCGAGCTTCAGAAACAGAAGTCACATTAAACAGGTGAGAACACTAGCATTTAATAGGCTATTATTATTCAGAAAAAAACATTTATTGCAGACCCGGAGCTGATGTAGTTTTTTATTGTATGTTCAGGTGCTTCGGTTGATTGCTGGCCGAGAAAGAAACCCAAAGAGGATGAGAGCACACTGAAATGGACTTGTCAAAAAACGTTCCTAATTTCATGTTTACTTTTTTAAAACTGCTAAGCTGCAACTATATGTTTTTTATATTAAAGTGGGCTACGTTTTATTTTAATTTTACACAACTACGGGAAGGACTCAAAAAGGCCTGCATAGTTCAGTGTTTAATTTATTTCAAAGTAGGCCTACACATGCACACTGCACTTCTGTTTGTTGTATTCTGTTGTTGTAACAGGTAAAATTAAAAAAAGATTAAAACTTTTAAAAGTTTATAAGCAGTGTTATGTTTTGCGGCTCCAGACTATTTTTCTTTAGTGGAAGAGGGGGCAAAATGGCTCTTTTGATAGTAAAGGTTGCTGACCCCTGGTCTAGGTTTACTTGGTCCTACCCAGTGCAGGGGGCTGAACTTGACCTTTTGAGGTTCCTTCCAGCCCTACCTTTCTATGATTCTATGAAAAAAAGATGTACTTGCATGTGATGCAAACTGACCAGATAACACCCTCAACCTGAAAACACAAATATTATCCTTACCAAACACAGCCTTTAGTTCGAACAGTTACAGTAAATTGATAATTTGAGAAGCGATGATTCCCTTAAATACAACATGCATGTATGTGCAATGCAAAATGACCAAGCAACGTGCATGCTGGTGTGGAAGCTGAATTCCCCTTTAAGTTTCAGCAGAGACGACCAGGATTGCAGAAGCCTGACTCATTGTTCTTTCATTCATAGGAGAGAGAAATTGGTCCCTTCAAGTTAAGATTGAGGCAAATACAATGGAAGGTAGCTTGCACTACCAAAGCTTTATGCCCATTCTATCACTAAACAGATGTCAGTCTCCAGTACCAATTAATTCTGTCCCTTTTGTGAGCCCTCACATTAACATAAAATAAACATCTACAAGTTGTAGAATTGCAATTTATGCAAGCAGCAGAAATATATTTTCATGTCCAGCATTTCCAATTTAACTGTTCACAAAAGTGTGGGAAAATCTAACTCTGATCAATATTGGAAGGAAGTTATTCTGGCTGAGGATTCCTCAAGGCTAATCTTAACTTTTGGAAAGTCCCAAGAGAGCCATTTTAGAAAGCTGTAATAAATATAAACTTCCCTTTATTCATGACAAAGCCCTGTATGTGACCCACAACATTTTTTTGGGTTGAAAGCATGAGAAGTTTTCTGAAATTATTTCTCTTTTCACAGCCAGCTGTTTTTTCATTTATATTAAATGGATTCCTTCAAATGGTATTTGGAGAATAATAACCTTAAAAAAAAAGGTATGCCATTTCAAGAACCTACATGGAAAGTTCTGATGAGATCAAAGCCTTAATGCAGTACTGGAAACTCTGGCTTTCTATTTAAACCTGTAGCTCCTGATGAAAGACACCCAATCCTGAAATTATTTTGAAAACTGGTTCTATTTCAATTAAGATGATGATTTCACTAGCATGTGCCAGCTGGCAGCAGCACAGAAAAGCTTGTTGAAAACAATTTTCAGCAACTATAAGCAGCACTTTCCTATCCCTGCACATCAGTAAAGCTATACACTTGAAACAGTTCTCAAGAACCACTCATGAAAACTCAAGAATCAGGCAATTTTGATAGTGTGAATCAGGATTTAGATTATTTCCTCACCTTTCATCTTTAGAGCGTGGTTTGGGGTTTGTATTTTTGTTTGATTGGTTTTCTTTGGCACTGTTGTTTCTGCAGGGCAAGCTCACAAACTGGCTGGTCTATGCTGTAAGCCTCCCATCGAAATTTCTCTATCAATAAAGCAATTATAGACCTGTCTCTCCTGAAGATTTCTTCTAGATTTTACATTAATTTATAGCTCTCAGTTCTACAGCATACATGGTACTCTCTGTACTGTTGAACTCAGAGTGCATTGTACTTATAGTGTAACTTTTTAATGGCCTGAAGAGGATCTGTCTCGGTGGACAAAAATCTGTAAAGTGCCTAGTTGGTTCTCTCTTCATTTGTTCACTATGCTTGTCAGGCTGGATACCTTCCCTCTGTGTATGTAACCTCAATTGTTGCATTCACAAAGCGATGGTTCATTTTTGATTATTTTTTTCCAATCACCCTTTCACCGATTAGGAAAAATTACTGTTCAGAGCTCATAAATCCAAATTGTAAAAAGGATTATATAGAAAGAGAAACTTGGTACCTGCTTGCTTTTCTAGGTCATATTTACCAACCCGAAAAAACAATCAGGGCCCTCTCCCACCAGCAGTATTATATATAATTGATTCATTACCATTGGTAGGAGAAGAGTACCATTTAACACATGGATTATTTCCACAGCATTCCCCTTGCCTCTCACGATAGCACTTTTCTTGAATAATTCTTGCAAATTTATTAAGCCTGACCTTCCCGTTTTCCTGGAACCATAGTAGCTGGCTCTACTCAAACGGCCTCTTTCCCAGAGATTCCCCATTTGGCCACTTAAAATACTTTCTGCATCTTTCTCCACAAACAACGCCAATTTAATTGGCGTAGAATTTCTGTGTTGCTCTAGACCCTTTGTTTTTAAGTACAAGATTTATGAAAGCTGCTTTTTCATTCACAAAAATTTGTAAAAAAGAAAAAATAGTTTAGGCTACAAGTATAGTATAGCAAACAAATACAAAAGAGTGGTTTATAACATTCTTCTTTATCATCTCCACTGGTGCTTATTTTTCCCACGTTACTAGATCTTAGAACCACTGGACAGGACATTGGTTTTTCACATTTCTTTGGTTTCTAAGATTTAAGGAAAGCTTTCCTCATTTTTTTTTATTGTAATAGGGCGATAGCAGTCTGGTGGTTAGTGGAGGATGCTAGGAGTCAGAAGACCTAGATTTGGTTCTCCATTTTGCCACTAAGTTTGTATGCAACTTTGGGGAAATAACCATCTTTCTGTGACTCAGTTTCCACATCTGTAAAATGGGGGAAAATAATATTTACCCACTTTTATCAAGTGTTTGGAGATTTTTGCCTGAAAGCATGATATTAATGCAGGGTACTAGCAACAGTAGGCTTTAAAATATTTTTTTCCAGTTTATTTTCCCTCAAGGCTTTGTTATCCATGGGCTGTTTTGATTGGTTACAAAGGTCCGCGACCAATTCTGTTGAGTGTCCTGAGGGAAGGCCATTCCCTTAAAGGGTGTTTGAGCATAAGAGAATTAGAAAGATGCCTCAGAGTCCTCCTAACTAGAACTGGGTAAAAAAAATTTCAGTGAATAGTTTATTCACCAAATAAAAAATAAAAAAAATGCAGTTTTGAGTCAACCAACACTGTCTGCAAATTCAGCTAATAGTTTTGCCTTAAAAAAATGGGAAAAGAAATTCCAAAAGATTTGAAACATGGCTTTGGACATTTTCAAGAGAAAAGCATTCAACTTTTTGTTTCAAAATGTAGCTAGATTTAACTAAAAATCAAAAGATTAAAAAAACGCACATGAAAACTAAATGAAATATTTCATTTTGGGTGGAACAAAACATTGTCAATATATTTGAAAATGTAGAAAAACATCCAAAAATTTTGAATAAATTTCACTTGGTATTCTATTGCTTAACAGTGCGATTAAAATGGCGATTAATCACAATTAATTTTTTTGAGTTAATCGCGTGAGTTAACTACGATTAATCCACAGCCCTAGTGGCTAGCAATTTGAGGTGCTCAATTTGTGTCCCCTGAATTTGTCACCTGATTTTCAAAAGGTGAGTGCTTAGCACTTCCAGGAAGAGTGGTTTCTTTTTGGAGCAGTTGTGCTGGGGGAAGGGAGAGGTTTTTAAAAAAAATCAGGCTTTTAACATGAAGCTAATTTCAACCTTAACTATGGATCTGCTATTAACTTGCAATAACATCGAGAAGAAGTTTCCAAGGTATTTTATTCCTAATGGTTATTGAGATCTGCAGGTATCCCTCCCCTTAGCTGGTGTGATGGGTGGAGGAGTCGTCTGCCAGACTGAGACGTAGGGAATAGCGCTCCATACTTTCCTCCAACACCAGCTTTTCTGGCTCAATGGCTGGGCAGTCAGACACAAGCAGAAAAAGGGGCAGACTGCAGTGGCTATAGGATTCTCTTTCAGTGCAACAGCATTTTGGCCACGTCATGGGCTGCTAAAGCAGCTGATGCTAGAGGAGTATATAGTGTGCCCCATGTGCACACCGGTATGTAAATGCAGGAAGACAACTCTCCTTGCAATAGTTACCATAGTTGTGGCTATAGTGGGTACACTTGGAGAGGTCTAAAATGGTAATAAATAAAGCCAACCTTATTATGTGGGGTTTTTTAAGGAGTGTGCGTGCTGGGGGATTACAGAATTTGACAACTTCTATCCATGGGTAACATCAATATGCACAGCCAGCCTAAGGACTGTGAGGAGGTTGAGCAAAATGATTTCATTTCACAGAATGAGAGTACAGGGGCGGGTGAGAGGGAAGCACCTTCAGGTTCCCTTTGCTTGCTGCAGAAGTGGAACCCAGCTGAATCTCCCATTCTAGCTTTGCGATATATAAAAAAGCTGGGATTTTTCTTTACCAGAGCTCAGCCCCCGTTCTCTTGCTCATCACTAATTTTGGCAACATCTGATCCCTTTCTGCTACAGGCCAAGCATGTCACTTCCGAGTCTGTGTTGAGGACAGATGGGTCTTGCAGGGTGCCGCATGGGTGCAGACCCAGTACTTTGGGGTTTGCTCTGTGTTCTTCACTTTCCCCAACGCAACAGCTGGGGCAGACTATGAGAACTAATCCAATTCTTTATTTCAGTTTTAAGACAAAGCAAGGAGGTCTCTGTTTAAGAGGTCTGCTTTGTAAAAGTGGGATTAGGGTTCGCTGTATCACCTATGTCAGTAGCACAATATGCTCAGTTTACAAGGAGAGAATATTTTTTCATAACTGTCATATCCACAAACACATCTTCGCAACTCAATGTCAAGCTGGGTTCTGTCTGGCTCAGGTCTGCAACATTAAGCCAGAATAGAACCCAGCTCCTATTTCTGAGCTATGTTGGTTCTGCAGGACTAACAGCAGTAAAAACCAAGCAAAATACATACAGGTATAATTCTGAATAGACAGGCAACAGGCCTATTGAATAAAATAACGCAGCCACTTTTCAGAGTCAACTGTACTTGAAAGATATTCAGACCACAGTGATGAAAACAGAGATGAAACAAAAAGAAAATAAGACTACAATCCTGGCACTTCTTGAAGCTGCCAGTGGTGTTTTTCTACTCTTCCTGGAATTGGGGAATGAAGACAACTATGGCACCAAAGGCATGCAGAACCAAAGGAGAAACTCAACTGAGGAGCAATGAAGCTCAAAATCCAGATGTGTTGACAACATAAGGTGTCACATGATATCAGCATGGACAACAGGGGCTAGAGAGCCCAACTCCTCAACGTATATGCAAATTTATTTCATCCCAGAGCAGTTACTGGTTGATGCTTTGGATGCATAATACAATGAAGCCTCTCATGAGAAACTTAAATAGTATGTTTATTAAAACAGACTCATCAAAGAAGTTGCAAAGAGGGATGGCAAGGTATTACTATGTTCTAGGGCAGGGGTCGGCGACCTCTGGCATGCGGCTCGCCAGGGTAAGCCCCCTGGCAGGCCGGGCCAGTTTGTTTACCTTCCGCGTCGGCAGGTTCGGCCGATCGCGGCTCCCACTGGCCGCGGTTTGCCGCCCCAGGCCAATGGGGGCTGTGGGAAGTGGCACAGGCCGAGGGTAGTGCTGGCCGCGGCTTCCCGCCGCCCCCATTGGCCTGGAACGGCGAACCGCGGCCAGTGGGAGCCGCGATCGGTCGAACCTGCCGACGCGGCAGGTAAACAAACTGGCCCGGCCTGCCAGGGGGCTTATCCTGGCGAACCGCATGCCAGAGGTTGCCGACCCCTGTTCTAGGGTGTCAGTGTGAGCCATGCAGCCCACAAAGCCCTGTTAGTACCGAGGGAATTTCTCCTTTACATGTAGTCAGAAAGGGACTGATCTTACACTAGAGAGAGAGGACACAAAGCAGCACAGCACCTAAAGGATAGGAGAGATGTTACTATGGGCCATTTTTAGAATAGTTCAGCACTCTGAAGAGGAGCAAGCAGTCACTACATGACCTAAGTGATGGAAGCCAAGTGCTTGCCCAGTGAGTATCTCTGGAAAACAGAAAACGTGACAGATTTTTTAAAATTGAAAAACAGTGTAAAGTTTTCCCAGAAGGAACCAGCAGAACATTGCAACTGTAAGTATTTTAAAAAAGGAAACAAGGGAAAAAATTCAAATATAATCTAAACAAGTGTTCCCACATACCAGAAAAAAAACAAAACACCACACACACAGTGCTATAGCATGTTGTGTTTTTTAGCTATTCAGAACAGTGCAATAAATGTCAGTAACCCCCATGTGGCTATTCCCTTATACAACTCCCCTCCCACCCAAGGATTTTACTAAATTAATGGAATGTTGCCAGGGGTTGTCCAGTTTTAGCCAAAGATGCACTGAAAATGGTTTACAGAATGAATGGGCCAGTTATCAGTGACTAGAGCAGCTGAAGGCTGTGTAAATTATCATAATTTGTCAATCTTCACAGTGTTGTCCACAGAATAAAGAGTTCTTAGAGAGTACCAGCCTCCAACTTTTGGCATCTTAAAACCCACGACCTGTAAACAAAAAACAACCCCCCCCCCTCCCCATACCCATCAAATTCAAACACAATACTACATTACAGTCATGTCAGCAGCACCAAGATGCAACTGCTAATCAACATCAGTTATCTAGAACAATCCTGTTAACATTAGCATGACTGTTCAAATATAGCTATCATTGCAGAGATGTATAATGAAATTCTTGCTAACACGATGTATTTTGTAGAGCAATGGAAGACTAAAAAAACAAAATAAAAGCCCAGTCATCAATAGGACAGTTGACATGATGATCAATCCTTATAATTAAGTAACTATATTACTGGATATTACATCTTCATGGTTGACCAAATTCAGCTCATTACATCATTTTAGTATACTTTACAGCAATCTTTATTCAACCTTTCAGAATGAGATATGTACATTAATAAGCTTCCAATCCACTGGTCTTTTCCTGTAGCACACTTTGTCTTAATATTTTATCCAGTAGCAGTGTATGTGAGGCTACAGTATATGTGCATATATGGAAATAACAGTATTTGCTTGCATCCATTCAATTTATATCAACAGAACATTTCAACAGGAGAGCGTCTCCTGAACTCTAAATAGGTCTGTTAGAACTACTTACTTGTAAACAGCACTAAATTGGCTTTGGATGAGCTATTTGACAAAACCAAACTGTATGATACAAGGAAATCCAAGGCAGGTTTCATTAAATAAATTTATTTGTTAAAATAATTTAACTCCAAATACAACTGCTGAGTTTGCATCGAGTTCTATGTACAATTCTTGTTTTTATTTGAAACATCAAGGTTTAACAACTGACATTGTTACAAAACAATAAATTGTTGCTCCATCTATAGGTTGCCAGTTGTACTAGAGCTGAACAATTAACTGTGAAATATATGTATTCACCTCTGGGAAACCCCAAATCAATACCGTTAAGCCTGGTTCCAAAACCCACTGCAATCATTCTTGAGACCTGATGCACAACAATGCAGATAAAAGCCTCCAGCTGTTGTCAAACATTTGCTGTGTCGTGGAGTTTCACCATTAAAGCCTAACCAGTATTTTGATTCTACACTGGTAAAAAGAAAACCAAACATGCACAACCCACCCCCAACCAAATGGCTGACATCTTTAGGCAACGTTCTTTATACAGGAAAGCAAATACCAGTAGTTTTCCCACAGAAAAGTGATGGCAACTGTAGCACTGGGGTTAGAGAGAGGCTAGTTACTTGTTGGCCAGAACAGAAAGTCATCAAAAACTGCTTTTGATGCTCTAATAAAAACCCCATGTGTAATACTTTTGATCTGATGCTGGTTTATTTATTTTACCTACTTTTTAAAAGTGGGAGAAAACAGTTACTACCATTATCACAGCCGAAAAGAATTAAAGTTGCAACATTTAAAAAAAAAAAAAATCAATAAAACTTAAAAAAATGCTGTCTCTGTAGAAAAGTACAAAAAACTCTACAAGAACAGCGAAAGAAAACATGGGTCTTTGGATCAAACCATAATATTTTAAGGCATGTTATAAAAAACTTTCACATACTATATAATTGGTAGTCTGATCAGGGTACAAAGTAAGAGGTGACCCAAGACCATTGACTTTCTCCAGGTGGCCACCTATCTTGAATGTGGCTCATTTAACTACCCTCTTGCTATCCTTATGCTTTCAAAAATATATCTTAGCCAAATGCAACTGTCATTGATTCAAGCTCCACTATATTCATATCAGTGGAAACACAAATAGTGCACAACTACCTGCTTAGAATTATACAATAAAGAGAAGAGCATTTACATTTCCCCCTGCCATACCCCCGGAATGTTGTGTGTTGATGTGTGTGTTGCTTAGACATTACAAAATGTAAAATGGTAAGGAAAAACATGTCTCGGAAGTATCTTTTTTATTACAATTTTCTGTTTAGAATTTTACTTGTGCAATTTTTCCTAAATTAAAAGCCCATCTGTTTTATGTTGCACACTTCAACTTAGGCCCTTCATACATATTATTTACACCACTTTATTGGTCGCACAGCAATTTTTTATATAAGATCTTAGCATTTTGTATATAATATTGCTCAACATGCACTCCAAACTGTAAATTGATATCAAATTTGATAATGTTTTTGAGCACTCAGGCAGTAGGTCTCAAATTGACAAGCTGCCTATTTTATTAATAGATTGTATGGTTTCATTAGACCCCTCCTCCATTTAGGTATTTTAGGAAGTGAAGATACCATTGATTCTAGTCTCAAATTTTGCTTAAGCACACACACATGGTTAATATTAGGTGAAAAAGGTGCAACAACATTCAAGATTGTGGAAATTAGCTGGTAGGAAAAACCTACATTACAAGGATTTAGAAAAATCTGAATAGTAGGGCCTCACATTTATCAGACTTAACGTCCTTGTTTCCTTGAAAAGCTTTTCAAGGACTAAGGGCAGTGGTGGCCAGTTCTCTTCCATCACTAATGTTTCCGTTAGCTGTCACCCACTGAACAAGATTAAAAATGTTACTATATTATATAAGAAATGTTGTGAAGCTGTTTTATATTTGAGTTTCTTTTTTCAACGATTAAGAGCATTTTTAAAGCAGTTCTGCTGATGGAGGTAAATCTGTCAGAACCAAACTCCAATTACAGCATTTCTAAGGGATACATACATACACACACACACACACACACACACTGAACACATGCACCCATTTTCACTCATTTACACATAAGGAACTACACTGTTACTGCACAAGGCTGAGAAACTAATAAAAGCATGGTGGTATTTAGACCACAGGCTCAGTGATATTGCATTTTGATGACCAAATTTTATCTATAAAGGTCCAGCTCAAGACAATCGCTCCAACATATAAAACTTAGACATTTTGATTGAAAACTTTTCTATACTTGATTGTAAGACTTCAGAATAGATATTTCTGTGCCATTAGTCATGCAAATGATAAATACTTCACTGCTAGGAAAACTAGAATGTCAGAGATCGAGCACCCTTGCAAAACAAAATATTTGCTCCCACTACTTGATACCCTAATAATCAGGGCAATCTTTGAATAGTGTGTCAGGCAATTACACAAAAGCTTTTTCCTTTCTCACCTAAAGTAGAACCATAACCTATATTCCTCCTGTGAGCCAAAATGATTTCACATGGTTATTCAATTAACAAAGTTGCCAACATTAAAGCTATGAAATAGCAAACTTGATTTCCAAAGGTTAGTTAGGGATCACACCAAAAAACTTAGCCCTTAAAGGCAAGAAAGAAATTATCTTCTTTAGCAAACTTAAAAATGCAGGATGTTCATACTGTCCCATGAGGTTTCTGCAAAAGGGAACATCTGGATGCAACATGGCTTTGTTTTCCTTACAAGATGGTACTAGTTAATCTATTAAAGTGTTCCTTGTTAGTAAGGCTAAGCGATTTTTTTCATCACAGTTGCTTCCTCCTGGTTCAGTAAAGTGATAAAGATGTTTCCTGCTTTGTAAACAGAGGGTTTGTTTGGCTTTTTGTCTGACCAAAACCTGAAGTGATCCTCCATTCTTGAGCAGCAAAGTGGAAGATTTAAAACATTCCAATGCCATATCGTGTTTTTTCACTAGCTATTAGTTTTTCAGATCTTCTCTCTCTTCTTTCAAGTACTGATGCAGTGCTTTCTATTTCACAAGATGGGATAAAGTGTAGAAATTGCATCAATTTGGGGGGAAAAAAAAGAACTATATAGGTCTTGTAGATCATATCTGCCTGTAAAACTGTCAGAAGTTCAGATGAAATTAGCATACTTGTTTGTGTAAACTTGGCCACAAGCAAAAGTACAACTCCTGAAATTCAGTATATCGAAACTGAAAGGCTTTTCCCTCCTTTTGTGTTAATCAGTATAGAATATGCTAATTGCACATCATCTTCGCAGGTCTTCTAACGGTTTCAATTTTCATAACCAGGAATTTTCTAATTTATGAAATAGCTGCTGCTGTCTGACATAATGCAAATACATATAGTTCAACTGAGATCACCCTGTAGATCAACTGTCTATGACGAAATTGTACGTGCACAAGGGGGTATTGGGTGAGAAGTTGTAGTTGTTTAACCCCACTATGTTCAGAGACAGTGATTGACTTTCAATACTCAGCTCTGACTTAAAGTTGTTACTTCACTTATGATTTATTCCAAGTGACCCACAAAACCAGGAAATGAGGCAGACAGTTTTACCACCTTACAAAAATTCTGCAAATTAGGTCCAGGTTACGTCATTTTTAATGCTATTGAATATTACATGCAGAACAGCATGGATCATCTTTGTCTGGCTGAGCTGCATAGTTCATTTGTCTAACGATTTCTGCAAAGAGCTCATCCACCATTGTTTTACTTTTAGCAGAGGTCTCCATAAAAGGACAGCCCCATTCTTCAGCCAAAGCTCTGCCTTCATTTGAAGATACTTCCCTCTCACTCTCCAGGTCCACTTTATTACCAACCAAAATTACTGGCACCTTCTCATACCTATAATTCAAAACAAAAAGAGAATTAAGATTCCTTAAAACAGATTATGATTTTTCTCACATATACATAGTGCATACCATGAGAAATAATTCTGTCATTCATCAAAACCTACTTTATAGTTTGAAACGCAACACAAGCTTTTGCTTTTTTCTCATTCAAGTTTGTTACAGCACTCCCCTTCAGAGTTTTCTAATGAATGCTTCTTCCTCTTAATTTTCTCTCCAGTGAGGAACACTTACAACCCTAGCTCTTTTGGTGTGGAACAAAATTTCTTCCCACTCCAACACAGTCCAGATTAGGATTTGGGATTGGCTGGAGGTTCAAGCCTCCCTCCAATTTTAATGAATTTATGTCTACACTACAGCTGGGAGCAAGCCTCCCAGTCCAGGAAGACAGACTCAGACTAGCTGAGTTCATGCTAGCGTGCTAAAAATAGCAGTGTGAACATTATGGCTCCAGAGCAGACTCAAGCTAGTCACCCAAGTTCAGACAAAAAGAACACACTGTGAAAGAGTTACTTAAGCTGCAAAGTCAAACACTCAAAAGTTAGGAAGTGCAAGAATAAGATTGCACAGACTACTTTAAATTCGGCCCCCTGGTGTGAATGCATTGTGATACAGTCTTTAACTACACAATTGCAAATTATTTTTCCCGCAGGACCTGTACCACACTCAGTGGACTGGATGGATGGTGCTCAATGAAAGACAGCTATTCAGTGTTTTTTACCCTCATAATTCAATGTGGGTCCCATGGTTTATTTGCTGTACAGCACCCAAACCCTGCTCTGAATACAGCATTACCCATTTCTGTGTCATTTTTTGTTATGTTTAGTTGCCTCAAACATAAGTGAATTTATCCTCACAACTCCTTGGGTGATGAGTATTAGTCTCATTTTACAGATGAGGAAACACATTGAGCAATTTACCTGAGGCCATACAATGATTCATTGAGAGTCAGAATTAGACAAAGAACATCCTGATTCCCAACCCTGCACTCATTCTTCAGATGACACTGCCTTACTGCCAGAGGTATTGAGCATCTATAGCTCCCAATGACATAATTATGAGTGCCTGGCACTTTTGAACGTCAAGACAGCTGGGGCCTCATGGGGGCTGAGAAAAGGAACACAATTGGTGGCTGTGAAAAGTCTGGTTTAATTGATTTGCTCAGCATCACACAGAAAGTCTGTAACAAAGGTAGAAACAGAATCTAGTTCTCCTGTGTTGTGTTCACCTGCCTTAAGTAGGCCATCCTTTTACTTCCTACATTCCCCAGCTTCATTCACTACATACCTTCCAATTACTGGACTCTATAGCGTATAACAGAAATCTTACAGATATCAGCCTTATTCACTACACAAATCTGTGAGCACAGCCCATCATGTAATCGGAACAAGATTGGGTCCTGCAGAAAAACAGGGTGATCATGGGATAAGAGACTTTCATAATGCATAGGCACTATGGGACTGAATTCAGGTTGCCTATGCAAAGTAAATTCTTGCATTACTTAACTTTTGAGGACTGTTTTTCAGTGTAACAATTTTTTTCCCCAAAAATTGTGATGTGACATACTAAAAAAAAAAGAAAAAAGGAACAACTGTATTATGTGCAACTAAAAGCTATGGCCACGTGCTGGGCCCAGGAAATGGTCAGGGGTAGCACAATCTGGTTCTCCCTCCCCAGAGATACATGCGTTTTCTTCAAGATTGGGAGGAGGATAGGGTGTTCCTGCCTCAAGAGGGGAATGGACATCTAGAACCGTATGCTGTGTCTGGGGGTGATTGGGAGGAGCCTAGTCTGACTCTCTTCCTCACCCTCTTGTGGGTCAGGGGCTCCTGCCCTATGTGGTGTTACTGGCAGGTGGATGGGTTTGCTTAAGCCGAGTCTGGGGGCTGAGCCTGGTCAAACTCTCCCCAACCCCCTCACAGCAGCTCTAGTAGCAGGCAGGCTCTATCTGCTCCCAAGGGTCCCCAGTACTGTGCATGCTGCTGCTACAGCAGGGGGTTCAACCTTAGACTATTCAGATTTTGGCATGTTACCAAAATGATTCAGTGTGACCTAAGCCAGAGATGGGAAATGATTTTCCGTATAACTCAGCCAAAATTGAAACTAATTTGATGGGAGAAGAAAGAGGCACAGTCCCCTTCCCCTGTCAAGTTTCTAAGGCCTGAGGCAAATATTTGAGGGGTTATAGGTTCTTAAAATAAGGTTGCAAGAATTTTTTACAATGGAAACTGTTAGAGAAGCATTAATATAGGTGTTGCTTCCAGTTCCCTCTATAATGACGATGCACTGAAATGCATATTTTAGAGCAAACATTTACAGTATAACGTGATAAAGGCACAAAGTTAGAGCCTTGCTTTACTAGATTAACTTTAGGACCAAGGATTTTACAGAAGCAACTATGTACATGGTGAAGTCTTTGCAGAATGATATGCTAAAGCCTGTCTCAAAACGGGTGTACTCTCTATCTTGATCTTGAGAGGTACTGACAACTCCTACAGATGTTACATGATCAGGCTCTTTGTAGCCAAATCAACAGAGACATTGACACTGATTCAATTTTCACCATATGTGGACTTTTACTCCTGTCCAGTTATATTCCCACACATCTAAGACAGCAAAACACTGAACTAATCTGTTCTATGGACATCGCTTTGTGCTACAAATTAAATTAACATGTATTAGGAAGTAATAACACGTTAAAGAATTCCAACTTGGGCAATTAAGTTCTACATAAATTCCTTCTGTAGTTCCAAATGAAAGAAGTGTTTTTGACTTCTTGTCCTTCATTGCTGGGTAACACGTCTGTGCACTACTGAACAGTTGTTACCTCACATGACTGCATTTCAGTTTTGCATGAAGTGATCTCGGTTTATAGTTTAAATACCAGTTTGCTGAATTTTAAAGACATTTTAGGATCCTTCCAGATGAAAAATGTTGTATAAAATGTAAGAATGTCAGAAATGTTAGCTTATTAGGTGTGCGGCAATTCTCCAAGAAGGGCCCTGTTTTTTGGACTTTCATGTACCCATCATACACACATCCACATCATTTGAAAGCTTATTTTATGTAAGTTTAGATGAAGTATGAGGTGGCGCGGTCAAGTGGTGCTACATGCCTGTAGGTGACATTCTCATTGTTTCACATCATTTTTTGCACAGTTCCAGAAACACTAAAACATGACTAAGACTACAGTTTTTGCTCTTTAATTTAAATTTCAACACCTTAATGTGGTGTTTATTGGTCAAAGCTACCAAACAACATCTTAAAAGATTTTTATTGGTTTTACATGGGCAATATTTTTTTTTCCAGAAATGAAGCTGTTTAGCATGTGGCAAAAAATGCCAAATATCAACATTTTACGAATATTTGCATGAAATGTTTTCACATTGCATATTCTTATTTTTTACTACTATATCTCACAAGTTATCATAGTTTTCTGTATTTTCAATTGAAATTTCCTGACCAGATCAGTCTCACACTGAAGGCCGTGCACGAGTAGCAGTAGATTGTGTGCCCATAGTTTGTACCACATAGTAGGTAGATATAAATGTATGTGAATTCCTAATGTAATGCTTCTCCATCTGCAAGCTTTTGTACATACAACGTGGCATCTAGCCTGCTTGGTAGAAGGTTTGAGTTTGTAATTGCCTACGCATAGTGCTCCGTGTCTGTCACGGAGGCTGCGGAAGTCACGGATTCCGTGGCTTTCCGTGACCTCCGTGACTTCTGCAGCAGCCAGCGTGGCTGACCCCAGGGCCACCCAAGCAGCTGGCTCTGGAGCCAGCAGCTTAGGTGGCCCCGGGACCAGCCACAGTGGCTGGCCACTGGAGTGGCCCCGCGGCCCGCCAGAGCAGCAACCGGTGTGGCTGGCCCCGGAGACCGCCTGAGCAGTGATCCCAGCGGTGACCAGAGGCGGCAGCTGGTGCCGCTAGCCCGCCCCCCAGCAGCACCCCCCCCCCCAAGCTTTAGACAAGGGTATTTACAGTATAAGTCATGGATAAGGCTAAGTTTTTGTCACAAGTATTTTTAGAAAAAGTCACAAACAAGTCATAGGCAATAATGAAAAATTCATGGAACTGTCCTTGACTTTTACTAAAAATACCCATGACAAAATGAGTAGCCTGGGCAGCTGGAGGGGGGTGGGGGGGGGAACACTGGGAGCTCCAGGGTCCCATACCCCCCGCTGTGGCTGGAAGCTGTCAGGTTCCCCCAAGCCGCCCACGGGGGCAGGAAGCGGCACGGGTCCCCAAGCAGCCTGAGGGGGCAGGGAGCAGCAGGGATTCCCCCTTGCCACCTGTGGTGGCCAGGAGCAGCAGATCCCCCCTGCCATCTGTTGTGGCCAGAAGCGGCGGGGGAGCTTTGGGTACCCCACAGCTCCCATGCGCCACAAGCAGCAGGGGATCCTGCAGCTCCCAGCCAGCACTGCCTGAAGTCATGGACTCCATGATAGTAAATCGCAGCCTTAGTCATGGACAGGTCACAGGCTGTGAATATTTGTTTATTTCCCCGTGATCTGTCCATGACTTTTACTAAGAATACCCATGACTAAATCGTAGCCTTACCCATGCATGCAGTACTAGCCTTTGAAATATTCCAGAAACTAGCTTTTTAATTCAGTGACACTTATGCACAGATCAGTATTAGTATTAGAGAGGACAATACACAGCGGGCTTCAATCAAAGTGCTCACTAAACAAAACTGTCAAGTTTGATACTAACAGAGATCTAATTTAGCACAAGTCTGTATACTTGCACAAAGATAAAAAATGGTGGTAGTGGCGGTGGTAATGCTAACAATATTCTGTGGGAATTTTACCTCTACAGGAAAGAGTGCGTATGAAAACATGGGAGGATACAAGCCCCTTAAAGCTTACATCAAAGAGAAAAAGACTCTCCATAAGTTTTGAAAAAGGCAGTCATGAAAATCAAAAGAATGCAAACAACTGTCAACAGCCACCAGTGCTGGAGAGATTTTTGTGATGCTGGCAGCAGGAGCCAGGAGAGATGAATTGTACTAGTGGCCACTGGATTAATTTTCTAGTTTAGATGATGTGCCACCAATACTCTATCATAGGGGGTACTTTCAGAAATACACAAGCAAATAGAATTTGGCACACGTCAGAGTTGTAGAGAACCCAGGAAAGAACACAGACTCTTAATCTGATCAGAGAGCATCATGTTCACCTGCATCTATAGCATGCACGTCCTCCAGGAACTGGTCCATTTGCATTGTTTGCTTGAGAGAACACACACAAAAGGAGACAAACTTCATAAAAGGGAAATATTTGGGAGAGCAACCAATTTAAGGGAGGTGGCTCTTCAGAGGAACTGACATGACATGTGCAGAATATCTATGGAAGACTTGATTGCTAAGGATGCAGTTTATCACTCAACATGCCTTTCTTCCTACTTGAGTAAAATGAAGTCTTAAGGCAAAACCATCTAGTTACAATGCAACACTACAGTCACCTTATAACACTGCATTTTATCAGCTGACTGAAGAGACAATGATCTTATGTATAACAAGAAGGCTCTTCTCCTGTCCAACCTGCTACAAAGATATAAATCCCTATTTCCCTCAGATGTAGAAACTGCAAGATATTCCAGTAGCAAATTACAGTCAAGATTAGAAAAAAAAATTATGGTTCTGCAATTCCATTACGTGCACAGCAAGGACAAGGCAAGTCTACCATCGTTCTATGCAGCACAATAAAATTAGCTGATGTTATCCAAGCTGCTAGTAATCTGAAGCAGGAACTTAAGTCATCCAAATGTTTTGTCAATGTTCTTCTGGCAAGTGAGCCTGATAAACAGCTTTGAAATGAACAAGTGGTTTTGTGTAATGCCACTTCAATCCTTTGGACTGAAATAGCCAAAGGAGAGCCTCAGAATATTATCCAAAGCCAGGTGATTGAACTTTACAGAGGTCAGTTACTTTTCTGTCTCAGTTGGTACAGAAGTTTGTCTTTTGGTTAATAAACAGACATCTAATTCAGTCAGCAATGAGTATCATCCTTTAGAAGACATTCAAAGGCGGCGCCTCTCAATTGTGGAGTGCACAATATTTAACAGTCCCAAAATTATCACACCACTGCACATATACCTTGCTACACCGTGAATTTGGATCTCACAAATTAATTGACATACCACACCTTCATGGATTCTGCAACAATTATGATGAGCTGAAGAAATTCATCACTAGTGCTACAAAAAACGAAGTAGAGGTAGAGATGTGTTCATTCCAAATGGAACTGAACCACTTCATGCTGGTGGAAATCTCATCCATGAAGGAGCTGATAATATGGACATCAACGTAGAGATCATGGATGGAAAGAATACCTTCCATTCAATGGCTTGAACTACCCCTCTAGCACAGTCTGCAGACAGTCCAGAATCACAAGAAATAATCACTGACAAATTGGAAAGAAAAAAGTCACTACTCTCTCTGGGCAATCAGAGTCTCTTATGAAGCATTTGAAAAAACCTAGAACACATCCAGAACTGACTCACCATCAAGAAGAACTTGAGAAAATCAATTATGCCTGTAGTGAGAACGTCCCTGCACATAACTCTGCTTGCCAAGGCAATGAAGTCTGCGGTAACTCATGAACTCTTGACAGAGATCATAATGATGAACAAGATGATAATGATATTGACTAGGAATGTCACTACTGGTATTACATTTCAATGATACCTGTACACATTTATTATCAGATTTTGTTTTACCCTGTAGGATTGTTGTTGTGATGCTTTGAGGTCACAAAGAAATCCAATTCTGTGTCTTAATTTAATGGCTCTCTGTATTATTTCAAAAGAAATGAATGCAAATATTTCAAAGTGGGCACTTTAATGTGTGGATTGTATCAGTTTATCCCCCATTGCTATGGTAATGGTACCACTTCACAGCTCCACATTCTACCTCATCTTAAAAGTAGATATAAGATTTCAAATAATTTATCAGGTGTGTGTATAGAGAGGGTCCATTAAATTGACCAAATTGGTGGTGGCTGCTGCTTGCCTATGTTTTTCCCCCCTGAACCTAAAAGGTAAATCCAGAGATAGAAAACACTGCCCAATGACTGAATCCATGTCTGACAATTTTTATCCAGCTACTTTTCAGTCTTTGGGTCACAGTTGTAACTGGCTTGTCAAAAGATGCCATGAAGTGAAATTTCTTCACAGAAGGAGATAAGAGTGACATATAGCAAGCCTGATAGTAAAGAGATACTTTTTTTAAACTCTGAAAATACCCAGTACCAATCAATCACAAAAAAAAAAAAAAAAACCTGTTACAGAGTTGACCTAATTTTATGTTCCATCATTCATTGCAGACAAATATTTCAGCTTTTCTAGAATTCATTTTTGTCCATATTTCAAAAAATATGGACTAGATGACCTCTCGAGGTCCCTTCCAGTCCTATGATTCAAAACAGAGCCAAACACGTCCAACTAGCTATGCAGAATTTTTTTCTGCATAAAAGTTCAATCTGATCTAGGAACTTATAGGGCCCTTCATTAGCATTGATGGGAGTTAAGCTCTGTGACCCCCTTGATGCCACTTGGCAGAGGACACAGGGGGTGCACAGGGATCCCCTGCTTGGATAGTTGCATAACAGCTCAAAGTGTAGCATGTGAGGTCTCTCCTGAGAGCGAGCATTCCTGTGGTTGTCATAATCATTGTGAAATGTGTATACAGATAATTTCCGGTATAGATACGTATCTCCTTAAATATTATGTTCTTAAGGCAGGTTGCCAGGAGGTGACATACCTCAGAGATGTTCCTTTCAAGCAGGAGGTAAATGACACCTATCTCCCTGCCTGGTCATTTGTGAATTGTATGCCTTGCACTGTATGCCTATTTGAATACTGGGCCAGCTGCAATTGAGAGATTGCGAAAAGTACAAGGGAGGAAATTTACAGGAAGAAAAACAGGATGGGGATGTCCTGTTCATGAGTAAAGACAAAGGATTTGTCTGGTATATCTTGGAGTGCAAAGACATACTGAATCCTTCACCCAGGAGGAAAACTGATAGCATGCATATCTCATGAGAGAAGGGTCAACAGTTTCTGGGCATGTCTACACGGTAATAAAAAGCCCATAGCACCAAGTCTCAGAGCCCAGGTCAGCTGACTTGGGCTCATGGGGCTCAAGCTCGCAGGGTCCCATCCCACAGCCTGGGCTCCAGCCCAAGCCGGAATGTCTACACAGCAATTTTACACCCCACAGCCCAAGCCCTGTGAAACCGAGCCAGCTGACCTGAGCAGCTGCAACCGTACCCTTACTCCTGCTCAATCAATCTCTTTTAGGGCTTTCAGCTCCTAAAGAGCATGGGGGATTGGGTGTGGGGGGAATCCAAGTCCATGGTACTAGAGCAGTCTTCACAAAACCATTGTCACTCCTGACATAGCTCTCAGCATCAGCCTTACTTCCTGGTGCCACATACAACTTATTCCCCCCTTTTCCTCGGCTAGAAGTGTCATTTTAAACTATTCTTCCACTGGGAACGTTCCCTCCCTAGCCCAGTACAATAGAACCTCAGAGTTACAAACACGGGAATGGAGGTTGTTCGTAACTCTGAACAAAACATTATGGTTATTCTTTCAAAAGTTTACAACTGAACATTGACTTAATACAGCTTTGAAACTTTACTATGCACAAAAAAATGCTGCTTTTAGCCATCTTGATTTAAATGAAACAAGCACAGAAACAATTTCCTTCGACAAATTTTTTTTTAAACTTTCCTTTTTATTTTAGTAGTTTACATTTAACACAGTACTGTACTTTGCCCCCTTTTTTGGTCTCTGATGCTGCCTGATTGCGTACTTCCGGTTTCAAATGAGGTGTGTGGTTGACTGGTCAGTTCATAACTCTTGGGTTCGTAACTCTGAAGTTCTACTGTATTGTTCTACCCCCAGCCCTGGTTCAGTGTGGGGTCTGCCCTTTTATTAAGTGCTAAATCCTGGGTCCACTGGAATTAATCCCCTGTAGGGATAGTTATGAAATTTAAAAAAAAAAACTAAAGTTGCTTCAGTTTGCTTAAGAAAATAAGATATTTGCTAGTCAGTAGGCAAAAGCCCTAATTAGCAAATAAAGTAAGACTGTGAGAATAAGCTAAGACCAGAAGTAGTGTGGGAAGGATGGATGGTTTAAAAGTAACCGATAAAATACAGGACTGCAGTAACAAGGCAAAGAAAAACCTGTCTTAAATGAAACAAGCACAAACCTTTCCACTGTTCTGCTGATAAGCAAGGGTGGAGGGAGAGAAGAAAAGAAAAGGTGGTCTTGGGGGAAGAAAAATATCAAGGATAAAATGCTTCAGGCTAGGTTTTTGCTAGAGCTAACAGATTAGCTGAAGGGTATAAAGAGCCATGAATCTGAAGGTTCTTTATCAAATCCAGTCTCATCATGCTGGAGCAAACCAGGATGAGAGGACTATTCTCTGGTACACCTGTGAGTATAACTGATCATACGCTTATGAATGTATGCTACTCTACTGGATGTAGTCAACTGCTTATTGTTTAGGCACATTTAAAGCAACTGAATAATTACCATTTGGCCTTTGGATTTAAAGAAAATTTATGGTTATTTAATGTCCGGTGGTGCCCTGTATCATTATTCATAAATAATAATTCAAATACCACTTTTACATCAATGACTGTAGTGTTCATGATAATCAGAAAAGTTTTGTACTTGTAATCCTTCTTTAGCTTGTTATTTCAGACTCTAAAGTTTATTCTTTCCTCCTGTTACTATGTGTTCCCTGTACTTTTACCGGGAGCTGTAAAGGACTACAGATATTAGCAGAGCCAGTGATACTATAAATAAGGTCTGCAGATAAATACTTTCCCTAACCAAGATCTATCTCCATTTTAGATTTCTGCAACTTTAGTCACAAGAATCCTATCAAAGCCTAGCTAAGTAAACTAGATTACATGAGATACCATTTAATCACTTAAGATATCATAAGTTAAGTTTGCCAAACCCAAACACAGAGTAGTTCATTATAAATTATGCCACTTAGAATGCAATTTAGTAATTTAGCCTGTGCCCGGCTTGACTGAAGTGAACTTTGCCATAGCTTGAATATGATGGTAGACATCCATAAAAGCAAGATGCTGGATTTAAAAGTAGAGTAAGATTTTCCTTATATCCATTTCTAGTATTCTGTGGAAGGTTTTAAAATATAAAATCCTCAAGATGGAGAACACTGTGTGCCCTAGCCTATTTGTCCCACAGAATTCTTCAAATGAGTTCAGACCAAAAATAAGGCATATATTTTTAACAGTGAGAGTAATTAATCATTGGAACAATTTACCATGGGTCGTGGTGGATTCTTCAACACTGGCAATTTTTAAATCAAGATTGGATATTTTTCTAAAAGATATGCTCTAAGAATTATTTTGGGGAAATTCTATGGCTTGTGCTGGACAGGAGGTCAGAGTAGATGTTGATCACAATCAGCCCTTCTGGCTTTGAAATCTATAAACTAGGGGTGGGTGGGTCAACTTTTGTGGCCTGCATCATGCAGGAGGTCAGACTAGATGATCATAATGGTCCCTTCTGATCTCAAGTTCTATGATTCTATGATTCTATGAGAATGCATCCCTGCCTCTATCACTTTGGGAAGCTTAGGCAAAGAAAACATTTCCCCCAAACTTAACATTTTCTATATTTTGTTAGTGTCACAATTTTAACATTGTGGGCTACATCCTCATCGTGTACAAATCAGCATAGTTCCATTACGTTCCACTTAGCTATACAGATTTATACCAACTGAAAAGGTCTCCACATTTTAAAACACCTAGATTCCTGCATAGCTTTTAAGTGTCTTAGTTGCCCAAACCACAGAAGTTATTCTAGCTACTCAGGTAACTCCATAAAGAACAGTTGTAAAAAGACATTGTGATGCTAGTAATTCATTCCAGTTTACCAATCAGGTGCATTTAATTTTCAACAGTCTTGGAAGCTGTTAGATTGCGTAAGAATGGAGCAACAATTCATTAAACAATCCTCACATGGGTGTAATAAAGGAATTTTTAAAGCCATTCTATAGGTGGGTAAAACAGTTATGGGAGAATTCTGCGCCACCGTGTGGGTGCAGAATTCATGTTGTCCACAGATTTCTTTGCTTCCCCACAGAAAAATGACTTCTGAGGGGAAGCAAAGGGAACCCCCAAAAGCGGTCACTTGCCCCTCCCCACTGGCACAGGGGGAGAGGAGGGTGGGCATACATGCATGGGGAAATGTCAATCACCACCAGGAATGTGGGGCTGGGCATGCAAGCAAGAGAACGAGAGAGAACGAGAGAGAACGAGAGAGAGAGAGAGAGAGAGACAGAGACAGAGTCCCTCTGGCTCGCTATTGTGGCATGCCAAGCATGGAGGGGCAGGGCTTTGGGGTGTTTGGCGTGAGGCAGGCTCTGCCCCTCAGACAGAGCATAATGTAGCAGCCTGCCTGCTTAGTTGTTTTCATTGGTAGTGAATTGTTCCCATTCTTAGTCAATTCCCCCAGGAGCATAGAACAGGTATAAAAGTTTTAAAGCTCCTTTAGACTGCGAGAGTGGTGTAACTGTAAAGGAGCTTTATTGTAAATGACAGTATGACGTTAAATGCTTATGGTACCTTAGTGAGAACTGGTCTACATTTTTGGACTGAAAAAATGTCCTCTCAAAATGTGCTCCATGAATTGTTTGCTACTGACATTTCTGGAGATGGTCAGTAGCCCAATATAAATTGTGAGTTTGATACCCCAGCCCTCACTTGCTCGTTTTTCGCCTATGATACAATATTGAGCATATGGCTGCATGTATTTGTGACTAATAACTAGAAATAAAGGATCAAACCCTAGCTACATTACTATTACACACAGGAGGTTTGGAGATTTCCTTCAATGCTCCCCACTGCCATTCTCCATCCATTGTATTGTAGTTTAAACACATTACCAAAATTATTGAAACTGGCATGATTATATTGTGTTATTTTGACAAATAAAATATGAAGAATTTTAAAATATTGTGAGCAGAATTTTTAATTTTTTGGTGCAGAATTCCCCCAGGAGTAAAACAAGGCCTGGAGTGGTTAAATAGCTTACCCAGAGTCCCACAGCAACTCAATGGCAGAGTTACGAAGAAAATTCTGGAGTTCTGATTCCTAGTCCCCTGCTCTAGGGAATGAAGCATGCTCTAAGCAAGGGATTGGGGACAAAAAACATTCCTTGCATTTAAATCCAGGCTCTAAAATGAATTCCTTATGCAGCCTTAGGAACGTCATAGTCTCTATGGGCCTCAGTTTACCCATCTGTAAAGAGAGGCTAATAGTACTTACCTACTTCACAGGATGTTGAATATTTAACATCTGCAAAGCAATCTAAAGAATAAAAGCACTATACATATATTAAGTGACGAACAGACCACGCTCTTGTAAGAACAGACCAACAGATGCCACAGACATGGAATACTCAAACTACTGTAGCAATTGTATAAGTGATAAATGTTATAGGCTAGTGACTGTATTGACTCAATGGGGAAACTATAGGATTCCTGCAGGAATTATTTCAGATTATTTAATCTTTTTATTACTGACCTTGGCACAGAAAGTGGGAATGTGCTAATAAAGTTTGCAGATGACACAAAGCTGGGAGGTATTGCCAATACAGAGCAGGACCGGGATATCATACAGGAAGATCTGGATAACCTTGTAAACTGGAGTAATAGTAATAGGATGAAATTTAATAATGAAAAGTGCAAGGTCATGCATTTAGGGATTAATAACAAGAATTTTTGTTATAAACTGGGGACGCATCAGTTGGAAGTAACAGAGAAGGAGAAGGACCTCGGTGTATTGGTTGATCACAGGATGACTATGAGCCGTCAATGTGATATAGCCATGAAAAAAGCTAATGCGGTCTTGGGATGCATCAGGCGAGGTATTTCCAGTAGAGATAAGGAGATGTTAGTGTTATACAAGGCACTGGTGAGACCTCATCTTGACTACTGTGTGCAGTTCTGGTCTCCCATGTTTAAGGATGAATTCAAACTGGAACAGGTACAAAGAAGGGCTACTAGGATGATCCGAGGAATGGAAAACCTGTCTTATGAAAGGAGACTCAAAGAGCTTGGCTTGTTTAGCCTAACCAAAAGAAGGCTAAGGGGAGATATGATTGCTCTCTATAAATATATCAGAGGAATAAATACCAGGGAGGGAGAGGAATTATTTAAACTCAGTACCAATGGGGACACAAGAACAAATGGATATAAACTGGCCATCAGGAAGTTTAGACTTGAAATTAGACGAAGGAGTGATGTTCTGGAACAGCCTTCCAAGGGGAGCAGTGGGGGCAAAAGACATATCTGGCTTCAAGACTAAGCTTGATAAGTTTATGGAAGGGGTGATATGATGGGATAGCCTAATTTTGGCAATTAATGGATCTTTGACTATTAACGATAAATATGCCCAATGGACTGTGATGGGATGTTAGATAGGGTGGGATCTGAGTTACTACAGAGAATTCTTTCCTGGGTCTCTGGCTGGTGAGTCTTGCCCACATGCTCAGGGTTTAGCTGATTGCCATATTTGTGGTCGGGAAGGAATTTTCCTCCGGGGCAGATTGGCAGAGGCCCTGGGGGCTTTTCGCCTTCCTCTGCAGCGTGGGGCACGGGTCACTTGCTGGAGGATTCTCTGCACCTTGAAGTCTTTAAACTACAATTTGAGGACTTCAATAGCTCAGACTTAGGTTAGGAGTTTGATACAGGAGTGGGTGGGTGAGATTCTGTGGCCTGCGTTGTGCAGGAGGTCAGACTAGACAATCATAATGGTCCCTTCTGACCTTAAAATCTATGATTCTATGAACTAAAGTCACTGGGAGATAATTAATGCAAATCCTGAAGGAAAGTAACAAGTCTAGAGAAGTTTCCCTCCCTCCCCTTGGAAGTGCATATTCTGGTTTGACCTGGTTCAAGAGGCCTAGTAAACAAAGAAACTATATAAAGTGACAACTCTGTCATAAGTCACCCTCACTCAATCCACAAACTGACATGAAACTATGAAAAGGCCCCGAAGTACTTTGGAGCCTGCCAAGGTTCCTATCTGGAAGATGGATCACCACCAAGCTTGACCTGCAAGTCAGCTGTTCATTGTTTTCAGATATGTTCTCTGTAATGCTTTTATTCTGAATAAATAGTACTTTGCTTTATGCAAGGTGGCTCATCACTAGTTAAACCTGTCACTGCTCCGCAGAAAATAGGACAGCAGGTGCTGAGCTGAGGTTAGATCTGCTGAAATAACTACTGTGAAGTCCAGCCTAAGTCTGGAGAGAAAGGATTGCAGGATCCTGCCAGAAACCTATATGGGGCTCCCTCAAGGAAGGCTATGAGGGGGTCAGAAGTGCGGTTACCTCAAGAACTGTGACAGACTACTATAAAACTTTTTGGAAGGGTCAGCATATACAGCCACCTAATTGTGTGTGGTCCTAAATTAAATATAGGACAAATTCAGTTTTAATTATTTTATACTAAATCAGGGTTGATTATAGTCAATATATTTTTGTTTTCAGTTGGGTTGCTGGGCCTAGCTACAAGCAATGCCAGAACTAGCTGCAATTTTGTATGCACATTGTTGGCAAGTGCATAATAAATACAGTGCCCAGGCATGGAAAGTAAACACTATAGGAACTCTTCCAACCAAGAGGCAATGGAACAGAAAATTTAGTGATGCGTTACAGTCACTCCTCAACTGCTGCTATAAGCATTCTTAAGTCACCATGTTTTTGGACAGTCTACAACAGAAAATATGGAAAGGAAAAAAACTCAAATGGCATTGGTGGAGGACAGGATTCGATACACAGCCTCAAACAAGGAATTACTACAAACTTATGTCATTGTGTAATGGCAGCAAAGATCTCATACATGTCTTCAGTAATAAAAAGCAGTAAAGTTACTCCTTGCAGAACTTTCAAAGACTATGAACTGCATAATCTGAGTATTTCCAGTTACCTCAGGACTGGACTCACCTCCCTAAAATTTCTCATTTTTGAGAAAATCACCCATATCTGATGACCTCAGGTGCCACCAAAAACAAGCCAAGCACAGAACCAGAAACACCACCTTCCTTCCAAAAATTCAACCTTGTTCATACACGTCATAGAAGCACTGACTGGAATTAAGAGTCACCACAAGAGACTAACCGCTTCCATCTTAGATAGTAAGAGAGCAGGGAATACCTAGACACTTACTAATGAATTGCTAACACCTCCTTTGACAAGGAGTCCAATAGCCACTCTAACATTCAATGGTCTAGCCAACACTAAATCATTGCTCAATCCTAGTGAGCTTGCAGGCCTTTTCTCAGCAAGCTAGTAAACCACCAAAAAACTACACTATCCCCAATGCCATGTTTTAGTTGCCAGTATTCAAGCTCCCTCTCAGTCAGGCTTCAGGGTAGGCCACGATACAGAGAATACTTTTAGCTCTGGAGGATGAACTTGTCCTGTCCACAGACAGGAGAAATGCATCCATACTCATGATACCAAGGACCACCAAGTACTCCTGTCCCATCTTCAAGACTACACCTTTCCCTGACTCAGACCTGGCCCCTGTAATGCATACATTCATGACCTTTAGACTTGGCTATTTCATCTAATTTAAAAATAAAGTCATACACTCTGGAACAGCTCCAAAAGATACAGTCTAATTGCTTAGCAACAAGGGTCACTGTGAGCACATCAATGCAGCATTCTGATCTTTGCAATTTCTCTCCACTAAATCCCATTCAAGATCTTGATTTGGATATTCAAAACCCTCCATGGGCCTGGCCCTCATTCTTGAGAGATCCCTCTCCTTCTGCAACCATGACCTCCTATGACAGCTACATTCCACTGGAACCATGAAACCGTTGACCAGTGAGCGACATACAGAAGTTTTTAATAAATTGTACCTAGATACTAGAGAACTCTCAAGAGACTATGACCATAGACCTCACCACATTTAGAACTCAGGGCAAACTTTCTGTTTCACTTGAATTTCCTTCAGTGAGGTCCACAGATCTGCTCTCAGTGCAACACTATGGTTGCAGACTTAAAGGGAGGAAACATAAAAGCAAAGGTTCTCATAGCACCATAAATTTAGCCACTCTTCATACTGAGTATACTTTACTTATATATATTTTACAAGAAGTCTATTAAACTACACATTTACAAAGAAAAGCATGAACAGAAGTTGTGTGCGCAATGTGGTTTTATTGCTATAGAAGGTTTGGCCAACCATTTTAAACTTGGGTGTCTAGAATTAGGCACCTAAATAAGTAGCTTGATTTCTGGAGTTGCTCAACACCAATAAATGCTGCTGAAAGCAGGAAGGCTCAGCACCTCTGAAAAGTTAGGCTGCTCATTTAAATGCCTAACTTTGGGACCCAGGTTTAAAAATTAGGTCTTATAGATCAGGAAACAATGCAAACATTTAAAAATGTTAACTGGGCAATCTTAATGTCACATTAATACAGTTTTGTGCACTTACTTGATTGCACAATCAGAATAGTTGCAAAGCTAGTCGCTGCCTACCAAATTTACAAGCTGCAGACGACCACCTAAAAATTCAGCATTTTTGTTTTTTAGTTACATTTTTCAAAAAGTCTCATAAGTACATTTTTCAAATTCCTTTTAATTTTTATAATCATGCTCACTTAGGCTCAAATGTTAGCCCATAACCTCACTAGAGCACAGAACCCACAAGAGAGGAAGAGTGGTACAATTAATAGGGTATTAACTGAGGACATGGAGATCTAGGTTTGATTCCCTGCTTTGTCCCAGCCTTCGTGTGACCTACAGCAAGTCACTCAGGGCTTGTCTAAATGGGAGCCTTAGCTCACACCGAGTTGATATGCAGTATGTAAGCCACACTAAGAGCATGCAGATGGGACAACAATATCCTCTTTCCATTTGCATCATTGTGTACATACAGTGGGAGCTTGGAGTGCATTAAACATTCAGCGTATCAGGCAGGTATTCCATGGTCCTTTGCTCTGCTATGTGCATTCTGGGATTTTTCTCAATGGAGTACTGTGGGAATGCATAGCAGAAGCCAGGGGAATTTCGGGATTGGGGGGGGGAAGGGTGTCAAACACCAAAAAATCCCATGATTCCACTCCTTTTCTATCCCATCCTGCCTCTATTTCTGGGTGGGCTAGCACCATTTTTGAATTGCTGTCGGCCAATATGGGTGCAAGACTGCTACGCACCCCATGCTAGCAGCTACAGATGTACAGGCTATTTGTGCTTTATAAGAGCTCTCAGTATTGAGTGGCTTCTGTTTCAGACTGACTGCTGCAGCACCAAGGAGATGTGGCTACAACAGTGGCTTCTCCAGCAGCAGATGAACGAGGACACCACCACCAAAGAATTGTTACTATGTGAGATCTTCTTGAAGCAGCTTCACATCATGCAGAATTGTTTCTGGGCTGAGGAAACCAGAATTGATTGCTGTGAGAGGATCGTTCTGCAGATCTGCACAGACCAGCAGTTGTGAGAGACTTTCAGGATGGCAAAGGCAGCTTTCTTTGAGATTTGTGCTGAACTGACCCTGTTGCTGCAGTGACAGTGCACCAGCACGCAATGTCCCATAACCACTGAGAAGCAGTTCATCATTGCTATCTGGAAGCTGACCACCCACAACTGTTACCAGCCCACTGCCAACCAATTCAGTATGCAGAGACTGACTGTGCGGGCCACTGTCATGCAGCTCTGTGCTGCCATACTGGTGAAAGTGAACCAAGGTACTGGTGAACTGGGTTATAAAGCTTGGTAATGCTCAGATTATTGATGGCATGGGATGTAGGGGGCTCCTGAACAGTACTGGGCAACTGATGGAACCCATGTGCACTTATCAGTTGCCTCTCTCATCAGGCCTTGAAGTTTATAAGCAGAAAGGGGTATTTCTCCAGGTGCTCCTTGGTCTGGTTGACCACTAAGGTAGGTTTACAAACATAAATGCCGGGGGATCTGGAAAGGTCCACCACGCCTGGATCATTCGGAATTCACACCTGCTTACCTTAATGAATAATGGAGTTTGCCCCCAGGATCACTATGGACATCAATGGTGTAGAGATTGCTCTGATCACCCTGGAAGACCCAGCTTATCCTTTGCTTCCCCAGCTAATGAAGCCATTTACAGGATGAAGAAGAGAACTGTTTAACTATTTCCTCCACAGTTGCAGAATGACAGTGGAGCATGTAGTTGAGCATCTCAAAACTAGATTGTGTTGTCTTATGTCTAGAACAAAACTTGCCTTGGATAATAGGTGTGTTTTGTATTTTGACCAATACTGATGAGAGTTAGGGAGAAAGTTTTGACAATAGGCAGGAGGCTGAGGTACAGAGACTTGCTCAGCAGTATGAGCAGCCATTAAGGTGTCCACCAGAAACTGTAAGCCACCAGGGCAATGCTGTCAGGATTGCTTTTTGTTCTGTGTTTGAATCTGGGGTCTGAAAATGTGCAGTGGTTAACTGCGTTGGTGTGTGTCTTTGTATTGTGAGTACTGGAATTGTTTTTGTGTGTGTGACAGAAGTGCCATGTTGCTGCACTCTGTATCTTGTCTGTGCCTTTATACTTTTGTAAGAACTGACAACCTATGAAAATGTGTTTGTGTACCACATATGCACTGCAGATTCTTTATGACTAATGGCTTTTATTGCTTAAATTATGCCAGTACATAACAGCCAAAAGTAAACCTAACAGGGATTGTAAAAACCTGAAAAACTGATTTAAACTGAAACAGTCTGAAATTCAATACAGCGCAGTGGAGGGGGTGATTAGCACACAAGAATGGGGGGGTGGCTCCTATATACAGGTGAGTGAATGCCTTTTCTTTACTTCTTGTCCTTCTGTGGTTGAGTGTCAGGAAGTTGCCAAGCGCACTGGATGGTTCAATTATGCTGGGCTCCTACGTGGCGGTGTTACCACCCTGTGGTGGGGCTAGGGAATGGGCTCAAGGAGCACAGCTACAGGGCTACAGCAGGGGAAATAGCATCATGTGTTCCAGTACCATGTATTATCCAGAGTCTGCAGAACATGGTTGAGTTCTGGTAGATGGCACTGCATTGTCTGTGCTTCAGTTTCCCCATCTGTAAAACAGGGATTATAGTACTTCCTTATCTCACAGGAGTGTTGCGAGGCACTCCGATGCCGCATTATAGATAGATAGCCCAGAGTACTATACTATACTATAGATAAATAGCCCAGAGTACTTGTCAACTGGGCTTCAGTCATAGAAGGGAAATCAAATGTTAAATCAGAGCCACCCTCAGCAGAGGCTGTGAGCTGCTACAGTCCTTCAGGCTTCTTTTATAAACTTCTTTACACAAAGCAGCTGCACCCAGCTGTGGGCTACACACCAACATCACATTTGCCAGCATGAAGGGGAGAATTAGGTTGGGGGTAAACCACTGGATTAGTGCTCATGTCAATCCAAGAGCAAACAACAACAACATAGGGGAAAAGAAGAGTCATACTTACTACTTCAGTCCAGCTGCCTAGCCTGGAGAGGCAGCTGCAAGGCCCCTTAATGTTTGCAAAGCCTACCTTTAGACTGATAGTTAATTTCTTCCTCCTCTTCCCTACCCATAATCCCTTTAGCAGGCCATAACAAAGCACAACTATTCTGGCTTCATATGCATTTTGGGCATTGCACCCTATATGAACTCAAAATTTTGGAAAGAACAGTGTTTTTAGATACTTTTCTAAAGCAATTTAGTTTAACCTTCCTTACACATTCTTCACCTACAAGTCTATGAATCATGGTTGATTACTTTATTTCAATGCAATGCAGCATCCAATACAACTGTGACAGAGTGGCCCTGCCATGCATTTCCTTCTATCTCCATATTAAATACCATGCCCACCCGAGTGGTATATGTGGTATTATTTGAGAGACTCTTTCCCACTACAAGAAGTCTACTTCAAAAACGTGTCCTTTTACACACAAGTTTTTGGATGCAATATTTCAAAAGGCATCCAAGGCAAGGCAAGACCAAGGCTCATTGGTTATCTTTCTCCTCCCACTGTCACCAAACAGGCTTGTATACTATTCCAGTTTTGGATGTGTGATGTCAAGCCTGCAGTGGAGGCAGGAGAAGGTCTTTGATAGGCTGATAACATTAGCTGTACATTTGGAAATTTGTTACAATATCAAACCTTTCTATTAAATGAATTTAAAAACAAATGCTATGTAGTTGTCACTAGAGTGGTAAATTCTCGGTTTACATTAGTTTGTTCTGCAGTTAATCATATTTACACAACTAATAGCAGAAAAACATGCCATAATTAGAGCCCTCCACAGATACAAAATTTATATCCACGGATGCAGATATCCTCAGATATAAAGTGGATATCCATGGAGCTGCAGGGCTCTACCAGGAACTGCAGGAGCAAAAGCAGCAACAAGGTGGGCTGCCGCTCGCAGGAGCCAGCAGCCAGCACAAGTAACTCCTCCGGCGTGGCTGTACCCTCTGCCCTACCCACTAGTGTGGGCATCAGGCTCACCGGTATCTGTCCCTGGTCGCACTAGTGTGTGCAAGCGGCTCACACACTCCCAGGCAGGAGTCCTTTCCACACACTAGTGTGAACTGGCCAGATTTAACAGAATTAACTAAAGCTCAATGCTTAAATTAACAACTATTTTTGTCTTTATTATTTTATGGCTTGAATAAACTGGGATAAACTAAAAGAAAAATATTGGTTAATAGGCAAAATAGAAAAAAGTGTTCTCTAGAAACAAATATTCAAATGCATAAGCTTGTTTAAAAAGCAATTACATGAAAGGCCAGCAGACTGTATTGTAAGACCGTTTCAAACTTCAAAGTGAAAATGTTCTCATGCTCCTTTAACCAAGTTATACACACTGAAAAAGTCACTCCCACTACAAAACTCATTTAAAACTGTTGTAATAGGATTTTCTCTAGCTCATTAAAATTACACTTTTACAATCTTTAAGCACAGACCCAACCATTAATTCAAAACCTACTTAGCAGCAACACCTGTCTTATAAAGGATTATAATTTAGGAACTGCAGTGTCACATCATTAAATTAGAACTATTTAGAATAAGAGTATTCAGGTTCTTTTCAACATGGAGATGACATCTCTCCTTTTTTGGTAGGTAAGTATCTCTGCTCCTAAGAGTATTTACATAGATTCCCTCGCAAATAAATGCAAGCCTGAGTTACCATGTCCACCCCTGGGAACTTGGTGGCCACTAGCTGGATTGCAGAACTAGATGCTATACAGAGAAAGTACTGCATTTCAGGGGTTGCTTTTGCTTTAAAAAAAAAAAAAAAAAAGAATCAGCCCCTTTGCAATGACACTAGCTTTAGGACACCTAAAATCTGAAAAAAAATTAAAAATAATGGTTTAAGAGTCGTTCAAGCTTGCAGAAGTTTTGCTCTCCACCAACACCCATGCAGGAGTCTGGAGGCATATCATTTGGTTTTTATGCCTCGGCAGAAAAGGAAGAGCTTCTTGTCTAAAGTAGTAGCAGCTATGCGTACACTGCAGCTCAGAATGTGCCTCCTAGCCCAGGCAGGCAGACTCACACTAGAAGGGCTCGAGCTGGCATACGAAAAACAGCAACGCAGACATCGCAGCTCGGGCAGTGACTGGGGTTCTCAAGCTCACCTGACGTCCCGTGTCCGAGCTTGGGTGGCTAGTCTGTCTCTCTGCCAGAGTTGTACTATCCACACTACTTCTAGCACACTTGCTCAAGCCCAGCTAGCAGGAGTCTGACCATCCAGGCGGGAAGGCTCACTCCCAACTGCAGTGTAGACATATCCAGAGAGTCTTGTGTTACCTTAGTCACCTCAGAACAAAGCTTAACGTATTTCAAGTTATTAAAACATCTCCCACATGGTTAATAAAAACTTTGCAGAGGGACAATGCTCTGTTGAGATGCTTTCCCTCAAAGCAGTATAATTCAGTTCCAGCACTCTGGATACAGTTCCTAGAGTACAGATTTCTTTCCAGAAATCTGAAGTAGATTGATACAGTCCCTGCATGAATTACTATTTATACCAAGGCAATTCAGCACATCTTTAGTCTATATTTCTCACCCCAAAAAAAGAGTATTATGTCATACCCCTTTTGGCTCCATGGAGAAGTTGTCTTTAAGGTACACAATTACACATTTAAAATCATATTAGCTGGTAATATTTTAACTTGAGCTTCCTCCAATTATTAGGACAACTGAACTGATTGAGGCCTTGTCTTCACACAAAAGTTTCACTGGTGTTAGCGAAATCATTTAAAAAACTGATTTAAGGTAAACTGATGTAAATTCCTAATGAGGGCACTTTTAAATTGATGTGCATCTGACTTATGTTGTTTTAAGTCAGTCTGCATAAGCCAGGTGTAAACTGATTTAAGAGTGTCCACATTGGATTTGCACAGATTTAACTGAAATATTGTAAAAAACAATTTAGTTAAACCAGTGCAATTTGCGTGTCTAGACAAGCACAAAGAAATTTAAGACAATACAACTGCGAAAGAGCATGTGGTTAAGTATCACTTCCACATTGACACAAACTCCCACAGAGCTATATCCCACAATTCCTGGGGCCTGTTTGTTCCAGTCCTTCTACCTGCTCACTTCCCGCTCACCCCTCTGCACCAAAAGCTACCTGCCAATCAATATACTCCTGCTCTGCATTTAACCCTTAATTCAAACACAGCCTGTTCTATTTTCCACATAGCTCTGCCAAACAGCATTACAAGATGCGTACTCAGCGTACTGCTAGTTACCCAGAGGTGCACTCCAGGGTTCTTGTTAACATTTAAGTACAGCAAGGAGCATGATTTTGGGAGAGGCACCCAAAATCCACAATTCCTTGAGAGCCTCTCAGAGAAGCTGGTGGAGGAGAAGGATCAACTGGACTGGTGTGCACTGCAAGGAGTGTATCAAAACACCTTAAGACCCTCTACCGCAACGCTAAGGATGGTGCCCGCAGGTCCAGCAACTCACCCTCTATCTGTTAAGGAGTTTGAATGGGTGCTCATCACTGCCCCGAGCACAGGGCAGAGCCCACAGCCTTGCACAACATGCTTCTGAACAGGGATGAAGTCCCAGGTATGGCCTCCCTCATTTGCATGTCCAGTCAATACATCTTGTAGAGATATGTTTGTAGAAGATTATAATTTAGAGACGCTCCCTCATAAAGGACAATATTATGAACATAGGAATTTGGAGATGTGCTCTGGAGGCGGTGGTTGGGAACACCAAATGGCTATATGCAGCAGCTTACTACAGAAGATCTCCAGTTTGTTTTATTAAAGTTTTATGCCTCTCACATTCACCGGTTTGTTATTTAATGAACCCCAAGGTTATTGCATGGTGTCAGAGATGCTGAATGAGTAGAAAACTGCAGTCATTTTGAAGTTAACTCCTGTGTTTGCAGCTGAAAGCAGAGACAAAGGGAGGCACCAGAGAAGCACGTGGAGCACCAGGCACAGAGGCTTTTGCATGTATTTGGTGAGCACAATAGTAGCTTGACTAGCTTAAGAAGGGGGAGAGGGTTTAGCCCTCCAGCCAAGTCACAGGAGTCCTCCTCTTCCAAGGTACTATCACAGTCTTCCATGCCATCCCAGGCTGTCCTTAACTCCACTGCTCTGGCTGAGCCACTCCTTCAGAGGCTAGAACAAACAAACCAGGACAGTCTTAAAGTTCACTGCCAAGTAGGGTTGCCAGGTGTCTGGTTTTCGACTGGAATGCCTGGTTGAAAAGGGATCCTGGTGTCTCCGGTCAACACCGCTGACTGGGCCATTAAAAGTCTGGTCGGTGGTGCAGTGGGGCTAAGGCAGGCTCCCTGCCTTCCCAGGCTCCATGTGGCTCCCGGAAGTGGCTGGCATTTCCCTCCGGCTCCTAGGTGGAAACATGGCCATGGGGGCTCCATGCGCTGCCCCCGCCCTGAGCGCCGGCTCCACAGCTCCCATTGGCTAGGAACTGCGGCCAATTAGAGCTGCGGGGGCAGCACCTGCAGATGGGGGCAGTGCACAGAGCCACCTGGCCGCGCCTCCGCCTAGGAGCCAGACATGCCTGCCGCTTCCTGGAGCCGCCTGAAGTAAGCACAGGCCGGAGCCCAAACCCCCTCCTACATCCCAACCACCTGCCCCAAGTTGGAACTCCCTCCCAGAGCCCACACCCCATACCACCTCCCACACCCCAACCCACTATCCCAGCCCTGAGCCCCCTCCCACACCCAAACTCTCTGCCAGAGCCCTCTCCCACACTCCGAACCCCCAGCCTCACACCTGAGCCTCGTGCCTCAGCGGGAGCACAGAGCTTTTCCGGTCTCGGGGCTGTGGGAGGGGGGAAAGAGGAGCAAACGGGGTTGGCGCCTAAGGGGGAAGAGGCAGAGTGGGGGTGGGACGGGGCGGTGGACAGAACAGGGGCATGGCTGAGGTGAGAAAAAACAGACCTCAACCCTATTGTCCCTCTGCAAATTTGTGTACACAGAGTCAATCCCTTACCTCTCTCTAAAAGTGCAAAAAGTTTCAAAAAGTTCAATGAATAGAAGATCGTTGGGGGTGGACTAGATCTGGACAAGGAGAAGTCTGGAGATAAATGTGAGAAGGGAGGGACAGGCAGTAGAAACAAAAGCGAAACTGTCTGAGCAGCATATTCCAGAAGTTTTGAGGTCTTTCTGAGCGTAGCCTTCATTGATTTGAAATCTACCATACCATTCTCTCACTAGAAGGGAAAACCTATCATGGCAGCAGGCCGTAAAAGAGACCCAGTTTCGGAATATTTTAATGAAGTTCCTCTACATGAGCAAAAAATATAGTTGTTACTCTATGGTACTATCATTTTAGATGCAGTTGTGATAAAAAATAAATAGCTGAAATAGGCAGATCTTCCTTTTACAATTTCACCTTTAAAGTAGTACTGAGTGTCAGTGAATGCAATGAGTAATACAAAATGAACAGTACGGTAATAATAATTAACCGCATTGACTTATTTTGTTTAGGAGAATCCATCCTCAATATACAGGATTCTGAAGACTATCCACCTTTAAGATCACCATCATTTTCTATACTTTCAGAGTTATCTGCCAATGATAGTGTTTCAGTCACATCATGTATGTCACATAGCCACAGTATATCACCTGTAGCAAAAAGAAAAAAAACCCCTCCATCATCCAGAAACAACCATAGATAAATTTGTGATAAGAACCAGCAGATTACAAAAAGAGGTAATTGATGAAAAAATGGCCCAGTTTGTTTATGCAACAAACTCTCCTTTCCATATGATTGAGAACCCATACTTCATTAACATGGTTCAGTCATTAAGAACAGGATACAGTCCACCCAACAGAGCAGATGTCGCAGGCAAATTGCTGGATACAGTGTATGAAAGAGAAATTGAGCAGTGTGCAAAAGGTCTAGAGGGTAAAATTGTTAACCTGAGTCTTGATAGGTGGAGCAACGTCCACAATGATCCTGTTGTATGTGCTTGTGTGACAAGAAGAAGGGAATGTCTTCCTTACAGAAACAACTGATACATCAGGAAATGCACACAGCCGAATACTTACAAGAAGTAGCAGTAAAAGCTATAACAAATTGGGAAAAAAAATTAAAATGTCTAGTACGCAGCTTGGTCACAGACAATCCTGCAAATGTATCCAAGATGAGAAGAAATCATTTGAAAGAGAGTCCCAAGCTAATAACATACGGTTGCTGTGCTGATTTGATGCACCTCCTCGCCAAAGACTTCAGTGTTCCAGAAATAAAGGTTAACGTTGTTGAAATTGCAAAATACTTCCGAAACAACCACTTTGCAGCAGCTGTTCTGAAAAAAGTGCGAGGAACCAAGCTAACTCTCCCACAAGATGTGCGACGGAACTCAGTAATGGACTGTTTTGAGCACTATATCAAGAACTGGCCTAATCTGATGACAGTTTGTGAACAAAATCGTGAAAAAATAGATGGCACTGTCACAGCCAAAGTTCTCAACATTGGGCTTCAGAGAAATGAAGACATGAACACATGCGGAGTATCCTGAAGCCTATTTCTATAGCCTTGAACAAAATGAAGGGAAATTGCTGTTTTATTGCTGACGGTGTTGAAATTTGAAAGGAACTGAGTGAGATCTTAAAAAGAGAAATATGCAATACCGGAGTTAAATTACAAGCATTAAAAAAACCAATGCGACAAGCACTATCTCCAACTCATTTTCTTGAAAATATTCTCAATACTTGGTACCAGGGTCAAACTTTAACTGCTGAAGAAGAGGAGTTGGCTCTGACATGGACATCCAGCAATCATCCCTCCATAATGCTAACTATAATAAACTTCAGAGCTAAGGGTGAACCATTCAAGAAATATATGTTTGCTGATGAAGTTTTAAATAAAGTCACACCAGTGAACTGGTGAAAGTCACTTAAGCACTTGGATTCAGAGACTGTTGAAGTGATAATCTCACTTTTAACAGCAGTAGCTTCTTCTGCCTGTGTAGAAAGAATATTTTCTTCCTTTGGACTAATTCATTCCAAATTGAGAAACCGTTTGGGACCTGAAAAAGCATGAAAGCTTGTTTTTCTTTTCCATATTATGAACAAACAGGAAGATGAAGATGACTGAGTTAGCTGCAGAAGCCAATATTTTAAGTTTCTCGTGTTGACCTGGCTGACGTAGTCAATTTTTTAAATTTTTTTTAATATTTCATTTAAACTATTCTAGTTAAAAACAATTTTAACAAAAACAAACCTGATTTTAAAAAACTTGAATGTTTAACTAAATTAAAAAATTAATATGCTTGTTTTGTTATAATATTATATGTTTGCTGTTGAAGAAAAAAATCCAGAATACATAACAGTGTTGTTTTAGTTTAAATAAAACAATTAAAACATCTGTCTGGTGATGTTCTCTTTCTAATACAGCATGGCAAGAAAATCCTCCAAATATTAATGACTAACCTGTTGAATTGGAGATATTTATGAAGTCATTGGGAGGTGAACTATCTGCTTCAATTACCTTTGGTAAATGAAATAAGCAAACAATCATTCATTTTCTGATATAGCTGTAAAAGTAATCTGAAAAGTTTTCAAAATAAATCACAGTTCAAAAATGTATAATGTGTACCTTCTAAAAATGAAACCTACATCTATCTCTGAGTTGTGAAGAATATGTATTAAGGTTATAACAACCAAAAAGAATGCACTTTTATGTAGAAATCCATGATTAAATCGAGTCTTCCTGACTAGTGATTTAAATCATGATTTAAATCAAATGCACCCTGACTGGATCCATGACACGGCCTCAGCTGGAACAGACAGAAGTGAGAAGCGTGCAGAGCTGGAAGTGCTTCAACTAAATAAGTTGATGGGCTAAAATCACTTCTGCACAGAGGCCCAGGAAGGACAGAAAATATATCACACGCTGATTCCTAGAGTAGCTCCAAATAGTGAGGCGTTAAGCAATCTGGGATACGTGTCCAGAAACCATAGCATCAAACCCACCTAACTGCAGTATCTGTGTGAACATGGCTATAGGGCAAGGGTTGTGTGAGGCTGTGTACTGTGGACACTCAGAGGCAGGCTTGGCTAGCATGTATGTGGGCACATTCTAGCCAGAACACGGGTACACACTGCAGCATAGGAACATATATAAACTGTGGGAGCTGAATTTTAACACTTTCTCTGTAAATGCTTTTGAATCATGCAAGTGATATTTCACCTACTAATGTTAGAATTTATCTAATCCCTCTCAACAAAAGGAACATTTCTTGGCTTGTGCGCTCACTAGCTCTTTTTCATTAACCTAGTTTATTTTCTTGAAAACCTATTGGGGTGTGTCACTGTCAATCTTTGTTTCATTGAAAACTGCTGTGCTTTTACCTCACTCCTGACTCTTGGTAGCACTGGTATAGCAGCTTAGCCTTGTCCAAACAAGTAAATTTCTTCAGACAACAATCCAGCTCCTTCTGAAATTAAGTGGATTATTTACGTAATGTAAACAACACACAGTTAATTATGTTTCCAAGTTTGGCCACCCATTTTGTGGGAAAAAATTCTCAGTGCAATAGTATAATGTAAATCAAGTCCCCATTTAAAGTTGCATGATTGGCAAAGTATTTCCATTGGAAACTGTGTCCACACAAAGTCTAATATTTCCCACACACACAAAGTTTCCCATCATTCAGCACGTCTGTAAGTGTTTGCAGGGTCAGGACACAGAACCCTAACCCTTGTAAACAGGACTCAGTTTATGGGCTTGTGTACATGGGGAAATTCACCACCACAACTGTACCAGTATAATTATATCACTATAATCTCTGTGTGTATGCTCTTATTCCAGTATCTTTTTTGGTTTAGCTTATGTCACTTTCAACATTCAATTTAATGACTTCTGATTTTTTTTTTAAACTTACTATGGTTACAAGTCTATACTTAAGATTACTAAACCTAAAAAGGTTAAAATACTTATATGAAAAATTTTAAAAAAGGATCATAAAACTGCAGAAGTTGGCATGGAGACTAATGGTCAGTACAGTAGTACCTGAAATGACTTGTAGCTAGCATTTTTTAACAAAATGCCTTTATTTAAAGTTGGTGTCCCCCCTTATTAACCACAGATCAAGTCCCCATTTAAAGTTGCATGATTGGCAAAGTATTTCCATTGGAAGCTGCAGACCTGCATTAGTTTTAATTTCTGTAAAGCACTGTAGTATTATGACATCTTGTTCATACAACTATCCCATAGTGCACCTATTACAAATGTGAAAGAGTTACAATAATAGAAGATGTAAGAGTAGACGGCAACAGAAAAAAGGAGAGGGATGTGTGGATCTACTGGTAGCAGTGCTGACTGAAGTCAACTAAGGAAGTTCAAGCTGGATTCTATTCTGCTTCAGCTATCTACAAATTGTACATTTAGGTCTGATTGCAGAATCTCGGTTACTGGTTATAATGTAAGCTGCAAAAGTGTCAGTTAAATTTTCCGATCCCAACTGAATTTGGGATCTGACAGAAAGATCAATTTTTGACTGATTAGCTAAGTAAATCTGATAGGATTTAATAAATGCGAGAGCCGATAATAGCTAATTATTTAAATTTAAAAAATCCTTAAGTGGGGAAACAGTGAATGGCATAAGGCAGATAAAGTTTAACTGACTTTCAATAGGGCTTGTGCTCTTAAATTACTTTGGTCCATGTGAAAATTCCACCCTCAATCTTTAAATTTCCCTACTACATCAAATGAAATGAAGAGAAAATAATCTTCTATGACAAGTTATAAAGCACATGTAGAGGGAATTATTACCCAGGAACTTAGAAATCTTCATTGAAATGAGAATTTTGTTTTTCCAAAATGTATTTCCCCCCACCCATTATAATATTTACCTCTACCTTAGAAACTCAAATGACAGCTTGCATGGATAATGTAATGAACATACTTACATGATTAAATGTTGTTGCTAAGCCCTGACTACATTAAGAAAGATGGAACTACAGTTGTGGCCCTACTATATTATACACCTCTACCTCGATATAACACTGTCCTCGGGAGCCAAAAAATCTTACCGCATTATAGGTGAAACCGCGTTATATTGAACTTGCTTTGATCCACCGGAGTGCGCAGCTCCGCCCCCCCCCTGGAGCACTGCTTTACCGCGTTATATCCAAATTCGTGTTATATCGGGTCGTGTTATATCGAGGTAGCGGTGTATAATATTACAAGGGGTTTTCTTCAATATATATATAGAGAGAAAACAAGTGTCCGTGTTGGAGAACCATGATTTAACCTCGGTTGATACTTAGGCTTAAACATGGTTCTTTGACAGTTACTTCCATCTACACAGGCAGGAATAAACCCAGCTATAAGATGGTTTGGCCACAGGTATGTCCTCATCCATACTGACATCTCAACATTTTCAGATGGTTGTACTGCCATTAGTGCAGCTCAACTAGTGGTAGCATTAATGTACACTGGTCACATATTTCAACCAGTGTCACCCAACCATTCTCAGACCATAACTCAGTGATACAGTGGTTAAAAACAGATGGCCCATATACCCTAATTCACCAAGCACTGCTATTATGACAAAAGCTACAATGGTGGCAATACAGCCAGGGGAGATGTAAAGCAAATGACAGTGTAGCTGAGGCCTAAGCATCACAGCGTTTCTTAAATAAACACAGAGTTTTTGTACTGAGGAAGGGGTTTGTGCTCTGGTATCTTGAAGTGGTGTGGGAAGGTAAGTAAAATCTATGCAGTCATCTGTTGAGGTAAATTTTGTATTCAGTTAAATACATATGTAGTGTGCACACACTGTAGGATCCCTCTTTACCAAATAATTGATTAGTAAAGTACTTTTAAGAAAGGATTTTGTGGGTGACATCCAAGTACCAGCTACCTCCCTCACAGCCACAGGGTTATACTAAGGACAGTCCCTCGCCTGCACTGGGATTAGTAACCTGGCACATTTCAGACAGGAAAATTGCAAACTTGTCTGTACCACAAAGCCCCTCAGGAGGATCAGCATCTCCTGCCGGCCCTGCTACCATCCTCCACCCTCGGGACCAAGCCGAGCTTCAGCCCACGGCCAGTGCAAGCGGCTGGGTTTGGAGGCCCCGATACCAGAGATGAGTTTCCAGGACACGGGGAACAGCGGCGAGAAAACCCCCGCCCGGCAATTTCTAATTAGCGAGACACCGATTAACGCCCTCGTCCCACCAGGCCACGGGCAGCCGCAGGGGGCGAGGGGTGGGAGCAGCCCGGCCAGGCAAGGAGAGGCTGGCGGAGGGCTGGGTGGGGCAGGGAAGCCGGGCTGGCGGCTGCCGGGCGGGGGCACGGGGCAGGGCGGCTCCCAGGCGGTGAGGGGCGATGGGGTGGGGTGGGGGTGGGGTGTCACCTCTTGACGCGGATGATCTGGTCGCGCATGGGGCGGATGTCCTGGAAGCTCTGCTGGTTGACGAGGCTGTAGACCAGGATGAAGCCCTGGCCGTTCTTGATGTACAGGTCCCGCATGGAGGCGAACTGCTCGGTGCCGGCCGTGTCCAGGATCTCCAGCACCGAGGGCGACGCGTCCACCTCGATCTCCTTGCGGTAGAAATCCTCGATGGTGGGGTCGTACTTCTCGATGAAGGTGCCGGTGACGAACTGCACCGTGAGCGCCGACTTCCCCACCCCGCCCGAGCCCAGCACCACCACCTTGTACTCGCGCATCCTCCCGCCCGGCGCCCGCCCGCCGCCGCCACCGCCAGCGCGAGCCGCTCACCCCCCCGCCATGGGCGCGCCCCCGCTCTGCCCCCGCCCCGCTCTCGCCCGGGCGGCGGACGCTCCTGCCGCGACAGCTCCTCCTGGGCGGCGCTGCCGGTGGTGGGGCCGCGCGCTCACGGGCGGCGGCGCAGCGAGGCAGAGATCCCGCCCCCTTATTCCTCTGTCGCCAAGGCAACAATCCGCCAACCAGCCAGCGCGAGCCACGCCGCCACGTGACCCGGAGCAAAGTTGCCCCGCCAATCACAGGGCAAGGGAGCGGCGCACACGAGGCTGCCGCCACCAGCTTCCTCCTCTTCCACTGTAGCTTAGGAAACAGCGACCCGCCTCCAACCCTCCTTCGGACATGCGCTTCCCCAACGGCCAACCGGAGGCCACGCGTTTGTCACGCGCACGGCTGAGTGAGCCAATCGGAGAAGGGCAGGAGAGGGACGCTGGCACGAAACGCGGTGGCGGTCTTCGCAACGGAAGGTCCTTACGCTGCGCGCGTGCGCGATGGCTGCTCCTTGGCGCTGGTAGCGCGGCACGCGGAGTTCCGCGCGCGAGGCGGCTTTGCCGGTGTCGGCGCGGCGCGCGGGAGGCCTCGCGTGGCTGCTGTAGCAGCCCCACGGGGCTCCAGGGTCCGCTGCTGACCCGGGCTCTGCAGGCGGCCCAAGTAGCCAGGGGCTGGGTTGCGAATTGGACATGGGCAGACGTCTGAGTGCTCATTTCATGGCTTCCAGTCAGATCAGGATTGAGTATAGTCTAAACCATATCCCAAAGCGTGGCTTATACCTCATATGCCCAATTCTGTTCAGATAGCATTCAGAGGCTCTCTGCTACCTTGCATGAGACAGGCCAGGACTCCCCTAGCTCTGAAAGATTTGTCCTTTGAAGCAGAGTAGTTCAGCCCATTTTGAGACCATGCATCACTGTGGAGCAATAAGCAGAGAGGTCGCTAAGTGTAACAGATGGCCAAATAATATGTTTCTGGTCTGAAGAGACCAACAGAAACAAAAAAATCACTGTCACTGAGAAGGGCAGTGGCACTTCTACAAGTGTCAGCACTTGTAGTGCTAAAACTGTACTTAACCATCTTGGCTATCATTTCCCGAACGATTCTTGAATAATGTAGACAAATCTGGCTAGTATTTTGAGGGTGTCTCCAAACAGCCTTGGTGCCTTTATGCCAGCAATGACTGAATGAGGCATTGATGCCAATGGCCTGTTGAGCTGGAGCTCCAATGTACTAATGGAGATCAGATATCAGAGCACCACTGTGTTCCATGGGTTTGCATTGCAATATGGCCGCATAAAAAGACTGCACTTTAATGGCCTAATTTTCAAAAGTGCTGAGCCCCCACCAGCAAGTGTTAGGAAAGTAGTAGCACTGAAACCCTTTTGTATTTGGCCCCCTCAAAAAATCCCGTTAGTACAAATGGAAGGAGGATGTGTAATGTAGCATACCCTAGAAGAGAGGGAAACAAAGACAGTTGTTACAACAACTTATTGCTGGCCATGCAGTGTTCAGTTATTTGCATAATGTCTTCTCAGCAAGAACAAGTATTCTCCTTGGTATTCTGCACTTGGGGAATGAAGAGTATACCTGTTCTTAGGTCTTCAGCCTCTCCTTACCCTAGCAGGACTCCGTTCTCTCTCCCTTTATAGAAATAAATAAATATAGAGCCTCTTGGGCTCTGTGCCAGTTCTACCGGACTCAGCTGCTCATGCACATTACCCGCACCCTTTTTATTCCTTGTCTCAGGGAGTAGTTGGCAACCAGCAGCAAGGGAAATTTGGGGTCAAATTGAGCGGGGAAGAGACTTTTCCTGGCAGAGAGGAGGTGGCACCAGTCAGGACTTCAGGCAAAAATCTCTGTCACACATCCAGACAGGCAGAAAGGCTCTCTCTTCCCCAGCACAGCATCCCTATTAGCCCCTCCAACTTGTTGGAAAATATCTAATCCCCAGGTGCCATCTCGCTGGGATTTGGCTAGTTTCCAAACGGCTAAAAATGTTTTGTGTGGACTTATTTTGGGCAGTTTTACAGTCTGTCTCACAATTTATTCTTCTCTTTTATGGTTTATGTTTGTAGTGTCACACTTCAAGCCAGAAGACAGTTTCTGCAGTCTGTGGCTAACCACACAGTTTTATGATTCAATACAATTTCTCAACAAACGTTGATTTTTAGCTTCTGCTGACAACATAATGTCACAATTTCTTGCTAGATATTATACCAATGTCTTCATCTAAGATAATGTATCTGGTTCTTATTTTTTTCCCTCTTATACAAAATCTTTATCAATTTCTCTGGGCTCATACTGCATACAAGCTTTGTTGTTCATGCAACAAAAATGACACTATTAAAAATTAAGGTTGCGACAGAAAACAATAAAAGCAAAGAACTGCATAGCTATGGATGAAAGATTCCCTCTAATATGAGTACAACAGGTTGTATAAAATAAAGGGCCATCTACTTTACAAGAATTGTGCTAGAAAACTGTTCTTTTCCACTCAGTTATAATGTAAATTTTTTTAGTCAGCGAGGACGGAAAAACACAGTTGAACCGTATTTTTCTGTCCATGCTGGCAATCAAATTTGTCATAATGTAGATTGCCCTGAGCCATGCACTAGCACGTTTTTTTATTATGAAGCATAGATAGGTCTTTAGTTCACATTGTTAGAGGAAACAATGTTTAATTATTGCCCTAACCCTTTTTGTTGAATGCACTGGTATTCTCATTAGATCCAAAAAAATAATGGTTAATCCATAGGTTAAGGTGCTGGCTGCTGGAAGAAAAGATGACTGGTTTTTTTCTCTCTCACATACACTTTTTAAAAGGAAGAGCACAAGACAGTTGTTTTTATGAACACATTAGGGCACGGTTCTACTTTGTTTTATACTGCATAAGGCTACAATGAGTTCTGGGTGAGTAGACCCTTGCATTTATGCAGAGCCCCTTCAAAGTAAACGGGGCTTCATGCATGCAGATGAGTCCATCTACCCTGGGTTTCTGGCAGAATCAGGATCTGAATTTGCAATGAAGGAATGTAATTGTTAGCACTCGCACAGGCAGATGTCAAAGGACTTTCTAAACAGTAATGAATTAAGCCTCATAACATCCTTTGCAATAGATAAGTATGCCCATTTTACTGTTGGGTAAATTGAGGCACAGAAAGGTTAAGGCCCAGATCCACAAAAGGACTTGGATGTTGTGTGTGACAGTGTCCAGAAAAATCACAGGAATAACCCTGCAATCCAAAAAGCCTGAGTTAGGCATCTAGGCTCCTATATAATGAAGGGGGAGAGAGGCACCTGGGAATGTGATCTGCAAAGCCAGCACACTAGGCTGTGAGCCACCTAAACTAGAGCATGGGAGATGCTGAGCAGAAAGGTGTATGCTAAGCCCCACACTCTCGCAGAGATAGGCGCCTAAGTCTGGGTTGTAGGGAGGTTCCCATTTCTATTCGCAATTCACAAACCAAGGGAAGATAAACCATTCGCCGCCTGAATTGCATGCCAGGTTGCATGCTGGTGGGGTTCTCAGAGGCCACCTACTGGATTGGGCCCCTCAAGTGAGTTCACATTAAATACGTGAAGCGGGGGAGGAGGATGTTCTCCCTTATAACTGTTAGCCTAGTGGGTACAGTACTCACCCAGGATGTGGAAGACTCCCAGTTTAAGTTCTCCCTGTGCCTGATGATGAGAAGAGGTTCGAACAGGGATCTGCCACCACTTAGTGAGTGCCCTAACCACTGGACTATGAAATATTCTGATATGGGTCTTCCTCAATCTCTTCTATTGAAGTTGTTCCACTTTAATTAAATGAATAATTAAATCTGAAATAGGCCAGAAACATTTTGTGACTCTATGGCTTGCTGGTTAGAGCAATGACCTATATGGCAGTGCCAGGAAAAGAACCCAGGTCTCCCAACTCCATGTCATTAACTTTAATCACTGGACCATGCATTCATTGGTTTACTGTCTGATTTGGCAAGCTCTGTTGTATAATTTAAGATTGAAGATAGTTTTACCTTAAGCAAAGTGAACTTATTTATTTCTAAATTTCCTAAAATATCACTCTCAGCAAATTTAAATCTGATGTTTTTCATTAGTAAATCCTAATTTTAGAGAATTTAAGATTAAAAAAAAAAAAAAGCCAGGTAAATGGGGACATAGGAAGTGCCAGACTGGATCAGACCCATGGTTAAGGCTACGATGAGGTCACAGATTCTGTGATTTTAAGAGATGTCTGTGAGTTTGGGCTTCAGCCCCAGGGGTGGGGCTTGGGGAGAGAGCTCCACCTTCACCCCCTGCCTCACCTCAGTGGGCCACCCAGCCTGTGGGTCAGTGTTAATGCCTCTGCCTTACATTGTAAAACTTTATTGTTAAATTGGTACACATTTTTGTTGTTGCCATGACTATACCCTGATTTTGTACATTTTTCCCATGACTGTTCTGTGAATTTTGCCTAATTTTACCATGACAAATTCATATCCACGCCCATGGTTCATCTAGTCCAGTAACCTGTCTCCAGCAGCGGCCAGCACCAGATACATCACACAAAGGTGTAAGAACCCTTTAGTAAGCAGATGTGGGATAATGTTCCTAACTCCTATTAAAGATTGGTGCAAGCCCTGAGCATAAGGTTTCTCTCTCTCCCCCCGCCCCATACCCTTTTTTAGCATTAACTGTTAGAACTTTGGATATTCTTATTAGCCATGAAAACGTCCAATTCCTTTTTGAGTCTTGCAACGCTCTTGCCAGCAGTGGCATCTAGTGGCGTTGTATTTCAGTCAATGTATGTATTGTGTTAAAGTGTTTATACTATTCCTAATTTTATATATTTTTATCATGTCTTATACATCTGTCTCATGTAAGCAATCCGCATCTTTTCAGTCTCTCTTCCTGTGAGAGTTTTTCCATGCCCTTAATCATTCGCAGCTCCTTTCTGACTCCCTCCTGTTCTTCAATATCCTTTTTGATCTCTATGCTCCAGGCATAGTGGGTGTGCCATGGGTAGGTTAGCAGTGGGGAAAGGAGTTCTTTTCTTCTCATGGTACTCACTTTTGTTCCTCACTGGATCTCAGAGGATCCCCTAGAGTGAAGCTTAAACCTGTCACCAGTAAAGACCTGCACTGCACCACAATCCTGACTCCTTTATTTGCTTTACTATTTATCTGATTCAATAAGTACTTAACTTTTAAACAATTATTTAGAAGTACAATTTGAAATATGTGCAGCATAATAGCAGTAGCAGGCACATGAAACTTTTCCCTCAGCAATAATTTAGTGTTCTTGTCAGAAAAACTATTCAGATTTAATCCTATCATTTATTTCACATGGTGACCAGATTAGTACTGTTGCAAATCAGCAAAGCTTTCTATTATCACCTAATTAATGCTTGCTCTTGATTTTACAGAATATCCAAGTAATGGATGAAATCACAGAGCTCAAATAACTACAATGGTTTGAAAAAAATACGAACCCTTGATCCAGTCAAATACCCATCTGTGTCAGGTGATAAGGTCATTGTATTTAATTGAAGCCCTCAGTTACATTTAAAAAAGAAATGACCCTTTTTTTTTTAGCTGCACAGGAACATTTGATCGTGCCATTTCTCAAAGCTCTAGTAAAATGTAGATAAAAACACAGTGTGTTAGCCAGTGACTTGATTTTGTTGTTTTAGTGTTTTTTCAGGGTCTGTTGCTGATATAGTGTGGTGCTTTCAACAAAGCTTTGTTTCTCATGCACGCAAGAAAGAACCCTCAGTCATGTTAATAGTTTTAATTAAAAGCTTCCACTCCATATCTAATTGATCTGAGAAATACATATCTATCTGCCAATGAAGTTAGGTTAAATGTCTGCGTGACCATGTTCACTGTGGAGGTATCCTGAGACTGCTGAACCAGGGCAAACTGCAAATAGGGCAGATGATCCCCTAAACAGGTGGTTTATTCTGTAATTAAATTTCACCAAGCCAGTAACCAAACAGCTTCTGTAATACCTTACTGGCTACCAAGAAATACAGTCCCCTGTAAGCAGTGCAGCCTTTGGCTCCCAGCCAAGTCTAACAGAGAGACGGTTACTTAAAACCTTACTCACCCTATATAAAGTTCTACCAATCACAAGAGATCGGATACATTACCTACCAGGACAATGAATATTTCAGATCTTACCTAAATACATGCTTACATCCAATCCTTATTAACTAAATCTAATATTTATTGAAAAAGAAACGAAAGAGATACTGTGGTTAAATGATCATTGCACATACAGATACAAAGTTCTTAGGTCAGTTTCATAGCAGAGATGGTGAGGCTGCTGATTTGTAAAAGTCCTTCTAGAATCAGGTCAATAGGTTATAGTCCAATAGGCAGCCCATGTGCAGAGTTTGATCAAATTCTTCCATGAGAATTTGTAGGGATAATCCAGAATAGACCTGGAGACCTCAGTCTTGCAACATAGACTTTCCCTGACAAAGTTTAAGCAGTCTGAGATAGTAAAGATCAGACCCACAAGATCCTTTATAGTTGAAGTTCAGATGATAAGCCTCTTGGCAGCAAATGCACACAGCAGGCATTCCTTGGATGAAGAATAGGTAATGTACATTGTTGCTTTGAAATAAATCTCTATTTCCTAGGCATACACTGATAACTAGTTCCATTCATTAGCATACAATTAATCATTCAAACAGTTCATAATTAGTTTACTACAAACTTCAAAGAGAAATAAAGACATGATATTATTACACCACAAGTTCCATTTAAATGTAAATATCCCTTTTTGATCGCTGAATCAATAGAATATAGTGATGAAATATTATAGACAGGAACAAAAGTTTAGCATCTACAAGCTAATTAGATCACATTGTTAAACTTCTAACAAGGTATAGGTAAACACAGACAAATACAATTAGTATCTATTTCTGATTCTCTAACAATACAGGCCCTACATTTCAACAATTCTAGTTTATATAACATGGCTTTGCTAACTATGTATAAGGAATGGCCCTGTTTACCATGTCAATACTCTTCTAATCTGTCTTTAAGGGTTATTTTCAAGTCAAGCAGCCTATTGGTTGCTAAACCCTCGCTGGCTCAGTATCACAGTCTGATATTCAGATGCAGCTTCAGGACTGAAGAAGTCAGTTTCAAAGTATATAAAGATACATAACAAAATAAACTGAAAATGGCTAATTTGTGACTTCATGGCTTTTTTGCTTCGGATGTTCAAAAGAAATCAATTCAACACAAGATTTATGAGGAAGTGAGACAATGAATAGTCTGGTTTCGTTGGGTTGCCAGAGTCTGAGTATTCACCACAAGTCACACTGCTAATTTTTTTGAGTCAGACTTAAAAGGAAATGTTTAACTCCTTATTTTATAGAACAAGATTATCAGCAGCAGTGTCGTACATTTCATAAGAATTGGATTTGTAAGCATTGCCAACAGAAGATCACAGTTACTGCACCTATTTCCCCTCCTTCAATCAGTTTTTTTTAATCATTTAGTTTTAATGCAATGAAATCTTTAAAGACTGGAGTACTTATGTTCTGGGGAAAGTACAACAAGGTGAGCTACAATAACCACAGTTTAAATTAGCTTTTAAAATAGGTTTTTTCCCCCTAAATAAATAGTTATCCTCATTTCTCAGACATGGTCTACAGACAAACTTGCATAGATTTAATTAAATTGTTTCCTAAAACTGATTTAGTTATTTCAGGACAAGTCTATTTGTGGAAATGCTTCTTTTGGAATAAAAGTGGCTAGCATCAATTTGCCTATTGATCTTTAGCCACTTTATTCCAAAATAAAAGTCTTGCATACAGACTTGCACTGAAACAGTAAAATGAATGAGTTCCCCCTTGTGGATGCTCATCAGGCTGCTGTAACAGACCAAACTTGGGGACGGTCTGGAACTAGATGGAATCCAGTCACTGTATCAAGCTCTGGGCTTCTATGCACACTTTCTGGGTGCAGAGCCTTTATCTTCCTGGAATATGGGACGCTGTAGTCCAATTTGTGACAGGATCCCTGGGGTACAAGCTGGGACTGGGTACCACTGTGCCCGCTTAACTTTCCAGCCTGGGCTGTCTCTCACAATGTTTTGCAGTGACAAGCGGCAAGCCCCTCAAGGTGTTATCACTCAGTACAACAGCATGTGGAGCCCCACACCCAGCTAGATTGCATGACTGCTCTCTGAGACACTCACAAATCACACAGAGAAAGGCACCAGCCAATTCCCCACCCCGCCCCACCCCCAAGCTCCTTAGCCCTGCACTGCCCCAGACTATATGTCTTGCCCTGGTCAGAAGCCTGACAAGTGTAAGGTCATTACTCTGACCCTCCCTCAGTGTGGAGAGGACATGTACCAGCCTTTGTAAACTGAGCTGAGATTTCCCAAGCACTTTAATCAAAACCCACTGTTTTAGGTAAAATATAAAACAGGTTTATTAACTACAGAAAGATAGATTTTAAGTGATTATAGCCACAAAAGGTCAGTTACCAAAGAAAATAAAAGGTAAGAACACAATCTCAATCTTAAACCTTATTAGACTGCGGTATTTGGATCAAGCATTTTTTCTTATCCCACTAGATACTGCAGGTAGGTTACAGTCCTTAATACACAGGGACCAATCTCCTCAGTTCAAGTCTTTGTCTTCCCAGCATTGTTGGTGCTTCCCCCCGTGCACGCGTCTATACACAAACACATGCATTCAATGAAGGGTAAATAATCTATATTTAACCATGTGATTTGGGGGGGGGGGGGAAGAGAATAAAAGGCCCAAGATATCCTCAGTTGTAGTATTTCCTCCAAACAGGAAGTCCTGGGGCCAGAACCTCAGCGGGTATAAATTGGCATAGCTCTATTGTCTTCAGTGAATCTACAATCAGTTTATATCAGCCGAGGGTCTGGCCTCTGGAATTTGTGGGTCAACTGTACAAACATGAGTGTGTGTGTACCCTTCAACCTGTCATGTTCAAATAAATAATAATAAAGGTCCATTTCTGCCCTCGTTTACACATCTGCCTCTCCTTGATTTAAAGTGCGTTCCATGAAGTAAATGAGAGAAGATTGTAGTCAGTTCTTATATTGCTCTGTAACTACTGTACAGCTCAAAATGCTTCATGAAAGTACCTTAACTTTCATTAGCTTCATTTTCAGATGGGGAAACTGAGGCACGGCAATGTTCAGTGATTTACTCAAGGTCAAGCGAGTCAGTGGTAGAACAGAACACAGGTCTTCAGATTTATAATCCTGTGTCTATCCACCGAATGATGCTGCCTCCCTAAGTGTTGGACAATGGTTCAGAACGAAAAAACACAAAATAAATGATAGTACAAGAAGCTTTAAATGATGTGGGACAAATTTAGCATAAATAACAAGATCTCTAATCTTAGCATCAAATTCACAATGTCAATAATTTACGGTAATGAAAATAAAGAGTCCTTAAGATGAGGGTGGAGCAGAGACGAATTTGAGTCTAAAGTAAGGGATGCCCTCCACCCGCATCCCCACTGAGGATAGTTGAGAAGTTTCAGAGTGTTTTTCCAAAACAGTCCATTAAAGAGTTTAATCTGGTTTAGAACATTGAGATGGAAAGAGCAAAAAAGAGGGGAGCTACAGGAAGAAAAATGATGGTTCCTTAAAAAGTTAAAACCAGTAAGAAGAGAGTTTGTTCTTATTAACATCATAGCATGGAAAAAAGGTGACTACACATTCCACTCATGGGTACTGCACAGAGATTTTTTTCTTTATTTCAAAACATCTGCTGGGGAAAGCAGGAATCAAAGATTCTCCCAATATCAGACCATTATTGCCCAATTACAATGAGGTGGTTGCCTTGGGTGGGAGTGAAGGGAGGAAATACTGGAATTCAAACATATTCCAACTGAAAGGCAAAATGTAACACAAATGACTGAGTAATTGAAAAAGTTCAAGGATATAAATGATGAACCCAAACATTGCTTGGAAAAAGGCCCTAGTGCAAGTGGAAATCAAACACTGTATGGAAAGTGCACAGCAGTGGAACAGGAATATAAAGCAATTCCTCTTCAAGATTTAATAGCTGTACAAGCAGAGCTGGAGGCAGTACTAATCACCAAAAAAGAAAAAAAATCAGCCTTTTTTTTCTTTAGGGTTTATTTAGAAACAAATACAAAGTACAGCTCTAAATGGATGAAATGTTATAAAAGCCGTCTGGAGCTTTTCCTAACACTTAAAAGAAAAGAAATGTATTTCATGGTTATAATGTAACAACTGGGGAGTTGTGAGTACTTAGGGTTTTTGTCTGAAAGCTCTGTGTGGAGGCTGAATGAATAGCTGAAGCAGTGAGACAGTGTTGATAATAATGAGTGGGTGGAGCTGAAGCAGACAAAGACCTATGACTTGGGAAACACAGTGAGCCAAGAACAGGGACGATCAGCCGACAGAGGGAATTCTGGGAGGAAGAGACTGAAGTTTGTAGACACTGACAAGTCCCAACAAGTGAGGAGACTCCTATGAAGAAATAACACAGCTGGGATATTGAATGGATAATGAAAGAACCAAGGTGAGCCAATGTGGAATTTTCTCGATGTTTGTTTTCCAGAACAAAATCCAGAAGGGCCATATTGGTATCAAGTCCGCAGCAGTTCCCCTCTTCTGAAGTGAAAGATCCAGGGGCTTGAGCAACAGCTAGAGTCACTGAAACTAATGGAGCAATTCAAATGAAGTTTCATGTATTTTAAGGCCAGCAGAGACCATTAGGTCATCTTGCCAGACCTTCTGTATATCATAGGCCATTACATTTCCCTCAGATATCCCTGTGTTGAGTTAAATTAAAGCATTTCACTACTCAGGAGACTAAATGTTGTATGTCACTGGCAGAGAACAGGAGAGAGACTGGGGTGCCCCCCAGTCCCCAAGGCCCCTGCAATGGCAAGGAATTGATTAGGTGAGATTTTCCCAGATTCTTCCAGCAGGCAATCCGTACCCCATGCTGCAGAGGAAGGCAAAAACTCCCAAGGTCTGTGCCAGTCTGACCCAGGGGAAAATTCCTTCTCAGACCCAGTTAGGTGATCAGTTTGACCTTGAGCATGTGACAGAACACACCAGCCAGAGAAAGAAGATTTTCTATACCATTGCAGAGCACTGGTCCAATGTGACCTAACAGTATTCCAATGCAAGCGGCTCACTGATATCTGATAGTAAGTTTCAGTTGGCCTGACCAGTTCAGTGTACCCCAACTCACTGTGGTCATAACCTGTATCTAAAAGGTGTAATGTGAGATATCAATAGAAAGCCAATACCATACTGATTATTAATAGTATAGTGTGGTGTATACATGGAGGACAAAGTCAAAATTATAAATTTATTGGAAATTATGTTTTCAGTGTGTGTGCGTGCAGGTAGGGCTAAAGTTACCCACCCTCGACAAAGGAATGTGGTTCTGCCACCTTGAGGTATTTCCAGAGTACATTAAGAGACAATGGGAATGCAATTTACATAGAAGGCAAACAGGACCATCAAGGGGAGGAGATAACCACTCCATGTCACCTTCTTCAGAACTTTGGGGGGTACTCTTCAGAAGGATCCATTTCAATGGTGCAGTGGGCTATAAAAGAGAGGGACAAAGAACCCCAAGTTATCTGTCACTTAAGACAACAAAGGAACCAAGCACTTTGGACTTTGTGGGAGAGCCTGACCAAGGGGGTGGTCAGCCATCTTGCTGGAAGGTAGATTGGTAAGGAAACTACCTTGAACAAAGGCTGTAGCTTGTTTTCATTCTTAGCCTCTAGAAAGTGTTTTTCACTTTTATTTGCTTGTAACCATGTCTAACCCTATCCTTTATACTTGAACTCACTTCAAATCCTATCTCCTTTTGTTCATGAATTTGTTTTACTTTTAATCTAAACCAGCCCAGTGCTGTGTTTGATTTAAAGTGAATGTTAACTCCAGTTAAATGTGGCAAGCTGCTGGGTATTGTATCTGCAAAGGAACAAACAAACCTTAGGATCTCACTGAGTGGTCCAGGAGAGGGCAGGACATTGCAGAGTACATGGTTCTGGAATGGAGGGTTGTTGGAGGTCATCTTGTCAGGAGCTCCGCCAGAGTATGGCTCTGGTGTAACAAGCAGGCTGCTGGAATGAGATGTGCCGAGTCAGAGCTGATTAACCCACAGACACGCAGTGCATGCTCGTATGCTGGCTGGGAGTGTCCAGACAAGGGAGCTCCAGCAGCAGAGTGTTTTGAGGCACTCAGGGATATAGGACAGGCAGTGACACAATCTCTCACCGGTCTGAACTGCACCCCAGAACATGACACCACCCCATCTGGTGTCGTGTTTCCAGTTGTGGCCAGTCTCTGATGCTTCAAATGAAATCCCCCCTCCCCGCCAGAATACATCTGGCCAATTGTGCACTGGAGGAAAAAATTCCTTCCTTATCCCTGCAGGCGACTGGCTGAAGCCCTGAAGCAAGAGATTTGATTGTAGTCACTGTGGAAGAGTGCCCTATGGCACAAACAGCCAGAGACACTGCAAACTGAAACAACAGTCAAGATAAACATGGCGGAGCAAGAAAAGAGATGGAGTGTCGCAATGAGGAAAAACAGAAGAGGGTAAAAATCTATGGAAACTTTCAGCCTAGTTACCAACAGTAGATATTCTGCCCTTCAGCAGAGGGTAGATGAAGAGCATGAACAGACAAAGAACAGGCTAAGGACAGACTGCAACCCAAGCCATGACCAAGAGTGAAAGGTATTTCCCAATTACTGCACTAGCAAAGGATGATTAGATATGCTTTAAATCATGATGTGAGGACTTCAGTAACTCAGCCAGAGGTTAGGGGTCTATTACAGGAGTGATGGCGTGAGGTTGTGTGGCCTGTGATGTGCAGGTGGTCAGACTAGATCAGTGATGCTCAGTCTGAGGCTTGCGAATTGCAAGTGGCTTTTCAATATGTCTCCTGTGGCTCTTTGCAGCACATGATATTAAAACATCGTGTGATCTAATTATTAACCACTCTAAGCTATTAACCAATCAGGATGCTTTTACTATGTTATTGACCAATTGTAGTTGATAAAATAATAATACTTGGTCAATCATTTTGCTGTGAGTGTGTGTGTGTATACACAAACTAAATATTTCCCCGTCATACTGTTTAAATATCTAGCACTATAGTAAATGTAACAATGAACTCACACTACTGTGGCTCTTTTGGGTAATGTTGATCACTAATTTGGCTTCTGAACCACTGAGGTCTGAGTATCACTGAACTAGATGATTATGATGATCCCTTCTGGCTTAATGTCTGTGAATCAGTGCAAGGACTTAGAAAGACGTGCACGTGGGAGTGATTCATGTATATGATCTTCTCAGAGACCTCGGGCCTCTGTCCAGGTCCCTGTCCCCACTGGTTCCTACCTTTCTTTGGACAGCTTGGCTCCTGCAGGCGCTATGCTACTAAGGGATCCCGCAACTGCCAGCTGTGCCCATATGCTGTGTAAGTGGGTTTCCAAGTGTGGAAGAAGCAGCAGTATAAACCTCTGCTGACTCTGATCTGCAGTGCTTTGTCCCACAGTTTTGTAAGGAGAATATGGGAGAACGTGGATGGCTCCTGCCCTCTTCAAACTGGTGGACCTAAAGCCCCCCAGAACATCAGCAAAAATAATTCCATGTAGTCAGAAGATAGGGTAGCATATTGTGGAGGCCACACACTCCCCTTTTGCAACCCTGCCCCTGTCCCTGCTTCAATTCATGGGCTCAGGCTATTTTCCCAATGCAAAACAGGAGGGGAACAATGGGGCTTGAATTTGAACAAAAGCTATTTTACCTGGGGAAAAGCATCTCGAAGGATGATTGTTGAGGGCACTGTAACATCAGAGGTTAAAAAAAAATACATCAAGCCAGTGCCGTTAGTTCATTTACTACTTAAGGAAGACTATAGCACAAACCTGTATTGACAGGGAGGTGAACTATATGACCTAACATTACACAGTCTACTTCCCATTTCTCATTGCTAAATTCTCTACATAGTGCACTCATAATGATTAAAATGTTGTGAAAGTGGATATTAAAAGTTATGTTTGCATTAATGAAAATATAGCCTTCTAAGAGAGGGACAGACATTTTCCACTTGAGTGTGTTTCTATATCCATTAAGTTTGGAGAGGCAGGTGGGCAGGCAGTACTTAGGCTGACCCTTCTGGTTTTTGTCAATGACACATTCTGCAGAACAGCAAGGCTCTGAGAAATTTTCAGCTTAAGTGTATTTTGCAGGTTCAGAACTGCAGGCCCAAACACATTATCACAGCTGCACAATATGTTAAAATTGGCCACACAATGTTCTTGCATGGAAGTGCTGTGGAATTCAAGGGACATGACTAACGTATACTTGAAATAGCTTCTGAATACATTGTTCTAGATCATTAGGAGGTCTTGAATTTTTTTTTTTTTTTTTAAATCTCAAAGAGTCTCTGCTGTTTGACAGCAGCTATGATTGTGAACAATGAAAAAGATCAAGAATTAAAACATTCGAATTCATGGAAATCCTTCTTTAAAAAATAGGCGTTTTGTACTAACTGGCTTAGAGCCTACATATAACCTAGAGCAGAAAAAATGCCTTCACCATTAGAGTATAGTGAACCTCTAAAAGCCAGCGTCTGTGTTCCAGACCCCTTTAGTGCACCCCTGTAACATTTCCCCCATAGCCAGAGCTGTATCTCCTTCCTTGCTCCTTTTCCCTGCTTCTCTCTCTCTCTCTTACACCCCCTAAACTCCACCACAGTTTCTGCCAATCACCATAATACATCCCTTTGAGCAGGCCAAGAGCTGCATGTTCCCTGTCCCTGCAGAGACTAGCTCTGGACACTGTGCCAGTTCTTAACTCCCCGCCCCGCCTCAGCTTCCTTGGTTTCTGCCATGGGGATTGGCCAGTTGGAAAAGAGTATCTCCCCAGTTTTGCCTCCTAGAGACCAAAACCTCTCTTTTGGACTCCTCCTGTTGTTCCCAATTCCCCACGGAAACCTCTAGTGGAACCAATTTGTTTAGTAAATTGGTTAGTTGTGAGATGGCATCCATCTAGGAATAAGCTACTGTCACTTCAGAAGGTTTAGACATTAGAGGCCACCCTCAACCCAAATCTGCTGTCCCAAGGAGGTAAATATGGCTCTGGATGAGAAACAGCTGGCTCATACTCAATCTAAATAGGACAGAGGTGATGGTGAAGGGAAGAGAAAAGCAAAAGGAGGAACTAGCAGGAAACATTACCTCATCCTGTACTGAGGGTGTCTCCCCACCATCTGACTTGGTGGTCTGCAATTTCAGGATACTGAAAAAAATCTCCTTCCTAATTTGTGGATGACCAGATAAAAGCAGTGGTTCCATCTTTGACTGGTCCCGAGACTATGTCTATTCCTTTCACCTTAGATACAATAATCTATGCTTTTATCACCTCAAAGCTTGATTACTGCAAATCATTCTACCCAGGCCAGTCAAAAACAACAACTGGTTCAACATACAGTAACCTGATCACTAAGTGAAGCAAACTGAGAACACATAACACCATGTACGCTAGCTGCCAGTCCAATCCTAGAGAAATGTCACGATCCTGGTTGCTCTCAAAGATTGCCAGCCTCTGTCTTTCTATTTTCTCTTTTTAAACAATGTTTAAAAGGGGACTGGATAAATTCATGGTGGCAAAGTCCATAAATGGCTATTAGCCAGGATGGGTAAGAATGGTGTCCCTAGCCTCTGTTCGTCAGAGGATGGAGATGGATGGCAGGAGAGAGATCACTTGATCATTGCCTGTTAGGTTCACTCCCTCTGGGGCACCTGGCATTGGCCACTGTCGGTAGACAGATACTGGGCTAGATGGACCTTTGGTCTGACCCGGTACGGCTTTTCTTATGTTCTTATGTTCTCTGCAGCAGTTCTGTTCCATGTGAATATTATGACTGATGGACTCAAGGTTCAACCTTAAGAGAGCCACTGTCAGGGTATTCTTGGTTGAAGTTTCCCATATATGAAACATGTTCCATCACTGATCAGGCGAGCCCAAATTCTGCAAACATCAAATCATAGTATAAAGCCCGTTTTTTTCTTTGCCCACTCCCCTACCAGTCATATTCCAAACTGGCCCCAACACTGTACTCCTAGAGCAACAATCCAGTCCCAACTACCTATAAGGAAGCCTCTTAAAATAGGGAGGAAGGAAGGAAGAACTGGCTGCTTCTCTTGAAGGATTTGTGATGCATGCAATAGTAACAATAATGAAAAAGTAAAGTAAATTCCCTTCATCGCAACATTTTCAAATGTCAAGAATCCAGTTGAATGTAAAACGATCTTTGATTTTAGACATTTTGGCTGCCCAATATTTGATACTAAGGGTAATGTTCTGGGAAGGGTAGAAAGAGTGCTGTGTTAAGAAGAAACAGCTCTTGCTTTGTACAAAGAGGTGCTGCTGAAGAGCTCTGACAGAGTCCTTTATTTAAACAGGCATAATTATATTCCACAGGAAACTTGGATTTGAAAGCAGTTCCACTGATAATTACTCTGAAAAAGAAACACATCTGCTGCCTTCACCACAGCTTGTAGGCAGGTCACAAAATTTTTGTTCTTGGACCTCTCTCAGATCCCTGGAGGATTGTTCATATTTTAGCACAAAACACAATGTGGTGGCTTTTGTTTTGTGCCTCTCACACAGAAAATAGTTCTTCTCACCAGTAGGAAACAGACTAGTCACACGGGGGTAAAGATAAGATGCAGAGGGTGGGAGGAAACCTGGAAGAGAATCAATATGTCATTCTTTTCGGATTCACCACTAGCGCCTGTTTAATGGTTCCTGGCCCACTCTGCAACCTTCTCTCTTCAGCTTTCCCATGATCCACAAGAGATGTAATTGAACAATTTGTTGTGAATAATATTCACTGTGAAAGTTGTCAACTTTTTCACTACATAATTATATGCAGATATTTGTTTCCATTATTTGACCACCATGAATCTTTAGACAATCTGAGACAGACTTTCACCTGGTATATTCCCCTTGTCCAGGATCACAACATACTGCCCACAGCAGCCTGTCCAGCAGCTACTCGAACTTGTTGCCTTTTCTAGGAACACATGAACCCCCAAGGTGGTGCTATCTGACAAAGACTTACCGTACTGATATCCCCTCTTCACCTATGCATTTCCCATCTGTGTCAGAACGAGAAAACAAACCTTATAAAAATTTCAGTGTTGCCAACTTTCATATTTTATCATGAGTGTCATGATATACGGTATTTTTCTTAAGCCCCACCTCTTGGAGTCATATGAATGCATGGGGATCTCCATTTTGGGTGGGGAGAAAAGCTTTAAAAATGTGACCTGAGTGTATTCTAAACATTCAAAAACCAGATGTTAAATAAATAGAACTCAACATTTATGATTTTTAAAAAAAATCATGAGGTTTTTAAGCCAATCTGATGATTTTTGGGGTGTTAACTCAGGATTTTTGAATGTTTGGGGTTGGCAATACTGTAAAATTCATCATAATTTCTGGCTTTATTGCTGGTTACTTGTGGCTGACAGTGCTAGAAATCAAAACAATTTCTTCATGAAAAAAACATCTGCATTTGCCTCAAGCTGAAAAGTGGTATCTATTAGTTCTGAATAGCATGTTAGCTGCTAACTCCAGGCTCACTGACTCTAATGTCTAACACAGGGGTCGGCAACCTTTCAGAAGTGGGGTGCCGAGTCTTCATTTATTCACTCTAATTTAAGGTTTCGCATGCCAGTAATACATTTTAACGTTTTTAGAAGGTCTCTTTCTAGAAGTCTATAATATATAACTAAACTATTGTTGTATGTAAAGTAAATAAGGTTTTTAAAATGTTTAATAAGCTTCATTTAAAATTAAATTAAAATGCAGAGCCCCCCGGACCGGTGGCCAGGACCCAGGCAGTGTGAGTGCCACTGAAAATCAGCTCGCGTGCCGCCTTCGGCACGCATGCCATAGGTTGCCTACCCCTGGTCTAACACTTATTGAAAAGTCCATTTGCTCTCAGATGAGTAACTGTTTTCATACAAAGTAGAAGAAAACACCCCTGCTTCCCTGCCGTACCCTTCCATGAAAAGTAAGCAAATGTATTGCTAATGAAAGTACAGAACTAGCTTTGGCTTGGCTCAAGTTCAGCCCATCCCCCCACCTAGTTCCTCAAATGTATTTGAATCCTGACCTATCTATATCACCCTTGCATCACAAGGGTATCTGGTGACCTTGTACTATTTTGATCCTGTGACTCTATTATCATTCAGGCTAAACTGTACTGGTTTGTGATGTGGACTAAGACTAGGAAAAGCCTCACTAAATTTATTTCCACCTGCAACTAGGATTTGAACTCAGCTCTTCGGAGGTGAAAGGCCATTGTAACTCCACTATGTTCATTTTTATAAAACAATGTATTCACTAGTATCTACATAATTCTTCAAGCACCTTTGGTGGAAATATCACAACTACACAACATGGCACAGACAGTCCTTTCTTGCTTTTAACCTTTCCTTTCCCAGTTTCATGCCACTCATCTTCCTTTCACATTTCAAAACATTTTTATTTCTCTTTTCTTTGATGTAGGAAACATTTTCTTATAACATTTCAAATTAATGTTAGCATCCACTGAAAGATAACACAGCTATGAATTCCAGGTTAATCTTTATCAGCCCCACCACTCTGTTTACCGGAAATTTTAATCACTTTGATAGAAGGTACATTCAGGAATACACTAACAAAAGCAATACAAATAACGTTGAACCATTAAAAAAAAGTCACAGCCAAAAATGTAATCTTAACATGGCATTTGAAAAGGAAATCATGGACCCAGAAAAGAGGCTTTTCAAAGGAAACAAGGAGCATACTATGCAAATAACCTGATATCAAAAAGATGGGAGTCAGTGAGGCAATTCAAGGCATTTTCAAAAATCCATTGAGTTTAAACAAGGAAATATCTTCAGCAGAAGACTCATTCAACCCTCTGCACACTACAGTGGTCATAAACAACACTGGGTTACCTTCTGCCTTGGGTGAAACTTGGTGGAAATACCTAATAATTATGACTCCTCATCTCTTTAAAGTGCTTTGTTTCATTTTTGAAACCCCACAATTACCTGAGGTAAGGTAGGTTTACTAGTCAAAACACAGAACTTGGCTATAGAGTTAAGCTTAGCACAAGAGAGGAAGTTCAGAAGGCATGGGAGCGAGAAGCCCTTCTTAACGGACATGAAAATAAGGCGCCAAGTATCAGGAGGTAGCCATGTTAGTCTGTATCCACAAGAACAATGAGGAATCCGGTAGCACCTTAAAGACTAACAGATTTATTTGGGCATAAGCTTTCGTGGGTTAAAAACCTCACTTTTTCAGATGCATGGAGTGAAAATTACAGATACAGGCATAAATATTGAAATATGAAAATATGAAATATGAAAATAAGTTTTTTTTTTAAATTAAAATCAACACCATTTCCTGAGCCTTCTTGGCAGCAGTCAGCTGTCCAAATACTTACAGCAGGATGGGGTCTCGTGTGAAAGTGTAAATAGAACCAGGTGAAGCTGAGACGTTTTAGTAATTCAATTAATCAATTCTGAAATCATCTTCATGCCTTCCTCTTTACTATGTCCCTAGCAGGCCTCTGCCCTTCCATTCCTCCCCTTACCCAAACACACTCTTCCTTGACAAGCATTGAGCTTGAAACACCTGCCATTGGACAGGCTCGCCTGGTGTTTTTCCAGAATCACTGAGACATCGGGTTCCTCTCTAACTAGCTCTCATTGGTGATGGTACAAACGCTCCTTGCCCTGCGGGGTTTTATTTCTTCTGCTAGCCATTTAACAAGTGAATGCAGTGTTCACAAAAGGTGTAAAATTGACAACCCTAGAGAACAAAGTCTTATTTGCAACGGAACTGGCACTGCACTTGCTGCGTGTGCTTCCTCACGCTGCCTGGCCAGCACTCCTCATTCATCCTGACCAAGAGTGACCATTCTAGGGGGTCAGAAGCCTTCATGCCAATCCTTGGATTCTGACAAACGGAGTGACAGCCCTTTATTTATTTCTGCTGTTTTTGAATGAAGAATAAGCCTGTCCCTAAGCAAGTTTGTTTCTCTCTGCACTGAATGCAATGGGTTCTGCTCTGCTACTGAAGATTCAAATGTCAGCATGGTCTTGTAAACAGATCATGGGACTGTGAACCAGGAATTTTAATCCCTGCTCTATCATTCGCTTGCTGTGTAATCTCAGGCCTTGGGCAAATAATCTCTATGAGCCTCTGCTTCCCCCTTTGGGAAAATGCAGATACACTCATGTTTACTCACTTTTATAAAAGGCTGAGAGATCTATGTTGGAAAAAGGCCACATAATGTGTAACTATCATTTTTTCAATACATCTGTGAGCTACATTGCACAGATGACAATTGTGTCATTGTACACAATAGTGTGTATACTGACAGAAGTGGCATAAAGTAATTGTTCTGGTAGAGGTAAATCCGTGGAAGGCCCTCAAGCCCAGATCCACAAAGGGACTTATAGAATCATAGAATATCAGGGTTGGAAGGGACCTCAGGAGGTCATCTAATCCAACCACCTGCTCAAAGCAGGACCTAATCCCAACTAAATCATCCCAGCCAGGGCTTTGTCAAGCCTGACCTTAAAAACCTTTAAGGAAGGAGATTCCACCACCTCCCTAGGTAACCCATTCCAGTGCTTCACCACCCTCCTAGTGAAAAAGTTTTTCCTAATATCCAACCTAAACCTCCCCCACTGCAACTTGAGACCGTTACTCCTTGTTCTGTCATCTGGTACCACTGAGAACAGTCTAGATCCATCCTCTTTGGAACCCCCTTTCAGGTAGTTGAAAGCTGCTATTAAATCCCCCCAGTCTTCTCTTCTGCAGACTAAACAATCCCAGTTCCCTCAGCCTCTCCTCATAACTCATGTGCTCCAGCCCCCTAATCATTTTTGTTGCCCTCCGCTGGATTCTTTCCAATTTTTGTGGTGCAATGCTCGCTGTTGCAGTACATACCTTTTAGGCACCTAGAAAAATCACTGCAACAACGTGGTCCACAAAGCCTGAGCTAGGCCCCTCGGCTCCTGTACAATGAATGGGGAAAGACAGGCACCTCAGAACACAATCCGCAAAGCCAGCATGCTAGGCAGGGAGCTGCCTAAGCTAGCCAATGGGCTATGCGAAAAAAAGGGTGTGTCCTAAACTCCGTCCCTCCCGGAGATAGGCACCTAAGTCCAGGTGACAGGGAGGTGCTATCTCTACTGGTGATCCAGACAGGAACCCCTCTCCTGGAGTCAGGTGACTTCGATGGCTAAGTTGTTTCTGGTGAGAATGAGCTAGACAAACACCTAACTCCACCCAAAGCAGCAGGGAAGTGGGTGTTGGGAAGGACCTCCTTTATAACACTTAGCTCAGTGGCTGGGGTGAGGAGGAGGTCCCTTATAGCCTTTAACCCAGTGGATAGGGTACTCACCTGGGATGTGGGTGACCCCCTCTGCCTGACAAGATGGGATTTGCACAGGAATCTACCACCTCTCAGCTGAGTGCTCTAACCACTGGGCTGTGGAATATTCTGATGTGGAGCGCCTGCTGTCATTCCTGTTGAAGTTGTTCCACTTTAATATTTAATTATTATATTATTTAATTGATTAGGCCAGTGAGAGAATGAGACATAACCTATAGCCGAGTGGTTACAACAACCACCTGAGAGGCAGCAGACCCCTCTTCAAATCCCTTCTCATCAGGTGGAGGAAGGACTTGATCCAGGGTCTCCCACAAGCCAGGTTAGTACCTTAAGCTCTGGGCTAAAGGTTATAAAGGAGGTTATTTCCCCCACCCCCAGCTGTTTTGTGTGTGGAGTTGGGTGGCCTCTGAGCAGACCTGTTGGATTGGGTCCCTTGGCAAGACTGGCAAGATAAGATAAGATAGTCTATCTTCCCCTGGTTTGTGAATCGCTTTGGGGCTTAGAGGGAGACAGCAGTGTGCATGCCCAGAGGCAGAAACAGAACACCTAACCAACTTCTAATGCAAAACCTTAGGAGTGCATTTTTGCACCTACATGGTTATGTGGCAGTCGAGCCAGATGGGGTTTTTTGGAATGCCATCATGCCTAAAATGTGACTTAGGTGCCTAAGTCTGGGGGTTAGGTGCTCAAATAAATACCTTTGTGGATCCAAGCCTCAGTGCAGTGGAACTGATGGGTAGGGAACCCACGCCTGGCAGAGAGGGGCATTCTCAGGGTTGGGGCAAGGCTAGTAGATCTGCAACTACATACATACACTATGCAAATTCCCTCCTAGAGATGATGTGCACAGCAGTTGTGGATGCTGCTGTAATAGCTCTGGCTGACTAGGGGGAAGGAGGAAAAAAGGAGAATTCCATCCCCCTGCAACTCATGTTTGCTCATCCTGAACCAGATCATTTCATTGTAGGATATTTCATCTCTGTTACTTGCCACAATCAAAAAATGGTTTTAAAAAATACCATGCTCATCTTCTTTTGATTTTTGGCTCTCTTTACTGGTTGCACCAGTTGCTCTTCTCAACATTACAACAATGAAAGAATGCTGTGCTGCTGCAATCATTTTAAAATGCTTCTTTTTATTTGAGCGGTTGCACATTGGGTGAATGAATTTAATGTTACAACAAAAATATAATAGATATTTAACAGATTGCTAATGGTTACAGTGAAAGGCATGAAAGAAGGGATTTCTTTAACTGTTATTGAAATATTCAGTATAAGTGCAGTCAATTACATTTTGTATGAAAGAGGCAAATGATAAGGTATTTTGGTGAAGTGCTGTTTCATTTATAGAAAATAAATACTGAGACATCTCAAGTAACTTGAAATCACGTCTCAGCTATAGTATTTACTATCTCGATGTTGGCCCATCTCATGGTTCTTTCTGGGGAGTTTATTTATTTATTTTAATTAAATAAAGCATTTAAGGTTTACTCATCATCATTATAGTTTCTTTTTAAAATATATAAAAAGTTTTGGCAAATAATATTTATACAGAAAAATAGTTTTAGATCTTCCCAAATTTGTAATTGTTCTAAAAATTATTTGTTAATAATAAAATGCAGAATCTGTTGAACATTTATTTGCACATCTGTGTAATTGCCTCCTTATGTTAGCACAGATCTGTACTTGTACAGTTTTTAGGAATATCACAAAGTTATAAAGTTGGAAAGTGGATCTCGTATTAAAAATACATTTTCTCTTTTGTTTTGTAGGTTTGTCTGAATGCAAGACCTGATGTATCTGAAGCTTTGTCATGAATGGGCAAGAAATAGTAGTACTGAAGTAATTGTAAAAAACTATAGAATAATTATCATGAAACATAAAAAGTTTGCACAAAACAATGTTTTAAACAGTCCTCTACATAAAATATTTAAACAATCTGGATAATTTACCATTTAGTCTTGTACAATAAGCTACCAAAATGTTTAAATGAACTATTATTAAAAACAAATAAAAACAACTTCGACAGATATAGGCAAGTTGCAATGTCAACTACCTAGTTATGATGACTGAGAAAGTCTACAAATATTAGTGTTTCAATAGTACATAATGGTGATACCTTAACTGCTAAAGTAACAGGAGTTAAGATACATTTTTTTCCACAAAATAAAACAAATGCAACATTACAACCACTATGTTAATTTTACAATCAGATTGTGATTTTTTTTTTCTTTCGGGTGATCAGATCTACAGCTTTAATATAAATAGATAGTAATTAGACATTTGACAAACAAAATTTAGAACGGAAAATAATTTCATAGACAACTAATCATACCGTTAGTGCCTTTCAGAAAAGGCAGTGCTGCCAAAGTTTAAAATAGTTTACAATCAATCTGAAAAGGTTAAGTTAAAATACTGCAATCACTAACTATGTCCACATAGAAAACTGATGTTGCCAACAATTATACATAATATTCACTTATAACAGCTGTTTTCATTTTTAAACAATAATTTAAAAACTACGTATTTGTGACGTGTGCAACATACAAAATGTAAAATATGAAATATTTGGTACAGTAGTGCTGGAAACAAATCTTAAACCAAACCTAAATGAAATTTTAATTGTACATATATAATTATCTTGTAAATCAATAATGTATTTAAAAAAGTAAACATTAAAATCTGTTTCATCCATATATATGTATGTATGTATATATATAATATGTATATAGTTGTATTAAAGATATCTTCATATTTCTGTGACATAAAATATGTTTTTAAAGAAAAAGGTTAAAATAACTAGTTTTTCCCCCCCTCCATGCTGTAATCCGGTTACAACCCTTTAATCCAATTTTTAAAAATGCAAGAACAGTGATGATTTATTAAACTGAAACTCTCCCTACATTTTTAATGTTTAGTTAATAATCTAGATTAAAGTCACTTATCAGGTTTTCAGTGACTGAACTCAATTTTAGTTAAATTAGGATATCTTACAAATCTCCTCACCTACAGCCTTTCTGTTGTTGTTGCTCTTGATAGAAGTTACCTCAACAGCAAATTGGTTCTTTTAGGTAACCTGACTGAGAGTTTAAAAGATTAGTCACTTATTGTGGATTAGATTGTTGGCATCAGCCTCACTTCCTTCAAGTCTGATGTGGCAAAATTTAGGCACTTCTGCAAAGTCTCTTTTAAAAACGTTATAAATATACTTGTAAAATAATATTTTTAAGACTCTGTTGTTTGGGGGTATGAAATTCATACCGTGCAAAGTTTTAATTTTTTTCTGCTGTCCCATGATTCAATGCAGCTTCTCTATACAAGTCAAATATCAGCTTATGTGTATCTAAAGAATTTGTGCTTTACGTTGGACTTACTATTTAAAATTTTAGATTTACAGGGTGATGAGCAGGGTACTGGGTTTTGTTTCACTTCCTTTCTTTGTATTGGAGTCAGCTAACTAGGGTAGTAAACATAGGACTTCTGGTTTTTCTGCTCGGTTACAATAACAATAATTAGGGTTAAAAATCAAACCTGCAACTGGGATATATTTTAGCCAATGTAAATTAATTATTGCTAAACTTGAAAGATTCATAAAATTGTGAATCTTATAATACTAAGTTAATGGGGCCATTTGCATTAGCTATAGTTATGGAGATAATAAATATTCTTATGAAGTAAACTGTGTTTATAAAATCTTTAAAAGTAAAATGTTACCCTTTATGTCTTGAAACATCACAGCTGGTATCAGGTAGTTAACTATTTTAGGTTGGAATATATTAAGCATACCATATGTAATATTCATATATAATACAGCAGCACTAGCTTTTTAGAATTTCTGATCTGTCCATAAGAACAAAATCTTTACTTAGCATGCAGGTTGTGGCAATTCTAGAGAGGAGGAGACAGGATAGTATGTACAATAACAATGTTTTGCCATTCTCAATGAGGTGTCTTGACATTCCATTCCATTCCTGCTGATTATTTCAGGATTATCTGTAAAGAAATGAAAATATTATTGGACTTTTTGATGATTTTATCCTTTTAAAAAAAGGCCACTACACTACAATTTAGGCTTTAGTCTATTTAAAATTAAGACACAGATTACACAAGGTTTTCACCATCGACCTATGTTGGGTTTAGGCTTCTGCATTTCACAAACTTGTCCTTTTCCTCTCAATTACAGACCCTCAAGAGGATGCAATCAGACAAAGGGGATATTTACACTTGAAAATACCAGATATATTTCCCCTATTTTTCCAATAAAAAAGCGAGAAAGAAAAATGTCAAAGTGAAAAGCGAAAGTGCAGTTATTGGGCCAGTCCTTAGAAGTGCTGAGTGCCCTAAATACTCCTTGAAATCTTTGGGAGTTGAGGGTACTCTGCACCTCACAGGAGGGACTCAGGACCTCAGAGGATAGGAATAATTATTTGCTACAATTTTAAGGTTCAAATCCTTCTCCCATTAAAGTCAATGATGGGAATGGGGCGCTTTCCATTGACTTCCACAGGAACAGAATTGAGCCATGAAAGTTGTTGGGCTGGATGCCTCAAACAAGGTAAGACACATAGCAACACTTTTCTAATTCTTACTTTTTTTGGCAGGTCAATGAAGTGAAGCACCTTTCCCATGTAATGACTAATTCTGCTAGTGTGACATTTCAGTATACTAGAGCCCAAGAGTGCTGGAACCTGTTTTCTACCGGTCAATCATTTTATTTCCCATACAGCAAAGGTTAACAGTATTATTTTATACCCTGTATAAGATACTTCAAACGCCCCTACTGTACAGAATTGGAAAACAAACCAGACTTCCATCACCCAAATAGGCTAGCTACAATGCCCTTTCCTACCAGGTGTAACATCACCACCTGGGGGACATGCTGCAGTATCTCACTATCACCACGCCTCTACTTCAGAGCTAAAAGTGAAAGGCTGGTAAGCACAGGACATGTGCTGAAATGCCCCTTTTTTTCCTGTTCATTTGGGCACTCAACACATTTTCAAGCCATATTTGTAGGTCGTATATAACACAGCATTAAATAGTACTCTGCCCATTTACGAATTGTAGGCTCATGCCATTGTTTACTGTGGTATTTATCTAAAAAAATAAGATGCTTTGAAAATAACCCCAGCAACATACTACCTCTGACATACAGATCACCAAAAAGAAACACACTAGCCCATCATGGACAGTCCTTTATTCCAGCCACATACATGATTACTGATGAGGAGTGCTCCAAGAGCTGGCTGGAGCACGTCTATGTCTCTACCAGTTTGCTGCTGTAGGTACAGGTATGCAATCAAGATGGTTTAACTATTACAACCATCGTCCTGTGTGTACCCCAGAAACCTCAGCTCACGTGTGGGGACAATGAACACCAAGGTGTTCCATTTCTCAAAGAAAGATGACTGTTAATACACTGTATTTCCAGGAGTGACATCAGTGTTGTCATGTATCTGCAAGTTGCACCGTTTTCCAGGTAGGAGCTCTGGAAGTGTTATGGTCTGGAGGTGGATCAGATACTCAAAATTCTGAATTGTTGCTTTTCAAGGCACCTAGTTTGGTCATTCTGTTCAAACTGTCTGTTCTAGAAGGCTGGAATGGCAGCTCCCACTAATGTTACTGAATGATCTACTTCAAGCCTGGATTGTAAAAAAAAAAATAAAAAAAATCAGTGCTACTCTGAGAGGAAAGGAATGCTCTGTATGACCAGCTGGAATCTGCCTGCACCTATGAGCTTTGAACTTATTGGCATGCCAACTTTTGTACCTTTATCATCATTTATATTTGGTAGGCTCTAGAAGCTTCAACCACAAACATACATCCGCACCCCCAAAGGACTTAAAATCTAAAAAAGACAAGACACAATGGGTGGATGAAATAAACAAATGAGTTGGGGAGGGCATAGGGGAGGATGAGGGAACAAAGATCTGATGATTATTAAACATTTGAATTGTGGTAGTGCCCAGAGACAAGCCAGGGTTGGGGCCCCATTGTGCTAGACACTGCACAGAGTAACTGACAGTCTCTGCCCATGGTGGATGTTTTAACATGGATTAACTGTTCGAACAATTTGTAGCCAGTTGGTAGCATTAATCGCAATTTCCCACCTGCTTCGCCATTCTCAGATGGCAGTTTTCTGTATACATCACAGTTTTATGGAGGAACCTGAAGGAGAATAAGGGGGTGCCTTTATGAATTTTGACAGGGAGTCTTTCCCCACCCAAGTGGCAGCATGGGGAAAAGGGTGAAGGTATTTGTAGGAGATGTGTGCATGCATAGGTATATTAGGCACTGCTGACCCTACACCAGTTCCTCAGTTCCTTTTTGCCGGCAACTCTGACGAAGGGGCAGGAGGGCGGGCAATGGAATGGACATGAGCAACACATCTCAAAGAACAACAGTTATGAAAGGTAGGTAACCGTTTTTCTTCTTCGAGTGCTTGCTCATGTCGATTCCATTCTAGGTGACTCACAAGCAGTATCCTCGGAGGTGGGCTTGGAGTTCACAGCCTAGCGGCTTGCAGTACTGCTCTACCGAAGCCAGCATCAACCCGAGCCTGCTGGGTAAGTGCATAATGGGACGTGAATGTGTGGATGGACGACCAGGTGGCCACCCTACAGATGTCCTGGATAGGCACTTGGACTAGGAAAGCTGCCGAAGAGGCTTGCGCCCTGGTTGAGTGGGCAGTTACGATTGCTGGAGGTGGCACCTTTGCCTGATCATAACAGCAGCGAATGCAGGCAGTGATCCAAGACGACATTCTTTGAGCAGACACTGGACGACCTTTCATCTTGTTGGCCACAGTGGCGAACAATTGCGTTAACTTGCGGAATGGCTTAGTCCTTTCAATGACCGGTGGCGAGAGGGTGGCCTTGCGTGCACAAGATCAGGTCTGCCATGGCTTGAAACCGAGACTCAAGAAGGAAGGCTCTGGCCAGAGTAGAGTCAAGGACAGCTCCAATGAACTCTATGCGTTGTACTGGAATGAAGGTCAATTTTTTTCTTGTTTATCAACAGCCCCAGGTCGCGACAGGTGGATCAAACCAGATCAAGATGCTGCCACACCTGATCCCCGGACCAGCCCTTTATTAGCCAGTCATCATCGAGGTACGGATAAATTTGTACACCTCGGTGCCTCAGGTAAGCGGTCACTGGTGCTATGCACTTTGTAAACACTCTCGTGGCTGATGAGACACCTTAGGGCAGCACCGTGAATTGAAAATGGCAGTGGCCCAACACAAAATGGAAGAAACACCTGTGCCCCGGGAAAATGGAAATATGCATCCTTCAAGTCAAGGGCAGCGTACCAGTCTCCCAGATCCAGGGAGGGGATAATGGAGGCCAGAGAGATCATGCAAAACTTTAACTACTTGAGACTTGTTGAGGCGGTGCAGGTTCAGAATGGGTCTGAGGCCCCCTTTTGCTTTTGGGATTAGGAAATAACAGGAGTAGAACCCTTTCCCCTTCAAGTCTGAAGGGACCTCCTCTACTGCCCCCGGGCGTAGGAGGTTATCAACCTCCTGAATGAGGAGTTGCTTGCGAGAACCCCAGGACCTCGACGGAGGCAGAGGAGGCGGGAGACGGAATGGCTTTCTAGCCTGCTGAGGGGTGTGCAGGCCCAAGGAATGGAGGGTGGCACGGGAGTCTTTAAGGCCATGGAGCCGTGCATCGGTCAGCTCCGAAAAGAGCCCTGCACCTTCAAATGGGAGGTCCTGAAGGGTAGTCTGCATCTCCTGGGACAGCCCGGAGGACTGCAATCAGGAGCTGCGCCTCATGACCACCGCAGAGGCGACCACCCTGGCTGCTGAGTTGGTAGCGTCCCAGGCCATCTGGAGGGCGCCTCTTGATACCGCTTTGCCCTCTTCCTCCAAAGCGGTGAATTCCTGGGCTCGGTCCTGTGGAAGGCTCTCCTTGAACTTGCTGATGGAGTCTGACAGGTTGAAGTTGTACCTGCCTAGTAGGGCCTGAAGATTAGACACCCGAACTTGCAGGCTGGCTGTCGAATAAATTTTCCTACCAAACAAGTCCAGCCTCTTGGCGTATTTATTTTTCGGTGTGCCACTCACCTGTTCCTGCCTGTCCCTTTCGTTGACGACGGACACAACCAGGGACCCCGCACTGGAGGGTGGGTATACAGGTATTCAAATCCCTTTGAGGGGACATAGTACTTATTTTCCGCCTTCTTGGAGGTAGGCGGAATGGAAGAGGGGGTCTACCACACAGACTTGGCAATTTTAAGGACCCATGAGTGGACGGGCAACGTGACCTGGGCCGGGGTGGAGGAGGGTATGAATTTAAAGAGGTTGTCGGACTCCTCCACTAGCTCCTCAACCTCCAAGTTCAGGCTGGCAGCCACCCTTTTGAGCAGGGCCTGGTACTGCTGGAAGTCGTCAGGGGGACTACTCGTTTGCGAGAGGCCCGCCACCGCTTCGTCTGGAGACGATAAAGGCGACTACACAGCAGGGGGAGGGGTGGCTTCCCCTTGCTCGTCCGGGGATGGCTTCTTGGGCGTCAGGGCCTGTGGTGTTGCCCCCGTGTTGGATTTGGCACCATGCTCTGATTCAGGTGCCGACTGTGCCAGAGGCAGTTTGTCCGATGCGACCTGAGAGGAATGGAGGGAGTATGGGACTGGCATGACAGGTTTCACCTCACGGGCCTCAGTACTGCCACTGGGCGGGCCGCTGCTCCTGCTGCCACACCTGTCTTGGGGGCCATTGGTGATTAGGCCCTCGTAGGTGAGGGGCTGAACTCTCCCTCTGGTTCGGACCACTGCCCTTCCGGCGACCAGGGTGGAGCCGCAGATGCCTGAGTCTATCGGCTGACCCTTGTCTGCGCCCAGTAAGGAGAGGGTGAGGACCAATGCCTGCCTGAAGAGCAGTACCGGGGAGCCAGAGACCAGTGTCACGACTGGGAATGAGCCCATACCAGGGGGATCGACGCCTGGGAGATCGCCTAGGTGATGGTGATCTGCGCCGTGGTGAACTCTGGCGGGAGGCCTGACAGTACCATGGGTACGCGGATCGGCATCGTGACTCAGGTGTCCCGTGCCTTGCAGGTGGAGACCTTGGCGTCAGGGATCTATGTCTTCTAACCGGGGCCTGAGGCTGTGGTGCCGGGGCCTGAGGCAGTGGTCATGCGGCCCGATGCCTGTGGTCTGGGGATTGGGGACGCTCCGCTGCTTTAGGGGATTGGTCCCATAACCAGCTTGCCTGTAGATGCCGGGGCTTCGGCCGGGTCCATCACCTGAGTTGGCGTCTGCGGTGCCGGTCAGTCTACTTGCTCTTTGGCCACCGGGCCCCCTTCGGGCACAGATAACCCTACTAGGGGCCGGGACCCGCTGCCACTCCCAGGAGTCAGGGGTGGGTCCCTGGCTGGACTAGGGGGTATGACCACAGAGGTACCCCCAAGTAGCTCTGGAGCGGGCACAGGGCCTGACACAGGTCCTTTGCCCAAAGCTCCCTTTTTCTGCAGTGCCAGCAGGCCCTTCAACTTCGACCACTTCTTGGCAGCAGCGATGGGGAACGGTGCCGGGTGGATTCCGGTGCCAGTGGCACTGATGCTGAGGTGCTGGGCATGGAGTCTGATCGAGAGGGCTCCGAAGTAGGATGAAGCACAGCCTCCACGAGGAGGGCCCTCAAGCAGATATCCCACTCCTTCTGAGTTTGAGGGTGAAAGTTTTTGCAGATCCTGCACTTATTCTTTCTGTGGGGCTGCATGATGAACATGGCTTAAAGTCCTAGCCGAGGCAAAGTTCCTGCCGGGACTCTAACTCCTAAACTACTATTCTAATACTTAACTTAAAGATCTAACTAAGTGCCTATCAACTAACAACAAAGGAGACAGAACAATGGACTGTAAGAACCGCTAACGCTCTTGTGATGCAAGGCAAGGCACTCCAACCAACCATCACAGGTGGTAAGAAGGAACTGAGAGGGCATAGGGTCAGCAGCACCTAATATACCAATGCAAGAGCGTGGCACTCCAGGGGGCACTCCAGCCGACCCTACGGATACTGCTAAGGCAAAAAACTCAGACGACTGTGCATGTGGGCGTGCACACACTTAGAATGGAATCAACATGAGTAAGCACTCGAAGAAGAAATAGTATTTTTCAATTCACCTCATACAAGTACTGTAGTGCAATCTTTTTATCATGAAAGTGCAATTTACAAATGTAGATTTTCTTTTGTTACATAATTGCACTCAAAAACAAAACAATGTAAAACTTTAGAGCCTACAAGTCCACTCAGTCCTACTTCTTGTGCAGCTAATCGCTAAGACAAACAAGTTTGTTTACATTTATGGGAGATAATACTGCCCACTTCTTATTTACAATGTCACCTGAAAGTGAGAACAGGCGTTTGCATGGCACTTTTGTAGCCGGCATTGCAAGGTATTTACATGCCAGATATACTAAACATTCATATGCCCCTTCATGCTTTGGCCACCATTCCAGAGGACATGCTTCCATGCTGATGACACTTGTTAAAAAATAATGTGTCATCAGCATGGACTCATGTCCTCTGGAATGGTGGTTGAATCATGAAGGGACATATGAATATTTAGCAAATCTGGCACGTAAATATCTTGTGACGCCAGCTACAACAACTCCATGCAGATGCCTTTTTTAATTTCAGGTGACATTATAAACAAGAAGCGGGCAGCATTATCTCCTGCAAATGTAAAGAAACTTGTCTTAGCAATTGGCTGAAAAAGAAGTAGGACTGAGTGACTTGTAGGCTCTAAAGTTTGACACGGTTTTATTTTTGAATGTAGTTTTTTTTTGTACACAATTCTATATTTGTAAGTTCAACTTTCACGATAAAGAGATTGCACTACAATACTTGTATTAGGTGAATTGAAAAATACTATTTCTTTCATTTTTTACAGTGCAAATATTTGTAATAAAAATAAATATAAAGTGAGCACTGTACACTTTGTATTCTGTGTTGTAATTGAAATCAATATATTTGAAAATGTAGAAAACATTTAAATAAATGGTATTCTATTATTGTTCAATAGCGCAATTAAACACCATTAATTTGTTTAAAAGCTTGACAGCCCTAATAATAATTTATTTCAAGTTCAAGTGTAAATTCTAACTCCTAAATAATACAATCAGATATGTCCATCTATTTTGGAACCTAGGTCTAATCACATAGAATAGTACTTATCTACTCTCCCACTTTTGCCTAATATTGCAATTAAGTATTCACTGTGACTATGTCCACTAATGTGTTTTGTTCCTGGTCCCTTTTCAAGATAATAGATACAGTAATAGCCTGATAGGAGAAAGTATCTACACATGGCCAATTCATTCATATCTACAGCAAGCCCAGGAATGTGCTTTCCTGTCTACGTGTGAGTGGGCTTGTTCTAAATTAATTGCAGAAAATGCACATTCTGCCACTGCAGTGATACAAGTCAATGAAAATAACATTTCTAACAAGAGCAATATATTCTGACAGACTGATGGCCTAGTGGTTAAAAGCCTTGTTAAATATTTATGTATGATTGTGGTGGATTTAATGGTATTTACATATGATTTTAGAGGCAACCACTGTCAGGACACTCTCCTTTTTCCTCCTCTTTCAATACCTGTGTAAAGTGGTCTAATAGATTTGCCACAAAGAGCCAAATTGTTTGTATCAGTAGGCCACTGTGTAGATTCAAAGCACTGAAATCACATGAATGATGGTTGTTATTACCCAAGCAATCAATGGCGGTTTCAAGCATGCTGGACTTCTCTACAGATTTGCCTCTAAATATCCAGAAATATTTACCCCTTCAGATCTTCTATCCTTAAGAAAAATTTATGGAACATAAAGGCCAAAATTAGCTTTCATTGCTATGAGTTCCAGCACAGCACTTTCTAGTTTTTACAAAGCCTCAGGAATAAGGGATTCTCCAAGGTTTCATAATGGCGGTGAAGTTGATCATGCAATACATGTTTATCTTTTTAAGAATTAACATAACTTGGGCTATGACTGATCCTGACTCCGTTTCTGCAATGTGTTTCAAAGGAGTGACAGCCAGGTGGGAAATTTTTTTAATCACTGTCTTCAGTTCCCTTGCAGACTAGCAACCAGCATATATGGTAGATAACTCCAAATTAGTTTATGGTTGCCGCAAAAGAATTAGTAAGAGTTTGAACTTGCTGGTGAATTTTGAGATGAAATAGAAAATCTGAAAATGTCTTTCAAAATAAATTCTAACTTTTAAAACCTCAGATAACTTTTCTTGAGATCCAGAATAGCAAGTTCATGGCTTTTGTTGAGACAGTTCACAACATAAAGAGCATCTTCTCTGAACTTGAAATGCACATAATTTAAACAAACGATATTCATTGCTGTACCGTACAAATTCTGGCCAACCAGTTTTGATTTGAGGTCTGCTGCCTTGATCCTTACAACTGTGTGACAGCAGCTGTCTGAATATCCAAAGCTGGTACACAGCAAAGAGAGTACAAGATTTCCCATGCTGCACAAATCTGATATACACTGACTCTTGCTCAATTACAGACCTGTCAGTGGATCCATCAGCAAGTGCCGTAAAAAACTTGCTTTTGTATGTATTTGAGACACTCCCCTAAAGAGACTGAGATTACGTCTACAAAGTCTTTCATTCCACAGATGCGAATATATTTTGAGCCAAGATTAAGGCCATATCTCTAAAACTGAACTCATGTTTCGTGACTGTGTAAGTGGTGTTAACAAGGTGGTAAACATTTGGCTCTCCCCCTATTGCACATTGCAGAGCTATCTAGGGAAAGGAGCTTCTTGTAGACAAAATGATAATTTATGCATTTCACATGAGCAGAAGAGCAGTCACGTGCATGTAGGTAAAACATTCTAAAGGTCTTGCAGACACTTACAAGAGGACTGCCCTTATCAGAAAGCTTATCACATTTTCTGAAAATTACATGAAACATTTCATTTTTTTGACACACAAACCATGGGGATTTATAGCTTTCAACGAGTTTTGGAAAATGCAGCTACATCGACGTTTCTCATATTCCTATCCCATGTGCTATGTCCTTTACACTTACCCCTCTCCTGGTTCGGGCTGATTTTTTTTTTATTATTATTATTATTATTATTTTTACCCCCGAAGTCCAAAAGGGGGAGTAGATGTGGTCCAGACATTGTTTTTTTTAAATCAAATCAAAATCAAATCTGTGATTATCTAATTTTTAAACAGTCCCACATCTTGTTTCGTCTTTCTGATACCCCTTTTGGATGTCTAGCCAGCAACTCCAGATCAATGTGGCCCAAACTCAGGTTTTGATCTGCCCCTTGAAACCTTCCTCCCCAATCCCAATTTATCTGTTACCATAGATAAACACCATCATTATCCTAGTCACTCAAATATACAATCTGGGCATAATCTTGAACTCTGCCCTCTCTCTACATTCAGACAGTCATGCCATAGCCAAGTCTTGCCATGCCTACCAACATAACATTTTAAAGAATCTGCTTCTTCTGTCTGTCTAGATTGCCAACGCTCTAGATCAGGCTCTCAGTATCTCATGCCTTCGCTACTGTAATCTCCTTTCTGGCCTTGACACCAATTATACACCTCATCTGAAATCCAGGCAAAACCTGCTAGGAGGATAATCTTCCTGGGTCACTGTTCTGACCACATTAGACCCCTCTTTGCATCCCTCCTTTGGCTCCCCTTCCTACATCATATCAAACACAACCCCCTGGCATTTACATTTAGTTCCATGCAGTCTGTAAGATCTGTCTTACTTAGGGTGACCAGACGTCCCGATTTTATCAGGACCGTCCCGATATTTCGGTCTCTGTCCCGNCCCTCAGCCGGGACTCGCTCGGCTTTTTTTTTTTCTCAGCCCCTCCCTTCCCCCCTCATGTGTCCCGATATTTTATTCCCCTCATCTGGTCACCCTAATCTTACTGAGCTACCAATTCCCACTTTTGCTTTGCCAATGATACCAGACTTGATCACTCATTTGTCCATTTCTCTCTCAATCATCTCTGCACTTTCTACAATGTCACCCTCCCCCCCCATGCTTGGGGAAACCAGCTCATCAAAATTCATACTCCTTTTAAATCTCTCCTTAAAACTTACTCTTGCCTTGATTGCTACACATCACTCCTGTGTGCCTGATTAGGCAAGCAGTGAGCTATGACTTCTGTTTGCTGCTCATGTCTGTTCATTTTATTGTTACCACACCCACCTGGTTTGCCTGTTTTGCTGTCTGCTGCATTGCCTCAGACATAAAAACTGTGAGCTCTCTATGTTAGCAACTGTCTTGTTAATTGTCTGTATAGTGCATAGCACAAATTGGGCCCTGGTCTTTGTCTGAGGTTCCTAGGTGCTAGAGTCGTATAAATTAATATAAATAGTGTTTATACAGCGTGTAAGTCTTCAACTGATTAGCATATTAAGCAGTCTACCCTTGGCAGCAGTCAGCAATTACAAAAAAACTGTAACAAAGTATTAAAGAAAGGTAATCTCACTCCTAAAATCCAGTAAAACTGTTGTTTAGCAGTTGCAGCAAATAAAATTAAACTCTAGTTTATTTTACTACAAAGCCTACTCTGGCTTAGTTGCCAAACTAAAATAACTGTTGCTTTTCAGACAAAAATAACTGCCTTTGAACTACCTGACTGCAGCCTAAAGTTTGCAAGCTTTATTTTCCTCTCTTAAAATTAGCTCAAAATGTCTTTCAGCAGGTGCTTCTATGTTTGCAAGGTTCTGACAATTATTACACATTTTACTCTGGACTGGCTGGAACATTATCTTGCCTTTGAACCTCTCTATAGATGAAAAGCTCATATCCAATCTCTTTCCTCCCCAGTCACCACACACATCTGATTAATTAGAGCATTAACACACACACATTCAAAATGAAGCTCAGCCTGAGGCATGCTTAGCAGTGCATTTCCTCCTGCCTTTACACTGTTTTCCCAAGGCATTACTTGTTTGGCTGACATCAATCAGGCCCATCCACCTGCCCTCTGACTGGCATCTCATGTCTACTGCTCTGCTCAGTCCCTTCTCCTCTCCTGTCTCTGAGTCAGCTCAGTTCTCTTTGCTCCAATTCCACTCTGCCTCTCTGACCACCAACCCCTTTGCTTGGCAGCTCAGTGCTGTGCCTAATGTCTGTCCCATTGTCCTTGCTAAGTGGGCAGGAAACATGATACTCTCAATGAATCTGTAAATTCAGGGGTCGTACCCTATGACTCGAGAACTGCTAATATAATACCTATTTTTAGGAAAGGGGAAAAAAGTGTTCCGGGAAACTACAGGCCTCTATTGTATGCAAGGTCTTGGAACAAATTTTGAAAGAGAAGTTAAGAACATAGAGATAAATGGTAGTTGGGATAAAACACAACATGGTTTTACAAAAGATAGATCATGCCAGACCAACCTGATCTCTTTCTTTGAGAAGATAACTGATTTTCTAGATAAAGGAAATGCAGGTAGAGAGAAGGGCTACTAGGATAATCGGAGGAATGGAATACCTACCTTATGAGAGGAAACTCCAGGAGCTTGGCTTGTTTAGCCTAACCAAGCAAAGGTTGAGAGGAGATTTGACTGCTCTCTCTAAAGACATCAGAGGGGTAAATACCATGGAGGAAGAGGAGTTATTTAAGTAAAGCGCCAATGCTGACACAAGAATAAATGGTTATAAACTGGCTATCAACAAGTTTAGGCTTGGAATTAGACAAAGGTTTCTAACCATTGGAGGAGTGAAGTTCTGGAATAGCCTTCCAAGGGGAACAGGGGGGCAAAAAAGCCAACTTCTTTAAAGAATTAATTTGATTAGTTTATGGAGGGGATGGTATGATGAGATTGGCTACATGCCATTGTAGGCAATCTGCAATTGCTAGTAGCAAAACTCCCCAGTGGATGGAGATGGGGGACTAGATGGGGAGGGCTCTCAGTTAATACAGGGAATACTTTCCCAGATGTCTGTCTGGTGGGTCTTGCTGACATACTCAGGGTTGAATTGATTGCCATATTTGGGATTGGGGAGGAATTTCCCCCCAGGTCAGATTGGCAGAAACCCTGGGATTTTTCGCCTGCCTCTGAAGCATGGGGCATGGGCCACTTGCTGGTTTAAACTAGAGTAAATGGCAGAGTCTCTGTAACTTGAAGTCTTTAAATCATGATTTGAGGATTTCAGTAACTCAGCCAGAGGTTGTGTGTCTATTACAGGAGGGGGCATGTGAGGTTCTGTGACCTGCAGTGTGCAGGTCAGACTAAATGATCACGATGGCCCCTTCTAGCCCTAAAGTCTATGAGCCAATTAGTCCCAGGCAATAGGACTTTTCCCAGACTGTATACATGTCTATAAGGTAGATAAAAAATGTTTGATGTCATATGCAGTATAATTTGAGAAGTATGCAATCATAAAAGCCTGCAACCACAATGTTGCTTTTTTGATGGAATATAATAAATGTCTTTAGTATATTTGCCATTTCAGGAAACATATTGAGGTGATAAAGACCAGTTTTTAGCTAAACATGGATTCCATTCTCTCCCCCTTTTATCATTTGGATAGAAGACTTGAGTATCTGAAATCATTTAATATCAGAGGCAGATATACTTCTAGCAATGGAAAAGGGTCAGGTCTCCATGCTCATGCTATTACTAGCATCCGTTGATTCCATTAGTCACAGGTTGTTGATGACTCACAGTAGAGATCTTATGGAATGGATGGAAGTTGCTCTTCTCTGGATTCACTTCTTTACAGTGGTCCCAGAGGGATCCCACAAGACTCAGTCATGTCATTCTTCCTATTTAATATTTCTATGAAGCCACTAAAGAGAGAATCTGAGACAGCTAATGCTGTCATCTCATCATTATGCTCATGCTTATTATATTAACGAGTATTTATTCACTTCAAATAAACAAAAGTAGCTACATTCTAGGACTAGCCAACCTTGTTCACTCTTCTTATGAATAGTGAATAATGCAATCCCTTTAAAGCAGAGGTTTTCAAACTGTGGGGCTGCCCAGGGCTGACAGCCGGGGATCCCGCTGTCAGCCCCAGGCAGCTGTCGGCTGGGGCTCCCACAGTCAGCTGTCCGGCTGACAAAATTGCGGCAGTCACGATAATTTCTATAACAACAACTACCTTTCCGTAGCAACAACTACCTTTCCCACCTTCTGGTTTAGTGTATCATATCCTATCCTTACAACAAGCAGTTGTGCAGTGCTTATTCCACTGGTGAGTTTGATATTTTTTCATATTATGTGGTGAAAAATGAATCAGTACTTATTGCCAAAAGATAGTGTTCTGAAACGAAAGGCAGAAGCTGAAACAGCTGATACAGTCATCATATCAACCACACTGCCAAGAATAAAAAGCCTTATGCAACTGGGGAAAAACTGATTCTTCCAGTTGCAATTGACATTTGCAGGACAATGCTTGGTGACAGTAAGGCAGAGAAGTTAAAAATGATCCTGCTGTCAGACAACACAGTGAGCCGCCAAATCTCTGACATGTCAGAAAATATCAATGCGCAGCTGATCTCTCGATTACAATCCAGTTTATTTGCAATCCAGTTGGATGAAGCAACAGATATATCAAAAAAAGCTCATTTAATTGCTTACATTCGGTATGTCACGAAACATCAATATTGGAAGATTTTCTGTTCTGCAAGCCAGTTAAGATGCATGCAACTGGATCTGAACTGTTTAACATTTTAAACGACTTATCTTCTCACGAGTTGAAGTGGGAAGCCTGAGTTGGCATCGACATGGATGGAGCCCCTTCTATGACTGGCAATAGGGCAGGCTTGAAAGCCAAAGTATTTGAAATTGCTCCACATATATCGTGGACTCGTATGATACACCGCGAAACCCTTGCAACTCGAAACATGGATCAGGAACTTACTGATGTTCTGAGTTCTGCTATCAAAATCATGAACTTTATCAAGATCCAGCCCACTGAGGCACGTCTCTTTGTAATCCTTTTTACAGAAATCGGAGCGGAGCACAATCCTTTTTTGTTTTACATGGAAGTCAGGTGACTATCCAGGGGGAAAGTGCTGCAATGCATTTTTGAACTGAGAAACGAAGTTCGACTTTTTCTAGTGAATTTGAATTTCAGCAACACAGAGACACTGTGTGATCCCTGCTGGTTTGTGCTTTTGGCTTACCTTGCTGATATTTTTGACATACTGAATTCTCTAAATGTCTCATTTCAAGGAGCGGAAAGTACTATTTTTGACCTGCACAACAAGATACTGACATTCAAGAGAAAGCTAGCTCCATGCAAACCAAAAATCGAAACTGGTTTAAGCATTCCACTCCCGCTAACTGACGCTATCGACGAAACACAATCTGGACTATTGAGTGTTGTGACGCCAACCAAGAATCACTTGACTACTCTCAGAGTCAGTTTGGATAAATATTTTACTGAAGGAAAAGTAACCCCTGAACGACTGGATTATTGAACCTTTTGTAGCTGAGGCAGTGACCTTGTCCCAGCTCTCAGATGACATTCAGGAGAATCTGATTGAACTTCAGAGTGATAGGATACTGGACATTCAATTTAAAAAACAGTCTTTGGGGGATTTTTGGTTGAAAGTTGGCTCAGAATATTCAGCTTTGTCAAAGTGTGTGATCAAAGCTCTTTTACTGTTTGGTTCATCTTATTTGTGCGAGATCGGATTCTCTTCGCTGGCTGTGCTAAAGACAAAGTACCATTCGAGATTGGGAGTAGAGGACAACCTCAGAGTGTCAGTTTAAAAAAATCTCTCCACATAACTGTCTGCAGAGAAACAGGCACATCCTTCACAATAAAGTATCTGTGTATTTGAAACTTACAGTATAGATAATTTAATTAAAGTTGTGTTAAAGGTCTCTGTTAGGCTTATGAGTAGGCTATCGAGTGTACCTTTTGCACGTGTCTATTTTTGTCTTGGTTGGGACCTCAAAGGGGGAGGAGGGCTCAGCTCAAAAAGTTTGAAACCACTGCTGTAAAGTTTATCATACTACACACAAGAACATTCTAATTTCTGTTAATGAGACGGGTAATAAACAGACTACATAGAAAGGGGAAAGCCATTATTGTAGCTAGTTTAGAAGCACCCATGTGATGCCTATTTTTATGTCCAACTCAATATTAACTTTCAGCAGGTTTGATCTACTATTGTAGACTACATTTTCCATCTGCTATTTTTTAGGGCATTTTCTTTTCTCTGCTTTCATTTTCTAAACTGCTGTGATAGGTTTACCTAGATGTGCTGAGGGACCAAAGATGTGAAGGGCAAGTGTGAGATTATTCATCATGGCAGAGTCTATATTTCTCTACCTGAGTGCTACTTCAACACACCATTCCTGAGCTCACCCGTTCTTTTTATGTAAGTCCTGCTTTCTATTTTGTTTCCTTCTTGTATTTCATGTGTGCTGAAAACATTCAGAATGAGAAGGGTACTCCCAATTTCACACCACTAATAGAGAGTTCTGCCTCATCACAAAGGGCACAGATAACATTTCTCTACACTCCACAGGAAGAACAAATGCTAGTTGTCTCCAAGATTAAAAAAAAACCAAACCCAGGCTTCAAATTAAGCTTCTCTCCACTGCAAAAGCTCTCTAGTGCAATGTTATGGGTCAGACCACAAATCTAATTTGGATTTTCTTGATGCCTTTGTGCATTTCCCACACAATTCAGCCACCTTGCACATATTTTGTATTACTGTACTTATGGTTAGTTTTATAAACTTACTGCACATATTTAGAATGGACCAATCATGGTCTCTGAGGGAAATTTATCCATGAATGTCCTGACTTTTATTCATTTAAATTGTCGTGCCTTTTCTTTGACTTAAACAAGAAAAAAGTGAAGCTATGAATTGTGAACGGCTTTATATTCAAATTAATATGTAAACCTGGGTTTATTTGAATAAAATCTCCAACTGAATCTGCAAAGGGAGACCCCTGCAAGATCAGTGCCAAAAATGATAAGTGCATTATTGCTGGGGGAATGCTTCATGGAATGGATCATGTACATATAAATAAGTTATCTAAGTTTATTTCAAGGGTGAATTCTTGAAACAGACAACTGAAATTCTTTCAAATTCCAAACAAATACATCTGGAGCTCTGTACTGCATTACAGGTCTGTCTCATCGTACGCTGGGGTTACGTTCCGCGGTCAGCGCCTAAAGCGAAAACCTCGTATAGTCAAAATTACATTGAGTGTAATGGCGGACAGAATCGCCCGCCCTACAGAAACAGTATTTAAATTGTTATTTTTCTCTTTTTTTTTGTTTTTTTCTTGTTTTTGCCGACCGCATAAAGCTGAAATCGCACATGTTAAATGCGCCTAAGATGCGACAGACCTGTACATGGCTAAAACTTTAAAGGAAAAACACATACCTGATATGAACTGAGGGTGAATTTCAAGAACTGGCAACTGTTATATCTAAACTATTTCCCCCCCAAACTTATGAAATCACTTGATCTCAGAAAACTTTGCCCATGTTCCAATAATTAAAAACACACCCAATGGAATTTTACCATACTTGCCAAAAATATCACTTTTGGCATGACACAAACTTAAGACATTTTATATTAAAGATACATTTGTTTGGAAAATTATACAAAAGCAGGAAATATAAGAAAACTGCCTCCTCAAATATATGTATACTGTATCCACTACAATGTTATATTTTATGAAACAGTTAAATGCAGAAAAACATTCCAAAGTTAAAAAATAGAGTGTAAAGAGAGGGAAGGATGCCTAGATTTCTGATATAACAAGGAAATAAAATGCATGCTTTTCTTTGCACATTTCTCAGCCTGTGTGAAGATACTGCCATCTAGCTAGTTTATGGGAGAAAAAGTCAATTTTCAGTCTTTGATGACTTCTCACACATCCCTTCCAAATTGATAATATTTTATACATTGTAAATACCCATTCTAAAGATTTGTACACAATAAGATTGCTAAAATTAACTGTCATCTGTAATGACTTTCATGGGGTGACAGTTGAGCAGAAAGGGTTCCACAAAATAATGTTAGTAAAAATAGATAAAGTGAAGACATTTTAAGTGTATTTAGCATTATATTTCAAATATCAAGTCCCTTAATTTCTGTGATATGATCATTTCTTTTTGTTTAACCAAATCTGCACTGAGAAATAGAGCTACTTATACAGTTTCTGGTAATTAAAAAATAATGTTTTCCCGTATACTGGATAGTGTCAACATGCCTAGAAAATGTGTGTGTGAGGGTCTGAAGTCAATGTGAGTTTTTCTTTTGACTTTGCCCCCTTGTGTTTGCAAAGTTTTCCAATCATTTTTGAAAGTGAAACTTCCTTACGTGTAAATCAACTTCTCTGAAGATTTCATTTGATTATGTTCATGCTCCTGGGTCTTGCGTGTCTATCATGAAATAGGCCATGAAGCCTGTAATTTTTGAGCCTTTAAGACAAGATACATGTGTCTCAGGCACAGGCTACTTGCTGTTAGCTGCATACTCGCTATATAAATTCCTTTTCCTCTTACTTGAGGAGCAAGACGCAAAAGCGTCCTAAACCACCAAACATAACTTTTGCCCCTAACAAATATGTGGTAGGGTGACCAAAAAGAAAGTTATAAAGCAACATTCGTTTCCCAGGTCCGAGAGGAAGGTGGGAGAGCAGGAAACCAGTCAAATCATCTGTCCAGAGTTGGTGAATTGCAGGCAAGTAATTTTTCCCTTCTCTAAGAATACCCAATTGACTGAATTCTTACCCTTGAACAGAACAAAGCTTGAGGGAAGCGTTTCCCAAACAATGCATTCCCCAAATAGTAGAGAAACAAAGAGGCAGTTTCATAAAGCCAAAAGAGTTGTGAAAGCTTCCTAAATCTCTCCTAGTTTTATAATGTAGCCCTGAGTAGATTCTGTTCATCATGAGCTTTATAGCACCAATGCTTCCTTCATCAAGGAAACATCCTGCATCAGCGCCTTGCCCCAAGCCAAAGAGCCTCATGCTTCAGTTTTGTAGGCTGGCTCTGCATCAAGCTTCTGAAACAGGATATTTTCTTTAATAAGATCTACTACATACATGGTGACATGGTTTCATTGTGACCTTTAAAAAATACCTTAAAGGGCAAATCCTGTCCCCATATCTCTGCAGGCTCAGAAGACCCAATGCAGCAGAACCAATTCTACTCTGCTGCATGGTCTTTGGGAACAGGGTTTCAGTAGACCGCACAGAATGCACACTCACTGTGTGCTGCCCAGCCCAGCTCCCTAGGTGGAGGGTTTAGGGCAGGATGCAGAGGCACTAAGGCTGTGGAGCCTGACAGATATGATAAGATCCTGGACAAACCTTATTGAATTAAGAATTTTAGAAGCTCATTGTATTAAATATGCAAATGTTTATGTACTATTGAGCGACTGCATGTATTTCCATGGGGCAGGGAGACCACAGCCCTCCAAGAACTAAGAACATGGGGGCATAATTAGGCAAATTCTCTCAGGTTGTAACACCTTCAGAGAGCTACCACCACACATACTGGAGAGAGGCTCACACATACTGGTCCAAACTGGATTCTCGAGGGACCAACAATTGGATAAATAGCCTGAGTTAAAACTCAGAGCTTTCTTCTGATCTAACAAATGGACAGAACCTCTGGTCTAAGGGGGAATGCAATCCTTAGGGATGGGTTGGAAGGTCTTTTGCCACTGAGGCCCCATAAGACTTGGGAGCTAGTTCTGAGTGAAAGCTGTAATGAGCTGGTGAGCATGCAGATAGGTTCTTTTTTGTTAGTTTTTAATATGTTGTCTCTGCAATGTTTTCACCTTAAGAATAAATGTGCTTGCTTATAAAGGGCTGTGTGATAACTTAACTGTGGCAATTATACTATTTAACATCTCTGAGAAAAGAAGTGAAGCAAGCCTGCTTAGGAAGTCTTTTGCTGGGGAGGTCACAGTATAGTCAGGGAACTGTACTGCCTGGAAATATCCCAGTCAGAAGGGAGAGAGACATGTGTCTCCACTCAAGAAAGGCATCGTCTAGGGAGCCAGAGGTCTAGTGTGTGTCCCCTTGGTGGATCATAGAGGGGGAATACAGGTGCAGTTGCCGTCAACTGTGACAGAGCCTATTCTAGGACTGTTACTAAATTTGTTCTGTTTTTTTTGAAAGTCAGCATCACCAGATTGAATAGCAATAGTTCTCAGCATTGTTTTAGATAGTTCTGGAAGGAGGGGGTCTGTTCTGTCTCTTTGTCTGAACTTTCCACGTGTGACTCTGAAAGTACCTCTTCTGTGGATAAAAACATGGTACAGTACAAGGACTATTTTCTTCAGGCTTTCTAGAGTTATTCCATGGAATAGGGAGGAGGAGGTGCTCTACTTTCTTACTATTTTTCAGGACCAGTGCAAACCTAGTCTATACCATCACCTAGATAAAGTAGGAACAAGCAGAGGAAGATTAACTAGATGAAGTAGGGACATTCCTTCCTTCCTTCCTTTTATGAGGAGGGGAGACTGATTTGGTGAATTCTTTTTTCTTTGCGGGACTGGGCTCAGTGCTTTGATATTTCCATTTGCTTCTGGGGCCATGAGACTAAAAGAACAAAAATGCTTTAATCCAGAGATTGGAGCACCTGGGGCTGCCCAAAAGGGAGCATCTTAGAGACAAGCCTGGTTCTGATAATGAGGAGAAGGGAAAACCCACAGTTGGAACGTCAGACATGAAAGGCAGGAGAAAAATACAATAAATGATGCTAATAAGGAAAAGATTAATAAAACTAAGTTTTTAAAAATGCAGTCATTTTATGAAGTGGATATGAATTCTTTCAGCATCGACAAGACTATCTCCATAAGATAGCTATCAAATTTAATAACGTTAGTCTTATGCAGGACCCCGTGGTTATGTACCCACACTAAAGGCCACATAAAAATAATCTTTCACCCCAAGATGTTACTTTAATCCACAAAAAGGGCCATTTTCCTCTTATCTTCCAGCTTTTCAGTTCATCTGCCCAACATTTTCGACATATATGGGAGTTTAACGGGTTTCCTTAAGAGACAGAGCGGAAAGCATCAAAAGCTCTCTCATAATTCAGCACAGCAACAAGGGTGAGAGCTACCTGCCTTGCCAAACCTTCTCTCAGAGGTAGTGCACAGAATGAGCTTAAATATTTTCTTGGGGAGCAGGGGAGGTTTACAGAGGACAGCAGCTGCCATGTGCTGCTCCTGAGCTACACACAACAGATTCACTCATGTGGGCTGAGCAAGGGGGCTGCCATGTGATTCTTCAGTCTAACAGAATTTAGGTTTACTGAAAGCCTTGTCTTGCACCTCCTCTTTTCCAAAACAGTTCTGTAATTGCTTGTTCCCAATCTCCTGTGTTACAAACCATGAAGGAGAGAGAGGCAGCTGCCTTCCCAAACTTCTCAACTCCAAAATTTCCTGATTAAGCATGTGGCGTAATAAATTGTTTAAAAAATTCCTTCCACCTAAATACTGGGGCAACTACTTTAATTTGTTTTTTGAACTTGAATGTAATGTGACTATTTTTATTTTCACTATTATTTTAATTTTACAATTATTTCAATAAAATGAAGGTTCCTGAATGATTTCAGAATTAATACAGCTGCATAATTTCCAATTTGACTCAGAAACTGATTCTTACTTTAGGTCAAATGGTGTTGGATAATTCACAAGTCTTGGCCTTGTTAGACAACATGTTGATCCTTCATCTCTTTTTAAATGTAATCTGAATATGGATCTTTTCTCTGTTGTATATGCCTCTTAAGGCCATAAATAAAGAGAGAGAAATTATGACCAACAATATAATGTCTTTACACAGCTTTTTCTGTAATGTATATTCTATATTGTCTATTTGTTCTGTGAAGCATTTTAGAATACAGTTTTGTATGAAAGATGCTACACAAAATAAAGAAATACTGAATTGTATTGTAGTGAATTGATATGAGTAAGAATGCTTTTAGACAATAGCCTAAGTTCTATAATCGATATAATAAGATTTCTGGATTGTCACTCTGTGTGTTGCTCTGAAGCCTAAAATGTCTGTTGAGTCAGCATGAAGCAATGGAAACAGCTACAAGATGGTTGAGAGCTCTTTTTGTTTAGAATATCACGAGGTTCGGCCATCATATTACAGTCCAGTTTTTATGTTCTCAGCAATTTTTGTTTTTTTGTTTTTTTTTACACTTTACAAATTACACCTGTATGACAGTGCAGGATTTCACCTTGGTTGTTTTTTTTTTAATCATCAAGAACTGGACAGACATTCCATGGGTTCCTACTTCACTACAGTGCAGCTGGAATATTAGTTGAGATAAATTACACCAATATAGAAACATACGTAATGCAATGTTCTCAAGTAAAAACAGAGGGAAAATGATGAAATCTTGGAACTGTACATGATTTCTTTACTCTTGCTATCTCTAACATCAAAGAGAAAAAGGACCACTGTGGTGGAAGCTGTAGGAGACTAAGCAAGCAGCTGTCTCTATGTGGAAATAAACTTAGTGGTTATGTTCCAATTGAAAGCTCCTGACTAGAGCTGGTCAAAACTTGAAATTTCCATTCCATGGAAAATTCTGACATTTCAAAAAAGTTTCCCACCCAAGTCAGAAGAAAAACTAAAAATTTCCCATGGAAATTCCAAAAACTTTTTATTTTGGAAAATTCTAAACATTTTCATTCGATTTTTCCAAAACGTAACAAAGCAACTAGCTGCCCTCTACACCAGAGGCAGCCCAGGGAGTCCCCCACGACAGAGCAGGGAATAGAGAAGCCCTTAGAACCTTGGCTCCAGCCAGGGGGCTCGGGCTCCCTCCCTGCAATTATGTGATCACATACTATTTTTTCCACAGGCCTTATTCAGTTCACAGGTTGAATGCACAAGGGGGCAACTCAGTCACCAAAGCTGTCTGACTTGGCACGGTGAACAGCACAGCAGGGTTTGTGTAGTCTATGCTTTGGGTCCGATTTACTCATGTTATTTTCAAAAAGAAAGCACACAATTGGCTAGCAGATAGGGTTCATGCAGATTTTCATGCAGTATGTCATTGACACAAAATATGAACCATCATCACATGCTAATTCAATTTCTGTGCCTGACCCAGGATTTTTTTAAAACAGTCAGCTGATACTCAGCGGCTGTGACTGTCAGCTGATGTTGGCACCTACTCCTAGTGGCAGTTCCAGGATTCCTGAGCAGGTCAGCAAATTTTTCCCAAGAGGAGTTCAAAATATTGACCCAGATGATTAAGCATTACTATGACTTCCTCTTCAGGATCAAGTCTGGCATCACACTCCATCTGGGTGAAAGCACCTAGAGTCAGCAGTCTCTTAGAATCATAGAATGTCAGGGTTGGAAGGGACCTCAGGAGGTCATCTAGTCCAATCCCCTGCTCAAAGCAGGACCAATCCCCAGACAGATTTTTGCCCCAGACCCCTAAATGGCTCCCTCAAGAATTGAACTCACAACCCTGGGTTTAGCAGGCCAATGCTCAAACCACCAAGCTATCCCCCCTGCAGCTTACTGCAGCTTCTGGGTGTTTCCAATGACTAATGCAAAGGAGGAAGTGAAAAGCCTACTGGTGAAAACAACGGTTCCCATTGATATCCAGGGGAAGAAATGCCCTAGCAATTCCCTTTTTACATTTTTAAACAAGACCCTCATTAAATTTAAGTGTTCCCTTCTTCCAACATAAATGGAAAAGGAAACCAGCGCTGCCTAAGCCAGGGGGGAACCAGGGTATCCTCTTGCCGGGGGAAAGATGCCTGGTGTTTTGCTTGTGGAAAAAAGGGGCAGAGATGATGATGTTATGTATGATGACTCTGTCTCTCCAGCCAGCATGAGTTAAGTTACTCAGCTGGAGGCAGCCCCTGTGGAAATCCATGTGGAAAACATTGCTATTGACTGGAATCTTTGGATGTGCCTACACTGCAGCTCGGCGCATTCTTCCCAGTGCAGGTAGATAGACGTGCTAGCGCTGCTTGTCCTAGCACATTACAAATTGCAGCGTGGCTGGTATAGCACGGGCGACAGCTTGGGTTGGCCATCTGAATACAGCCGGATCCACTGGGTACATACTTGGGCAACTTGCCCAATCCACCACCGGCGCTACCCCAGCTACACTGCTATTTTTAATAAGCTTTGTCACGCAGAGCTAACACGTGTCTCTCTACCCGGAGTGGGGAGTCTGGTTCCAACTGCAGTGTAGACATATCCTTTGTTTGTTTTATTTATTCCCTTGCCATCTGTATTTCCACTTGTTTGTGTGTCTGTTTTTGATCACAATGCTTCACAAGAGTTCACTAAGCACTTTTAAACCAATTTCCGTTGCAGAGACTCTGATGTGCAATGTTAACTACATGACTTGAGAACCTGAAATCCAGCAAACCTACAGGATTGTCAACCGACTGTTTAGGGTAGTACCACGATGTTATTCATTACCTTACCATACCTACAAAACAAAAACGAGAAGAATAGAAAACAGCGGAATTTTAAGCACACCAGTTGCCTGTGACATTTGTCTTCTATTCCCAAACATCATCCTTCAGCATTTTCCTTATTAAAATGAGTTAGCTTTCAGAAAGGGATGTACAAAAGAATATTGTAGAACAAAAGGATAAAGCCATGAATACACTATCACACTGGAAAATGTAAGCCCTCCTAAAACCAAGGAAGATGTTTGTTTGTGTTTCTTTAAGAAAGCACTGTGTATTTCAGAGGTAGTATATTTCCCCTAGAATACTATACATCATGGTAACACATATTACCAAACTTGAATTGCTTTTAAATGGAGTTCAATTTTCTGGTAGAACACCTTTAAATAATACATTCTGAATATTTTTTTAAATTCTTTAAAAAAAAAAAAAAAAATTGGCATGTGATTCTGTTCCTCTGCTAGGTTTGTGGGGGGGGAGAGGGGGGAGACAAGATAACTATGCTGAAGGCCGCTGCTTCTTCCTTTTCTCTTTGTGAGCAAATCTGCCTACTACCTCTTCAGTTTCATCTTACTGCTGCTGTTACTGGTAAACACCCTTTTGAAAAACCTGGGGAAGAGTATACATTTAAGCTCTCCTTGAACACTGCATGACAATGATGCACCTGGCTATCAATAAAACAAGAAAAGTGACCAATGCACAAAGTGGTGTGCAGGCTGGCACACTGGGGATTTAACTGAGGACCTCCAAAACTGAAAGCATGAATCTCTACAGATCAAGCAAAAGAGCCCAGCTCACATATGGAGAGCTGCAACAGACTCATATCCTCAGTAGATCGGGCACAGAGGGGAAAGGTAACACACAGTTACATCAGCAAACTGAAAAAAAAAAAAGAAAAAGAAAAAGAAAAAGAAAAAATATTACTTCCTCTAATCTCTTTCTCTTGCATCTTAGGGGTTACTTATAACAACAGTAGATAAAATATTTTCAGAAGGAAATGTCATTTTCAAGTTGGCAGTGTCCCTTTAAATCTAGAGTGGACAGAGGAGTCCAACTTTCCATGTAAATATCCAGAATGCAAATGTGAGTTATTCCTTATGTGGCATTTTTCCTTTTTCCTTTTCACGAAGCTTATCTTCAGCTGACTTTGCCCACTTGTGGTTTTAGTCAGTTTTCATGAACACAATGAGCTAGTCATTTACACACACTGTATGGAGAAAAAGGATATTAACACATACGGACATTTGAAAACTGCTGTAACATTTTTTCCTTTTGGCATCCGAAGTTAGTTGTAAATCTTAACAAGGAGTCCACTACTAAAATGATTCTCTCTCAGCTGGGTTAATTACACAATATTAGATACAAGAAACAAACACTGCAACACAAAACATAGCTACATCATTATTTGCAATAAATGTTAACTCTAAATAAGTGCAACCTGTTCATAAACACTTGCTATAAACTATTTAAAAATAAAATTTGATGGGTAAACATGAAAAAAAAATTCTCCACGAGAATTTTTTTAAAAAAAATATCAGCACTCATTTAGAGTTTGGGATTTGTGAAAGAAAGCTTTAAAAGGAGCAAACCTGATTGGCTGTGGCTGTTGCGGCGAAGGGGACACTTGTTGCAGGAGTTGCTGCTGCAGAGACAGTGGCGGACGTAGCGCTGTGCATCATGGGTACTTTCAGGAGGGGAACCATGGAAGCAATGAACAGGAGGGTGTAGCATTATGGTAATAGAAGTGGTATTTTGGCATGGTGAATATCAGAGCAGCAAGCCATCATGGGTTAAACCAGCAGATGGCATGCAATCACAATGCAAAGCAAGAAAGCGTGGCAGAGAAATAAAAAAGGGAAAATAGCTTATTACAAGTACAATTAAAGGAAGTTTGTCAACATAATCAGTGATTCCCAGAAAAAGCAAAATAACTTCTGATTGCTGGTATTATAATATTTAAGAATTTGACAAATTATTTTAAATTGGGCATCTACCAAAACAGCTTATCACTTTAAGTAAGAATTGTTCAATCAGTTGAAAGACTATTTTAAAGTAACTACAACACATTAAAACACCATCCCTTAAGAAGTGAAATCTTTCATTTTTAGTACTGGGAAGGAAATAAACCGTTTATTATTTTTATATATATTAAAAATAATTTATTTACCAGTATTATAGGTTAAAAGTATATTTGCAGCCTTGCTTTAAAAACATACATACAATGTTTATATTTTTGTTTCTGGATTTATGTTCTGTTGCCTCTCTATAAGTGTTGGATTTTATTTGAGTTAAATTACCATCTGCTTTGAGGCAAAAATCAGTGTTATAATTATTTTCCTGATTTAAATACTAATTTGTTTGATCTAAAAGAGCAAAGCAGATTGCGAACATTTATTTTTTGTTCAGTTTTAATTTAAGGACAAATTTATCAATATGTGCAAAATTCACTCACGTGAGTAGCTGAAACTCAAGTGAGTAGTCCCATTAAAATCAATGGGACTACTCACTTGAATAAGAATTACTCACCTGAGTAAGGGTCTGTTGCTAATTTTGCAACCATAAAATATGTGCATTCAAATGCTGCAAATTTTAAAGTGGATTTGATTTAATTAAGAAGGAATGCGATTCAGACCTTAGGTCTCAAAGTACTTTCAGTTACAAGTATTAAAATAAATGCTTCTGGGAAACTCTGATAAAACTTTCTAACACACAGCAAAAAGGAGAAATAGGCACACCACTATGAAACTTCAAAACACTGATGAAATTAGCTTGCTTTACCAATATTTTATAATTTTAAAAATACTATAAAATATATCGAGAGAAATACAATTTTGAAAACTGAAAAGCAGATTGGAATCCATGATTTTATGCATTTGCAGTGTGGTTGTTATAGCAGGTGATGTCACATCTAAACTGCAATTTTAACCTACAAACAATTCTAAGATCCTACAGTCAATCAAAAAGCCAAATGAACCTTTAAATCTAGTAATCAAGTCATGTTTAAGATCTGCAAACAACTGAAGGTACAGTATACAATATAAAAGAGATCAATAAAGAAATTTAGAACCTACCAATACTGGTAGCGGGTGTCATGCACAAAACTGACCCTGCATGTCATGCAATGATAGGTGGAAAAAGTGAATAAAGGGAAGAAACAGGTTAGCTGTTTAGAGTTAACATTCAAACTGAGATTCAAGCATAACCAAGGATAAGTAGAAGTTAGCTGAACACAATCTTAAGGTCATTCATAGTTTTTGTGTTACAAGAGTGACGTTAAATAATTTTATGCTAAAATATTATTACAGTATACCAATACATATTTTGTACAGCTGTGTGTGTATTTAAGATGGACCAGATTTCATAAACATCTTTCATTCTTGATTGAATATTGGATTATCTAATGGCTGCTTAAATCCATTCAACAATTCAGACAGCATTATGTTAGCTACACAGATTAATGTTTATTAATTTTGCTCATAGACAGCAGAGGAAAACATTTAATTCAATAGAAATTCTCTTATTAATCAGTGGTGATTTTGTTAAATCTATGTTTAAATATTAACATACACATTTTTAATAACAAATTACTAATGTTATTTTTATCAACAAAAATGCTAAAATGGCAGCACTGGAAATGGAACCAATGCAGCATGGCTAGTGACTGTGCAACATTCCACATGATGTCCTGCCAATGTGCCTCAAAAGTACTCTGGGTGGGGGTGGGGAGGCCTCTGTACAGCTGAGTTCAGTTTTTGTGCTCATTCAGCTGTTAATCCTTTCTACTAAAGCGAATGAAAAAGGATTGGGGTTTTTAGGATGGTGAGTACAGTGCATAGTGGGGAGAAGGTGGAGGGTAGAGAGGAAGAGGAACAAAGTGGCATGTACATAACACATTATGCTACTACTACATATTCAGCACATAAAATAGATTTAAGTTTGCAGAACTCCTGTTTGGTGATGTTAACCTTTTATGTATTTATTTATTTAACAGCAAAAATAACTATGAATGACCTTATCATGAAGAATAACCCTCACACACTTCCCCTCTTCCAGTGGTCATAAAAGTTCTAATAAACAGCATTTGAAGGAAAACACTACCCTCTTGCTTTTCAGATCATAAATAACCATTCACCAAACAATAAAAAGTGTGGATGAAGTAGTCATACTGATTTAGTGTGTGTTTTGTATTAAAAGAGAACTACAGTGCAAAAAATCTAAGATAAGCAGTGCTATGAAGCCGCAAACCATTAATTAGGAAGTCATTGGTTAGAAAAGGCAGAGAAATTATATAAAACAACGTATCAGTTTTCCATATATTTTATAAGCAAAACCTGGTTCTAACTGTAACATTTCTACCGAACACGTAGGACGTATTTAAAATTGATACTAGTTCAGGAAATATTGGTTTACCATTTTAAACCAAAGGATTAATTTCATGCACAGTTCTTCATAGGGTGTGCAATATTTATATTCACAGCTCCACATGGGAAGGTCTAGATGTACTTAGAGCCAAGTTCCAGAACACACAGTTCCTCTTGGACTCCCTGAGAAGTGCAACAACTGTAGGAGCAACATGCACTGTCTTCTATGAAAGGCCCATTCTACCGGCCAAGAAAAAGGGTGTGCGCCATAGCTCACGTAGGGTGACCAGATGTCCTGATTCTATACGGACAGTCACGATTTTTGTGTCTTTTTCTTATATAGGCTCCTATTACCCCCCACCTCCTGTCCCGATTTTTCACACTTGCTGTCTGGTCACCCTAAGCTCACGTCCTCATCCCCCACCCCTCTTTACAGATACTAGTGATGCCAGACCTTCTGAGTTCTCCTGCTCACTATGAGAATGTCTCCCATTGTGCCTTGGCTCATGTGCCAGGTCTCCTGGAGATGAGAGGCTCTTTGCACCTTTTCCCTTTTTTGTGCACCTGTGCTGGGACTGGATGACAATCTGGCCCCTTAAGAGTTTTGCAAAAAGGCCAACATCCTTTTACATCATGAATTTATAATAAACAAACTGTCACTCAATTCTGAGCTAATTTTGTACTGGTGGTTATGATGACTCCAGGGTTAACCAAAAATGTGAATTGAAGAGAAACAGCACATGGAATAAAGTACTTGAGGAAAGATATGCATCTAAGTTTGGAAAGTATCTGAGTGCTATCTTACTGAAGTATTTTCAAACTAGCTTATTTTTCAGGGTTTTTTAAATGCATTTTACTGTAATTGTATATAATAGTGATAAGCTCTGAAAGGCAGTGCCTATGAGGAGGAACAATGCACACCCACCACAAGTTCTTATGGCTGTGATGTGAAGTACATTTGCAGGGGGACTCAGACATTTGTAAGCACAGGATGCTCTTTCATTTCTCAAATTCCTTCAAACCTTCCCACGGATGTTAGCACATTTTTCTGCACATTTCCATTATAGTCGCAAGTTACAAAATGGTCATGGGATCTCACTGAAAATTACACAAGATTTTGGGATATTTTCAAAATTAAAGTGAGTCAATATGTAAAACAAGTGCATAAAATAAATGTTTAGAACATATTTTGACAAATATAGGGCCAAATCCTGAGATCTTTACTAAGTTTTAACATACTTCTTATTCAGCCAAACTTCCACTGAGTTCATATGATTTTTGTTTTTAAAAGATTATTGTAAAGCTATGTAATAAGAAATTACAGCATCTTGAATTCTTTCACTTGTTTAATTCATACTATTATTAGATGGTTAAAGAATATGATAAAAGATAAGCAAATATATTAAAAAATAGAAAATATATTTACTACAGAAAAGTGTTTTAAATCAGCCTAAAAATTCATGGTTGATATACATACTAATACTGAAACTGCACTCTTTAATGCACTATACGGGGTATTTACTTTTAGATACTTCTCTTTTTGAATAATATAGAGGATTTTATTGCAAGTTCACTTCATTCATAAATCAGACATTTAAGTAGAATATTCTCCCTTCTTTCACAGTGTTAAAAGAACGTCTCCACACCACACATATGAACTCAAGATGTTAGGTCTGATGGGGTTGTAGATTTTTCCAAATGACATGGTCTAGTTTTCTACAGCTCTGAACAACAATGGAATATTCATGTTACTAAAATTCCACTGTAGTTAAATCACTTATACACCTCTACCCCGATATAATGCGACCCGATATAACACGAATTCGGATATAACGCGGTAAAGCAGTGCTCCGGGGGGGGGGGGGGGGGGGGGGGGGGGGNCCCGAGGACAGCGTTATATCGGGTTAGAGGTGTATTAAGAATTAAAACACCAGTTATTAACTGCAAAATCTGGGGAGAGTTTTGGATTATAAAATATTCCATTATGAAGACAATGAAACAAGTTTCCCACATAAAACAGTTCTATGCAGACGGGGAGTGTTTTATCCCCATAGTGCATCTGTGCAGGAATTAACTATAATTTGGCTGCTAGCGCTGCTGGTCTAGAGGGCAAAGGGTACCGTGTAGCAGGAGTATGTCTGGCTGCAGAACAGTAACGGTGGCAGTACAAAATACACCAGAAGAACAGGGATAGATATTACCAATACTTTTCACACTTCCCATTGTATCACAGAAGCATTATGCCTTCTCCAACAAGTTAATGACATTCCTCCTCCCCACCACCAAACACAGTTCTGGTTGATGGACCCAACATGCAACCCACTTAATATAGATATAAAGTACTCTGACATATGCAAAATAAGGACAATAACAGAAAATACTAAAAGTTACTTAATGACACGATAAAATTACCTCCTGAATCCTAATATTCTGCAGAAGGAATTAAAATAGTGTATTAAAATATTTGTGCATACTTGTCATGAATGTGTAGAGAATGGATTACACATTTAAAAGTATATTCAATGTGATAAGCACTGTCTTATGGGGAGAATGCTTAAATAGGATTCTGTTTAGTGCAAATACAACATACCTGTTGGGATAAATGCTGCATGTTGTTGCAACTGTGCATTGGCAAGAGCCTGTTGATAGTGCAAGACACTGGGATTAAAAATGGCACTGGCACCATTACTTTTTTCAAGTGCTTGTCTCTTTGGTAAAGGGTGAAGAACGCCAGGAGGAAAGGCCTGTAAAAAAGGAGAATTTAATTAAATTTGCAGATTTTTCAAAATATATACATATTTTCTAATATATATGAATAAAATATTGTAATATACTTTTTAAAAAAGCAGTTAAAGATGCCTTGCCATGCACCTTAACTCAAATAATAGCAATGTAAAATGAGTGAAATTTTGTTGTTGATCGCAAAAGCATGGTACTATTAACATAAAACTGTAGCACCACAACTACTGAAAAGGAAGGCCTTTAAAGCAACAAAAGTGGCATTTCCTTTAAATTTGGGATTAAAATATTCTAGGAAGAAAAAACCACTTGTGTTTCATTACCAAGTATTCTTTGTTAGTTAAATATTTTTCCTATTATTAAATACAGTGAGTGATTATAATATTTTCAATTACAAAAGCAGTTATAGCTAATTTTAACTTCTATGAAAAGGTATTTTAAAATGAAATCATGTTAGGAAAAAAACTAAATTGTTTGCATTTATTGCATATGAGAATGAGATGGATAAATATAATACTGAATTTTTTCTAAATTAATAATATATGATAGTTTTCAGTTGATGTTAAAAAAAAGCAATACAAATTTCATTAGTTGCTTTTCTGAAAAGCTACATGCAAAGCAAAAGGTGAAAGGTCAAAGTACCAGGTCTACAGTTGCTTCGAGAGGCCGCTTCATTGCTTTGGCAGTCGACTGAGTCTTTTAATAACAGGCAGCGAGCACATGATGGCAGTGGGCCAATGGGATTCAAGCGAATTAACATACAGGTAAACAGCAAGCAGAGGTGCATCATGGGAACGGCATTGCATTGTGGATAGGTGAGAAGGAAAAAAATATTCTGAATGCAGTATACAACATACAAAACACTAGGCATGCACAACAACAAAAATGTTTTCTAAAGAAATGAATATTACACCTTGAATTAGTACTGAAGCAAAAATGCATCTACTATACCTTAGTTAAAAGCATATAAGAGAGTAAAATATAGATGTTTGAAATTTAGGAAAGTTAATTAAAACAGCAGCTTGCAGACACCATTAAGCATATTATAACACTTCACAGAAACACATCGGTTTTCAGGATTTTCTTACAAGAATTTCTGATAAGTTAGTTATGTCAAGTTAAAAAGCATAAAATAAATTTTCAACACTAACAATTAAAATATAAAGCACTAATGAGAGTTTTAATGCTTTAATAGAATTACTCACGTGTATGTTTGCTGGATCAGGGCCTTAGTTAATAAAATGTACATTTCAATAGACTTTGGGGTCAAAATATAAACAGTTTTCCTATTTCCAATATATAACAAATTAATGTTATGTCTAATCACTAACTTAGCAGTTTAATATTTTTTACTATAGCTGGGACAGTAACTTGGATTATCCTTTTTAACTTACCACATTACACTGAGAAAAAGCCCTACATTTTTAAACAAATATTTTCTCAGATGTCATTCAGGAAAATCTATTCTAACTTTAGGAACAGGTGATAGAAAACAATACTATTTGTCAATAAAAGCATGTAATTTATGGTTAGAACAGGAATCATGATGCTAATATAGCATCATTTAAAAATATTTAAATGTAAAACAATACTTAACATGAGCATAGTTTTATTGCCTATATTTGCATTAAGAGATAAAACATGAGGGCTAATTTGACTACATTCCATCAGAAAAATTTTACATCTAAAACTCTTTTTTAATGGGAATTTTAAGAGTTTAATGAAAACATATGGAAAGGAGGGTTTCCTCATGAATCAGAAATCTGTTTTTTGCACTCACAATAGGTAGCTCCTCAAAGTCCATAAGATAAATTAATATTCAGACTGTTTCTATCCTTAGCTTCAGATGTATAAAAGTAGAACAATAATTAAAAAGGGAGGACAAGGTACTGAGAGCATCATGTCTAAGACAACTTAGGGTCACAGAACTTAGGCCAATGACAACATGAACATTTTGCAGGATAGCCCTTGCTTCACTAATCCTTAAAACATCTTCCACAATCCACACTTCTGTCTCTCCAATTATCACCTTGTATCTTTCCTTATATCTTTGCATCCAAAGTCCTTAAGCACGTCCTCTATTCCTGAAGTCTCAACGTCTTCTCCTCTAGCTTCTTCCTAGATTCTACACCCTCCACTCTATGAGAGCTGCTCTATCAAGGTCATTAATGATCAGGAAAGGAGGGTCCGGTGGTCAGAGAACTAGCCTGGGCTGTGGGAGACCCAGATTCAATCTGATCTACCACAAACTTCCTTTGTGACCTTGGGCAAGTAACTTAGGGCTCATCTACATGCTGCGGTAGTCCTCACCAGTGGGGTGTAAGTTCTAGTCTGCACCAGCACGTCATGCACTAACTGGCCTGTGTGGAACCTGCTGGTGGGCACTAAAAGTTCCCTAGTGCGTGTTAATGTAGTACCATTTGAAACGGGACTGTGTTAACACACACCAAGGAACTTTTAGCGTGCACAAACAGTGTCCACCCTGGCCAGTTAGTGCACAACACACTGGTGCAGACTAGAATTTACACCCCACTGGTGAGGACTAACACACCATGCAGATGAACCCTTAGTCTTTCTGTACTTCACCTCCCCAACTGTAAAACAGGGATAATAGCACTTCCTTACCTCACAGCACAGTTATGAGGATAAATATGTTGACAAGTTTGTGAGGCACTCAGGTATAGTATAGTATAGTATAGTATAGTATAGTATAGTATAGTATAGTAATGGGGGCCATATACGTACAAGAGTAAGATAGATAGGCCAGATCTAAGGGTTTTCTGTTTATTTTCATCCACCTTGACCTGCTATCTTTGAAAAAAGCTGATCACTCCCTCTCTCTCCCTTCTGTAAAATATCTAACAATGCCCATCCATCTTTTCACAGTATTCTGAGATCACTATGGACGAAAAACTATCTGAGTTTGAAATATTATGGCTCGATTCAATTATGGAAGGTGATGAACGCCGGAAATTCCCCTTTAACTAAACGGGCATTGAAGGTGCTCAACCCATTACTATTATCTTCCAAAACACAGATCTCATCCACTCTCACAACTTCCCCTATTATCTCTATATTTATGACTCCCAAATCCCCACTCCTTACCCTCTTCCCTCAGTTTAGCCACACAGAAAGCCAAAAGGGACCACTGTGATCATCTAGTCTGGGGTCCCATATACACAGGGCATAGGACTTCTCTGAATTAATTCCTGTTTGAACTAAAGAATACATTTTAGGAAAACATCTAATTTTGATTTAAAAATTGCCATTGATGGAGAATTCACCCCAACTCTTGGTAAATTGTTCCAATGGTTAATTACCCTCACTGTTAAAAATTATCACCTTATTTAAAGTTTGAATTTGTCTAGCATCAACTTCCACTTGTTATACCTTAGTCTGCTAGACTGAAGAGCCCTCTACTATCAAATTTCGGTACCCCATTTAAGTACTTATAGACTGATCAAATCACCCCTCAACCTTCTCTTTGTTAAACCGAATAGATTGAGCTCCCTGAGTCTTTCACTGTAAGGCCGTTTTTTTTAATCCTTTAATTGTTCTCGTGGCTCTCTGAACCTTCTCCAATTTATCAACATTGTTTTTGAATTGTGGACACCAAAACTGGACATAATAGTCTAACAGCAGTCGCACCAGTGCCAAATACAAAGGTAACAGAACCAAGGATTGCAATAGCCCTTTTGGCCACAGTGTCACGCGGGAAGTTCATGCTGAGCTGATTCACAACTTTGCATCGGTCTTGCATACATCTCAACCTGTTTGCTCCATTGAAAACTCCCTTCTTTTAATCCTTTTGCGGGCTTTTCCCTCGCCTTCCAGATCAAGTCAAGCTCCTAGTGCTCAATTTCAAGGTTCTATAGTAGCAATGTCTCTACCGATAAGGCAGCTCGTTTCCTCCTTGTCTCCCCTTCCCGCCATGCCTTCCGCTTGACTGTCCACTTCTTCCTCATATCTTCACAACCTTCTTCCCTTTCACTCCTACACTTGAAACCTTGTTCACCAAAGAACCTCCCTCTCACCAGTCAAACCCCTCTATAAAACATATTTCTTCCACCAGCCCTTTCCATGATAACTAACCATTGGAGAGGAACAGAAGGAGAGAGGTGAGAGAAAGAAAACAAATAAAATTAAGTAGCTGTATAAAGGCTTTATATTTTACCTATCACATATACTTTATGTATACTATTATGAGGTGTGTTTAAGGTATGGTGAATATTTAATTTAGATTGTGTGTTCCTCAATGTCTTCTTTCACGTTTCTTACCGCACTGAGCACACTTTTAGTGCTCCATAAATAATGTAAAGGTTATATTAATGGATCACACTGTCTTCAAATTCACTTCACAAAGCACAATAATACCAAAACACTGGTTTTCAGCTATAAATGGTCTGGGCTGTGGCTATTTCACAGACTGCTCATCTCCTTGCTTTTACCTCAAAAGCTGAGATCAGCTAAGGCTGGGGTGGGCAAACTACGGTCCACGGGCCACATCCGGCCCTTGAGCTCCCGCTGGGGAGCGGGGTCTGGAGCTTGCCCTTCTCCCGTGCTCCAGCCGGGGAGAAGGGTAGGAGGCCACTCCACGCACATGCCGAGGCTCCTGGAAGCAGCAGCATGTTCCCTCTCTGAGAATTGCGGCTAATGGGAGCTGCAGGGGTGGCGCCTGCGGACAGGGCAGCTCACAGAGGAGCCGGAGTGGGGACATGCCACTGCTTCCAGGAGCTGCTTGAAGAAAGTGCTGCCTGGTGCCTGCACCCCTGCCCCCCTCCCACACCCCAACCTCCTGCCCCAGCCAGGAGCCCCCTCCCGTACCCTGAACTCCTCATTTCTGGCTCCACCCCTGAGCCCGTACCCCCAGCCAGAGCCCTCACCCCCCTATGCCCCAACCCCCTGCTCCAGCCCGGAGCCCCCTCCTACACCCCAAATCCCTCATCCCCAACCCCACCCCAGAGCCCGCACCTCCAACCCTCCCCTCCCGCACCCCAACCCCCTGCTCCAGTCCAGCCCGGAGCACCCTCCCGCACCCTGAACTCATTTCTGGCCCCACTCCAGAGCCCGCACCCCCAGCCAGAGCCATCACCCCCTCCTGCACCCCAACTCCAATTTCGTGAGCATTCATGGCCCACCATACAATTTCCATACCCAGATGTGGCCCTCGGGCCAAAAAGTATGCCCACACCTGAACTAAGGCATTTGAGGAAAAGTTACTAGGTTTAAATGTCAGGGGCTAGAGGTAGGGTATTCCTTAAGGGATCTTGAACTCTGGAATTCACTGACCCCCTTGGTCTGGCTGGGATTCTTTCCTCGAGGCACAGCACCGAACATGCACCCTGAGGGAGTGGGGGCAAAGGTGACTTTATCTCACCTTAACTCTATTTTATGGTGGCCCTAGAGTAGTGGTCACCAACTGGTCGATTGCGATCGACTGGTCATTCTGGGGACTCTCCCAGTCGATCACGATCTCTGGTGGTGCTGCTGGACTGTCGCTAAGGCATGCTCCCTGCCTGCTGCAGCCCCACGCCACTCCCGGAAACGGCCAGCATGGCCCTGGGGGGGGGAGGGAGGGAGAGGAGAAGGGCTGGCAGGAGTCTCAGCATGCCGTTCCTGTCTGAAAGCACCCACCCCTGCAGCTCTCATTGGCCGGGAACGGGGAACTGTGGCCAATGGGAGCTGAGTGGGCCATGCCGGTAGAAAGGGGCAGTGCGCAGAGCCGCATGCCTCCCCCGGCCACAGGGGCGCGTTGTCCCTTTCCAGGAGTGGTGTGGGGACGGGGCGGGCAGGGAACCTACCTTAGCCTCGCTGCACCACCGACCGGGAGCCGCCCGAGGTAAGTGCCACCCGGTGGGAGGCCGCCCCCCAACCCCCAGCCCCCTCCCGGAGCCAGCACCCTATACCCCCTCCTGCACCCCGAGCCCCAGCCCTGAGCCCCCTCCCAGGGCCAGGACCCCAACCCTCTGCCCCAGCCCTCCCTCTCAGAGCCAGCACCCTATACCCCTCCTGCACCCCTGCCCCAGACCTGACCCCCCTCACAGAGCCAGCATCCCGCACCCACTCCTGCACCCCAACACTCTGCCCCAGCCTGGAGCCCCCCTCCTGCACCCAAACTCCCTCCCAGAGCTTTCACTGCTCACTCCCTGCTGGGTCCCAACCCCGTCTCAGGCTCATCCCGGAGCCCCCTCCCACACTGCGAACCCCTCGGCCCCAGCGCAGAGCCCACACCCCCTCCCCAACCCCCTTCCCCAGCCTGGTGAAAGTGAGTGAGGGTGGGGGAGAGCGAGTGACCGGGGGGGGGGCAGGGAGTGGGTGGAGTGAGCGGGGCAGGGCCTTGGGGAAGGGGCAGGGTAGATCCTGGGTTTGCCCTTAAATTCAAAAAGTGATCTTAGGTATAAAAAGGTTGGAGACCACTGCCCTACTTTTATGCTGCTAAATAGCCCACACAAGCCAAGAATCTTTGCAGCAGTGTCTGTTCCTGGGACTTCCTTCGTGTCCCAGGCATGCCCTCAGTCCTGGGGCTCATGAAGGGGCCTACACAGGGCTAGCGATAACTGCCCTACACAGTGCCGGTGCCAAGGAAATCGCCTTGGGTTGGCTGTTGGACTTTAGCAGCTCCTGTATGCTACTGTCGCAGTAGCATAAAGTTATCATAATGGGAGCCAGAATCCCATCCCAAATTTTCAGGCATGCAGTTTACCCAAGACTTCCTTGTTTACTCACGCTTGTAACTGAACGGTGTTTTCTTTTGTTTTTTGAGGGGGTTCAAGAATGGTGTTCTCACATTTGCCATAATGTGGACCACATCTCACTAGTGCCATGGACGACCTCCCTTCCTTTCATAATGCCACCTCCTCTCACCTTCACTATCACACAACTTCCCTTGGCAACCACGGCAATTGCTTAAATGGAAAAGAAAGTGCTCCACACACCATCAGTGACCTACAGAGTACAGTTAGGAAACTGCTGATTTTGGAATTTTTAACTAACTGATGGGGGAATTATCTTCTGTGTTGATTACCGTGTAGCACTGGCTGTTATAAAATGGTTGTAAATTTTGCTTCGAGGCTGTTTAATAAGTGCTTTTATAAAGGTAAAAGAGTTCCAACACGGGTGAAGATGTATGTTAATATGTCCTACAGCAAAAATATGTGCTGTTCAAACATTTATGAAGTGTGTAAATTAACCCCTTCTCTTCGTATTAGTCTATAAAGCCCTGCATAATCTAGGTTTTAAGTTCTCAAGCGTTTTGATCCATATCCCTGCCCAACAAGTACATGTATCAGGGTAGGTCTGCTGTGAGACCATAATTTCAACTCAGGACCCATCTGGAAGCAGGAACTGTTGGTTAAGGATCCTTGATTGATCCTTCCAATGGAGATCCACCAGAATTATTATTATTTTTTTTTTAGGTCAGACAGTATTTTGACTGAATTATTCTTGACCATTTTTGGGGGGGCCTCTCCTGTATATATATATATATAGTATCAGCAACCACTTTTCCCCATACTCTTCCATATTATTTGTATCAATTGGGAATTGATCCCATTTATTTATTTTGACCCGTTTCCCTTTGTTTTGGATTTGTATTAAATAAAAATAAATGGGATGAAAAAAGCTTATTTTGTCTACATTGTAACTCTTGGGAGTTTAAATATCCAATTAAAGGCCATCTATAAATTTTTCCACAGGAATAATATACCATCAGGTGGCTTTCAGCCTTCTTCTCCTTTGGTGGTATAATGCTAGTAATTCAAAATTGTGTTTCAAAAGACTCTTCCTCTTGATCTCTGTGTTGAATGTGGCTTATTTCAATAAAAGGAGGCATATCTTAGAACTAGTTTGGCTCAGAAAAACACTTTGTTTATGTTTTTATTAGGGCTGTCAAGCAATTAAAAAAATTAATCGCGATTAATCGCACTACTAAACAATAATAGAATACCATTTATTGAAATATTTTTGGATGTTTTCTACATTTTCAAATATATTGATTTCAATTACAGCACAGAATACAAAGTGTACAGTACTCACTTTATATTTATTTTGATTACAAGTATTTGCACTGTAAGAAAACAAAAGAAATAGTATTTTTCAACCTAATACAAGTACTGTAGTGCAATCTCTTTATCATGAAAGTTGAACTTACAAATGTAGAATTATGTGCAAAAAAACCTGCATTCAAAAATAAAACTATGCAAAATTTTAGAGCCTGCAAGTCCCCTCAGTCCTACTTCTTGTTAAGCCAATCGCTCAGACAAACAAGTTTGTTTACATTTGCAGGAGATAATGCTGCCTGCTTCTCGTTTACAATGTCACCTGAAAGTGAGAACAGGCATTCTCATGGTACTGTTGTAGCTGGTGTTGCAAGATATTTACGTGCCAGATGTGCTAAAGATTCATATGTCCCTTCATGCTTCAACCACCATTCCAGGGAACATGGGTCCATGCTGATGACTGGTTCTGCTCGATAACAATCCAAAGCAGCGTGGACTGACTCATGTTCATTTTCATTTTCTTAGTCAGATGCCACCAGCAGAAGGTTAATTTCCTTTTTTTGTGATTTGGGTTTTGTAGTTTCCGCATTGGAGTGTTGCTCTTTTAAGAGTTCTGAAAGCATGCTCCACACCTCGTCCCTCTCAGATTTTGGAATGCACTTCAGATTCTTAAACCTTGGGTCGAGTGCTGTAGCTATCTTTAGAAATCTCACATTGGTACCTTCTTTGCGTTTTGTGAAATCTGCAGTGAAAGTGTTCTTAAAATGAACAACATGCACTGGGTCATCATCCGAGACTGCTATAACATGAAATATATGGCAGAATGCGGGTAAAACAGAGCAGGGGACATACAATTCTCCCCCAAAGAGTTCAGTCACAAAAAAATAATGCATTAATTGAATGTAATGAGTGTCATCAGCATGGAAGCATGTCCTCTGGAATGGTGGCCAAAGCATGAAGGGGCATACGAATGTTTACCATATCTGGCACGTAAATACCTTGCAATGCCAGCTACAAAAGTGCCATGCAAATGCCTGTTCTCACTTTCTGGTGACATTGTAAATAAGAAGAAGGCAGCATTATTTCCTGTAAATGTAAACAAACTTATAGATTCATAGACTCTAGGACTGAAAGGAACCTCGAGAGGTCATCGAGTCCAGTCCCCTGCCCTCATGGCAGGACCAAATACTGTCTAGACCATCCCTGATAGACATCATCTAACCTACTCTTAAATATCTCCAGAGATGGAGATTCCACAACCTCCCTAGGCAATTTATTCCAGCGTTTTACTACCCTGGCATTTAGGAACTTTTTCTTAATGTCCAACCTAAACCTCCCTTGCTGCAGTTTAAGCCCATTGCTTCTTGTTCTATCCTTAGAGGCTAAGATGAACAAGTTTTCTCCCTCCTCCTTATGACATCCTTTTAGATACCTGAAAACTGCTATCATGTCCCCTCTCAGTCTTCTCTTTTCCAAACTAAACAAACCCAATTATTTCAGCCTTCCTTCATAGGTCATGTTCTCTAGACCTTTTATCATTCTTGTTGCTCTTCTCTGGACCCTCTCCAATTTCTCCACATCTTTCTTGAAATGCAGTGCCCAGAACTGGACACAATACTCCAGTTGAGGCCTAACCAGTGCAGAGTAGAGTGGAAGAATGACTTCTCGTGTCTTGCTCACAACACACCTGTTGATGCATCCCAGAATCACGTTTGCTTTTTTTGCAACAGCATCACACTGTTGACTCATATTTAGCTTGTGGTCCACTATAACCCCTAGATCCCTTTCTGCCGTACTCCTGCCTAGACAGTCTCTTCCCATTCTGTATGTGTGAAACTGATTGTTCCTTCCTAAGTGGAGCACTTTGCATTTGTCTTTATTAAACTTCATCCTGTTTACCTCAGACCATTTCTCCAATTTGTCCAGATCATTTTGAATTATGACCCTATCCTCCAAAGCAGTTGTAATCCCTCCCAGTTTGGTATCATCTGCAAACTTAATAAGCGTACTTTCTATGCCAATATCTAAGTCATTGATGAAGATATTGAACAGAGCCGGTCCCAAAACAGACCCCTGCGGAACCCCACCTGTTATACCTTTCCAGCAGGATTGGGAACCATTAATAACTACTCTCTGAGTACGGTTATCCAGCCAGTTATGCACCCACCTTATAGTAGCCCCATCTAAGTTGTATTTGCCTAGTTTATCGATAAGAATATCATGCGAGACCATATCAAATGCCTTACTAAAGTCTAGGTATACCACATCCACCACTTCTCCCTTATCCACAATACTCGTTATCCTATCAAAGAAAGCTGTCAGATTGGTTTGACATGATTTGTTCTTTACAAATCCATGCTGGCTATTCCCTATCACCTTACCACCTTCCAACTTGTTTGTCTTAGCAATTGGCTGAACAAGAAGTAGGACTGAGTGGACTTATAGCCTCTGAAGTTTCACATTGTTTTGGTTTTGAGTGCAGTTAAGTAACAAAAAAAAATCTACATTTGTAAGTTGCACTTTCATGACAAAGAGATTGCACTACAGAACTTGTATGAGGTGAATTGAAAAATACTATTTTTTTGTTTATCATTTTTACAGTGCAAATATTTGTAATAAAAAATAATACACATTTTGATTTCAATTACAACACAGAATACAAAATATATGAAAATGTAGAAAAACATCCAAAATATTTAATAAATTTCAATTGGTATTCTATTGTTTAACAGTGCTATTAAACCTGCGATTAATCGCAATTAATTTTTTTAATCACGATTAATTTTTTTGAGTTAATCGCGTGAGATAACTGCTATTAATCGACAGGCCTAGTTTTTATATCTAGAAGTGATGAATTTTGCGTGATTGAAGGACTGATACTGGATCTGGATGAAATTTATTTTAATTTATTAGCCAAAAATGCAGTTTGGGTCAACCTGAAACTATTCATGAATTTGACCTGCTTCATTTTGTCTGGGAAAAAGATTTCAGGGTCAGTTTCAGAAAGAGTGCATGTGTTTGTCCATGTGTCCCTCACAACCTTTAGTCCAGTATTTAGGGCATTTGCAAGGCAGGTGAGAGACCAAGATTTGAACTGCTATTCTGGAGCAGGGATTTCTACGCAAGTCTCCTTCCTGGCTAAGTGAGTTCCCTAACCATCAGGCTATAGACTATTGTAGATGGGTTGCTCTCAATCTCTTAATATAAAATATATAATATAATATATATGGAGATATACCTATCTCATAGAGCTGGAAGGGACCCCGAAGGGTCATCGAGTCCAGCCCCCTGCCTTCACTAGCAGGACCAATTTTGCCCCAGATCCCTAAGTGCCCCCCTCAAGGATTGAACTCACAACCCTGGGTTTAGCAGGCCAATGTTTAGCAGGCCAATGCTCAAACCACTGAGCTATCCCTCCCCCCATTCTGTTGAAACTGTTCCATTTTATATAAATACTTAAATTTTGAGTGGGCCAAAGTGAGATACTGAACTTGACTCTATAGTCTAGTGATTAAGGCAATTACCTGGGAGATAAGAGACATGGATGCAAATCTTCTCTCTGCCTGATTCAGAGGAGGGAACTGAATTTTTTGGACTCAAATCTAATATTTTTTCTGATTTTTCGGTTTGCTGGACATTCTAAGTTCCCCCCACCACAACCCCAAAAATCAGTCATCTGCCCTGCTCTAATTGTTACAGCAAAAATCTCAGCTATTCACTCTTTTTTATTTCCAGATTGGTCCTCAGCTTCTGTGAGCACAGAGAAGGTTTAGCTAAAATTCCTATATTTTAAATAGAGACTGGAAATACTGTAGGAGAAAATACTGAATTAGGGGAAATTCTCCTCTGTTCTTTTCCTTCTGTTTGGAGATTTAAATTCTTTCACAGTTGCCACATTTGAAAGAAACTCACTCTTTGTCCCCTAAATGTCTGGTCTCTATTTATTTGCTAAATACAATACCCTGTGATAGTTATATACTATACTGTATTGTGTTTCTGGTAGGCTTCTTACTCTAAGAGTAACTGTATTGTCTACATCTATTGTATGCACTACCCACAAGTCACATCGGTATAATTATTCTTTCAGTGCCAGGAATTAGGACAATGCTGCTTTGATCTGTGGGCTGACTATACTGCTGTCCCCTGAATAAAACCCTTCATGCTTTATTTGTTCAACTCTGTCAATACTGGTGTAGAACTGTTGCTAGTAACAGTATCAGCCATTCTGCAAAAGGACATTGAGGGAAAGACATCTCTAAATATGTTTTAGTAATAGTATAAAACTTCTGAAAACAAATCAGATCCTTTAACTTCTTTTGTTTGACCTTACTAGATACATTTTTATTAATTTTATTTATAGGCATTATTATGGCATTCCCAGATATACAAGCTGGATGTCTGAAAATATTAATGAATTAAGCTTCACAATTAAGCTCCTTATTTCCATTTTACTAATGGGGAAACTGAGTCACAGGGCAATTAAAAATGACCTGCCCAGGATATTACAGTAAATCAGTGGGAGAGACCAGATCTCTCATCTGTGCCCTGTGTCTTGGAAACAAAACCACTTCTTCCTTTATTCCTTGTTTCCTAATTTTTCAGTTTATATTTCTGCCATCAAAGAGCTAATATAGCATATGTGTACATACTTCCCATTGACCACTAAGTTCTACCAGTTTTATTTCTCATCAAGATATATCAGGAGGCAAATTTGGCATATTATCATGGAGCAGAGAGCAAAGACAGTACAAAGTGTCTAACTGCTTCAGTCTATTCAAAAGAGGAACCTATTATGCTGAAATAAATGAGGGAGGGAGAAAGTATTTTTCCCTAAAGAAAGTAATAGTCTTTAAACCAGGGGTCTCAAACTCAAATGACCCCGAGGGCCACATGAGGACTAGTGCATTGGCCCGAGGGCCGCATCACTGACACGCCCCCTTGCTGCCCCTGGCCCCACCCCTACTCCACCCCTTCCATGAGGCCCCGCCCCTGCCCTGTCTCGTCACCTCCTCCCCTAAGCGTGCGGCTCCCCGCTCCTCCCCCCTCCCTCCTGGAAAGTGCAAAACACGCACTTAGTTAGATTTACTTCTGTTAAAGCCCCCTCCCCCCCTGCTCTGCCTCTTCCAGGGGTGGCAGATTTGTAGAACCTGCCCCCCCCCAAACTCCACCCCCACCTGCCTAAGGCTCTGGGAGGGAGTTTGGGTTGGGGAGGGGGTCTGGAGTGCAGGTTCTGGGATGGAGTTTGGGTGCTCGGTGCAGGCTCCAGGCTGCAGCAGGGGGTGGGGGTGCAGGCTTTGGGACGGAGTTTGGGGATAGGAGGGGGTGCAGGGGTGAGGTCTGTGGGGCTGGGAATGAGGGGTTTGGGGCATTGGAGAGGCTGGGGCATTGGAGAGGCTCGGGGCATTGGAGAGGCTCAGGACTAGGGCAGAAGGGCAGGGGAAGGGCAGCCTGCCCTGGCCCTAGTGAAGGGGGGCACTAGGACCCTGCGGCAGCAGGTGATGCCGGAAGCCGGCAGAGCGGAGCAGAGTCAGCGTGAGCTGCAGGCTCCCGGGCGGTGAGGGGGCAGCAAGTGGGGGCCAGGAGACACTCGGGGGAGGCGCGTGGGGGGGGAGGCAGGGCCGGGGGAGAGACCCGGCCCCAAACATTGGGGAGCAGCGCGCGGGGAGCTTAGCAGGCACAGAAAATAACTCTCGGAGTGGTGCGGGGGTGAGGGGAGTTTGGCGGTGACAGGAAGTAACTGGGGGAGCTTGGTGGGCCGCAGGGAAGAGCTCCGTGGGTAGCATGCGGCCCGCGGGCCGCGTGTTTGAGACCCCTGCTTTAAACCATGATTTGAGGACTTCAATGGCTCAGACACAGGTTTGATACAGGAGTTGGTGGGTGAGATTCTGTGGCCTGCGTTGTGCAGGAGGTCAGACTAGATGATCATAATGGTCCCTTCTGACCTTAAAGTCTATGAGTCTATAATACTTTTTAGAATTCCTAGCTTTTAAGACGAATGTGTGAAAATCAATAGTTTAAACACTACTACTAATTGGAGAAAAACAACAATTGATAAGTTTATGAAAAATTTAACTATATAGTCTTGCACTTACCATCACTGTAGCAGCTGCAGCAGCTGCTTGAGCTGCCACTGCAGCCTGGTTGGCTTGATGTTGAGCAGCTTTGATTTTGGCCTGCAAATGTGCAGGAGGGTGAAAATATTTGCATTTCTCCCTCATGCAACGCCCCTTTATGTAATCCATACAAACGGTTACAGTGTTGTCATTTGTATCAATCATTGTGCTATCTGCAGGATGTGCAAAGCGGCAGTCAGTCTCTCCCCGTGCGCAGTTTCCTCGCTGGAACTCCCTGCATACCTATGTGCAAAACAACACTAATTACAGCTGATGGACTCAGCAATCTTAACTAGGAAAAACAAAACAAAAAACCACATACACAGCTCATTCTTTATTGTGTTTTAGACTTGTCCCACAGTGTTTGCAACTGTCCTCTACATGTTTGTTAAATATGTTTGCCTGCTCTTAATTAAGTTGCAATTAATATAGCTGTGTTGTTTGATAATAAGTTGAACTTACATAGAATTGTGTCATTTCAAAAAATCTAGTCTTGCTCACCAACATAAAATCCCTACGAATATTGCTCAGTGTTTGTCAATTAACTGCTCCTGTGGACCCAGTTACTTTATCTATGAAGAAATTCATAATGACAAAGCTGTATTTTAAAAACTCAACCCCTTTTGTTACCTTTGATGTTGATTAGGCATATTAAATTTGAGCAATCAACTCTAGAACACATTCATTGAATTTTTATCCAAACCATATTAAAAAAAAATGAGGACACTAAAACAATGGTACCATTTCCACTGAGTGCAAGTGTAAATCCTACAAGAGTACTTATGAGATCTATATTTTAATAACTAAAGTTTAGGCTATATTAGAGAGTGCTTCTAAGGACCACAAAGCTCTTCAAAGCTTTTACATATAAATTAGCAGAAAATTACATTTCTAGTCACAATGGTGTCTGTAGTACCTCCAGTTTATCAGTCCTCAAGAGTTTCTGAGTAGCAGTCGAACCAGGAACTGTGACAGGGGGACTTCCGGGAACAATGACAGGCGGTGTGGGTAGGATTTCAGTAGGAACTAACCCAACTCCAGGGGTTACAGGTGTTAAGTAAGGAGCAAAGCTAATAGCTGTGTTCGTTCCTATTGTTGGACCTACTGGAAATGTGGGCTGCAAAATGAAAACACAGTGAGGTGAAAAATAAATAGGTAATCTTACATTGAAACAATTTTTTTAAAAGTTCGCAGATCTTATTTGATGTCTTTTGTACGTTTTCCCTGGTTTTGATTAATTTTTTTAATCAGAATTTAAAAGAGTTGACAACATTACATTTACACTGCATATCTTCTTCTCTTAAACATGGAATACAGCGGTTCTGAAACTGGGGTCTACAGACCCGAGTCATGTCCAGGGCTGACGGCCCCACTGATCAACTCCTCCCAGTTCTTCCTGCACACCGTGGAACAGCTGTTCAGCGACATGCAGGAGGCGCTGGGAAGGAGAGGGAGGAGCAGGAACAGGGCACGCTTGGGGGAGGGAGCAGAAAGAGGTGAGGAAGAGGAGGGGCAGGGCTGGAGTGGGAAGAGGTGGGGTGGGAATGGGGCCTTGGGGGAAGGGGTGGAGTGGGGACAGGGCCTGAGGATAAGCGGGGGTTGAGCATCCCCGGGGAAAATTAGAAGCCATTTGGGGGGGCCGCAAAATTTTTTAAATCAAAATGGGGGTCCTCAGGTTGCAAAAGTTTGAGAATCACTGATGTAATACATTCCAGTGAAGGACAGGAACAGCATTTTGCAGCGATATTATGAGAAAAGGGGTTCTCAGTGCCTCTACACAGGTCAGCTATAATTTGAATCTGGATATCTATTGAGATTACTGTTCATATTACATTTCAGGTTTATTTATACATCTCAAATAAAGTGCATCTTATTTCTACTGCTTTCTCTTTCTATCTGCTTCCCTGGAAAAACTGAATTTTATAGGTAAAATGTTATTCAGTATATTGAATCCATCTTTGTAATAATAGTATACATTATATAAGCTCTTTCACATGTTACATCTATCACTTTGCATGCCGTATTTTGTATTTGTATACAATTTAAATTACTGTGCCTATGTCATGTAAAAACTGGCCTGTGCAATGTTTATGTTATATTCAACTGCCACCTTTTCAGGTTGATGGGCTGTGGTAGAGAGATTAGTCTCTAAGCCAGGGGTTGGCAACCTTTCAGAAGTGGTGTGTCGAGTCTTCATTTATTCAGTCTGATTTAAGGTTTTGCGTGCCAGTAATACATTTTAATGTGTTTAGAAGGTCTCTTTCTATAAGTCTATAATATATAATTAAACTATTGTTGTATGTAAAGTAAATAAGGTTTTTAAAATGTTTAAGAAGCTTCATTTAAAATTAAATTAAAATGCAGAACCCCCTGGACCGGTGGCCAGGACCCGGGCAGTGTGAGTGCCGCTGAAAATCAGCTCGCGTGCCGCAGGTTGCCTACCCCTGCTCTAAGCTTAGCCAATCAATCAAAATCCTTTGAGGGGTGGGAATGATATGGGTCTGAAATTATGTTTCACAACCATTTAAAGCAATGCAATGCAATGAAGCTGTATCAAGAGGAAGAAGCAATTCTGTGATGCAGAAGTCCAGTTCAGATGAAGCAGGACAGATTTGCTACTATATATTCCACAGGGTTGGGAGTCAATGCAGTACCATGGTCAGGATTGGAAAGGTCTTTTGTAGGCCTGCAGAGTTGATGTTTGCTAGAGGCAAACTATAATTACAAATGTGAAAAGAATGTGCATAGAAATGCAGCAAGTCTCAGACTAGTGTAGGCTCTGGACTGATGCTACTGGAGCAGTTGCAGAGATATAGTTTGTACCTGCACTCGCTACTGGAATCTATCAGGTTCTTGAACCACCCTATGCAACACTTGCCAAGTCAGAAATGCAGGGTCTGTTATGTAGGACTAAAAGTAAAGCTCCAAAATAAGCTGGCAGCTAGAAAATGCCAAGATGTAGCAGAGCTCTGAAGAGACATTTAGAAAATGTAAAGAGGCAGAGATCTCTTTCTCATCAAGGTGGCCTCTCTAGGCTCTATTAGAAGGGCAAGCTAGCCATCAACACTGTATGAAACAGTCGTAGGGGAAAGAATAGGACAGTCCTTGGAGAAAGTTGCTAGTCAAGAATGAGTCCAGCGTAGCCCCCAAGATGATGTTGAGAGCAGCAGAAGAACCAACCAGGGTACCCAGCTGCAGGAAAAGATAATTTAGTTATCACTCATGCAAAGTGTTAACTGTTACAGACTAGGGACCGAGTGGCTAGGCAGCAGTTCTGCAGAAAAGGACCTTGGGGTTACAGTGGACGAGAAGCTGGATATGAGTCAACAGTGTGCCCTTGTCACCAAGAAGGCTAACAGCATTTTGGGCTGTATAAGTAGGGGCATTGCCAGCAGATCGAGGGATGTGATCGTTCCCTTCTATTCGACACTGGTGAGGCCTCATCTGGAGTACTGTGTCCAGTTTTGGGCCCCACAGTACAAGAAGGATGTGGAAAAATTGGAAAGAGTCCAGCGGAGGGCAACAAAAATGATTAGGGGGCTGGAGCACATGAGTTATGAGGAGAGGCTGAGGGAACTGGGATTGTTTAGTCTGCAGAAGAGAAGAATGAGGGGGGATTTGATAGCTGCTTTCAACTACCTGAAAGGGGGTTCCAAAGAGGATGGATCTAGACNTATGAACACTTAAAAAAAAATTTTTTCCACTGCACATCAAAAAAAATGTGCTCATATCCTAGCTAAATACTATCAATAAACTGTAAATCAAAATAAGGAAATTATAAGGAAAAAAAAGGATTCTTGCTATAGCAGCTCTATGCTCAGTTACTTCACACAATAGCTATTATAAACATGCTATTGCAGTGCAATGTTTAACAGAAAAAATAAAATCTTTGCACTAGATATAATTTCAAGAAGAACCCTACAAGTTTCACTGAATTTTTAGGTATTTCTTTTATACTTTTTATTCCACTACGTCAATGATAATCTACCACAGCCCACTAGCTGTTTGAGACAGAGAAAAAGAACTTGCTTTTTACTCTCTGTTGGTAGGTGAAATAATAAAGTTTGAATGATGATGTATTGATAGGGTGGAGAAAAGGAAAGAAACATCTAAGTGAAATTTAGGGGATTTCTTTGCTCACATTAGTGACAAGTTTAACCAAGATCCTATTACATACAAAATCCCCACTATTTTTAAAGAACATTAAAGGTGCAAAGTCAAGACAAAACGGTTAGAAAATGTCAATTAAGATTGTTTAATTCTGCCCCTAGTGCATATGCAGTATGATACATACTTTAATTATACGATAACATACTATTTCTACCATATTACCGCTGCCTCATTCAAAGCACAGGACGGACAGTGCTCAGGAATGAGGTAGCTGTTCAATATTTCCTCATCATTCAGTGTGCAGCCCCTATGCCTTATTTACTGCGCACTGTCCAAACCATGCACTGAAATAAAGAATTGTTAATTGCTTCATGGACTTTTTAATGGTGCTCATCTCTGTAATATTTGGGCACTTCACAAATATTAATGAATACATCTTCACACCTCTTCTGTGAGAAAGAAAATTATTATTATCCCCATTTTACAGATCGAAGCATGGAGAAATTAAAACCATAATGTGCAGAAGTATCCACTAATTTTGGGTGCCTACCCTGAGAGACTTAGGGCCTGATTTTTCAAAATACTTTGCATTTTTACATCATTATTGTGATGCTGGCAGAGCAGGTGCCAGCTCATGCCCAGACCCCTAGGACTCACTGAACACTGACAAATGCATAGCTGGAAACCAATCTGGCTCATCTGGGGGTTAGTATTGTTAAAATAGGTATTAGATTTATAAGAATGTGTTTAGACTTTATGGAATACTTGTAGGATGCTGCATGTATTCATTCACTTTTTTAACATCTATACCCCATGTTACAGTAAAAGCTGTTTTATCTGGCACTTCACCGACCAGAAAGCTCTACAAACTGGCATTTCTGATCTTCACTGAAATTCCGGTTTATAGTCCGGTTGGCGCAGGTCTGGCAGGGGTTGGGGCATGGGAGAGGGTACGGAGCGCAGGCTCTGGGAGGGAGTTTGAGTACGGGAAGGGGCTCGGGGTAGTGGCTTGGGGCGCGGGAGGCCAATGGGAGCTGCGGGGGCAGGAGCTGCGGGCAGAGGCAGCATGCAGAGCCGCCTGCCCACACCTCCGCCTAGGAGCAGCCGGGACAGGTTGCCACTTGCGGGGAGCCGCCCAAGGTGAACACCCCTGGATCCGGCACCCTAAGCCCCACCCCACTGCCCTGAGCCCCCTCCCACACCCAAACTCCCTCCCAGAGCCTGCATCCTGCACCTCCTCCTGCGCCCCAGCCCCACACCCAAACTCCCTCCCTGTTAGTTAACCGGCATTTTTCACTTACCAGCACCCCCCATTCCCCAACATGCCAGATAAAACAGCTTTTACTGTATAAGGTTATAGTAGGTGTGAGACGGTACCTCCCATAAGGCTTTATGGGAATATGACATAACTGGAATATGTTTTGTGCTGCCTGTGCCATGTAACATATCTCTGTAAAGGTTATGGTCTACTATATCTATTCATCCTATTTGTACACATATATCATTTTGTACTTGAGGTTAAGAATATGGGTTATATACTTGCTTGATCTCTAAGTAAGCTTTGTGAGGCATTTGGTCAGCTTCTTTAGGAAGGAATTTTCAAGGTTAAGTACCCGATCAGGAAGCATTTGGGGAACAATGCATCCTGGAATGCTCCAATCCACATAAAAAGTCTTCCTGGAGACATTCAAGATACCATGTGGACAATGGCTTCTGCTTGTAAAGATTGAGTCATGCATGGACATGTGACTTGCCCAGGTGACTCCAGAACTCCATCTTGGAGCTGGACTTTGCATAGGAGTAAGGAGGGGGGTCTCCACCCACAAGAGAAAGTCTATTTAAACCCGTGGGAGACCCCTCCATTTTGTCTTCAGCTGGCTAAAGAAGGAGCCTCTCCACACCCCCCAGGATACTTGAAGGAAACTGGAACAAAGGACAGTAACTACAGGGGGTGTGAGTGATTGCTGGACCCAGGCTAAAAGGAGATCAGCCTGTAAAAGGGAACATTCTGGAACTGGTGAGGATTTTATCTGTATTTAGTTTGATTAGACATAGATCTGCGCATTTTATTTTATTTTGCTTGGTAACTTACTTTGTTCTGTCTGTTACTACTTGGAACCACTTAAATCCTACTTTCTGTATTTAATAAAATCACTTTCTACTTATTAATTAACTCAGAGTATGTATTAATACCTGGGGGAGCAAACAACTGTGCATATCTCTCTATCAGTGTTATAGAGGGCGAACAATTTATGAGTTTACCCTGTATAAGCTTTATACAGGGTAAAACGGATTTATCTGGGTTTAGACCCCACTGGGAGTTGGGCATCTGAGTGCTAAAGACAAGCACACTTCTGTGAGCTGTTTTCAGGTAAACCTGCAGCTTTAGGGCAGGTAATTCAGACCCTGGGTCTGTGTTGGAGCGGACGGGTGTGTCTGGCTTCAACAAGACAGGGTGCTGAAGCCACTGAGCTGGCAGGGAAAACAGGAATAGAAGTAGTCTTGGTACATCGGGTGGCAGCTCCCAAGGGGGTTTCTGTGATCCAATCCGTCACAAGATGTTTGCATTGTAATACTCTGTAATTGTGTAAGTCATCAAACAGGAAAGGAACATTAATTAACGTAGAAATGCTGGCTTCCTACAGGTGGTGTTAGGTCTGGCCCACCAAGAAGGCCCACTGAAACTAAATGAGCCATTGTGAAACATCGAAGAACAAGAACTCTGTCGATTGCTCCTCCCAACACCCATGTAGAGAAGACGTGCAGGTGGACTTGTCCCATCAACCTGAACTCTGTGGGGAAGGGAATAAAAATCACAGATAAGAAAACTGTACCTCTAATCTGCTTGAACTGTAAGGGGCAAAGATTTATAAGCATAAGCAAAAGTTCCCCTGGGCTTGGCCTGGGTTAGCCCTAAAGTACATAGATACCTTGCATATTACAGCAGCTTCTATAACCCTTTTGGAACATAAGACTGCAACTAATTTGTGCGTACACGTTTACCTGCTTTAACCTTATAAATAACTCATTTCTTTTTCCTAGTTAATAAATCCTTAGATAGTTTATTATAGGATTGGCTACAAGCGTTGTCTTTGGTGAGAGATCTAGGGTGCAACTGACTGGGCGTAAGTGACTGGTCCACTGGGAAAACCAAACTTGCTAATATAAACAAGGCTTCATTTTCTTGCACCACAAGATCTCTCTGCCTGTTCTATTAAATTTCCCTGTCCCCTCGGTGACCCTCCCTGCTGTCCACTCTCCTTGCTCCTCTCATATTGTCTCTCTCTCTCACGCGCGTGTGTGATTGTTATATATATGTATACACACACACACATCTGATCCATGAAGTCAATGAAAGCTGGCTTTGACCCTAAGTGTTTCCACTGGGTCACAATGCGCTTGAGATAAAGGAGTTGCGCTCACTCACCTCTAATCTTTATTGTTTGTTACAAAGATGGCCCTGACCTGTTTGAACAGTACAATAGGACTGATCATTTATACATATATACCAAGCTGGTGTTCATGGCTGCAAGGTGCTTGCTTTGTATCTGGATTTGCAGGAAGTGCCCCAGACTGTTTTACGTATGATTTCAAAAGATGGAACTTTTGAAACTTGTGAAGTCCCATACCATCATTTCTCTTTGTCTACGTCATTCTGGGGCACTTCAGACTTCAAGCTAGGAAGCAAGCACAACCCATGAATACATGATCACTTGTTCCGTTCTGGAAGGGACTAAAGAAACAATTTGAGATGAAAGATTTATTTAAAATTATTAAGCTCATAGAAGCAGGGAAAGACGACACTGCAATCCTACTCAAATGATTATGGTTGTTGTAACTCTTTCCACTCAAGTGGGGATCTTGCACAAAGCCATTGCAAAGCTAACCCAAGGTAGCTGGGTCTCAAAACCTGAGAGAAAGAAAGTGTGGGGGGCTAGGGAGTGGGAGGAGGGAGGGAGGAGAGAATGGGTGAGGCCGAGATAGGGAATGGGGGATGTGCCACATCTATGATGACACCTCAGCACGCAAATTTAATTTTGTGCATATTTTCCAGCATTTCTGTACTTCACACAGTCTCTAAATAGCAATTTATTTTCATTGACAATGAAAGTAGTAAGGTGTTTAGAGGCCATTTTCAGGTCAACCCAATCTCACATCTGAGCTTTAATTACCCACCACATCATTTGAAAAAGGATACTTACCATTGGCTGAATTGGTGATCCTGGAAACATGAACTGCATCTGCTGGGCAAGCATTGCTGCTGCAGTTTTCTGTTGGATTAAGTTGTTCCTGCCATTAATTTCTAGTTGAGTTTTTAAATGTGTTGGTGGATGAAGATACTTGCAGTTCTCTCTTGTACAACGACCCTGCAAAAAATTACATCAGTTGCTTTATAGCTTTGAATGGCCATTTGGTGTCTCAAAGCAAAATATTACACCATCAATTAAGCAACAAGAATTGAGTTGCAAGGCATTTCCTTGGAATTAAGTGACTAGATAGGAGGAGATGACAGTTTACAGCTGTGCCTCAGGCCAGTAACCGTAGTGGGTCACTAATGTTATCAACTGAACATTTAAAAAAACACGCCAATTTTAGAAAATGATTGATGGTATGTTAATTGGTAAATACAGGACACTGCTACAGAATTAATGCCCTGAATATTAGCCAGACTGCTTGAATTTCCTCTCAAGATATCCTGATCATGGCCTCTGATGTTACCACAATATAAATGTTGTTAATTAATTATTAATAGATTTAACATTTTAATTTAAAACAAAACATAGCTTTTAAACACTGAATATTAAATGTATGTTTGCAGAACTACAAGTCTTAATATTAGTAATTTTCTTTGTGCTTCCACTCCACTGTATTGTTGGCCCCTTTTCGACTTGAACAGCTAGTCAAATTTGGGGGTTCTGTGGGTGTTCCGGTTGGATGTAGGAATTGGTGATAGGTATTTCTTTGATGCAGTTTTGTTTCTTTACAAAGAATATACAAAATCCTGTGTCTCTGAATACAGGAGGAAACAATAGCAGGAAACAGATTTTTTTTTCTTCACAATTAGGATTGGAATGATTAGATTTTTATCGGTAAATGTCAATAAATGTCAATTTCACCATACATATACAAATGCTGAAAAAAATGTTTTCATAGATCATCATAGAAATTTACAGACAGTCAAAGAAAGAAAAATGCTGCTTGAGAACTTCTTAGAGTTTGATTTAAGGATATTTATTTTGTATATTTTGGCATATAATGTTGATAATTCGTGTTTCAATGGTTTTAAAGCTTTAACTTTTTGAATCTCAATGTCATTAAATAATTATTGTCCAATTCCCCCCATATCTTTGTACAACTGTGAAAATTTAAAATCGATTAAAAAAAAAAAAAAAAAAAAAAAAAGAATTCTGCAAGCCTACTCACAGAACCAAGAACACTCTTTTCAGCCTGAAACCCAACCCTAAAACCTCTTCCCAGGTTTCTTCTGGTGTCAGCCACAGTGCTTTCAGCTAACCTTTCAGGTTTTCTCTCTCAGATCTGGTTGACATTACAGAGTCAGATTGATGCAAAGCATCTTAAGTTGATCTAACTTTGGAAGTGTCTACACTTAAATTTCGCTCCTGCCATTGTTGTAACTGCCTCGCTACGCCGACTTAATAACTCCACCTCCCGCAAGTGGCGTAGAGTCAAGGTCAATGTAGTTATATAGATGCAGTGTCAGTGGAAACACTGCGTTGCTTATGTTGACTGTTATCGGCTTTCAGGAGCTGCCCCACGATGCCTCACACTGACAATACAATTGATACAAGTGCTCCTGGTGTGGACACGCACCGCTGACACAAGGAGCAAAAAGGTAGACACACACAAGCGATGTAAGTACTGAGGCGGCTGTATGCTGACGTAAGTTAGGTTGACTTAATTTTGTAGTGTAGACATGGCCTCAGTTTATTCCTCTTTTCTGCCTTCCCCCCATACATACACACCCACCTAAAACAATAGTTAATAAAAGTTCTGGGGTGGGTTTGAATACTCCTTTTGTATTAGGTGGGGGCTTATGCATACAGTTATGTTAACTGAGATGAGTTTACACCTATCATTCTAAATGGGGTTTTAACTCCCAGAACAAGATTTCACCCAGCTCATAACAGAACGTTTATAATTATTACAGCTTTATGTAGTGTTGTTATAACCATCTCGATCCCAGGATATTAGACAAGGTGGGTGAGGTAATATTTTTTATTGGGCCAACTTCTGTTGGTGAGAGAGATGAGCTTTTGAGCTACACAGAGCTCTTCTTCAGGTCTGGGAAAGGTCTGAGAGTGCTATAGCTAAATACAATATCAAACAGATAGTTTAGCATAAGTACTTAGCACAGATTCTAAGGGGCCATTCAAGGTGGAGCGGCCAGTTAACGCTGCTATAGTGTTTTTGTCTTGTATCATTTTCCTGTGTGAGTTCATTCTAGAGCAGGGGTGGCCAACCTGAGCCTGAGGAGCCAGAATTTACCAATGTACATTGCCAAAGAGCCACAGTAATATGTCAGCAGCCCCCCCATCAGCTCCCCACCCCCGCTCCCAGTGCCTCCCGCCTACCAGCAGCCCCGTCGATCAGCGCCTCCCCCTCCCCCCCCACACCTCCCGACAAGCTGTTTCGTGGCATGCAGGAGGCTCGGGGGGGGGGGGGGGGGGGGGGGGGGGGGGGGCGGGGGTAGAGCAGGCGCGGGGGGGGGGGGGGGGGGGGGGGGGGGGGGGCAGGGCCCGTGGCAGAGCCAGGGGTTGAGCAGTGAGCACCCTCCAGCATACTGGAAAGTTGGCGCCTGTAGCTCCAGCCCCAGAGTCTGTGTCTATACAAGGAGCCGCATATTAACTTCTGAAGAGCCGCATGTGGCTCTAGAGCCACAGGTTGGCCACTCCTGTTCTAGAGCATAGTGACTATATCTCCATTGTTACAATGATCAACACCTCCCTACAACACACCTTTCAAGATCCACTACTACACACGACTATCACAACATGTAGTGTACCTCATCCGGTGCTCTAAACGCCCCAATAATAACTATGTGGGTGAAACCAGACAATCACTATGCTCTCACACAGGAAAATGATAAGAGACAAAAACACCCTATCACCTATGGGTGAACTTTCCACAAAACAATCATTCTATATCTGAACTATCTGTCCTCATCCTCAAAGAAAACCTGCACAACACTTTCAAAAGATGAACCTGGGCGCTTAAATTCATAACCATGCTAGATATTCAAAATCATGGTTTTAATAAACACACTGGATTTCTGACTTATTACAACAATCTGTAACCCACTAACCCCCATTTTTTTGTCCTATGACTACAGCGGTATTAACAGGCCACTCCACCTTGGATTGTGCCTTAAAATATGTGCTAACTACTTATGCTAAACCATCTGTTCCATCTTATATTTGGTTGTGGCACTCTGAGTACTTTTCCCAGACCTGAGGAAGAGCTCGAGTAGCGGGAAAGCTTGTCTCTCTCACACGACAGAAGTTGGTCCAATAAAAGATATTACCGCACTCACCCTGTCTTTTTATTACAGTTGACATTACACTGTGCCAAATTATGCTCTCAGTTAGAGGAGTGTAAATCCAAAGTAATTCCACTGAAGTTACCTCAGATTTAAACTGGTGTAGCTCAGCACACTATTTGGCAGAGAATATTTGGAGACCAAAATTAATAACTATAAGCTGTGTTGATTCAGAAGGCATATAGCTAAAAATATACAGAGAGGATAAATCAACATCAGCCTAAAACAGAAATTGTCTTATTTTCTTTTATCTCCATCCTTTCATATTATAGAACATAGGAGAAATTTTTATGTTACTAAAACAAAAATAATGGAACAGTGTGATATTCTTGTTAAAAAGTATGTAGTTGGAAAGTTAAAAAGTCAAGACTGTATTTAATAATTAAACCAGGCATAATAAACATTGATTTTTAAACATTAATTTTAAAATTATTTTTTGCAATGACCCAGCCACTCCCAGTCTTTATTCAGACCTAATTTGATGGTGTCAAGTTTGCAAATTAATTCGTGATATATGCCATCATGTGCCAGCAATGCCTCTCTGCCACGTACATTGGACAAACTGGACAGTCTCTACGCAAACTGTTGAGAATGGGCCACATCTACCATGACTGAATTGGCCTCGTTAGCACTGACCCCCCCACTCGGTAAGGCAACTTCTGTCTTTTCATGTGCTGTGTATTTATACCTGCCTACTGTATTTTCTACTTCATGCATCTGATGAAGTGGGTTATAGCCCACGGAAGCTTATGCCCAAATAAATCTGTTCGTTTCTAAGGTGCCACAAGGACTCCTCGTTTTTACCTGTAGATGATGAGTTTTTAAATTGAGAAATTAGGGGGGGGGGGGGGAAGAACTTTCCATTGCTTAGTTATAAGGGCCTTATGATTCTTCCCCAGAGACATACACAGCTGGAAAAATTCATTAAAATACAGAGGTAAAGAAGGGACATTAGTAGAGTAATGTAGGTGTTTATCAAAAATCACCACAGAGAATAAATACTAGCCACAGGAATATCCTTCAAGGCCAAAATAAGCTCATTAAGATCCCCATGAAAGAACACATTTTTAACCATTTACTTCTCTATAAAACCCTTGATACTTGTGGAATCTTGGAAAGTCAGTATTAGCACTATACCTTTGCATGCTATTCAAGTGTTGAGACACTACTGCCTTCCTCCTACCTGGGATAGACACTGATTCTCGGCTTACTGTGTCCCTTACTCATAGACTTTACTTCCTTCTCAGCTTCCACTCTCAAGAGTCCCTTGCTAAATTTTTAAAAAGTCTCGAGTACTTTAAATAAAACACTATTGTTCAGAACATTTCCTTACAGATTTGAAAAAACGGACTCCCCCCGCCTGAAAAAAAACTTTCCTGACCAAATCTATCATAGAAATAGAAATGGCTTTTGAATGAGGTGCCTCTGAAGCAGAGTCAGAGTAACACACAGCTGTAGAGGGCTTCAAATGATGGTCTTAGAAATTACACTCCCTATTTTACTTATTTTCCCTTTCCAGATCACAAACAGTACTGCAAAGGCCTACTTTTTAAAATGTGGTCCATGCAAATTTTGCATCCTATCACTCATGTGCACGAAGAGAGTTTACACGCAGAAACTTCATTTGAGCACAAATGGGTTCTGCAGGTATAGATTTGATCACTTACACAGGACAACGTTAGTGCACTAAAACTGTATGCATTCAAATGGAAGCCAGGTCAATGTGTCTCTTTAAAAATTCTGTCCCAAGAGTTTAAAATTCCTTATTCTTTCCAAATAAAATTGTATATAAGTAGCCAATTACTACTACTACTGCTACTACAGGTATTTGAGATATCAGATAATATCTGGGCACACTGTAGGTTTAAAGGAATAAATGCATGCTATCAGCAATCCCAGCAGTACTGAACTAGTTAACTGTAAAGGACAGATGTGGAAACCAGTAGGAAAATTTCAAAGGAAATTTCAGAACTGGTAGTTAGTGGAATGCCTGGACAAAGAAAGGCTCTCAGTACTCCCATACAATGCTTTTGATAATTGTCACCAGAGTGGTGTCTTCCCACACTTCACCTACTGCAGACTGCAGCTTACCAACCGCAATAGATCCCTTATTCAGCCATATCATGCCACTGGTTTTAAGCAGATTTCCACATTAAGAACAGTGGGTAGTTTGCCTAAAAATCAATGGCACAAGACAGCCCAGTGTTCGTACAATGCTTTTTAAATGTAGGGTACTATGTAAGTGCTTAGAATTATTACTTTAAAATAGGTTAAGTGAAACTAGTGCAGAAATTTAAAAAATTCTATAGCTGTGTACAGTAAGATTTAAAATCCACATATCCTGTGCACTCTTTTGCCATTCCTGCATTATGTAAAATTTGGGAAGGCAGCAATCTTGTTTAACTACAGTATAAAGGTATGTCTACACTACGAAATTAGGCCGAATTTATAGAAGTCGGTTTTATAGAAATTGTTTTTATACAGTCGATTGTGTGTCCCCCCACACAAAATGCTCTAAGTGCATTAAGTCGGCAGACTTCATCCACAGTACCGAGGCTAGCGTCGACTTCCGGAGCGTTGCACTGTGGGTAGCTATCCCACAGTTCCCGCAGTGTCCACCGCCCATTGGAATTCTGGGTTGAGATCCCAATGCCTGATGGGGCAAAAACAGTGTCGCGGGTGATTCTGGGTACATGTCGTCAGGCCCCCACTCCCTCCCTCCCTCCGTGAAAGCAACAGCAGACAATCATTTCACGCCTTTTTTCAGCCCAGACGCCATAGCACTGGGATCATGGAGCCCGCTCAGATCACCGCGGCAATTATGAGCACTATAACCACCACGTGCATTATCCTGGAGTATATGCAGAGCTGGAACCTGGCAAAGCAAAACCAGGCGAGGAGGCGACGGCAGCACAGTGACAAGAGAATAAACATGGACATAGACTTCTCACAAAGTATGGGCCCCAGCAATGTGCAAATCATGGTGTTAATGGGGCAAGTTCATGCCGTGGAATGCAGATTCTGGGCCCAGGAAACAAGCACAGACTGGTGGGACCGCATAGTGTTGCAGGTGTGGGACGATTCCCAGTGGCTGCGAAACTTTCACATGCGTAAGGGCACTTTCCTTTCATGGAACTTTGTGACTTGCTTTCCCCTGCCCTGAAGCGCCAGAATACCAAGATGAGAGCAGCCCTCACAGTTGAGAAGCGAGTGGCGATAGCCCTGTGTAAGCTTGCAACGCCAGACAGCTACCGGTCAGTCGGACATCGATTTGGAGTGGGCAAATCTACTGTGGAGGCTGCTGTGATCCAAGTAGCCCACGTAATCAAAGACCTGCTGATATCAAGGGTAGTGACTCTGGGAAATGTGCAGGTCATAGTGAATGGCTTTGCTGCAATGGGATTCCCTAATTGTGGTGGGGCGATAGACGGAACCCATATCCCTATCTTGGCACCGGAGCACCAAGCCAGCGAAAAGGGTACTTAACTGAAAGGGGTACTTTTCAATGCTGCTGCAAGCACTGGTGGATCACAAGGGACGTTTCACCAACATCAACGTGGGATGGCGGGGAAAGGTACATGATGCTCGCATCTTCAGGACCTCTGGTCTGTTTCAAAAGCTGCAGGAAGGGACTTTCTTCCCAGACCAGAAAATAACCGTTGGGGGTGTTGAAATGCCTATAGTTATCCTTGGGGACCCAGCCTACCCCTTAATGCCATGGCTCATGAAGCCATACACAGGCAGCCTGGACAGTAGTCAGGACCTGTTCAACTACAGGCTGAGCAAGTGCAGAATGGTGGTAGAATGTGCATTTGGACGTTTAAAAGCGCGCTGGCGCAGCTTACTGACTCGGTTAGACCTCAGTGAAACCAATATTCCCATTGTTATTACTGCTTGCTGTGCGCTCCACAATATCTGTGAGAGTAAGGGGGAGACATTTATGGCGCGGTGAGAGGTTGAGGCAAATTGCCTGGCCGCTAATTACGCACAGCCAGACACCAGGGCGGTTAGAAGAGCACAGCAGGGTGCGGTGCGCATCAGAGAAGCTTTGAAAACCAGTTTCATAACTGGCCAGGCTACGGTGTGAAAGTTCTGTTTGTTTCTCCTTGATGAACCCGAACCCCCCCCCCTTCCCCCCCGGTTCACTCTACTTCCCTGTAAGCTAGCCACCCTCCCCTCCCCGCTTCGATCACCGCTTGCAGAGGCAATAGTCATTGTTACTTCACATTCATGCATTCTTTGTTAATTCACACAAATAGGGGGATAACTGCCAAAGTAGCCAGGGAGGGGTGGAGGAGGGGGGAAGCGCCGGGTGGGGGGGGGGAGGAGGGAAGGACAAGGACACACTGCACTTTAAAACTTTAAAAATTAAAAACTTTAAAACTTATTGAAGGCCAGCCTTCTGTTGCTTGGGCAATCCTCTGGGGTGGAGTGGCTGGGTGGCCGGAGGCCCCCCCACCGCGTTCTTGGGCATCTGGGTGAGGAGGCTATGGAACTTGGGGAGGCGGGCTGTTGGTTACACAGGGCCTGTAGCGGCGGTCTGTGCTCCTGCTGCCTTTCCTGCAGCTCAACCATACGCTGGAGCATATCACTTTGATGCTCCAGCAGTCGGAGCATTGACTCTTGCCTTCTGTATTCAATCTGACGCCACCTCTCCTCTTCCGCCCGCGATTCAGCCCGCCACCTCTCCTCGCGTTCATATTGTGCTTTTCTGCACTCGGACATTGTCTGCCTCCAAGCATTCTGCTGTGCTCTGTCAGCATGGGAGGACATCTGGAGCTCTGAGAACATCTCATCCCTAGTTCTCTTTTTTCTCCTTCTAATCTTCGCTAGCCTCTGTGAAGGAGAAACATTTGCAGCTGGTGGGGGAAAGGGAGATTGGTAGTTAAAAAGACACATTTTAGAGAACAATAGGATCACTCTTTCCCGTTAAATCTTGCTGTTCACATTACACAGCACATATGCTTTCGTTACAAGGTCGCATTTTGCCTCTATTTATATTGAGGGCCTGACGGTTTGGAGTGAGAGATCACTCACGCAGTGCCAGGCAACAGAATTCGGCTTGCAGGCAGTCATGGTAAGCCACAGTCTTTTGTCTTCTTTAACCTTGATAACATGTGGGGATGGGTTCAAACAGCAGCGCCCTCATTTCCCATACCAAGCGGCCGTTGGGTTGGCCATTTAAAATGGTATGGAAATTGAAAAAGAGGGGATGCGGTTTCCGGGTTAACGTGCCGCACAAACCCAACTAACCCCCCCCCCCCCCCACCCCACACACACACACAATTCCCTGGAATGATCACTTCATCCCTCCCTCCGCCGTGTGGCTAACAGCGGGGAACATTTCTGTTCAGCCGAGCAGGAACGGGCACTCTGAATGTACCCTTAATAAAAGCACACTATTTCAACCAGGTGACCATGAATATCACTCTCCTGAGGATAACAGAGAGATAAGGAATGGATGTTGTCTGAATGCCAGCAAGCACCGGGACCATACGCTGCCATGCTTTGTTATGCAACGATTTCAGACTACGTGCTACTGGCCTGGCGTGATAAAGTGTCCTACCATGTCGGACAGAATAAGGCAGCCCTCCCCAGAAACCTTTTGCAAAGGCTTTGGGAGTACATCCAGGAGAGCTTTCTGGAGATGTCTCTGGAAGATTTCCGCTCCATCCCCATACACGTTAACAGACTTTTCCAGTAGCTGTCCTGGCCGCGAATGCCAGGGCAAATTAATCATTAAACACGCTTGCTTTTAAACCATGTGCAATATTTACAAAGGTACACTCACCAGAAGTCCCTTGTCCACCCTCAGGGTCTGCGAGCATGCTTTGGGTTTGGGTGGGTTCGGGGTTTACTGGCTCCAGGTCCAGGGTGATAAACATATCCTGGCTGTTGGGGAAAACGGTTTCTCCGCCTCCTTGCTGTGAGCCATCTTCAATCTCTTCATCCTCATCGTCTTCCTCGTCCCCAGAACCCGCTTCTGTGTTGCGTGAGTCTCCATTGACGGAGTCAAAGCACAGGGTTGGGCTACTGGTGGCTGCACCCCCTAGCATAGCATGCAGCTCAGCGTAGAAGCGGCATGTCTGTGGCTCTGCCCCGGACCTTCCGTTTGCCTCTCTGGTTTTGTGGTAGGCTTGCCTTAGCTCCTTAATTTTCACGCAGCACTGCTGTGCGTCCCTGTTATGGCCTCTGTCCTTCATGCTCTTTGAGACTTTTTCTAATGTTTTGGCATTTCGTTTACTGCAACGGAGTTCCGCTAGCACGGATTCGTCTCCCCATATGGCGAGCAGATCCCGTACCTCCCGTTCAGTCCATGCTGGAGCTCTTTTGCGATCCTGGGACTCCATCGTGGTTACCTGTGCTGATGAGCTCTGCGTGGTCACCTGTGCTCTCCACGCTGGGCAAACAGGAAATGAAATTCAAACGTTCGCGGGGCTTTTCCTGTGTACCTGGCCAGTGCATCCGAGTTCAGATTGATGTCCAGAGCGGTCACAATGGTGCACCCCGGGATGGCTCCCGGAGGCCAATACTGTCGAATTGTGTCCACAATACCCCCAATTCGACCTGGCAAAGCCGATTTCAGCGCTAATCCCCCCGTCGGAGGTGGTGTAAAGAAATCGATTTAAAGAGCCCTTTAAGTCGAAAAAAATGGCTTCGTTGTGTGGACGGGTCCAGGCTTAAATCGAGGTAACGCTGCTAAATTCGACCTAAAATCGTAGTGTAGACCAGGCCTCAGTCTCCAAAGTAACAGGGCATTAACACTGCACATCAACATATTTATATTCCAGTCAAAGAGCTGGTACAAGGAGGAGGGTCAAATCACTCCATGGTTGAAGGTAATGTTGAGATCACAGCTCTGATGCCAATTAAAGCAGTTTCCCTCAAATTATTTGTGATTGGGTGATCAGCCAGTCTCTTTCCCTCCCAATCACAGGATTACATGAAATATTCCAATACAATTCTAGATGAAACAGCTTGTTACATTTAACACTCAAATTACAAATTTAGGTGAAAATAACATTCTTTCACAGGACTAAACATACAACTCCTAACCTATGAGATGTGTGTGAGATCTCTTCAAGTATATCTAAACTGCAATTAAAAACCCTTGGCTGGCCTATGCCAGCTGACTCCAGCTAATGGGACTCAGGCTAAGGGACTGTTTAATTATGGCCGCAGACATTCGGGCTCAGGCTGGAGGGGTGGGAGGGTCCCAGAGCTCAGGCTGCAACCCAAGCCCAAACATCTATACTGCAGTTCAACAGCCCCTTAGCCCAAGCCCCACAAGCCGGAGTCACCTGACATGGTCCAGCTGCAAGTATCTAACTGCAATGCAGACATACCTTTAGACAGCAAGGCTGTTTAACCTAGGGGTGTTTTAGGTATTTGAGGACTTATTCAATAGCACCATACCTTCTGTGGGGTTTAGCCACACACTCCTATTCATACATACCTACAACCAGCTACCTGCTGGAGTTAAAAACAAGTTGAAAATGCTGGGACAGAGGCATCAATCTGGAAATAAAAAATTACATCCCCTCTCCCCCCAAAAAGTTGATGGGTTGTTGTGACTCTTGTGGTGTCATTTAGCCTCAGGAAGATGGTACAGTAAAAGCTGTGTTATCCAGGCCTGTACCAACCAGAATGCTCTATAAACCGGCATTTCTAATCTTCATAGGAAGTCTGGTTTATAGTCCGGTTGGTGTGGGGCTGGCAGGCTCCCTACCTGGCTCTGCGTGGTTCCCCAGAAGCGGCAACATGGCCCTGCTGTTCCTAGGTGGAGGCATGGCTAGGTGGCTCTGTGCGCTGCCCCTGCCAAGTGTGCTGGCTCTGCAGCTCCCATTGGCCGGGAACCGCAGCCAATGGGAGCTGCGGGGGTGCTGCCTGTGGGCAGAGGCAGTGCGCAGAGCCGCCTAACTGCGCCTCTGCCTAGGAACAGCAGGGACAGGTCGCTGCTTCCGGGGAGCCACCTGAGATGAGTGCCCCCCGGATCCGGCACCCTCAAACCCCTCCTGTGCCCCAACCCCCCTGCGCCGAGCCCCCTCCTGCACCCAAACTCCCTCCCAGAGCCTATGCCCCGGACTCCCTCCTGTGCCCAAACTTCCTCCCTCTTAGTTAACCGGAATTTTTCACTTACTGGCACACCCCATTCACCAAACATGCTGGATAAAAAAATCTTTTACTGTACATGGACTGAAAAGCTCAGCTCGTGCTCGTATCAGCTCTAGGGTTGCCAGTTTTGGTTGGATGTATTCCTGGAGATTTCATCACATGACAATCTTTAATTAAAGATTAATCTTTAATTCCTGGAGACTCCAGCCCAATCCTGGAGGGTTGGCAACCCTAATCAGCTCAGATATTTTATGGCAATGGACTTGCTGGCTGACTAGAGGCTACTTGCTTATAGATGTTGAATCTTAGATGTGGCATGTTGTTGGACCCCCATTCTTCACTGGCCAGTCAGCAGGGTGGAGAAAGCAGAGAGGCCTCTTTGTCAAGTATAGTGACATCACATGGCCAGTGGCCAACAGCCACAGTAGCAGCAATGACAGCAGCCTTTGCAGGCAAATGAGCCAAACAGGCTAACAAGCTAGAAGTGAAGACCCACAAGCCTTTCCTTCAGTTTTTGAAGCTGGTAGCCTGTTTCCTCCCCCTTGGCACTGAACTCTTCAGAGTTCCTAGGTAAATCAGAATGGGGCACTCGCCTTCTGGCATTACCCAGTGTGGTCTGATTAGGTCACATTTTGGCAAATGAAGAACTTCTCCATTCCAGTAATTCTGAGCTAGGAAAATCCATGGATCAATATAATATCCCCAAATCAGTCAGTCAACAGGTCCGTAGGTGCTTTGTGACATCTGAGGTTTACAGGCCAGTCCACAGGTATTACACCTTGACTATTCTAAAATGTCCCAACTCAAAAATAACTTAAAAAATGCAATGCTACCACAGTATTGACATTTTTTTCATGAGCAACTGGATTTTGGAGGGTTCTGGAGCTCGTCTCGCGATGATGCAAGAAGCTCCATCGCCCTCCCGAAGTTCAGCGCTGCCGGAAGCCAGCAGAGTCCCTCCCCTCTGCTCACTGTTCTCACAGCAAGGGAGGCAGGAGGAGGAAGCACAGGTCTGCAGCTCTCCAGGCCTGGGAGAGGAAGGTGAGGAGCCCTAGGAGGAGCAGAGGTGAAGCTGGGGACTGAACTGGGGGCGGCAATAAAGTGAGGGGGGTGGAGCTAAAGGGGGAAATGGGGGAGAGTATTAATTGCTGGGCAGGGGGTGGGTAGATGTGGGGATAAGACCTCCTGCAGCAGGAGCCACCACTAATTATCGCACACATACACGATGTGCAGGGGTAGTTCAATAACCAAAAGACAGACTGAAAACACAGAACAATATAATATTTATATATACACACATATATATATATATATAAAAATAAAATCTCATGATTATTGGGACAGCCTCAGCATTTTTGGTGTGTGTGGGGGGTCCAATTCATGATTTTTGATCCTGTGAGGCAGAAAGCTGGAACTGAAATCACTGGAAAAGACCAATCATACATTCACTCAGCTATGCAAACAGAGGGACTGTTTCCAAGCAGACAAATACTTATAACTTCCTCCCCTTTATATTTTGGTATTCAGCAACTGAACTTGGAACAGCATTTCTGATTAACCAAATCTGGATGAAAGGTTAAAGTTTAAAGGTTAAGTTGGTCAAACTAAAAAGTTCTTTCCTCCCAAAATCACAATTTGAGGGTTTAATTTTTAAGAGCAGATCTATCTTTTTAAGAGCAGATCTACCAAATTTTGTCGTTCAGGTTCCAGTGGAGACAAAGCCTAAGGTTGCTCTGAAGGAAAAAACTGTAGTAAATACTGCAGATGCCAAAAAAGATGCATATGAAATGGTAAATAAATTTGATGAACAACCTTTAGATTACTTTCACAGATATAAGTGTGTATACTTGGAAGGCAAAGAAAAACTAGACAAACTAAGAGCAGTTTAAAATGACAATGTCAGCTTCTTATATAATCATTGACTCAGTTATAGTTTGAGAACCTTAAAAATAAACACGTCTTTCCCCAATGATCTGATCTTTTTCCATTTGGTCAACATTAATTTATTCCCTTCATTTCTAATGTTCCCAGAAACTAGAATAGTTCTGTTTAGTTTACTTCCTTGTTTGCTTACCAGCATCAGCCAAGCCTTGGCAGGAATTTTTACAGCTCTGGAAAAAGTGGACTAAATTTTACACTCTAAGGTACATATGGATCTTCACGGACCACAAAGGCAACCACACTGGAGCACTTGAAGTATACTAACGATTCAGCTTTTGTAAAACTGACAAAGTCAGTAGATGGGAAGTGTGAAAAAACAAGTTACTAATATTTTGTATTTCTACCACAGTAGCATCTAGCGGTCTTAATCAGAAGCAAAGTCTCATTGTGATAGGCACTGTACAAACATACAGAAAGACACGGTCCCTTTCCTGAAATCTAAGATGCTAAGTGACATTGGAAGGCTGGCAAAAATGGAGTGCTGTTTGTAAAAAAACTGGTTAGTCTCCAATTTGTTTTTACTGTTCTCTTTTGGAGTAGGTAACTTGCAGATGCATGCATACACTACAGCAAATAGGTCTAAATACCTTTAAAGCATTTCACTAACACCAACAGAGAGCACTACAGAAATTTACATTAGAAGCTACTTATTAGTAAATATTAACTCTTACCAAAAATATCTATTTTAAACACAGGATAGAACTGTGATCTCAGATAGTACTGATTGTTAACTCATGGCACATATTAACTTTTTAGTGACAACCAATGTACTCAGTCACTAAGTTTATTATAGTCTGTACTGAAATACAGTCAGACTCAGTAAGAGGTAAAAATTTTGGTAATGACAGAGTTTTTTCTTTAACTTTTCTATCTATTTAAAAATCAATCAGAAAGAAGGGAGGCCAGTGAACACAGCTGTAGTTGTCAATTGCAAATCAGTTGGCAAAGAAACATGGAGAGACAGCATAACAGAAAAGAAGCATTTTATAAAAATTCTGACCAGATAAATGAGGAAACAACTTAGTTGATACTCTAGCAAACGAGAGTTCTCTCAAGAATGCAGCAGGAACCGGAATCCATTTCACAAACAGCTGTAAAACTAATTAGATTACATCAAAGAGTTAGGAGATATATTTTGATAATGAGATGACTGACTGATTTGTTCAAAATGGAAAAGGAAGAAAATGCTGTAAATTTTAATATTACACACAAAGTCTTATTGAAAATGTTACCCTCTTTAAGTGAACTCGAGACTACGTTTAAATTGGGAGCAATGTTTAATCAAAAAGAAATACTTCCATTTAGAAAAGGCTTACGAGTATGATTTGGTAAATTTGCAAGATATCAATGGACTATGCTAGTATATTACAGAGGATGTCAACAAACTCATGTGGTCATGATATATCATGTGGAGGCCTATGGAACAAATATTTACAGTATCAAATTCTAAAACAAGCCACATAGCAGCTATATGTATCAAAGTGCAGTATATACACGGTCAATGCAGGCCACTGGACTGAACTGGTAGTCAGGGGATCTGGATTCTATTTCTGACTCTGCCACTGTGGTTCTGTATAACCTTGGGCAAGTAACTAATCCGTCCATAGCCCGTTTTCCCTTCTGTCTTTGCCAGTCTTGTCTACTTAGACTGTAAAGTCTGAGGCAGGGACTGTCTCTTACTATGGGTGTATGTACGCTGTCTTGCGCACTAGAACACGGCTGTCAGCTGGGGCCATTATGCCCTATCATAACACAAATGATAACAGACGCAAAGGCTGTTTCTCTTTGCAGTTTTCATCCTTTATTAGCCAAGCACAAGGTTACTTTACTAACAAAAGGAAAAAGCAATATCCTAGTCCAATATTTCAATAGATAGTCTAGGAGAAGTTACATAATTGTAGAGGTTAAAAGTACATTATCTTGTCTCTTTACAAAATGAAGAGTGTTTACCAGCTCTTAATGAGAGTGCTGAAGCTACAGCTGTGTTATTAATAAATCATGCATTTAGCCGAGGGAGCTTGCCAATGCGAGCGGAGTCTGATATGAATTCCCAATTCGGGCTAGAAAGGTGATGAAAAATGCATAGACATTTCTTAAAGGATAAAAGGACCTACATGTGTCAGACCAGTAATAAAACACTAATCAAGTGGAGCCTGAAAACATAGCCAAAAGAAATGTAATTGTACCTCTAGAAAAGATTGATATATAGAGTCTCTTTTACTCTACATAATTACACAAGCAACAGTGAACAAGCCTATTAAAACAATAGACAGTTATACCATTATGTCATCTATACAGAACATAAAATGTGAATTTAGCTAATGATATAGCTTTCCAACTAATGTAGCTTATATTAAAAGTACACACGAGCAGGGATCTTAACCTGTTCTACAAACACAGTTCACATGCTATTAACATGTTATTAATGATCTGGATGATGGGATGGATTGCACCCTCAGCAAGTTCGCAGATGACACTAAGCTTGGGGGAGAGGTAGATATGCTGGAGGGTAGGGATAGGGTCCAGAGTGACCTACACAAATTGGAGGATTGGGCCAAAAGAAATCTGATAAGGTTCAACAAGGACAAGTGCAGAGTCCAATTGGCAAACTATTAAGCATACAATTTACCAAACAATAAATAAATAAATAATAAAAAAGAGCCAACAGTTCATTTATATATATACACATACATACATACATACACACACACACAAACAAACAAAGAGAAGCTCCATCTCGAAGCCAGCAAAGAATCAGCAGGCACTGCCAGGGATTCTATTGATGGAATGGATAGTACCAGTGTTGAAGTTCATGTTGTTACCAGAGCCAGTGCCAGTGCTGGCTTCTTAGCAGTATTTGTAGGCGTGGGTACTGTCGTGGGTTGTTCAAGGAGGTATATTTTCAGATGAACACCTCTGGATTCCTTGTCCTTCTTGAGAAGGACCGACATACATAGCATCAGTCTGGTACTTTGCTCACGCCAAGGCAGAACAGATAGCGGCTGTAGCTACCAGTGAGAGGAATTACACTGTTGCAGGACTGGCGGGTTTGAAGCCCAAGGACTATGAATCTGTCATTTTGGTGCAGATGGGGGAGCCAAGTGAGAAAATAAATTTCATTTTAATTTTTTAGGTACAACCTAATAAGCAAAAATAATAATGGGAAAGAATGAAGGGAATTAACCCTGACTAACATTATAGTAGAAGTAAATCCCACTAAGTAGTAGCAGGCAAACACCACTGGTTTCACCTCGCTGACACGGGCAGTAAGAGGGAACTTAGGGACAGTGTATAGAAGCCGGGGGGGGGGGGGGGGGCACGAGGACATGGGTCACACCTGCTCTGTTCAACAGGCACTACTATTTAAAGATTGATAGATTCAGGCAGTCAGTAAATCAGGATCACCTCACTTAAAGTCTTATGACAAGGGATTCTTCTCTGTGTGATCTGTTTTGTTCAGAATTTTGGAAATGAGGAGGAAGCCAAGGCATAAATACTTGTACCCTAACTCTAAAGCTGTAGAAAAGACACCAGTTCCTGGTGTCAGGGTGTCAATGGACGGGTGCAGAATGAGTAATTTTTCCATCAGCTTGGAGATTAGCCAGTCCCTTGAAGGACTCCCCCACTGGTGACATATCTGCAGAAAAGCTTTGTGGTCCAATTCCCACCTTCCTGTGAAAGCTACTTGTCATGGACAGAGTCAAGTGCCCCGTCATGGCCACTTATCAGACGGAGTAAGGGAACTCAGCCACTGGACATTTTAAGCTTCCCTGGGTCTCAGTAGGCTGTGGCACTATTTCTTCCCTTGGCCTCTCTGGCGTATTTTCTGGGCACTGACCCTCAGTGTGATACCACTTCACAGAGGTGGAGCCCCTCAGCCCACCTGCCTTAAGCCCTCAGGACCAGTGCTGACACCCACGATAGCTCCTTAGTTTAAATACACCCTATCCCAGAATCCCACTGAAGATGTGAGCCTTGTGTGTTACACTTTAACTTTCCCAGGAGGCAGGTGGTAAGTGTAGCATATAATACATTTCTGAGTAAAGTGTGCATGTAACACATTATCAGAGGGGTAGCCGTGTTAGTCTGGATCTGTAAAAGCAGCAAAGAATCCTGTGGCACCTTATAGACAGACGTTTTGCAGCATGAGCTTTCGTGGGTGAATCACATTATTGCTCTTTAACAGCATGAAAAATACGCAGATCTATACAGAATATTAAATCCTACATGCATTTCCCTCCCTCAATTTTTTTTTACCATTCCAGAGCATTGTTTGGGCTCTCCAGGTCCTTCTGCTGCAAAGCATGGTTTGGGCTCTGAAACATGGAGTCTTCTTCCCTAATTCACCTCCTCTGATCTTGGTCTGTGCTCTTCTTTCATCCTGCCCAAACTTCCTGTGTGTTGCACTGCAAGCTCCTCTGTGAATCTGTTCATATATTCCCCTACCAACACCTTAGCTTGTTTGCACTGTTTGGTAACTTTCTACTCCCCATTTCTCCCCTTCCCTCAGAGGAATAAGGTAAAACTGGTTTCCCCTAGGATGCAGTTACTCTAGCACAGGGGTAGGCAACCTATGGCACGTGTGCCGAAGGCAGCACGCGAGCTGATTTTCNCGTTGCTGACCCCTGCTCTAGCATAACTATTGACTGGTCATTAAAAATCAAATATTCCCCATTGTCCCTCTTCTGGAGAAGATTGACACAGCCCTGGTAGCCCATTGAGGATACCCATACAGAGAGGCATTCATGATACAGCAATTCGTACAGTAACAGCTTCACAAATTCAACCAGAATCCATAAACTGTACAGACAGATCTCCAAAATCCTCACACCACTCTGCGGCTGATCTCATCCGCTTGAGCTCTGCTCTTCCCCTTAAGTGAGATAGATGGGAGATAAGGGGTCCTGCCTACAGGCACAACCATATCTGTGTGGTGACAAGCCGACAGCTCTTGGTGCCTGTTTGTGGAGACTTAGAGGGTATGTGTCATACTATACTGCTACATGAAGACATGACAGATTTATTAAGGTGTCTAAAATACTACAATGCAGATCAGAGTCATGGGACTTGTGCATCAGCCCCAAGATGAAAATTACCCACAGGCATAAGGTCTGTGCCTCTGCAACTGTCAGTGTGAAGCAATCCCATTAGTGATGGAAGAAACAGGGTGAAAGCTACTTAGGGAAAGAAGAAAAGCACCCTACAGTGCCAGAACACAAGAGCGGGTCCAAGAACACCCGATGAGTACTGTGCTACAGCAGCATCCATTACCCAATTCCATTCTCACACACCTGCATATAGAAGTCATTGACTACCTTGAATGGAAAGAGGGGTAGAGATGGCATAAGGAGCACAGACTGCTACCTTAACCTGAATTTGAGCAGTGGCATCAACAGCCATACTTTTCTTATTCTGAGGTTCTCTTCTTAGCTCTCCCACACCCCATTGCTTCCTCTCTTTCATTTTCTCATTATCTTTTTCTTTTGGATGCTAAGAAGTGAGGGGAAGGAGACAGAAGCAGAGGGTTAAGGTGAGGACTTCATTGCTTCCACTTAGGAAGAGGAGGCAAAAGAAAAACAAACAAAACACAATCTGATGGAAGGGGCTAATAATATCACCTGAGATTGAAAGAACTTTTTGCTGACTAGTTTCTTAACAGGTGGAGCTAGAATGATATTGCCTCTATACTTTTCCTTTTTTAGGCTGGGGAAGAGAAGAAAAACAAAGTCATTATGCAGCTACTATAAGATCACAAAGGACTTCAGTTGAAAGCTTTCTTTATGTGCTAGTATAGGCTGAAAACCCCTCTACAAAATTTTAAGTTTGGAGGGCAAGAGAAAGTTTTGTTGAAGAAAAAAAAATTAATGATTGCAGTCTTCATAGGGGTAGTTCTCTTTGAACAACGAAGTGTGAAATATTTGTTTCCATCTTCTACTTGTCTGACATGTACATCATCAGTGATTAGAATTACCACAATACTTCAAAAGTGATTTCAGCTGAAGGGCATTCAGGTTAAAAATATAATGTAGTTTAAACTGTCAATCATTAAAACATTCAAGACTATAATTTTTCATAATGTTTTTGAAATTACAGCTATTCTAAAAAAAAATGATTTACGTGGGCAAATCTGTCTTTTCCTCTTGCAGATTTTGCATCAGTGTGCCTTAGGAAAATTGTGATGGATGAACACCATTCATCAGAAGGAACATTCACAATATATTGTCACCGACCAGCATTTGAGTGGGGTTTAACCAACTCTTTTACCTCATCAGTGGGGAATTCAAACAGTAGTGCAATTCCTTTTTAATTGAAAAGAATTATTTATATTTTAACACTAATGGACCATTTGATATTCCACACCACACACACACACACACAATAGCTTTCATCAGTGTGTAGTGCCCAATGATTACTATAGTTGATTTCTTGGCATACCGAGAACTCTCTCAACAGAGTTTCATTATACAATGATCATAAAGCAGCCAGTTTATTTTGCACTCCTACCTAATGTTGATTTCACAGTTCATTAATTGATAATATCTGGCTCTTATATAGTACTTCACATCAGTACATTTCAAAGCGCTGTACAAAAGAGGCCTGTATCAAAATCCCCATTTAACACATGGAGGAACTAAAGCACAGAAGGTGATGTGACTTGCCCAAGGTCACCCAGGTCAGTGGCACTGCAGGGAATTGAACCCAGGACTCCCAAGTCCTTGGCCAGTCCTCTATTCACTAGGCAACTCTACCTTCCATAACTCAGTGTTCATCAAGCTTCTTGATATTAACAGCAGTCACAGGTCTCAATATTTCAGTGGATGAAGAATTTCTAATTAGTTTTAAATGCCATCTCCACATGGAGTGGAGAAACTAGCAATTTTTAGCTATTTTAGGCACTTCAGTAGAAGCTCCATTACAGTGTGCAGCTGTCTGCCATATTCTAAGCCACACATTATCAGTTTTCCTTATGCTGTATGTCAACACATAATGAAAGAGGAAGAAAGCAAATAAATAAATAAATGGAGATCCATGCCTAGCAGGGTTTTCTTTTCTAGATGTGTTTAAAACTGATATACGGGAAAGGAAGGGGACTAGGAATATTAGGATTGATGATGAATTGAGCAATTTTCAGGGTAAAACTAAACAACTTCAGTTACTGAATTCCCCAATATTCAATATGCTATTAACAAATTAATTGAGAACCATTAGGAATGGATTTCACTCATTCTTTGCCTTTAAGATTAAAGTTTTAGTAAAACAGAATGCAACATAAGCCATGCTGGACCCCAGACAGACTATTTAAAATGACCTAGTGCCCGACAAACTATATAGATGCAATCAACCATTTGCCAGCATACCTGATAGTCTTTGCAAAGATCTGATCCTATATTACTACAGCATTATCAAATAGTGAAAATATTTCTCCAACACTTCAGATCTGCCTGATAGGAATGCCAGAAAAAAAGCTAGCCCTTTGATGTATTCTGAAATGGTTTTCAAATCTCTCACAGTAGCTGAGAGGATAATCCTGAGATGAAGGAAATCCAATGTCTACAACTTTTCATCAACATTCTAAAAAACCCCACAACAAATACGAGGATCTTGGGGCGAAAGTATCTATTACTGTATATAGGCACTTATACTGCCTCCACCTAAGCATCTGACTATCTTCGGGAAAGTAAATAACTGGGGAACTTATGCACAAAATTGAAACCATCTCAATTCTTTGGTCTTGTCTTCATTAATAGAAGAGATAACAATGCTATTATTCCTAACTGTCCTCGTCTCTCCTACTATTAAGAAAAATCACAAGTCAGCGTACTAATAAATGGGAATTTTCTGTTTTTGAAGATGAAATAAAAATACAATCAAGCTTTCACATATAATAAAGGCCCCCAGGTCCCACTGAAGTCAAAAAAGTTGCCAGCTTCCACGGGGAGGAGGAGCAGCAACAAGCACCACAATTAACAGGGGTTTAGGAAGGATATTCAGCTATTCCAAATACCTCCTGAATTCCAAGTAGACGAGGCCTAATATATGTCCAAATGCTGAAGTTGGACTTGTGCAGATCCTTAATTTGCACAAAGGTCTGATTTTATTTATGATGTCTCAGGCCCGACAAGCTGTCAGATGTGAATTCCTAGGTGTGTGTGTGTCCATGCATCTGATGAAGTGGGTTTTAGCCCACGAACGCTTATGCCCAAATACATGTGTTAGTCTCTAAGGTGCCCACAAGTACTCCTTGTTCTTTATTCAGAAATACTGTATGCAAATTTGTAAGGGAAAGCCTTTGTGAAATAGCGGTGAGTAGAGACTAAACTACCAAGCCAAATGAGGAAACAAACAAGAAGTAAAAATATATTTTCTAATAGCAAAGACCTAATTTAACAAGCTACATATACTCTTAGTTCCTCACAAAAATGTTCCTTTTCCAGCAAAGGCTGACGAGCTCTTAGCCAGGATTCTGACAAAGCCCATGGTGCTAGCTTTCCTTGTCTCCTCAGGTGAAGAATAATCCAACATCTTTCTGTGTGTCCTTATACCTCAAAGTCTGCCTTTGTTTCAAGGGTCAAATTGATCCCCTGGGGTTCAGACGCCTGTCTCCTGGTCGGGGGGGGGCTCCATCTTGTCCCGTTATGTTCCAATGTAATGCTTCCTGCTGCAATTTTACAATGTAAATGTCCTTGTACCAATTCCCGATACCAATTTACTGGGAGCTGTCCTTTCTTTGTAATCCAGACATGTTGACTTCCCAACCACATGGTGAGCTTTCAAGATTCTGTTTACCACATATGTAAATTGCAATCCCATTGCCACTGGTCAACCCTGCTTTATTTGTATTCAAGACCTGGGACAGACCTGTTTTCTACTTTGTTCAAATATAGGCTTTAAACCCTAATATCAGAGGACATCCATAACTCCACATACAGCATTGTCACATATATTTCACAATATTATTGACCAGCATGTTATCAGTTTTCAAATGGTACCTCACAAGGCATATTTTGTACACTGTATTGCAATAGTGTGTAGGGTGTGAAGACACCAGTGCCTAGGGTCACAGTTACTTTATACGTTTCAAATGATAATTTTTACATTTTGGGGAAATCAAAAGGAGCATGTTTTTTCTCTCAAAAGTTGGAGAGGATTATACAAAGAATTTCTGTAGGTGTTTTAACAAACAAAACAAAAAAAACCCACAATATTATATTGTGTACACCACAGTTTTTATGAGAATCTCTGAAATGTCACATTTTTGCATAGCTAGAAATGAAGGCCTGTTTCCTAGAGGAACAGACACTAATATCTTCCGGTGTAAATTAGTATTTTAACGTGCCCTCTAAAAACACTTCAGCTTAGTGCTGTTCTCTGTGACAGTGTGCTGCTGCTAGGCAACAATGCACAGCAGTACTACGCATTTAGCCCCGAGTCTTCAAAAGAGGCTTCTAATGCTGGGTGTCTCCATTTTGGGGTGCCCAAATTTAATCACCTAGACCGACAGTTGATAGCCTCAGAACATCAAGATCCCTAAATATAGCTTTAGCTGCCTACAGTAACTTTAGATATAGCTCTCTTCTCCACTGAGCTGCAGGAGCACTTAACCACTATGTTTTCAAAGCACTGTATAAATATTTACTAATTAACCCTCCCATCCCCTTTTGGAAGGAGGAAAGGTAAATAAATATTACCGCCACTTCACACATGGCAAAGCAGAGGCACAAAGAGGTTAAGTGATTTGCTTTAAAATATACATCAAATACACCTCTACCCCGATATAACGCTGTCTTCGGCAGCCAAAAAATCTTACCGCGTTATAGGTGAAACCGTGTTATATCGAACTTGCTTTGATCCGCCGGAGCGTGCAGCCCCGCCCCCCCAGAGCACTGTTTTACCGCGTTATATCCGAATTCGTGTTATATCGGGTCGCGTTATATCGGGGTAGAGGTGTAATTCCTAGAACCACCATCAGAATAAAGATCTTCTTCCAGTGTTTTGGACCTGCAATTTCAGCTGAAGGTTGTTTATTTTTCATATACTACTAAGCTGGTTTGTATTATGTCAGGTAGACCACAGACTACCAAGTCATTTCTGAATGACACACTTAAGTGCATAGTGAACACAGACATGTTTAAATATATACATATGTTGATATAGAAATGATACTGTTAAACCCGGACTAATTTTCAGAAATGGGTACATGGAAGCCATGCCCACAGCCAGATCTTCCATTGAAAAGGTGATATTCCCTATTTTGTTACAGAGCTCATTGACAGAGGAAATGAATGAGAAACTTTTGCAACTAAACACACACACATTCAGAGGTGTAGGGGAAGTTTGCTAAAGTTATTCAATTTGTACTGATAAGTTATGCTTGTTCGTTTTGATTTTAGTCTTTTATTGTTGTACACTATTCACATAAGGAATGCAAAATCATGAAGATGTTAAATAAGACAAGTTCTAACAATGACCTCTGTGGGACTTCATTAGACAATCTGATGCACTGCCATTTATCTTTTTTTTACAGTCATGCACTCAGCTTTCATTCTGCATGACAGTGCTACTATCCAAGTTGATCAATTTGAATTAAATTTTAAAGTAAGATTCCCTATGATGTTCAAACGCCCTATTAAAATCTAAAACAAATTTAATCTACTCTATTCTCTACATACACTAATTTTGTAATTATTTTACAAGAAAAAAGTAATTTGATTTCTCTGGCTTTTCCCTAGTGTTTCCAGAAATTTGATGTTTTGCATGCACAGAATGCCCAGTTAAGTATAAAATTCTGCCCACAGGGTGGCTACCTCCAGTTACAACAGGTACCTACATTCTTACAAAAATATTCCTATTTATTTGAATGCACAATTGTGCTTAAATCCATCTCTTGAAAAAACGTAGGCAGAAGTCAGCATACTTCCTAAAATGTTTCTACAAAAACAACGAGGAGTCCAGTGGCACCTTAAAGACTAACAGATTTATTTGGGCATAAGCTTTCGTGGGTAAAAAACCCACTTCTTCAGATGCATGGAGTGAAAGTTACAGATACAGGCATAGATATACTGGCAAATGAAGAGGAGGGAGTTACCTTACAAGTGGAGAACCAGTGATGACAAGGCCAATTCAATCAGGGTGGACGTGGTCCACTCCCAATAATTGATCAGCAGGTGTCAATACCAAGAGAAGGAAAATTGCTTTTGTAGTGAGCCAGCCACTCCCAGTGCCTATTCAAGCCCAAATTAATGGTGATAAGTTTGCAAACTTGTAAGGTAACTCCCTCTGTTTACTCAGGCTCCTTTTGGTATCCACAGCAATGCAGACATCCAATGTCAACAACTAAAGCACAGCCAAGAACTAGCTGTCCACAAAACTGAGCTATGCTAGTTCAGCAATGCCATGCCCCTCCTTTTGCCTGCTCCATTTACATACCATCTCAAGAGAAATTATTCTAAGATCTCAAGCTCACTGGGATCAGTAAATTCTGCAAGTTATATTGATTAAAACCTTTGATCAAACTGAACTTAAAATAAGCTACTATTGTTCCTCCTTGGTTTCTATGTATTTATCTTATTGAGCCACCTTTCTTATGGATAATTTAGTGCCTGTGCTTAAGAACAAAATATGCTCAACAGTGCATGGCTACATATACAGATATCCATTCACTGAACTTCATTTACAATTTAATTAGCTCTTGATAACATTTCTCATTTCATAGAAAAATCTACTGGCTACCTTTAGATCACTGTTTTTAATGTCCATCACCAATAAGATGTTCAGCTGCTTTAAACTAAATCAAATCACTCAGTGGCGTGTATGACATGGATCACATTTGATCCGCTGAAGTATCCAGGATTTAAAGGTTAACAACTAATTAGAAAGAATAGTCTCACTCCAAAGATCTATTAATAAACTCCTTTGCTCATTAAACACATTGTATATGCTGCAACAGCTGGCATGCTTGAATATCTGATAAAGAAAAAATCTGCTTAAAGAATTGTTGGTGCTTTAGGGAAATTTGGCAAAATGCCACATTTTTATACTAATATTTGTTTTAAAAGACCATCTACTCTCCATTTAGGGTTCATAACATTGAGGGACTTATTCCATTGGACAATGCCAGGTTTAAGATGGAAAAGAACTATGCAAACATGCTTAGCTTGCTAAGGTGCTCTCCCTCATTCCTGTCGTACAAAATCCTCAAAGTTATATTCCAGTTTTGTATCATCCTGAATGAATATTGCCTATTACATCAAACTATGTGATTATTCTTTAATGTGTGTGTGTGTGATTTACTAAATTGGCATGTTGAAATACTGCCAGGGTTTTTTACATTTGATTTAGGTGACAGCTGAAATCTCTTGAAGTCCTCTGTAAAAGAAATCATATTTCACACTGACTAAATAGATGGAAGTGCATTTAGAAAGAAAACGAGATTAAAATGATTTTACCACTGGCAAAGGGAAATGCTGGTCAAATTTAGCCTAAAATTGAGATTTTAAATGAAGTAGTATACCTAATGCAAAACGTAAGGTAAAAATATAGTGAAAGGAAACACATATACAAATTAACTAGACCTGTCAAGCAATTAAAAAAAATAATCATGATTGATGGTGCTATTAAACAACAACAGAATACCATTTATTTTAAATATTTTTGGTTGTTTACGACATTTTCAAATATATTACCGTATATACTCGTTCATTAGCCCGTTCGTTTATAAGCCGACTGGTTGGCAAACTTTGGCTCCCGGCCCATCAGGGTAAGCTGCTGGCGGGTCGGGACGTTTTGTTTACTTGGAGAGTCTGCAGGCACAGAGCCCCTCAGCTCCCTGTAGCTGCGGTTTGCCGTTCCCAGCCAATGGGAGCTGTGGGAAGCGGCGCGCCACTTCCCACAGCTCCCATTGGCTGGGAACGGCGAACCACGGCTACAGGGAGCTGAGGGGCTCTGTGCCTGCAGACGCTCCAGGTAAACAAAATGACAATGTATTAGATATTCAATTCAATGATTCCATAGAGTTTAAAATCATCAAATTTTGGTGTAGAGCCGTTTAAAAGCCAACCCCCGCTCTTTGATGCGTCACTTTTTTACCAAACATATTTGACTTATGAACGAGTATATACACGGTAATTTCAATTACAAGACAGAATACAAAGTGTACAGTGCTCACTTCATATTTAATTTTGATTATACATATTTGCACTGTAAAAAAAAAGATAGTATTTTTCAATTCACCTAATACAATTACTGTAGTGCAATCTCTTTATCATGAAAATTGAACTTACAAATGTAGAATTATGTACAAACAAAACCTGCATTCAAAAATAAAAATGTAACAGTTTAGAACCTACAAGTCCACTCAGTCCTACTTCTTGGTCAGCCAATCACTCAGACAAACAAGGTTGGTTACAATTTGCAGGAGATAATGCTGCCTGCTTCTTGTTTACAATGTCACCTGAAAGTGAGAACAGGCATTCGCATGGCACTTTCGTAGCTGGTGTTGCAAGGTATTTACATGCCAAATATGCTAAACATTCATATGTCCCTTCATGCTTCAACCATCATTCCAGAGGACATGCTTCCATGCTGATGATGATAACGATGATCTGCTTGATAACGATCCAAAGCGGTGCAGACTGACGCATGTTCATTTTCATCATCTGAGTCAGATGCAACCAGCAGAAGGTTCATTTTCTTTTTTGGTGGTTTGGGTTCTGTAGTTTCCACATCAGAGTGTTGCTCTTTTAAAACTTCTAAAAGCATGCACCACACCTCGTCCCTCTCAGATTTTGGACGGCACTTCAGATTTTTAAACCTTGGGTCGAGTGCTGTAGCTATTTTTAGAAATCTCACATTGGTACCTTCTTTGCGTTTTTGTCAAATCTGCTTTGAAAGTGTTCTTAAAACAAACATGTGCTGGGTCATCATCCAAGACTGCTAGAACATGAAATATATGCAGAATGCAGGTAAAACAGAGCAGGAGACATACAATTCTCCCCCAAGGAGTACAGTCACAAATTTAGCATATTTGGCATGTAAATACCTTGCAATGCCGGCTACAAAAGGCCATGCGAATGCCTGTTCTCCCTTTCAGGTGACATCGTAAATAAGAAGCAGGCAGCAGTATCTCCCATAAGTGTAAACAAACTTGTTTGTCTTAGTGATTGGCAGAATAAGTAGGACTGAGTGGACTTGTAGGCTCTAAAGCAGGGATCGGCAACTTTTGGCCTGCAGCCCGCAGGTTGTCCCATCTCGTAAAGGATATAGCAGAACCAGAAAGAGTTCAGAGAAGGACAACACAGATGATCAAGGGTATGGAATGGTTTCCCTGTGAGGAGAGACTAAAAAGATTACATCTGTTCAGCTTAGAAAAGAGATAGCTAAGTGGGGGGATATGATAGAGGCCTATAAAATCATGAATGGTGTAGAAAAAGTAAATGGAGAAGTGTTATTTACCCTTTCCCACAATAGAAAACAAACAGGGGTCACCTGATATTAATAGGCAGCAGGTTTAATACAAACAAGTGGAAATACTTTTTCACATACTGTACAATTAACCTGTGGAATTCATTGCCATGGGATGTTGTGATGGCCAAGAGTATAACTGGGCTCAAGAAATAACTGGATCAGTCCATCAATGGCTATTAGAGAAGATGGTCAGGGATGCAACCTTGTACTCAGCGCAACCCTAATCTTCTGACTGCCAGAAGGAGAAGACATGTATGTATCACTCCAACTGCCTTGTTCTTTAAACTCCCCTGAAGCTCTGGTACTGGCCATTGTCAGAGACACGATAGACCATTGCTCTGACCCAGTATAGCAGTTTTTATGAACAAACCCTTTTCAAAAGCCTGTACAGGGTGGGGCTTGTCTTCACTTTTAGTATTAAGCAGAGTCAATGTGTGGCAAATCTAAGAAAATAATACCATAGAAATGGCAGCACAAGTGAAGGAGACTAAAAACAGAATTAGAGGCCTCATAATTCCATTTCAATAATTGATCTGTGAGTTAGTCCCATTAGGGATGAAATCCTGGTCCTAATGAATTGAAAGAGACTAATTAGGAAGAAAAGGAGTCGAAGGGGGCTAGCAGTTCTTAAAAGATGTAATACTAGAGGCTCAATATCAAACTATTATAATGCAGAAAAAAAATAAGAAGAGCCACTGGAGGCCAATGTGGCTGCAAGGAGCTTCTTAGCTATCTAAAACCCAAAAGGGATATATACAGGACATGGAAGGAGGGGCCTGTCACCAAGGAATCATACATGGGACTGGAACGAGTGTGTAGGGACAAAATCAGAAAAGCCAAGGCAAAGAATGAGTTACAACTGGCAAGGAATGTTAGAGGCAACAAAATGGGGTTCTACAAATATGTCAGACAAAAAGAAAGATCAGGGAAGGTATGGGTCTGCTGCTCACTGAAGAAGGTGAGCTGATAATGAAAGATGATAGGAAGGCAAAGCTGCTTAATGCCTACTTCTCTTCAGTCTTCACACAAAATAATATTGTTGCGCTAAGTAGGTAGCTCAGGTCATAACCTCAAAGAAGTGTTAGGGGTGCCACTTCACTTGTGTGTGGGTATCAAGGAGATGTTAAGTGGGCTAAAAGACCCATTCACTTGCGCTAACCGGAATAAAAAAAAATGCCAAGGGGCATTGTAATGGATCAAGCCAATTCACTTGTCTGTTAAGATAGGTCAAAGAAATGTTAGTACTGTTGTCTTCACGTATTTGTAACTTGTTGATTTGTTTTATATATGTGTACCTTATGCTTAATTAACCCTAGATCCAGAGGTTTGTATTAGCAATTTGCTTGATGTGTAGACTTCCTGAAAACTAATGGATGTTATCTGTATTGTTTTCACGTATCTATCCCTATTAGAATGTAATGGCAGGCACTTGCATATTTATATCACTGTAACCAAATTATTTGTGTATGCATAGGAAGTAGAATGATAATTTCAAAGCAAGTTGTCCTTGATGTGGTGCCCTGAGGTCAAAGACCCAAAATGCATTCTTCATCAAAGGAAGAGCCCCTGCTGTGAGTGCAAGTATTTGCCTGGCTGCTTTTTGGGGAAGACAGCTATAAAAGTGTGTCCTGGGAACAATCCTTCATCTCTGATCCATCAGAACACTGACAGGGGGGTTCCGGATGCAAGACAGAGGTCCCCAAAAGCCATTTGGGGAAATCCTGAAGAGCTGATGGAAAACTAGCAGACATTACATCTCTGCATTGACTACAAACTCTGATCCACCTGAAACGTATTTTATCTGCTTTAGCCTCTCAATAACTCATTTTCTTTTCTTAGCTAATAAGTCTTTAGTTAGTTTACTAAAGAAATTGGCGGTCAGCATTCTCTTTGGTGAGATCCGGAATATATTTTGACCTGGAAGTAACCTAATGTGTGATGATTTGGGGCTTTAATAACCTTTCATCACAAAGTCTGGTGCATCTGCATGGAGTGCTAAAGGGACTGCCTGTGACTCCATGGTGAGGCAAGCATAATATCCAGAAGTGCACTTTTGTTACTGGCTTGATGAAATCTAATTATAGAATATACCAGTAGTTTGGGGTATCTGCCCTATTTTCTGACAATCTGAGCTGAGATTGGCGCTCTCAGCTGTGACCCACTTCAGGCAGCGTGACAAACCTGTGATTGGACGACCAGCAAAGTTATCATAGACAATAAAGGGGATGGGATGCAGATCAGGAAAAGTAAAGAACACGTCAGAGATCTTCCAACTAATTAGAATGAATTCAAGTCAATGGGGTCTGATGCTATTCACCCCAGCATTCTGAAAGAATTAGCTGAAGAAATCTCAGAGCCACTGGCAGTAATGCTTGTAAACTCATGGATGACAGGAGATGTCCCAGAAGACTGGAGAAGGGCTAATGTAGTGCCCGTGACAGGTTTCTCCCCCTCCAGGAATACCACCTGATATACTGGGGTACCACTGCGCCCACCTGACCCACCAGCCTGGATTCCCTTAACACTGTACTGCTATGCAGCCTGTCAAGCCCTCCCCCAGGCTTCAGGCTGCACTTTACCAGCACACATACAGGTAGGGAAACCCCCAGCTGCAGAAACACACAGACACTGAGATCCGCTCTGCATGGGAAGGCTCAGCTAAGGAACTGCCCAGTTACTCAAGTGCCCCCCACCCCCTGAGTGTAAAGCCAAAAATATACAGTCTTGTGCTGCACAGAAAACTGTACAGCATAAGCTCATAAAATTCATCCTTTCCCTCAATGTCGAGAGAGAGAGATGACAGCTTTTTGCCCCCCAGTTATGAATTCCGCAAACTGGTTTTAGAGAAAACAAAAACAAGTTTACTAACTACCATAGATAGATTTTAAGTGATTATAAGTGATAGCAAACAGATCAAAGCAGATTACCTTAGTAAATAAACAAAAACCGCAAACTGAGCTTAACACACTAGATAGATAGGATATAAATTAACAAATTCGGATCCAGAGTGATAAACAGGCTGGCAGATTCTTAAGGCACAAGTTGCCTTGACTTTCCCAAGTTTTCATACACAGGCTAAAAATCCTTCTAGCCTAGGACCATCACTTCCCACAGTTCAGTCTTTGCCCCTCAGGTGTTTCCAGGTGTGCTATTGCAGGGAGAGTGAGGTACCCCCATGATATCATTGTCCCCCTTTTATATCTTCTTCCCACTTGCTGGGGGTTCCAAAGAGGATGGATCTAGACTGTTCTCAGTGGTACCAGATGACAGAACAAAGAGTAATGGTATCAAGTTGCAGTGGGGGAGGTTTAGATTGGATATTAGGAAAAACTTTTTCACTAGGAGGGTGGTGAAGCACTTGAATGGGTTACCTAGGGAGGTGGTGGAATCTCCTTCCTTAGAGGTTTTTAAGGTCAGGCTTGACAAAGCCCTGGCTGGGATGATTTAGTTGGGATTAGGTCCTGCTTTGAGCAGGGGGCTGGACTAGATGACCTCCTGAGGTCCTTTCCAACCCTGATATTCTATGATTCTATGAAAGCTCTTTTGCTGTGACCTGGGTCAAACAGTTCCCATTGTCTAATGCTATCTCTGAGAGGTTTCTATTGTACACAGTTCCTGGGGTAATCCTTGTGTGCTTTTGTGCATTTCCTCAATAAGCCATTAACATTGTTTGGCCTTTTTACTGTTGTATCTGAAAGGCTGCTTGTGGGTGTTTTCAACCTCACAACATGTTTCAGTAACACATACATAGCCAAACTTCATAACTTCACATACCACGATAGCACATACAATTCAACGAGATATTAATAGCTAGCAGATCAAGACTTTTAGAATGATACCTCACAAGACATACTTTGTACAAAACATCCTAATTACATGACAGTGGTGAATATTGGGGTGAAACAGTGCCCATCTTTAAAATGGGGGGAACTGAGTTGCTGGGGAACTATATACCAGTCAGCCTGACCTTGATACCGGGGGAGCTACTAGAGCAATGTATATAATTCAATTTGCAAATACCTGGAGGATGAAGGGGTGATCATGAGCAGCCAGCATGGATTTACTAAGAACAAATCATGCCAAACCAGCTTCATTTCCTTTTTTGACAAGGTAACTGGTTCGGTGAATAGGGCGAATGTGGTGGACATAATATACCCAGACTTTAGCAAGGCTTTAGACACAGTCCCACATGACATTCTGATAAGCAACCTGAAGAAATGTGGCCTCGGTGAAACTACCATTAAGTGGATACACAATTGGTTAAACAACTGCAAAGAGTAGTTATTAATGGAATGATGTCAGATTGAAAGGAAGTCTCAAGTGGGGTTCCACAGGGACCTGTTCTGGGTCCAGTGTTATTTAATATCTTTATTAATCACCTGGATGTAGGTGTAGAGAGCATACTGATCAAATGTGTAGATAACACAAAGCAAAAGGGGGGTTGCCAATACTTTGGAGGATAGAGCTAAAATTCAAAGGGATCTTGATAAGTTGGAGAACTGGGCTATAAACAACAAAATGAAATTCAACAAAGACGAATGTAAGGTGCTATGCTTAGGGAAGAAAAAACAAATGCACAAATACAGAATGGGGGAGAATTGGCTTGGCAGGAGCACTGCTCAGAAGGATCTGGAAGTTGTAGGGGATCACATTAACGTGAGTTAATAATGCGATGCTGTTGCAAAAAAAGCAAATGCAATTTTAGGTTGCATTAACAGAGGCATAGCATGCAGGTCACAGGAGGCGATAGTACTGCTTTACTCGGCGCTGGTTAGGCCTGAGCTGGAATACCGTGTCCAATTTGGGTCACCAATGTACAGAAAGGATATAGAGAAACTGGAAAGGATCCAGAGGCAAGTGACAAAGATGATCAAAGGGATGGAATGCAAGCCCTATGAGCTAAGGCTGAAGGAACTGGGTATGTTTAGTTTAGAAAAGAGGAGATTAAGGGGGGATATGTCAGTGGTCTTCAAATACTTGAAAGGGTGCCATAAAAAGACCGAAAGATTGTTCTTTATTGCTACAGAGGGCAGGACAAGAGGCAATGCGGTCAAACTACAGCATAGTAGATTTAGATAAATCTCAGGAAAAACTTCCTAACTATAAGAACAATAAGTCAATGGAACAAACTGCCTAGGGAGGTTGTGGAAGCTCCTTCACTGGAGGTTTTCAAAAAGAGGTTGGATAGCTGTCTGTCTTGGACGGTTTAGACACAACAAATACTGCGTCTTGGCAGGGCGTTAGACTAGATGACCCTTGTGGTCCCTCCTAACCCTGTGATTCTATGAAATCAATGGCAAAACTCCAATTGACTTTAATGGAACCAGGATTTCACTTCAGATCTTCAAGGGTGTCAGCTGGGAGGACTTTTCTTACCTCAGGTGTAATGGGCTACACTCCTCGCTGCGGGCATACCCTTGTGGCTGGGTCTCGGGATCAGCTCTCATCTGATTTAGCGCCCCCTTCTGTCACTCGTTCGCCCCAAGCCCCTCTTGCTTTCCAGAAGTTGGGGTGCTCTCTCTTCATGGCTTGGTCTTCCAGTCAGTCAGTATACTTTTCCCTCACTGGACTGGCTGACCAGGCATCATTCCCAGCAGTCCTTCAACCCAAGGCTATGCCACTCCCTCAGTGTCTGGTAGGGGAACCTGGGTCCACCCACTGCTCTGAGTTCCAGCTCAGGGACCCTCAAATCAGCAGCCAAGGTCTGCACCATCCCAAACCTTCTGCCATTTCCACAAACCTTTTCCTACCAGGCTTTTTCTACCAGGCGGCTACTCCGCCAACCTCTAGGGAAACCCTTCTTTCAGGGCCAGGTTTCAAGGGCTTTTATCCTCCCCCTACACTTCCTCCTTTCCCTCTCTGAGTCCAAAGAGTGACTGAAGACCGCCATCCTTCAGGCCCTTTCTGCTGCAAACTTCCTGACTTTATACCAGCCCCGCCTGCTTCTGTCTAGTTGGGCTCCAGCCTCAATCAATACTTTCCTATCAAGCCAAAACTCTCCCTCAGGAGTGACCTCCCTCGGGTTACTTAACCCCTCCTGTGCCATGTTAACCCCTTCTAGGCTCGTATGGAGTGAATACCCCATCAAAGCAGGAAATAAAATATACTTTAGTGATCCCAGCTAATCTTTTATACATACAGTTTATGACAAATGTGGTCATGGATTTCTTGTGCGCTGGAGCAGCCCATTTAGAATCTGCTATTTTCTCAAGATGGTCAGAGACACAGAAAGCCAAATCTTTCTTTTCCTTTTAGATGTTCTCATACCAGAATTTTGTAAACCCAGTCTGGCTCTCCACGTTATTTATTTAACTGTACAGCGATGGTCCCCACATTAACTCTTGGGGGATTCAAATTCTCCCTAAGTCTAGTGGTCTAGTCCTTTGTGTGGCTATGTTGTTGATGAATTCTTGTTGTCCATTTGTCTACCATGCAGCCTGGAGCTTAATGTGCATCTTTACTCTGAAGAACGACTACACAGGATATTGGGATGTGTGGGGACAGCTTTATTGCTCAGTGACTTCTAGATCAAATTTCTTCAGTTTACAATAGAAGAGACTTTGCCTGCAAACTCAACCTAGAATCTAAAAACCAGGTTGTTTTTTCTGCCCTGTTCTTCACAAGTGTAGCTAGGGGCAGAGCTTGGTCCTGCCGCTGGAATTTAACTGGCAATTCTGTTGATAATGAATAAGCCTGATTAGAAAAAACTCATTCTCCCATACTTAGCTGACTGTGGATTTGCCAGAGAAGAGATCTGCTGAGTAAGAAGGTGCCATTTGTATATGGTCTCTTTTCAAACTAGAATCATTTTTCAGTTTCGCACAACTCCAGCCATCACTGAAGTTTGCTCAACATTTTCCAACAAATTCACCCACAATTGCACACATTCCAAATATCAAAAGATGGAATTTGAAACAAAAAAATATCCATGATAAGTATGGACTCCACAACAGCTTTGACAAAAGTCCAACCTTAAGCTTTACCTATAAAGAAACTTGTCATATTAGGTTTACCCAGGTTAGGTTACAGCCTTAGGGGAATTTTCAGCCTGTACTCGAACATGGACACAACTTCATTTTGAAGTAATTAATATGAACTGTCAGGTTATGTCTTATAGTGCAACAATATTTTCTTGGTAGAATTGCATGCATTGGATGTACAATGCAAAAGAAAACTACTGTTGTCTAAACACCAGACAACATGATACTATATAAGGCATAAACCCAAACTAAATGATATGCATGAGTTTATTCAGTTTTGTGAGGATTTTTTTTGGGGGGGGGGGGGGGGGGGGGGGGGGGGGGGGGGGGGNATTAGGAAGAGCAAACAGAACTAGAATAACCCTACAGAACATTTTCTAATGAAAATTCCTATAGGAAAAGAATTTAAGATAAGCACCAGCCAATCAATCAGTAAAATAAAGCCCTGTTTTCAGAGGTGAAGGAAATTAAGATGAGAATGAAACTAAAACAAACAAACAAACCCAAAAAAATTCAAAGCTGTACCATATTAAGATAAGTTCTTTTAATAATTCCAATTTTTTAAAAAACTGATCATAGCCATAGGATTCAATTTAAAAAAGAAATACTTTCAGTGTGTTTCTGTGTAATACAAACCAGTGCCTAATCCTACTAACTGCCTAATCCTGCTCTCATTGAAGTCAATAATTTTGCCACTAATTTATGAATCCATGGATTTGCAGTGGAGTCCACTGTAGGCCAGAATTTCAAAAGGTCCATGTATGTGAAGTGCACAGAGCAAATCCTCTGCATACACACAAACTTTAATTTGTTTACAAAAATACCATACCTACATGTGTGCATACATCAAGGGGTGTACACACACCCACCACGCTGGTGCACACATAAATCAAGTGCACTTTTACAAATATGTAACTATTATTTGACTAATACTATAAAGTAGGCAGGCAAGGCAGCATACAAGATGAATCTGTAAGGTAGCCTGCATTTCTGAGACATCTAATATATGACACAATGTATATTGAAACTAAAATTATAAAATTCATTAACTGACTTGCTCTCATTTCCTTTATACATTTTTTTGACTAACTCACATTTTAATGTTCTTGAATTAAACACCAACTGTGTATACATTTGAATGCATTCAATACAGAAGATGTGTACTCAACTATTCACTGAATACGTGTAGACAAATATGAAATCATTCCAAATGTTTACTTCTTATTCACAGAACATCATTTTAAACTTGCAATATGTTGCAAAGTTCTTGATTTGGCAGAGTAGACCACATTATCAGTTAATTTCCAGTTAAAAAATCTTCACTAAAGTGCAGTTAAAGTTGGAAATCCATATTAACGTCAATGCTTTTTGGTTGGAAATTTCTCCTCTCCTCCCCTGACTTGTGCAGTGACACTAATGTAGATCATGGTTTTGAAAGATGGTTTGTATTTCTATCTAGTTACTTCTATGGCCTGTATCACTGCATATCTGAGCACTTTACAAGACTAATTAATTTATCACCACAACATCCCTGTGAGGAAGGGAAGTTGTTTCTTCATTTTACAGATGGGGAAACTGAGGCACAGAGGGTTTTAAAAAAAATTTTAAGTGATTGCCCCAGATCACACACTACCACCTGAGCTGAAAGAGAATACCAAGAGCTATTGGTATTGTTAATGGTGAACAGTAAAAAAAAATAATTAAAAGTTACAAGACTGAAACTGCTCTTGCCATCTTGTTCTATGCCCAGGCAACCCATAGGTCATAGTATGGCAACTTCTTGAGGGTTAATTCTGTAACCCACATCTTCTCTCAGACAATCATCTTTGGCAATTAACACACATATTCTCCATCTTCTTTCAGAATTAAGGAGAGAGGCATCATAGTTGTACACCTCCAGTTATGATAGGGGATGGCATCATCTCACTCTGAAGTGAGACACTCACCACCAGTGCTGCTGAGTGGTCAGGTGGGGGTGTGGCACGTTGTCTTCCTCCCAGCTGTCCCCCTTCCTTACTAGCACTCCACCCTACAGTGGATTGTCCTTCCAGTGACTCTGCCCTCCAGGCAGGTCACATATTCAAGTCTGTACCTTTCAGGGCATGTATGAAGAGTCCAACAAAGGGGGAACTTTCAGGATTAAGTGGGACACCTCAGGGCTCCCCCTTCTTGGGTCAATATCTCATGGCCCTGACCCTCCTATCTTCAGGGTCTTCGCTGAACAACTTGATTCCCCGCATCAGTGATAAGGTCTCCGTAGTTGAGATTTTCACGTAATCACATGAATTTAGGGGCGGAGGCTTTGCCACAAATCTCACAATATTTGATGTTGTTCTTAATTCATGCAAGTTGGCATCACTGGGAAGAGGTTCTTGGAAGATGATGGAGAAACACAGGGGCAGCCCTCACACAATTTCTCTCTCACTCCCTGAACTAAAGCTGCCAAGAACACCCATGCAAATCAACTGCCAGCCACAACTCCGCAGAACATTTCTCCTGACACTCATGTTCAGCTCTGCACTATTGTAGTAGGTATCCTGGGAAGTTTGCCCTGGATTTAAGCAAATGCTATGTGTAGAGACTATTTGCAATTTAGAGAGGGGCTGTTCCATATAACTGGCAGGGGTCCCCTACAAACCTCTTCAGTGCTCTAGAAAAAGGGGTATGAGAAATTACCGGTAGTTAGTCTTACTCCCAATGACTGGAAGATCAGAACTAGAATTAATGCAATTTTAAAATAAATGCCTGCAGTGCACACCTCTCTGTAGCATTTCTGTTCACCACTTTTTTCCTATTGTCCTCTCTGTCCCCTCACCCCACAGTGATTTAGCAATGTGCCAGATGAAAGCCTCCTAAGACAATGTTGCATGGGGGCCACTTAGCAAACTCTCAAAAGGTAACATTTTTTAACTCTGCTTACTTTGCCTTGCTGTACCAAGGTTAGCTGTGGAACAATGCCCATTTTGGGAGCTGGACAAGGAAAGAGGGCGAGGGCTCTTCCCTTGTTTTCCATTTTTGCATGTGACCATGCATGAATCTACTCCGCATGGCACTGGACACCACTGGTCAGCAGACATATGGAAAGCAAGAGTAAAATATAACTGTACCTCTCCTTGAGTTCCTGCTCTGTTATTGGCACCTAACTGCTGGGGTCTTCAGTGCTGCATCCCAGAGCCTTCAAGGCAATTAACAACTCCTTTCCCTCTTTCTGGAATGGGTTTCCACTACAGACTGCTTCCTTTAAAAACAAGGGCTATGTCATCCTTTAAAAACAAGGGCTATGTTTTTACACTGAGATCGCTAATTCACTAAATATCCTAGTGGAGACAAGGCACAGGTAGATTTTACCTTGCTGTAGCTAGTCAAAGTCAATCCCATATCTCCCAACCTCTGGATGACCTCAACTGGATGGGTAAAAACAACCTGTGCTTTGTCTCCATTAAGCTTTTACATCAGGATTGCTACTTTTTACTTTTTTTTTTTGCATTGATGACACAGCCTCAAAAGAGCAGCAGTTAAAGTAGAAGGGCTGCTGCTTGACAGCCCAGGCAGACACACACCCCCACAGGCCAAGAGTAAGGGGGAGAGAGTGCCTGTTGGAAAAATAAGGCGGGAGGGAGGAAATGGAGAGAGAGAGAGCCTGTAGGAACAGTGAGTGACCTGAGGAGGCAGGGAGCGTGGGGGAGGAGTGAGCAGCAGGCAATTGATCGGGTGTTCAAAAAGCTAGTGGTGAAATGAGTCAGAGAATCTGATTGATTTTTGCCTACACTGTTCCCACATATTTGTTGTAGCAAAGCTAAGGAAGCACTGGCTGGTGCAGCAACAAATGCTAAGGAATGCTAAGCAGCTGGGCATGCAGGAGGCCCCTAATGCATGTAACCTGATGCAGAGCTGCCAAGTTCTGTGCTCCTTCATATGACATTTTATGCAAATGGCATATCTGCAAATAATGTTCATATAACCATACACTGAAGCATATGGTAAAAGTCCTTGTCCTCAGCAGTAGCAGGTGTAGGACATGGAGTTGCACAATCCTTGCTGACTGTGGCTAGGGCAGGCAGGTGCTTGAGGTTATCTGGGAATCTTGCTGGGTTGGGGAGTATGAGAGGAAGCTGGGAATAACTGGGTGGGTGGCTGCTGAGGCTCCTGGAAGTACAGGGTTCCTACAGTGCTGGCACTTCTGAGGATTCCTAGGGGCAGGAGGTGCTGGATTTCAGGGATCTACTGGGAGGCAGAGTGCTGAGGCTCCCAGGGACAGCCTGGTACAGTGGGCTGAGGCAGAAAGGAAGCATGGGGCTGGTAGTGGGTTCCTCCCCTTGCACTGCTGTCACAATGTACAGCATGCTACCACCTTCCCCTTAGGGTTGCCAACTCTGACTGAAGCTATTCCGGGAGATTCTTTTCCCCCCAGCATGACTTAATGTCATTTTCTTAAAATATCCTCTTAAAATCTCAATTGCTTTCAATAGTCACCGGGAGATCAATGCTGATTCCAGGAGACTCCAGGCCAATCCTGGAGGGTTGGCAACCCTACTTTCCCTCCAGCCGCAGCCACTTCTTGGCTGCTCCTTCCTGGCCCTGATTTAGCTGAGGGAGCAGCAAGGGAGGAGGACATGCCAGAGTGCTTGCTCAGCTGTCTCCACAGCAGACTCTAGCAGCAAGAAGGGGGAACTGCAGACAAATGCCTGCTGTCTCAGCCAGATGTGTGAGGGTGGACAACTGAGATGCCATGTGAGATGTGTGACACTTGGCAGTTTGCTTATATGTACTCTGCTGATAGGGTGATTGCTGAACATCGGTGCCTGATTGGCTAAAGATTTTCAAAAGCAACAGCTGATTCTGTGAATCTCAATTTTACAAGTGTCCGACTTGAGACATCTTCAAGGCAATTTTCAGAAAGTGCTGACCACCTATCCTCTGAAAAATAAAGGCCCCTTCAAAGTGTCTTTGGTTGGTCACTCAAAAATTGGGGCACCTAAATTCATCAGTAATGTATTTAAAGCTTGGCTATAGCTGGCACATCGCCAGCTTGTCACATTACCACATGCAATGGATAATTAACATCTAAGTCAAATTAAGGTGCCCAAAGTTTTAAAATCTGACAGCTCTCTGGCACTTGAAGTGGGTGCCAGCAGCAGTCAGGGAGGCCTCATATGCTCTCAGCGGTGATGCTGCAGCAGCCAGCCAGGTAGAAACTGTTCACAAAAGAGACCGAGGCTTTGTCTACACACTGAAATTGCATAAGTTTAACTTAAAACAGTTTTTAAACATTTACTTAAACCAGTGCAAAACCCTGGCTAGACACACACACATCAGTTTAAGGGTAGCTTATTTTGATTTAGTTTACACTTAAGATAAATCAAAGTAAACCAGGTTTACATTGGTTGAAGAGTGTCCACACACCAGTTTTAACTGAATCCATTTTAAAATCACACCTTTAGTTAAATCGGCACAATCCAGCATGTAGACAAGCCCAGATATTTGTTGGTGGCACTTACAATGGAAAAGGAAACTTTCTTCTGTGGGGACAGTCTATTCTGTGGGAGAGGCTGGAAAATAAAGAAATGGAGGACTCTGCACCAAAAAAATAAGAATAAGGCAGCTGACTAAGCAGAGGCTGGAGAGAGTACCTCTGGGCAGCGATGGGGCGGGAGCGGGGGGGTCCCTTGGCTGACTCAGAATGAAAATGAGAATACAAGAGGCTACATTTGGCTTAGGGCAGGGATGTCCAACCTTCAGCCCAGCAGAGCATTTCATAAGGCCTGTGGCCTGCTTCAACACAATATACTAACAGCCGATTGATTAGCGTTTTTTCATCTTGTTTACATCATTTTAGTTTACACAAGTGTGCAAATAGACAGTACTATACAAAGAAACAACCTATCTAAATACATACGAAACAAGCTGAAAAAACATAAATCAGTAAAAGTGATTAAGTAAAATATGTAGAATCTGTTTGGCCCACACAAGGTTGTGCTTAGGTTTATATGGCCCTCCTGTGTAGTACGGTTGGGCACCACTGCCTGCGGGAGTCTTGACAGGTCAGAGTAGCCACACCATGAAAGAGTACCCGGAAAGCATTATTTAGCCAAGTCTTCTTCAGCACACATGCAGCTTAACTTTTACTTTTCAGCACTACCATCCACCTCCTCCCACTGGCCCAGCTAAACAGCAAGCACTGCTGAAATCCACTTTACGCTTCCTGATGCTAGCATATTCCCCAAAGCCCAGAACAAGGTTCAAGTCACTCCCACCTCCCTTCACCCCAATCAAGGACACAGTCAGACGGTTAAGTGGCAGTCTATTGGTATGTGCAAAGTTACTCTCTACAAAGTGCCAGTTTGATTTGGATAGTACTTTCTGTTCCTTGGCACTAAAACATCCAGCCAAGGACAGACAGCTTCAGTGAGCCAGGACTTCCAATGGCATGTTCCATCCAGCCCTAGAGAAAAGGAACCTGAGTTGATAGAAGACGAGGGATGAAATATTATGTCCTCACACTATCTTGGCAGCCCTTCAAAGGAAGGCCAACTCCTGTAACTGAGTGGGTCTCAGCTGGGGGGTTGGAGGGAAAGGCTCTCTACCACCTTCCTTCATCCAACCACCACAGCATTTTGGACTGCCACTTGTTCCATCCAGAAAAAAAACCCAAACAATCATCTCTTTGCTCAGCACCCTTGCCAGGATCATGAGGCAGCTAGTTTTAGGGACTGGGACATGGCAGTCATTCCTAGTGGTCAGAGAAGGAGTCATGTACCAGAAAACAGAGCCAAAGGTCAGAACCAGAGTCAGAGGCTAGATGCCAAAGCTAAGGGTCAAGCCAGATAAGAACATAAAAAGGCCATACTGGTTCATCTACCCCAGTATCCTGTCTTCAAACAGTTGCCAATGCCAGCGCCCCAGAGGCAATGAACAGAACAGGTAAGCATCAAGTGATCCATCCCGTCGCCCATTCCCAGCTTCTGGCAAACAGAGGCTATGGACACCATCCCTGTCCATCCTGGCTAATAGCCACTGATGGACCTATCCTCCATGAACTTATCTGGTTCTGTTTTGATCCCTATTATAGACTTGGCCTTCACAACGTCCTCTGGCAAGAAGTTCTACAGGTTGACTGGGCATTGAGTGAAGAAATACTTCCTTTTGTTTGTTTTAAATCTGCTGCCTATTAATTTCATTTGGTGACCCCTAGTTCTTGTGATATGAGAAGGAGTAAATAACACTTCCTTATTTACTTTCTCCACACCAGTCATGATTTTATAGACCTCTATCATATTCCCCTTAGCTGTCTCTTTTCCAAGCTGAAAAGTCCCAGTCTTATTAATCACTCCTCATATGGCAGCTGTTCCATACTCCTAAATCATTTTGTTGCCCTTTTCCAATTCCAATATATCTTTTTTGAGATGAGGCGACCACATCTGCATGCAGTATTCAAGATATGGGTTTATATAGAGACAATACGATATTTTCTGTCTTATTATCCATCCCTTTCTTAATGATTCCCAACGTTCTGTTTGCTTTTTTGACTGCCGATGAACATTGAATGGATGTTTTCAGAGAACTATCCACAGTGACTCCAAGATCTCTTTTTTGAGATTCGGAGCCAAAGGTCAGAATCAGAGTCAGAGGCTGAATGCCAGGGCTGAAGGTCAGAGTCAGAATCAGAATCAGAGACTCCAGCCAAGGGTCAGAGCCAGAGTCAATGTCGTAGGACAGGGGCAGGGATCAGGAACACAGCAGCAAAGCAGGACTCAGGCAAGAAGGCAGGGTCCAATGTAGCAGCCAGTCAGGGCCTCACCCAGTTGCCTCTTTCTGTCTTAAGTAGTACAGCCAGACCAACTGGTGGGTCCAATCAAGACTCCTGCGGGTGGTGCCTCTGGTGGGGCTAGGGTTCCATGAGCCACTCAGCCCAGCAAACTGCCAGAGAGTGTCTGGGATACTTGGGTTGCTTAGAGACCTGTGGACCCAGATTTAAGACCTGTGGAGCCTTACACCTATCTCTGCAGAATTGCCAGGGCAAATCCCTCCCCAGAAGGCTTGACACAGACAAGGAAATGCTGTCTTTTTCTGCAGAGAGGTTTGAAATGAAATTAACCAACTTCAGCCAGGTGTCTTGCTCCTGCCTAAGAACAGCTAACCTCACCCAATAACTAGTAACCCCAAGCCAGTGGAAAATAGAGGATCAGAGTGGGGCGGTCAGTTCCTTGAGTACTGCAGTGAAGTCAAAGACCACGATAACTGACTTCAGATGGGGGGGGGGGGAAATCCAAAGCTGCACAGCCTTGCCCAACAGAGCCAATTACCTGTTCATACAAAACCTAGACAGGCCTCCCTCTCATGGCAAGCCCAGTGAGTCGATTGCTTGCTTTGGTGATAGCAGCAACAATTGTTTGTCCTCTACAAAATCAGTCCCCCTTTCCCTCAATCATTTTCACTCCCACTACAGCCAGATATGGGTCAGGGTATTGCACCAGCCCTGTCTTTGAGTGGTGTAAATGCACGCTGTAGCTCATGGATAAAATAGGCAAAATCTCAGCCAACTAAAAAACAGAGAAAACAGTAAATGGCCCCATTGCCTGCTCACCACTATGTTCTTTCCCACCACATTTCACTTATTTTTTCCTGCATCCAAACTCACATTTTTGATAAACTGTACACTTTCCCTTATTCTTTAAATAACCGTTGTCTTCATCACCAGAAAGCCTCAGATGTTCTCACAGGCCGCCTCTCCAGCACCGACCTGTCATTAAAGAGAAACCTGGACCAGCTTCTGGCAACTTAGGAGTACCCTGAACATGCCTATCATTCAAGTTGTATTTCTCCCTCCTGTCAAACCGATTGTTTTTATATGCTAAAAATATGCATATATACTTAAACATAAAAAGCTTTTGTCTCAAAGTCCCGTAAATTTATGCCTCGTTTAACAATGCTAAAGTAACTTTTAAGATATGAGAAGTTAGGAAACATGATTGGCTACCAATGTTAACTCTTAAGAGTGTACTTGTAAGCTTCCACTCTATTCTTAACTTACTTCATAGTCTATACTGTAGAAACAGCAGTACATATGACTAGTAATGCTATGGACTCAGCTTAGACCAGGGGTCTCAAACACGTGGCCCACGGGCCGCATGCAGCCCGCAGGGCTATCACATGCGGCCCGCGAGCTCCTCCCGGCCCCCCCGCCCCGCCCTGTTTACCTGGCCGACCAGCACCGGGGGCAGGGCAGGCTCCCTGCTTGCTTGCCCTGCCGCGGCGCCGCACCAGGAAGCAGCTGGAACCCGGGGCAGGAGGGGCGCAGGGGTGTGTGGGGCTGTTGCTTCAGGCACCGCCCCCAGCAGCTCCCATTGGCCACAGTTCCCCATTCCCAGCCAATGGGAACTGCTGGGGGCGGTGCCTGAAGCAACAGCCACACACCCCCCTGCGCCCCTCCTCCCCCGGGTTCCAGCTGCTTCCTGGTGCGACGCGGCGGCAGGCAAGGCAGGCAGGCAAGCAGGGAGCCTGCCCTGCCCCCGGTGCGGGTCGGGCCGGAGCCCGCCCCCCGCACTCCTCCTGCACCCCGACCCCCTGCGCTGAGTCCCCTGCCGCACCCCGACCCCCTGCCCTGAGCCCCCGCCACACCCCACATCCCGACACCCTGCCCTGAGCCCCCTGCTGCACCCTGCACCCCAACCCCTTACCCTGAGCCCCCTGCTGTACCCCGACCCCCTGCGCTGAGTCCCCTGCCGCACCCCGACCCCCTGCTCTGAGCCCCCACCGCACCCCACACCCCTTCCTGTGCCCCCTGGCAGGGAGGGGGCAGAGTTGGGGTGGGGATTTCGGGGAAGGGGTTGGAATGGGGGCAGGGAAGGGGTGGGAAGAGGCGGGGCAAGGGCGGGGCCTCATGGAAGGGGTGGAGTGGGGGCGGGGCCGAGGGCGGCGGGGGGGGGTGTCAGTAAATGCGGCCCTCGGCCCAATGTACTAGTCCTCATGTGGCCCTCGAGGTCATTTGAGTTTGAGACCCCTGGCTTAGACCTCCCAATACCTAGAGTAGGCATGATAGGTGAGTTAAAGTTAAAGTAAAGGCGATAACTCTGTTTTCTTTCTTCTGTGGATCTAAATTAAACCCTTTAATTTATTGTAATTTGCTTTATTATCAATGGCACAATGGCCTAAGTTTTAAACCAGACATTTGTTTTCATTTGACATGGAACAATGATAATGCATGAAAGGTATTCCTGTGAACACAATGGTCATATCAGATGTCAATAATCAGGCATTCCATAGTCTTACACAGTTTGGATGTGTAAACAACAGACATTTACATCTGACAGGAAAACACTCAAACACAAATTCTTTTAAAGCTTGAATAAACAAAACTTAAGACAAACAAAATCTAGAACACATGCAGTACTCCTAGAACAAATTGTTTCGAATGTATGAACATTAAGATGAAATTATTATTTATATTTTTGATGTAAAGTATTAGTATTTTCATTAACACATGCAACTTTCTTCCTTACCTTTAGGGAATCAAAGCAAGCGATAACTCTTCCATTTTCAATCTGGCAACTTTTGGGGGGATGTGCAAATTTGCATTCCTCATCAGAGCGCGAACAAGTTCCTCTCTGAAATTGTCGGCACACTTCTAATGTCAGCCATTTTGTATCTCTTACAGGAGCAACATTCAAAGCCATGATGGAAAACTGATTTAGGTTTTGTGAATGACTATTAAGTGAATTATGCCAAGCCAATCTACAACAATTCCAAAAACTATAGTTGAGAGAGAGAGAGAGAGAAGCTCTGTGCTTTTTTTCCTATCGGCAATGAAGTAATAAATTGCTTAATGGAGCCCAATACACACAAAGCAGAATGAGCAAAGACAATTTATCAGCAAGCAGTCACTCATCAATCAATATGTCCCACTTGTAGACTTTTGGCTGCAAAAAAATCATGCTCAGTAGCATCTCTGGCTGTAAAATATCTGAGTCTCTTGATTGGATCGCTGACACAACCGTTTTAAATAAAGTTACTTCAGTGCAATGGCACTCCTTGATATAATATTAATTCTTTGCAGGCTGCTTGCTGGTATTGATTACACAGGAAAAGCAATGCAGTCAGCTTATTCGCGTCCTGGCAGTAATTCTTTCTTCAGCTTTTTTAATATGGAAGCCAATTTCACATCAAGCAATTGGCAAACCAAGACAGTTGAGGTGTCTTCTGTGACATATAAGGTCAGGGCGATGTCTAGCTGGCGGAGATAATATTTTGAAAACACATTCAGGCGTCGCAGTCCTCTCTCGTAAAAGTGACTTCACAAAGGCACTTTTTAATAATTGACCTGACAAAACAAATAAAATATCAGTTTATATTCAACCTTTTAAAAATCAACATTTTGAAAAACAACCACCACTTTTTTATCATGGACACTGAAAAAGTGCAGTTAATGCAGTAAACTAGTGCAGACTTAAATTAAACAAAATATTAAAAATCAGCCTCTTTCATGAAGTTATTCATGACAAGGGAATAACCAAATGAAACAGGTATTTCAGCAATATTCTAGGCAACAATCCAAAAATTGGAAATGACTCAAACAGATGAATGTAGAAGATACAATAATTAGGCATGCTGCTTCTGAACCAATTCAATCTAATGTGCTTAGATTCCAAAATAATGTATTAGAGCCACAGTTTCCAATTAATTTATTAGTTAGTCCTTTAGATTGCATTACTAAGTGTTGTAAACAGCTACTTATTATTTGTTCTGTTTATAAAAAATGAAGATGGTAGAATTTTGTATGAATTTCTTGTCTCTTGGGGGAAAAAAGGGGTTTTGCCTTTATAAGAGGAAAACCCGTTTCTAATAGAAAGAATGTTAATTGGATTTTTTAAAACTACAGACCATTTCTAAAAGGTTTCATGTAAGGCTGCAGTAAGCTTCTAGTTGTTTAAATGTTCTCTAAGCATTTACTTTTATTGTGAACCTAAATTGTTCCTTAATTAAAATGTATTCATGGTTCTTTTTTTGATAAAGCATAATTGAAGGCCAAAGAGTTTGACACAAATATACATAACAATACATTACTACAAAAATAAGCTTTATCTGTAGACAAGATGACTGTAGACATGATTTCTGCTCTAACTCTGCTTTTAAAACATACAAACTTGGTTGAATAATTAAGTGTTTTATTCAGATTCTACCAGAGCAAAGAAGTGATTACTTTTATTGAATAATGAAGCTATTTTGTATGCTAAGTAGAATCCACAGTCATTTTCTATTAAAAGTACATTGAGAAAAAAATAATCATATTTTATAGTACACAGTTCTATAAGAAGCTCGAACCATGCTTATAGAAAAACTGTGTATTATATGACAATATTTAATAGTGTACATTATAATGTAATTAAACACAGCATTACAGTGCATATGTACAAGGGGGTATAGTTAAGGTTACACATGCAAACTTAACTTTGGTATTTCCTGACTGAGTGCCTAACGAATATTGACCAACATTTTTTAAAATGTCTAAAGTTTGGCTTATAAATCAATATTTAGGCAACAAAGTGTCCTGATTTTCAGAAGTACGGAGCATCCAAGCAGCTCCCACTGACAGACTCAGGTGGGACTTAGAATGTGGAACAACTTGGTGAGGGGGTATTTAGAGGAGAAACTGCCCTTTGTAAGAAGGACAGGGGAAGAGTTGTTTGGGAAGCTGGAGGTTGTGGGGGGAGTGAAAGACAGAGGAAGATTCATAAACTAAAAGATTCCAAGGCCAGAGGACGTCATTGTGATCATCTAGTCTGACTTCCTATGTAACACAGGCCATAGAACTTCCCCCAAATATTCCTAGAGCATATCTTTTAGAAAAACATCCAATCTTGATTTAAAAATTGCCAGTGATGGAGAATGCACCATAACCCTTGGTAAATTGTTCCAACGGTTAATTACCCTCACTGTCGAAAAAATACACCTTATTTCCAGTCTAAATTTGTTTAGCTTCAAATTCCAGCCATTAGATCCTGTCATACCTTTCTCTGCTAGATTGAAGAGCCCATTATTAAATATCTGTTCCTCATGTAATCAAGTCATCCTTTAATTTTCTCTTTGTTAAACTAAATAGAACGAGCTGCTTGAGTCTATCACTATAAGGCAGGTTTTCTAATCCTTTAATCATTGTTGTGGCTCTTCTCTGAACCCTCGGCAATATATCAGCATTCTTCTTGAACTTTTTTTCAGAGTAGCAGCCGTGTTAGTCTATATCAGCAAAAAGAACAGGGGTACTTGTGGCACCTTAGAGACTAACAAATTTATTTGAGCATAAGCTTTCGTGGGCTACAGTCCACTTCTTCGGATGCATAGAATGGAACATACAGTAAGAAGATATTTATACATACAGAGAACATGAGAAGGTGGAAGTAGCCATACCAACTGTAAGAGGCTAATTAATTAAGAGAAGCTATTAACAGCAGGGGAGAAAAACTTTTGAAGTGATAATCCAAATGGCCCATTTCGGACAGTTGACACGAAAGTGTGAATCACTTGGTTGCCACCCCGTACCACCATCAAACCAATGGCCCGGTGGAGAGGTGGTGGGGGCCATGATACGTAAATTCGTAAATGAACACTCCAATGATTGGGACCTAGTGTTACAGCAGTTGCTTTTTGCCTACAGGGCTGTACCACATCCCAGTTTAGGGTTTTCACCCTTTGAACTTGTGTATGGCCGCGAAGTTAAGGGGCCATTACAGTTGGTGGCAGCATACTGATCTAAGCTGGTAATTAAGCTTAGGAGTTCCCATGCAGGTCCTCACATCTGTACCCTAAAGTTCAGAGTGGGGGTGAAACCTATGACATGGCACCAGAACTGGACATACTATTCCAGCAGCAGTCACACTAGCACCACATACAGAGGTAAAATAAACTCTCTACTCCTACTCAAGATTCACTTATTTACACATCCTAGGATCATAGTAGCTCTTTTGGTCACAGCATCACACTGGGAGCTCATGTTCAGCTGATTAATCACCACAACTGCCAAATCTCTTTCAGAGTCACTGCTTCTCAGAAGAGAGTTCCCCATTCTGTAAGTATGCCTACATTCTTTGTTCCCAGATGTATACATTTACACTTAGCCATATTAAAATGCTTGTTTGCTTGTGCTCAGTTTACCAAGCGATCCAGATCTCTCTGAATCAGTGATCTGTATTCTGCATTATTTACCACTTCCCCAATTTTTGTGTCATCTGCAAACTTTATCAGTGATAATTTTATGTTTTCTTTCAGGTCACTGATAATTTTAAAAAGCATAGGGCCAAGAACCGATCCCCATGGAACCCCACTGGAAACACACCCACTTCATGATGATTCCTCATTTATAATTACATTTGAAGACCTATCAGTTAGTCAGCTTTTAATCCATTTAATGTGTGCCATGTTAATATTATATCATTCTAGATTTTTAATCAAACTGTCATGTGGTACCAAGTCAAATGACTTACAGAAGTCTAAGTATATTTCATCAACACTATTAGCTTCGTCAACCAAACTTGTAAATTTAAAAAAGACATTAAGTTAATTTGACAGGATGTATTTTCCATAAACCCAGGTTGATTGCATTACTTATATCACCCTTCTTTAATTCAGTCTCTCTATTATCTTGCCCGGGATTGATGTCAGTCTGACGGGCCTATAATTGCACCAGTAATCTGGTTTACCCTTTTAAAATAGTGGCATAACATTAGCTTTCTTATGGTCTTCTGGAAATTTCCCAGTGCTCCAAAACTTATTAAAAATCAGCTTTAATGGTCCACCAAGCTTCTCAGCCAGTTCTTTTAAAAAACTCTTGGATACAAGTTATCAGGACCTGCTGATTTTAAAATGCCTAACTTTAGTAGCTGCTTTTTTAACATTCTCCTGAGATGCTGATGCAATGGACAGAGTGTTATAATATATGACATGATTTGGTCATCTGTTTTCTTCCCCAAATACAGAACAAAAATATTTATTGAACACTTCTGCATTATTATTGATAATGCTACCATTTCCACATATTAATGAACTAATACCATTGTTAAGATTCTTTTTGTTCCTAATATACTTAATTTTGCTGGCCATCGAGTTCTCCTTGTGTGTCTTTGCTTCCCTTATCAATTTTCTATAATTCATACATTTTGATTTATATTCATAACTCTAAACTTCCCATTTCTTCCATTTGTTGGACATTTAAAATGTATTTATTTATTTTACTGCTGCCTTCACTTCCCCTCTAAATCAGGTCACTTTTTAAATCAGTATGGCCTTCTTCCTTGGTTGTGGCTTTTTGGGTATCTAATTAAGCAGGGATCGGCAACCTTTGGCACGCAGCTCGCCAGGGTAAGCCCCCTGGTGGGCTGGGCCAGTTTGTTTACCTGTCACGTCCGCAGGTTCGGCCGATCGCGGCTCCCACTGGCCGCGGTTCGCCGCTCTAGGCCAATGGGGGCGGCGGGAATCGGCGGCCAGCACATCCCTCGGCCCGTGCTGCTTCCCACCACCCCCATTGGCCTGGAGCGGTGAACTGCAGCCAGTGGGAGCCACGATCGGCCAAACCTGCGGACGTGGCAGGTAAACAAATGGGCCCAGCCCGCCAGGGGGCTTATCCTGGCGGGCTGTGTGCCAAAGGTTGTCGATCCCTGTAATAAAGTATTCTTAAGCAATTTCCAACTATGGCTCACATTTTTCTGATTAAATTCTTCCTCCCAGCTGATCTGGCTCAAGATTGTTTTCAGCTTTGTGAAAATAGCCCTTTTAAAGCATCAAGTATATATATATCACTGATCTGGATTTTATTCAGTTTGCACATTATAAATATAATCAAGTCATGATTTGTATCTAAGTTACCAATAATTTTTACTTCTACGATCAGTTCCTTTTTATCTGTCAAGATGAAACAATAACTAACAGAAAATGTGGAAATGGTAGAAGTGTTAAATGAATTTTTTTGTTTCAGTTTTCACCAAAAAGGTTAGCAATTGGATGTGTAACATAGTGAATGCCAGTGAAAATAAGGTAGGATCAGAGGCTAAAATAGGGAAAGAACAAGTTAAAAATTACTTAGACAAGATAGATGTCTTCAAGTCACCAGGGCCTTATGAAATGCATCCTAGAATACTCAAGGAGCTCACTGAGGAGATATCTGAGCCATTAGCAATTATCTTTGAAAAGTCATGGAAGATGGGAGAGATTCCAGAGGACTGGAAAAGGGCAAATATAGTGCCCCTCTGTAAAAAGGGAAATAAGGATAACCCAGGGAATTACAGACCAGTCATCTTAACTTCAGTACCCGGAAAGATAATGGAGCAAATAATTAAGCAATGAATTTGCAAACACCTAGAAGATAATAAGGTGATAAATAACAGTCAGCATGGATTTGTCAAGAACAACTCTTGTCAAACCAACCTAATTTACCTTTCTTTGACAGGGTAACAAGCCTTGTGGATGGGGGGGGGAAGAAGTAGATGTGATATATCTTGACTTTAGTAAGGCTTTTGATACTGTCTCACATGATCTTCTCATAAACAAACTAGGGAAATACAACCTAGATGGAGCTACTATAAGGTGGGTGCATAACTGGTTGGAAAACCGTTCCCATAAAGTAGTTATCAGTGGTTCACAGTCAACCTGGAAGGGCATATCGAGTGGAGTCCTGCCAGGATGAGTTCTGGGTCTAGTTCTATTCAATATCTTCATCAATGATTTAGATAATGGCATAGAGAGTACACTTACAAAGTTTGAGGACAATACCAAGATGGGAGGGGTTGCAAGTGCTTTGGAGGATAGGATTAAAATTCAAAATGATCTGGACAAACTGGAGAAATGGTCTGAAGTAAATAGGATGAAATTCAGGAAGGACAAATGCAAAGTACTCCACTTAGGAAGGAACAATCAGTTGCAAACATATAAAATGGGAAATGACTGCCTAGGAAGGAGTTCTGCAGAAAGGAATCTGGGGGTCTAAGTGGATCACAAGCTAAATATGAGTCAACAGTGTAATACCGTTGCAAAAAACATCATCATCATTGTGGGATGTATTAGTAGGAGTGTTGTAAGCAAGACACGAGAAATAATTCTTCCACTCTACTCCACGCTGATTAGGTCTCAACTGGAGTCTTGTGTCCAGTTCTGGGCACCACATTTCAGGAAAGATGTGGACAAATTGGAGAAATTCCAGAAAAGAGCAACAACAACAAAAATTAAAGGTCTAGAAAACATGACCTATGAGGGAAGATTGAAAAAATTTTGTTTGTTTAGTCTAGAGAAGACAAGACTGAGGCCTGGGCTACACTAGCCGGGGAGGGTGAGGGGTGGTGGTGTTCGAACTAAGATACGCAACTTCAGCCACCCTATTCGCGTAGCTGAAGTCGAAGTATCTTAGTTCGACTTACCTGGCCGTCCTCATGGTGGCAAGTCGACTGCCGCGGCTCCCCCGTTGACTCCGCTTACTCCTCCTGCCAAGGTGGAGTATGGGCATCGATTCGGGGATCGATTTATCATGTCTAGACTAGACTCTCGAGGTCCCTTCCAGTCCTATGATTCTAGGATTCTATTAAGTCTAACATAGAATTCTCCTGAATTGGACACAGGTAGGAAATAGTCATCTATAATATATAGAAATTCCAAGGATGTTTTAGTCCTGGCAGCATGAGACCTCCAGTATATGTCACTGTCACACTGTCCAAGATCACACAGCTTTTTTCCCTATACATTACAAATAGGTCCAATGAGATTTGATGGTCTGTAGCAGACATCCACTAATATCCCATCTTGTGCTTTATCTGTTAGGACATCGATCCATAAACAGTCAGGATCATTTTCTTCTGAGTTATCAGTGACTCGGAAACAGGTAATGCCATTTTTGACATATAGTGTCATTCCCCCTCCTCTTTTGCCCACTCAATCCTTCCATAATAGGTTATAAGCACTGATTTTAAAATTCAAATCATGGGAATCATCCCACCAGGTTTCAGTAATACCGACTAGATTAAATTTATGCTCATAAATCTGCAATTCCAAATCCTCTTGTTTGTAACCCAGGCTCCTAGCATTGGTGTATAGGCAATTAAAGACTTGAGGAAGAGAAGAGTTTAAGTAGTTTGGGAGAGGTAGGCTAGACTCGGGGTATGTCTACACTAAAAACTTAAGTTGACATATATTAGGTCGACTTACAGCCACCACAGTAATTACTGTGGTGGTGTACGTCCACACTACCTTCCTCAGGTTGGTGATGCGCGTCCTCACCAGGAGTGCTTCCACCAACTTAAGAAGGGCAGTGTGGGAAGCTGAGAGCCTGGTCTCTCAGCTCTGCTGGCAGCTCCCTGCTGGGAGCCCGGCTGCCCCAGAGGCTCCCAACGGGCTGCCCCCTCCACCTCCCCATTCCCTGCCACAAGCAGGAGGGAAGACACCCAGGGCTTCTTGCCTCCCTGTTCCCCACCAGGAGCGTAGTCCAGCCATCTGGGCTTCTCTCCCTGGCTTCCAGTGGGGATCAGGGTACAGCCACCTGGGTTTCTCACCTCCCACTGGGAGCAGGGTCCAGCCGCTTGGGCTTCTCACTACAAGTGCCAGCTAGGAACCGGGGCCAGCCACCCAGGCTTCTTGCCTCGGCTCCCAGCTGGGAGCGGGGTCCAACCTCCCAGCTCTCCCGAGGAGCAGGGGGCAGCTGGGCTCTAGACGCCTGGCTTTCTTGTCCACGGGAGCTGTGAAATTGACAAGAGAGCTAACAGCCAATGTAAGTAACACAGTGTCTACACAGACACTGCACTGCCCTAACTACACTGACATAAGCCCTATGCCTCTTGTGGAGGTGGAGTTATGATGTCGGTGTCATAGGGCACTTACATCGGCGGGACAAGGCTGTAGTGTGTACAGTGATATAATTCGGTTGACATAAGCGGCCTTACATCGACCTGTGCAGTGTAAACACAGCCTGGGGTATTTGAAGGAAGTGAAGAAAAAGTCACACAGCTTTGGGAGGCAGGAATTGGATAGGGAGTGAGAGGAGAGATTGTGGAGGAAGAAGGAAGGAAGGAGACTTAAAGGAAAGGAAGGGAGAAGGAGAGGGTTTGGAGGAAAGGTATGAGAGAAGTAGCATATGGGGAGAATTGAGAGAGAAAATTTTCGGAGGAAGGGAGGACAGAGTGAAAGACTGAGGGAGAAGTAGGAAAACCCAGGGGGTTTAGTGGAGAGGCAGAAGTGAGTGAGGGGAAAGAAACAAAGGGTATATGGAATGGGATAAAGCCGACAGATTGCAGAATTCACAGGTGTGCTGCAGTCACAAGTTTCTTCCTCATGGTGTACCCTCTGTGAAGGGGTTCTCCCAACAGGTGAAGTGTGGCCTCTGAAACCCCTAGAAGAGCTCCCAGTTCAGGGACTACTATTAGTGTGTTGAGGATGGGAGAGGGTACATGGCTGGGGCAGTCCTGTGCTCTGGCTATTCCCCAGCTGCAATGCCCACAGGCGACCTTGAGTAGCCAGACACAGGAAGGAAGCTAACCAAAGTAGTACAATCATCACCAATAGAGAACTCCATGGGGGCTGGGACACTGTGGTTTTGTAGGGGAGGGTCTTTGTTTCTTCCCAACTTTGTGGGCAAAATTACTTCACTGCCTGCAATTTCTATTACAATCACTGTATCCTCTACTTGTAACACACACACACACACACACCCCATAATATAAATGTTAAATAAACAATAATACCCATTCATTGACATTCAAAATATGAAATCTTGGCAGTGAAGCTGCAGAAAACTTTAGACATGATAAAGATGAGGAATCCATGTTATTTCAAGGTTCATCCCGCTTTTATTGTCGTTTACTTCATTTTGGGTACATCTCATGCCTTTGGGTTTTGTGGGATTGAAGATATAGCCATATAACCAAAATATGCCCATGAACATAGGTTGCCACAGAGTAATGAAATAAACCCATGGAAGTTAATTTGTAGACACTAAATAATTTAGCCTCGTGCCACCCCTTGGAATGTTATCCCAATTAGGCAGATGGAAAAACCGAGGCACAGAGATAAATGCTTTGCTCAAGATCACACAGGAAGTCTGTGGCAGAGCTTGGACTAGATCCCAGATATCCTGACTCCTCAGTGCTATGTTTTAAACCTCAAGACCTTCCCTCCCTCCTCAAGGTAGGTATCATATTATTGCTTTTCGATAATGTATTTCATTTAGGATTTTCCCTTTATCTTTTAAATAAATAAAATAAACAAAAACTTTTTAAATAAAAAAAGCAGAGATGTTTAATTAGTAACCCCCCAAAAGTTCTAACTATGAGAAGAGCTGAACAACTAAACTCAATGAGTTGCAGGTATTCAACATATCACAGGATCAGGCCTTACACTTGTAGATTAACAGGCCTTGGTAGAGCTCTTAGCTGGAATGTACAGGCTTTTTTAAGCACTTCTCTATTTACACTGTCAAGCTAAATATAAAATATGAGTTCCTTTGGCCCAACAGCTTTGCTGTATCAAAGTGACAGCCCTGAGTAACGAAAAAGCTGAGGCTTCATAGATATGCTGTGCTTGTGCTTCAGTAGCGGTGGTCATGAGTACGTTCTGTTGGCCTGGTTGTGAACTAAGAACCTGATCCTTCAAACTGATATGCACAATTAATAGCCCCCAGCACAGGAGGATCCCATAGTCCCAGCACAGGTCATCAATGGAAATGGTGGTTTCAAAATTAAAACAATTTTCCAGTTATACTTAGAGCACTAAGAAATAAAAAAGCATTAGTTAGTTCTATCCCACCCAGCCCTCAGTATTATAACCACATCTAAACTGTTCCATGCCAAATGTCAACAGTAGGGCTTGATTCACAACTACCTTGTACCTTGGTAGTCATTTACAACTGAGCAAAATGGTGCTACAATAGCATTTTACACCTATTTTACACCCATTTTACACCTATTTTTGTAAATGACTACACAAGGTGCAAGGCAGGGGAGATACAGGCCCTAAATCTAATTCCAACTGGAATGAATGAATGAATGAATGGCTACAAAACACATGCACAGCAAAGACCATTCCCGTCTGCACTAGCATGTTCTTTTCCACTAGAAAGAAATGCCCATTCTGAACAACTGCAGATTCATTTATTTACTATTTATATTACAGTGCCAAACAAAGGCCCAAATCAACATTGAGATCTTAGTGTCCTAGGTGCTTTACAAACATATTACATACAAAAAAAAAATATTTAAAAAACCATTAGGTTGCAAAGTAAAGTATTCAAATGTTAGGAAATGCCAGAATTAAGGTTGCCCATGCAACCTTATAAAAATATGTCTACACTACAAATACTACAGCGGCACAGCTGCAGCTACACTATGTGTAGCATTGTCATATAGACACTTAGTATAGTGATGGAAGGGTTTTTCCCATCATTGTAGTAAATCCACTCCCTCAAGAGGTGGCAGCTGCATCTACAGTAGGGTTGCAGCCCCCTTGTGCATAACTTATGTATTATGATGCAATTTTAATTACATGGTTACATTATTTTATCCACAGGGGTCTTACCACATTTGCTTATTTTTGAGTGCTTTTGACTTTGCAACCGTTAAGTTCTTTTAATGTAGGTTTTTTGTATGTAATTTCCTACGTTTTAAAAAAAGCAAACTGAAAAAACAAATTCTATCATATGGAATGGTACTGATCCCTGTCTCGGTCATTAGCAGGGTTGGAACCTATAGACCCACAGCACAGACCTCTGCAACTTGAATTAACAGACTAACTGGTAGCAATAGTTACTCCCTGAGTGTACTAGTCATTAGAGGGGGATGAGATGCAAACTTTGGCAATGGGTTTCACTGCCATTTACTAGACTGGATGAAATTTAATGGCCTGTGATACACAGGAGGTCAGAATAAATGATCTAATCATCCTTCTGGCCTTATTTTAGACAGCAGGGGAATGCTGGATCTCAGGAATTGAGGATCTGGAGGTGTGTGCGCACTGGTTGGGATGATTTATTTGGGGATTGGTCCTGCTTTGAGCAGGGGGTTGGACTAGATGACCTCCTGAGGTCCCTTCCAACCCTGATATTCTATGACCTCTATGACCCTTCTTCTCCGAGCATATCTCCCCATCCCCCAGCCAGCTCCTATACCCCTCCGCATCAGGGAAGATAACTTCTTACTCTTCCCTGTTGCCTGGGCAACATCAGGGGGAGCAGTGAGAGCAAAGCAGAGACTATTCCCACTCACAGTTCCTGTGTTGGTGCCACAGCAACCCCTAGCATCAGGGAGCAGCGATTGCAGGGAAAGTCCTACTCAGAACTTGCAGCCCTGAGCAGCATCATACTCAATGCAGACAGCATCTTTGGAGAACTTAGCTGTCAAACTAACAAACCTCAGCAAATTCTGAAAGGTGATTTTCAGAGGCGAATAACCTTGGCCAAATGTAGGTGGATTTTCATGGGGACAACAAAAGGCATGCAGCTGACCCCAGGGTGTCCCTCTTGCCAAATTTCAAATTTGAAGGTGCTAGAAACCATTTTTACTGGAACTTTTAATGGAAAGTTTTAGACCAAATAGTTTAAAGTTTGTCAAAGCTATAAGCAACTGAAAACAGGGTCTTGTAATAGAAAGTTTTAGGCAACCCTAACTATAGGCATCACTTAATAGCACTGCCTACAAATCTGAGAACACGACAGCACCCCTGCCTTGAAGAGCTTACAGCCAGAACAAACAGATGAAAACTTAAGATCCTAGGTTGTTCTGAGCCTCGATATTCAGTGAGCTCTAGGGGCTTGCTTAGGGAAAGGTACTCTTAAATTTGACATTCCCTTCAATCTACAGTTAAGAGTAATTTGCTGAAGCAGTGACTCCTGCTAGAGATAACAGGATAAATGTAGGCAGCATGCAAAGGAATACAATCTCTCTCACAAGTCCCAGGATAACCCTAGAGATTCAGACATGGGGAGTCTCTAGCTAATGTATACATTCCTACAGGTGCCTCCCCAGACTACTGAACAGTAGTCTAAATATTGGGAAATCTGATGGTGCATGGTCCTTCCTGAATACTTTTTCAAAGCATTACTACTGGGATTTGGTCTTTAGGGAGGAATCTTGTTTCATTCAGCCTCTAATTCTGCACAATCTATTTCAAGTAAGAGATCCCAAGCTCAACTGTTTTAGGAAAATGAAGTGGAGGCTTTTTCCTTGAATCATTAGTGGTATATTATCAGTTATATATTAACACACACAGAACCTCTGTTGTGAAACAGCTACGGATGCTACATATAAATATACCTGACCCAAAAAAACAAAACATGGAAACTTAAGCCCCTTAATGGTACATGCCCTCTACTCCTCCACTCACAAGCAACACTTTACCATAACCCCTGCACAGCACAAACCAGGCACTGCAACCTTAACTCTGCACCCCTTTCACACTTCTGCGCACACACTTTTACCAAATTGTTTTCTCCTCACCACTAGTAATTGTGGCCATTTGGTGTAGTAGTAGGTTGTTTCGAGAGAGGTAGATTGGTAAGGATGTGTACAGAAAAAGGATTAAAGGGGATGATGAAAAGCTAGTACAGAAATAAAAGGTTTGATATTGTGATCCATCCAAAGCCACTATTATGGCTAAAACCCATATAGCAGAAACACAGTAATGTTTCAGAATACACATAGGCTAAACACTTTTTCCAGCATGCTTCTATTACTAGAGCTATCCTGTTTGTAACGATTACTCGGTAAAACAACACTCTTACATCTATAACAGAAGTGCTAATGTAGTATAATAAAAGCACTAATAAAATAAGAAGATAGAAGCTCTAGGTTGTGGGGGCTGTGTGCTGAGCCAAGCGGCCTGCTAGGCTAGGCGGAGAGTTTACTAATGAAGCTCTAGCCTGCAATCTTTTGATCCACAATCCCTTTAGGTTCCCTGGAGAAGGAGGAGGCGCTAACTCAGGGAGAATAGGGGTTTAAAAAGCCAGCTCCTAAGCAATGAGAGGAGCTAGCGAACAGTAGGGTGACCAGATGTCCCGATTTTATAGGGACAGTCCTGATATTTGGGGCTTTGTCTTATACAGGCACCTATTACTCCCCACCCCCGTCCCGATTTTTCACACTTGCTATCTGGTCACCCTAGCGAACAGGGGATTTTTACAGTGGAGTTTAGAGAGGAAGTGCAAGAGGCAGATATGCCTAATCAACATACTCCAAACTTAGGCTAATAGCCTCCCATCCCCACGCTCCCCCCAAAAACACATAAAAAACAGAGTAAAAATAATGCAGGCAGAAGTCCAGCAACAGAGTGGAGGCTATCCAGCTTATTTCATATAGTGCAAGCAGCCCATTACCCTCAGAGAGACAGTACGGGCTCTTGAGACTGGAGTGGCTGAACTAGCAGAGCTAAGGGGGGAGAGAGAGACAGACGAGACTTTCAGGGACACAATACAGCGGTTCCATCCCCAGTCTGATGACCTCTGTGCTATTGAGGAGGATGAAAGTCTCGGGGAAGGAGATGTCATGGTATGCTCTTGCACTGAGGTTACCCCTCCAGGGAACCCTGTTACTAGGAAGAGCCAGGTAATAATTTAATTACTATTAGAAAAATAGTTGGGTTTGCAATGACTGGGAGAACTGCATGGTAAACTGCCTGCTGGGTGCGAAGGATGAGGATCTCACAAGACATCTAGATGGATTTGCATGCAATGCTGGGGAGGAGTCAGTGGTCATGGTACATGTAGGTACCCATGACATAGGAACAGGTAGGAGAGAGGTCCCAGAGGCCAAATTTAGACTACTAGGTAAGAGATTAACGTTCAGAACCTCCATGGTAGTATTCTCCAAAATGCTTCCAGTTTCATGTGCAGGATCAAGAAGATGGGCAGAACTGCATGGTCTCAATGTGTGGATGAGACAATGGTGTAGGGAGAAGAGTTTTAGGTTTATTAGGAACTACCTATTATATTTAATTTTACACACCAGTAGTTTGGTTCTGTTTTGGTTTAGGTGGAGCTCATCCTTCCTATATAGGCTCTTCCTTCCCCTTTCCCAGGGGTTGACCTTTTGGGGAAGGAGGAGCCTATTCAGGAAGGATGAGCTCCACCTAAACCAAAATAGAACCAAACTGCTGGCGTGTAAAATTAAAAAGGTTGCAGAGAATTTTTTAAACTAAGGGCTGGGGGAAAGATGATAGGTGTGGAGGAGCACACGGTTTGGGCAGAGACATCCCTTAGGGACTAATTTATTAATGAATAAAACTCTATATGGTAGTAAAGAGGATAGGAAAGAAGTTGGAAAAGGACAGGTAGTGAGGAACAGTCAAATATAAAACAGTCCCATTTAAATATAATAGATATGGGCAAGCAACTAATTAGTGACAAAATGTACAAGTGTTTATATCCAAATGCCAGAAGTCTAAATACTAAGATGGGACAACTAGAGGCCTAGCTTTAAATGAGGATATTGATATAATAGGCATCACAGACACTTTGTAGAATGAGGATAACCAACGGGAAGTGGTAATACCAGGGTACAAAATATATAGGAATGACAGAGTAGGTTGCATTGGTGGGGGAGTGCCACTATATGTGAAAGAAAGCATAAAGTCAAATAAAGTAAAAATCTTCAATGAATCAAGTTGTACCATAGAATCTTTATGGCGAGAAATTCCACCTTTGAACAATTAGAGAATAGCTGGTGAAATATACTCCTGACCAGGATAGTGACAGTGACTGTGAAATGCTCTGGGAGATTAGAGAGGCTACAAAGTCAGAAAACGCAATAATAATGGGGATTTTCAACTATTCTCATATTGACAGGGTATTTGTCACCTCAGGGGGGGATGTAGAGATAACATTTCTATACACATTAAATGACTGCTTCATGGAGCAGCTTGTCCTGTCATCCACAAGGGGAGAGGCAATTCCTGATTTAGCCCTAAGTAGAACATAGAAGCTGGTCCAAGAAGAGAATATAGTTGAACTGCTTGGTAATAGCAACCATAATGTAATTAAATGTAACATCCGGGGGGGGGGGGGGGAAAGGGGGGGGGAAGNGGGACAGTTAAAAGGGTGAAATGCCTGCAGACTGCATGGAGACGATTTAAAAACACCAAAATACAGGCTCAAACTAAACATATATTCCAAAGGTAAACAAACAAACAGTAAGAGAACCCCAAAAAATGCCACGATATATATAAATCCATAGTTCGTCCAAACCTTGAATACTCTGTGCAGTTCTGGACGCCTCATCTCAAAAAAGGTAACTAGAATTGGAAAAGGTACAGAGATGGGCAATGAAAATTATTAGAAGCATGGAAGAGCTTCCATATGAGGAGAGATTAAAGAGACTGGGACTGTTCAGTTTAGAAAAAAGACAATTAAGGGACAATATGTCAGAAGTCTATAAAATCATGAATGCTATAGTGAAAGTGAATAGGGAAGTGTTCTTTACCCCTTCACATAACACAAGAAGCAGGGGTCATCCAATGAAATTAATAGGCAGCAGGTTTAAAACAAAGAAATACTTCTTTACACAATGCACAGTTAACCTGTGGAACTTGTTGCCATGGGATGTTGTGAAGGGTTCAAAAAAGAATTAGATAAATTCATGGAGGATCAATCACTGGCTGTTAGCCAAGATGGTCACGGATGTAACCCCATACTCCGAGTGTCCCTAAACCTTCAACTGCCAGAAGCTGGGATTGGACGACATAGGATGGATCACTGCAAAATCACTGTTCTGTTCATTCCCTCTGAAGCAACTGGCAGTGACCACTGCTAGAAGACAGGATACTAGGGCCAGATGAACCATTGGTCTGATCTAGTATGGCCATTCTTATGTTATGTTCTTATGCTTGCTTGTGTACACAACAGGCAGAATATGACAGAGGGACTGTTTGCTGTATTTACCGCTGTAACTTGCCAGACAGATTCCCTAAATAAATCTGATATGCCTAGCTGGAATTCCCTAAGTAAATCTGAACCGGGAAACAAACAACTATTGGGTGTGACCTCTCACAAATAAGTAAAAACTTATACAACAATGCTTGGTAAAGATTTAGTTTTTAAAGGAAATTTTAAAGGACACTTTTTCTTGGTGATCATTAGATTTTTGTTTGTAGCTGCATGGCTAATTTTCATTTCAAACCCTTCAGGATATCACTAGGGGTAAAGGAATACTATTGGGTAGCTTAGACCCAAAAGGTAATGTAGTTTTGTTTTGTTGTTTGGTTTGTCTTTGAAGTTTAACAAAATCTAAACTGTTTTCCAAAATTTTATTTTTAAAACTTCATTATTCTTCATCATTTACATTGTGGTAACATTCCCAGGACTAACCAGAATGGGGGTCTCTAAACCAGTGCATAAAAAAAACAACCCACCCACCACCCTCCCTATGACATTAAGATTAATTTCTTTTCCTGCAGGCTTGAGTTTCATTTTTCAAACATCAAACAATTCAACATAAGCTCCACATACAAACCAGGTCCTCCCCTACTCTCTACGGAGCTCCCTTCCCAGGAACTCTGCTCAGGAGCTAAGGAGAAAGAATCTCCCTGTTCCTTTCCCTGAACTCAGGCTGTTCTTTCTATCCCAGCAGGCCTGGTTCAGAAACTCACCTTTATACCCTGTGATCCCAGGACTTATTCCCTTCACCAGGGCAGGTGGTCTGAGCCTAGGTCCTAGGACTATGTGCAGCTGACCCTCAAGCCCCTTTAAAAGGTCAGCTCACCCTGTGATAGCAAAGAGCCTTGCACAACGGGGCCTAACACATTAAGACAGTGTCCGTCTCAGAAATTTACAGTCCAAAATACAAGAACAGATTATAAAAATAAATAATCATGGTAGTTGGCACACTTGTTAGTTTCATGTTTCATTGTATTATATTTTTTACAAATATAAAACATCAAAGAACAGTGTTTTGTCTGAGTTAAACAACTGAAACACCTTAGCATTGTGTTAGAACATGGAGATCAGAAAACTAAACAATGAATGCTGTGGGTCAGTGTAAATGGTGGATTCTCTGTAACTTGAAGTCTTTAAATCATGATGTGAGGACTTCAGTAACTCGGCCAGAGGTTAGGGGTCTATTAAAAGAGTGGGTGGGTGAGGTTCTGGGGCCTGCAATGTGCAGGAGGTCAGACTAAATGATCATAATGGTCCGTTCTGGCCTTAAAGTCTGTGAGTCTATGAACCTTGGGTATTGTCCTAACAAAGCCAAACAAATGAAATGTTGATTTTGTGTCTTCCTAAAGAACCAATCTCTAACATCTACAGATATATCCCACACTTTCTGGTATTTGTAAAAGAGAATGTATATAGTAGGTTAATATAAACATTTTTGTATGACTGGACAATTAAAAACTGGATTAGGTAGCATAATAACTAACTGCTGTTTAAGTCATTATGCAGTTATAAAAATAATGACTTCAGGTGTGGAATAAGTACTAATGGGCAGATGAACTGTGAAAGAAAAGGAAAAGGTAAAAACACCTTATGCTACTGTGATTGATCTTGCTAAAAACATATAAGACAAAAACTGCAGCTGACCTGTTTAAAAACAACAACAACAAAGCCTTTCATAAAGTCCCACCAGCTCTTTGATGGAAAATAAGAATGGAATATGGCTCTACTGCTACTGCAATATTTTTAGAAAAACATCAAATTTAAATAATAGAAAACAGTCACATATTACTTTCTTCCACAAATTAAAACTAAAATCTATTTAGTCTTTCATCTATTTTTGTTAGCATATAATCAGCCTTGAGATTGTGCCTGAATAAATCTGAGTGAGCTGTTCAAAGAGAAAGAAAAAACGATAATCCACCTGTAAGAGGGGCAGTACAGTGGTATGAGTAAATGGCTGGGAGCCAATAATTCCCTAATTCTAATCCCAGTTCTTTTGCTAATTTGCCTTGTGCCTTAGTCAAATCACTTTAACCTCTCTATCAGTTTCCTCATTTGCAAAATGGTAATTATTATTATTTACAGGACCCATCCTAGAAAGGCATTATAAATTAATTTAATGTCTGTTATGCAACCTGAAGATGTTCACTATTATATAAATTACCACTAAAATAAGAAATTTTAAGAGTTAAATCTTTATTTTAATTTCACTAGTATAAAGTCCCTGAGATGGATGGTTCAGACTTGTATTTATCAATGTGACCTACAAATATCAGTTTCCTTAAATGAGTCATATCTTACTTGCCAAGATTACTAATCTGATATGTTGACCCTTTTGCTACTATAACCAAGGTTCAGGTTTTTTACTATGCCCCAAGCTATTTACAGTAGAGCAATGAGCTTATTAAGAAAATCTATTGGGTTTATACTTTAAAGCTGGCTTTACAGTATAACAACACATGCCCGATGTCCTTTGGGGAAAGAGGAAAGAACGTATCCCACCAACTGTGTAATAACGAGATTTATGATAATACACTGGCATAATTCAAATGAATGTACGCACAACTTTTCAAGCACTTCATTGTATTTCTTTGCTAAAGGACTATGTGTAACAAAGCTTCAGAAAACATTTCAAGTGTCTGCACAGCTGACTTGGAGACACAAGGATATTTTGCAGCACTGATGTCTTTACAAGTATTGTTGTTGAAATGGACTCATACTTGTTCCACTTTAGCTACAATTCAATGCAACACCAGACAATTGCTTTTACTTTTTCCTTCAAATATTTTTTATATTTACAGTAATTTCCCTCATACGCCACTATACCTTTTACTCCTTTTCTGATTTTGTATCATTCCTCTTTATCACTTCACCATTTTTTTTTATTTTTTTTTGGTAAGTTAAAGGAAAGCCAGCTTTTCAGTCACTATGTAGAGATTTCATCTGTAAAATCCCGCAGAAGAGTTGTGGACAATGGTTAATAATCCTTGCCAGAGATAACTTATCCCTGGGCCTCTCTTGGACACCAATGCTTTGCTTTTGGCAAACTGCCTTGAGTAAATTCCCAAAGGAGGGTACGTTAGGAGGGCCCACGCACGTCAAATTACAGAAGTTGGTCATTCTGCTATACTAACAACATTATATTTTTCACGAATGTACAAACATTTCTAGAAAAGTGTTCCTAATCAGCCAGATTCTGGAATATGCTCTGACCCTTTTATACCATCAGCCTAGCACAGAGAGGCTACAGCAGAGGTGAAAGCAGCCCCAAGATGACCCCAACAAAAGCATTTTCCCAACAGCTCTGCTGCCTCCCCAGTTCAGCCCACACTATAGTGGGTTCTCTAGGGAGGGTTGAGGTATAACTAGAATACATTGCTCTCTGGCTATTCTTACTCAGAATAATGTCCCCTAAGGAGCTGTTACAAGATGACACAATATAGAACAGTTCTTAGACTGCTCTAAGTTTCATCAAGGACCTGCCTCCTACTCCAATTCTATGCCAAGTGCAGGAATGGAGCAATGGAGAATCTGTTCCAATAGATCTGTATGACAAATGATGTCACCTCCCTATGAGAGAGTGGGTCAAATTGTGAATTCCATTCTGTATGGTAACATCCATTTTAGTTTATGACATTCATTTTGTGTAATGTGCTGAACTCATGTCTAATCTTAGCCAATGCAAGGTTATGATGATGTATTCCAGTAGGCTCACCTACCCAGGAAAGGTGCTTGACCCTTCACTGAAAGATGATCCCAAAGAAGCCATCAAGCCAACAATCTAGAGCCACTAACTCTGTCAATCAACTATTGGCCCATCCCCATGGAACAATGGACACTCTCCACAAGAGCTTGGGGCAAGAGGAAGAGACCAGCATATCAGTGGAGCACACAGCAAAAAGGGACAGACTATATTTAAGAATGAGTTGCTTCTCTGTGAAGGGGGCCATTCACCACCACATGCAAGAAGAATGGGCTGGAGAGAGAGATGGCAGAATGGCCTCTGCCTAGCCTGAAACACTAACAAGACCTCAGACATACAGAAGGGATGAGATTAAGTTAGCAGAGGGTGCATCTTAGGCCTTTTGTTATTTTGCAAAGTTACATAACTCTCTAGTACTTTTTAAGAGTAAAATGAGTGTGGTTAACAAATTCCTTTACTAAGCCTTTGTTTCCTGCTTGCCTCTCATGTTGTCCCAAAAGGTGTCAGACTAGAAGCTGGAGCACCCACAGCTAGATGGAACCCTGAAGGCCTGTGTGCAAGCAATAAGGGATGGGGAACAGGGGGGATCTGAGGAGGCTGGATTGCAGAGTCCTAAGTCGTGAGGAAGGACTCAGACAAGAGGTCTGAACCTTGGAGTCTGGAGACCCAGAGTTAGCAACAGGGACTAGACTCAGCCCAGACCCTGCTGGTTTAGAAGCACATGGGATCCAGCAGTTGGGTCCACTTACAACACAGACTGGTGACCTTCTGGAAGGGAGATTGGGCCAAGTTATATCATCCCCTTCTTGCTTTTGGTTATGAGGAATCATTTTTGTTTTAATTAGAAAAAACTAATCAATAGATTCCTCAGCCCCTCACCCTGCCTCTTTGCAAGACCATATAGAGCACACATGCAACTCTCCAACTTGTCCATTCACACTGATGCAGAATGGATGAGCTGATGTTGGATCAAACCCCAAAATGGGATCTATACCAGTCCATCTTCCTATTCATCATCATGATTTTCAAGGCAAATCCCAGAGGGATACAGCTTACTTTATATCGAGCACCACCCAGATCATTCTCCTAGCTGGATGTTCTATGTCTTTCACTGGCAATCACATCACCAAAGCTTTTGGCAACCAAGTGATCACTGACTAACTCCTTAGTAAACATGGTTTGTAATTCACTAGTCTCCCATCCTAATAATACGTCTGTATCAAGAAAGCTGCCAAAATAAAACCAGTACGATGGAGATGGTTACTGGGTTCCGCCACAAAATACAGGATCTTAAAAATGTAGGGCTGCCAGGGGCTTCAAGAGGTCATCTAGTCCATCCCCCTGTGCTTAGGCAGGCTTAAGTATACGTAGACTATCTCTGACAGGTGTTTGTCGAAGCTGATCTTAAAAACCTCCAAGAACAGGGATTCCACAGCCTCCCTTGGTAACATGTTCCAGTGCTTAACCATTCTTATCGTTAGAAAGTTTTTCATAATATTAAACTAAAGCTCCTTTGCTGTAAACTAAACTGATTACTTCTTGCCCTACCATTGGTAGATGTAGAAAAAAATTGATAACTTATCTTTATAACAACCTTTTACATATTTGAAGACCTATATCCCCCCTCTGCCATCTCTTTTCTAAATTTAATGTGTCCAGTTCTTTCCATCTAATCTTGTATGTCATGTTTTCTAAACCTCTTGTAATTTTTGTTGCTCTCCTCTGGACTTGCTCCAATTTGTTCACATCTTTCTTAAAGCGTGGTGCCCAAAACTGCTCATTTCTGATCTTGTCCTGACACTTAATATGGAACAGTTGATGGTGACCACAAAACCTGAATCCTCCACTCTTCAGCCTTCCTCAGTGCACACATTTCACTGTCACACAATAAAGATGGCAAAAACATGGTTCACAACTTTCTTGGTGAGTTATCTCAGATGTGTAACATAGTCCCATGCTCTCCTCCCCAGATCACTACAGATGACATCCCAGACAAAGACGGAAATGGGTTTTATTTCAGGTTCCAGGACCTGTTAACCCTGGGAACAGGTGCTGTCACTCTGACGATTTGGAGAATCTGTCTGTACAGTTGGTGAATTCTGTCTGTGTTTAGGAACTTTGCATCTCTCTTTACCAGACTGCAGCCTCTCTTGTGGATGTGTGATTCTCTATCTTCTTTACTGTCCTGTTACCATGTTGGACCAGAATTGGAAAAGTGAGTGGCAAAGGAATGACAAAACAGGGTTATTGACCTAAGCACCTGACCACTGAAAGGCAATCAGTCTAGACAAAAGACTGGCTCCCAACCAGGAGAACTGGTCTGTCAGGGGAGAGGTCACCTAGCAACAAAGTCATCTGGTAGGACTCTGTGGTCACCTGTTCAGGTGAAACAGGGAGCTACCCAACAGAGGGTCTGGAAGGTCACAAAGGGCAGAAGCTTCTTTGCTTGCTTTCCCTCTTTGACCATTTTTCACCAGTTTAAGATGAGGGAAGCTGCTGCTAGAGCCAGATGAGGCAAGAGAGGCAGGGGAGTGGAGACTCTGCCTACCTGAACACAGATGACACCCCAAGGAAAGAGTGAACTAGAGTAAGGGAAATGTGTGTAGCGTTTATTATGTTTGTACAGATCTGTGTAAGTCTCACATGATTAAGTAAAGAACAATGTGTTAGAATTCTGAGTTAAGTGCCTGTGTGTTACATGCTACACTTATCACTTGGTCCCTTGAAGAGTTAACCCAGATGTCTCACACCTTTGGGGGATGTTCTCTGAGAAGGTGTGTTTAAGCTCGGTGGCTGGGGGGGGTCAGCACTGGCCCTGGAGGCCAAAGGCAGGTAGGCTCTGGGGCTCCATTTCTGTGAAGGAGCAGCAGACTGACAGTTGATGCTCAGGAAATGTGCCAGAGATGCCAACAGAGGAAAAAATGCTACAGCCTGCTGAGACCTCGGGATCCAGAGGTTTGGATTCCACCACAGTAATCTGGTGGCATTTAGTCAAATCCCGTTCCACAGACAGCCATCTATCTGAAGCTCAGAGAGAAAATGCTTCCCTTCAACAACTGTGCAAGACAGAGATTTTGGCCAAGTTATAAATGTGCTATTGCAGTCACTGCAGATGATGACTTCCATAGTCATTTAGTGCACATTTAGTTCTCTCAGATTTTTAGGTCGTGACCCTTTTATTGTGATGTGGAACACCGCTATTGAACTTCCCTCACATTTGAACTGATACAAGAAGGCACAGGAGATGGCTCGTTTCTTACTTGTTAATTTGATTTTTCAAATACATCCATGCCAGTCTAGATATGCCCCCTTTGTTTTGTTGTGTTGGAGGAGTTGGGGCTGTATGGAAATTCTGTTTTAATCGCCTTTTTCTTTTCAGAAAATTAATTTTTTGTACTTCTGACAGTGTCATTAATCACAGTGGGAGCAGAGGACCTGCACAATTAAACCCTAACAATTTATTCAGTTTATAGTAATGATGTCAAAATAGCACAGATTTTATTTTCTGTCCCCATTTGCAAGATGCTAGGCATGTGCTCAGGGCTGCTAGCCTGTCCCTCCACTCATGCTGCCACGGCTACCCTCTATTTTTAACAGGCTAACTCCAACAAAGCTAGCACAGATCTGTCTCCCCGACTAGGGAATTACACTACCAGCTCAAAGTGTAGACATACCCTCCGATGGTAGAGGAGGACTTGCAGAAACCAAATTAAAAACAGACAAGATGTTGCCTTTTCAGATTTTGAAACAAAAATGATACTGTAAAAGTGATTAATGTACTAAATCTTCAATTTTATTTTTGTTAGAGTAAAATATTAAGAGAGAATAGACTCAAAACAAAAAAACTGAAATGAAGTATATTAAGACCATTTTGGTCATGGCTTTTTAAAATATTTTACAAGCTCTTAAACCAGGTATGACGCTCCTTCAAGTCAACGGGCTTTCAAGCCACTTAACATTTTAAATAAATAGAAATCCCTCCCTACCTGACATCCACTGAGTTAAACCATATAGAATGGAGACAATGAATACAAAACTTTTCCCCTCTAGCTTTTTTCATTACCCTTTTCACATAGTGACTAGAGCTGGTCAAAACTCAGGGCCATCTGTTCCTCAGGAAGTATCGACATTTTTAAATTTGACAAAATTGATACATTCCTGCAAAATGTTTCGATTTTCCAGCAACAAATTTTTGACCAACTCTAAGGGCTGGTCCACACTAGGGGCGGGATCGAACTAAGATACTTCGACTTCAGCTACGCTATTCGCGTAGCTGAAGTCGAAGTAGCTTAGTTCGAATTTGGCGCGCTTACCTCGCGTCCGCGCGGCGCCGCGATCGAAGTTCGCGGCTCCCACGTCGACTCCGGTAACTCCGCTCGCCCTGCAGGAGTACCGGAGTTCGAAGTAGCGCGTTCGGGGATCGACTTATCGCGTCCAGACAAGACGCGATAATTCGATCCCCGATAGTTCGATGGCTACCCGCCGATGCGGCCGGGTAGTCTGGACGGGGCCTAATAATGACCATAGAGATTCAACTTCTGCTTCTGCTGTGCACCTTTAGGAGTTTATGCATGATTCCGACACCAAAAAGGCCGAACTAGCAAATCAAAAGATGGCTTTGGGCAAGCAGAGTTGCCAGTCATATTTTAATATAAAATTAGAATTTAAAAAAATAGGAGAATACTTATAGTTATGTTGCTTACTTAAAGAAAAACTAAACTTGCTTACTGCTTTAGTCCTATATAGGTCCCGTAATCTATATTACATTAAATGTATATTGGACAATACTTATTCATCTCTCCTAATTCCTATACTAAACTCTAATCTAAAAACTAAATTTGACCATGCACAAATCTCACCTTGGCGCACCACACACTATTTTTAAGGCAAAGTATTAGGCTGTTCCTAGCGCTTCTTTCCTCCAAACAGGTTTTGTGTTTCAAGATCTTATTTCTTTCAGGCAGATGCACTGTATGGCAAAATTCTTGTCTAAAGAATGAATACTAAAAAAGTCAATCAGGGATAATATTTTCTGTCAATTTTTAAATATCAGAAAGCAAAGAGGTGTGACTGCTGTGATTATGCTTAAGTATGGTTCTACCCTGAAAAGTGACTTAGTCAAAATGATATTGTGGGTTTCTGTATTCATTGTGTCTCACTGATTTACATATAAAATTTGCTTAGCTTGCAAGTAAAAAGATTGTATCTTTTCTACCTGCCAGCCCCACAAACACACACTGAGCTCTCTGTCAGTCAGTCAATCTGGGTTCTTTCCACTTCACCAGGATTAAAGGTTTTGCAGCCCAAATTATGCCCACGTTTACAATATTTGGTTCTAATAGAAAAACCTACTTTATTACCCTCACCACCATGATGTGCAGTTTCTAGAAATCCTAAAGACTCATTTAAAAGCCTTTATACTCATCAAGTAATCCATCTGCCCAAGGCTTCAGATAGTAGTAAAGATGGTACCAGCTGAGGGCAACGGGACACAACTGCCTATCCATGCTACTCTAAAAAGTCATTATACTCAGAAAAGTTGGGGGCCGACAGAGTCAGACACTTAGGCTTGCACAGTACAGAGGAACCAAACAGCGGAGGTACCAGTGGTAAAGCTGCATCTGACAGTATCGGCCTGGAACAATGTTTCTCCTTGCCCTCTTTGTCACGTCTGGACAGTATCAAAGCTTGGTCGGAGCCGTGTTTGCTCTTGGAAAAGCTCTGCGACTTTCTAGCTCTACCAGCACTGCAGGAGTCCTTTGTCTCTATGGCACCAAGCCAAGAGGTCAAAGCTTCTGAGACAGTCGACCTACTGGAAGACAGGTCTTTTAGGAGGCAGAACCCTGAACCAGTAGGGGAGAAAAGAGGCCCAGAGATGACAGGTTATATGACATGGCATACAAGTCTGATAAACACCTGGAGTACCAGGAAGGAGGGGAGGAGCAGGATAGGGAGTGAGAGGACAGAATGGTTGCCAATTTCCTCCAACATGACCAAAGAAACAGGGATCAGGCTGGGACACTGTTAAAACAGCTGATCTCTCTGACAGCCACCAGGTTCCTGTACCAACTCCAGTGACAATGGATTCTCTTCCATGCTACCATATCCTACAGCCAGTGCAGTCACTAAAAACTCAGGGGTTGTGTGGGCTATGAACTGGAATGATCTGATATACCCTGTGCACTACACCCCTGTAAAGCAGCATCCAAAAGTCAACACATTCAACCAGGAGGAGGAAGAACAGGTGGCACAGTTCTGACATCCAGTCCACTACCAGTGAGACTGTGGAGCTTGGACTTCAGTTAACTGGCACTGTTTTGAACACAGTTATACTTTATTTCACTTGGCACACTTGTAAATAGTTTTTGTGGCCAGGCAGCTGATATGCCTGCAATGGTTTTCTGGATATTTTAATACCTTTGGTTTGGTCAATAAATTAGTCTGATTGTACAATACATTGGTACGTGGAAAAAGAAGGGAAAAATCAGGAAATTGTATTCAAAGCTTTTAATAAAAGTTTAAAACTCTTATAATCACATAAAACCAACAACAAATCAGAAGTTAGCAAATATATTGATATGTATACAGCATTACAGTCCCCCATGACAGCATCGCATTTCCATATCCACTGCACCTGGCAATACAAGGATGTAGGTGCACAAGGCATGCCTTATTTCCCTTGCTCTCCTGGACCAAGTCCCAACAATGACAGATGCACTTTCTGGTGGCCTGTATTGGGACTGCAAACCAGCAGTGTTTTGAGCCCACTCCATATGAGAACTCTCACAATTAGCCTCACAGACATTGTACAGGACACAGCATACCATACAGCACTGGCCACACTGGCTTCCAAATGAGTTGGCAGATAGTGCCATCTTGTCTTCAGCCAATCAAATGTGCACTCCACAACCACTCAGTGTGTAATTAAATCTTCTGCCAAATGCTCTGAGATCTGAGTACAGTTTCATGAGCTACAGCAGTAGAGGGTAGATAGGGACCCATAAAACAACAGTGGGTATAGACACCCTGATAGCCATACCATGTAGCGGTAATACAATCCCTGCTTGTCCACAGGGTGGGTGCAAGGATGTTTCGCGCCCTAGGCAAAACTTCCACCTTGCGCCCCCCCCACGGCCCCCCCGCAACAGCTCCCCCCCACAGCAGCTCCCCCCCAGCCCGGGGAGCCGTGCGCCAGGTCCCCGTCCCAGCTCACCTCTGCTCCGCCTCCTCCCCAAGCACGCCGTCGCTGCTCCACTTCTCCCGCCTCCCAGGCTTGCGGCGCCAATCAGCTGTTTGGCGCCGCAAGCCTGGGAGGGAGAGAAGCAGAGCGGGGCGGCGTGCTCAGGGGAGGAGGCAGAGCAGAGGTGAGCTGGGGCAGGGAGCGGTTCCCCTGCGTGCCACCCCCTCCTTACTTGCTGCAGGCGGCCCTCCCCAAGCCCCCCTGCCCCAGCTCCCTCCGCCTAAATGCTGACGACGACCGGGGCGGCCGAAGATCTGGCCGCCGCAGTTGCCGCCGAAGGACCCAAAATGCCGCCCCGCAAATGCTAGTGCCCTAGGCGACCGCCTAGGTCACCTAATGGGTTGCACCGGCCCTGCTTGTCCACCCATGTAAATATCACATCTTCTCAGCACTCTGCCATCATGCATCTTGCCAGTATATCCCATGTTGGTGTTTATGAACCTGTCTGTGGTTGACCAATGCCTGCAGAACAATGGACAAGTGCTTTTTGCTGCTGACGTATTCATCTTCTCCTTGAGGCAGGCCAAAACATGGACATGTGAGTGCCATCAGTAGCCCCAGTGCAGTTTCTCTCAAAGCCAGCTATTATTTCAGGTACATTGGCTGTGTCCATCACCTGTGGATAGACTACAGGATTCATCTTCTCACAAACCTCCACCACTACAGTACTGGGAGTAGACTTGCCAACACCAAACTGGTTTGTGACAGACCTGTAATAGTCAGGGGTAGCCAGCTTCCAGATAGCAACAGCAACCTACTTTGGCACTGGTATAGAACCACAGAAATGGAGAGCAGGAAGGGACCTTAAGAAGTCTTCAAGTCCAGCCACCTGTGCGGTGGCAGGTCCAAGTAAACCTAAACCATCCCTGACAAATGTTTGTCTAAATAGTTTTTTTAAAACCTCCAATGATGGGGATTCCACAACCTCCCTTGGAGTTCTAGTCCAGCGCGTCACTACCCTTATAGTTAGAAAGTTTTCCTAATATCTAAACTAAATCTCCCTTGTTGCAGATTAAGCCCATTACTTCTTGTGCTACCTTCAGTGGACATAGAGAACAATTAATCATAGCACTCTTTATAGCAGCCCTTAACACATTTGGAGACTTATCAGGTCTCCCCTCAGTTTTCATTTCTCATGACTAAACATGCCCAGTTTGTTTGTTTGTTTAACTTTCCTCTGGTGTCCAGAACTGGCTGGGCCTCACATGTGCCAAGTACAGTGGGATAATTACCTCCCATCTCTTACATTCGACACTCCTATTAATACATCCCAGAATGATATCAGCGTTTTTCACATCTGCATCACACTGTTGACTCATTCAGTTGCTGAGCCACTATCACCCTCAGATCCTTTTCAGCAGTAATACCACCTAGCCAGTTATCCCTTATTTTGTAGCTGTGTGTTTGATTTTTCCTTTCTGAGTGAAGTATTTTGCACTTGTCTTTATTGAATTTCATCTTGTTGAATTCAGACCAATTCTCCAATTTGTCAGGGTCATTTTGAATTCTAACCCTATCCTCCAAAGTGCTTGCAACTCCTCCCATCTTGGTGTTATCTGCAAATGTTATAAGCATGCTCTCCACTCCATTATCCAAGTCATAAATGAAAATAGTGAATAATATCAGACCCAGGACTGACCCCTGGCAGGACTCCACTAGATAGCCCACCCCCTCCAATTTGACAGCAAACTGCTAATAACTACTCTTTGAGTATGACCTTTCAACCAGTTGTGCACCCACTTGATAGTAACTTCATCTAGACCACATTTCCCTAGTTTGTTCATGAGAATGTCATGTGAGATTGTCGAAAGCCTTACTAAAATCAAGATATATCACATCTACAGCTTCCCCTTATCCACTAGGCCAGTAACCCTGTCAAAGAAGAAAATTAGGTTGGTTTGGCATGAATTGTTCTTATATGTTCTCCCTCTTTTGTGTGTCCTGGGGCCAGAGAATCGGATGGAGAGGAGCGAATTCCTCACAGAGCTCCATGAAGGTCTGCTTCCTCATGCGGAAGTTCTGGACCATTGCTGCTCATCCCAGGTCTCCGTGACAATGTATTCCCACCATGTTGTTCTAGTTATTTTGCACCAGAAGTGGCAGTCTGCCCACGGGGAATCCATAGCAAAGGCAGCGTAGGCTGTCATGAATATACTTCCCCTCTGAGACCCACTGCTGTCTTCCAAGAGTCAAAAACTGCTGCTGAAATGTCAGCCGCTGTCTTGTAGAAAAATCTACCCTTCCTCAAACAGTTCAGTCACAAGCACGAGCAGCTTCATGCCAAGGCCCCAGATGGAGCATGAAGAGCCTAAATTTGTTAGTGGGCTAAAACCAGTTTCCACACAGAGGTTCAACAAGTTCTCCTCCAACACCACTGTAAAACAATTCCTAGAGTGGCTCCAGCAACCAAGGCACTAAGAACCCTAGGATATACTGCTGGAATCCTATCCCCAAACCCGTGTAACTGCAGAACCTGCATGGCCTTGGTACACAGGTAAGGATAGCGTGAGTCTGACGGTACAGACATTCAGAGCTGTGGTTGGCAAGCATATGCCTGCATGCACATGAGCCAGGACACGGGTATACACTGCAGTGTTGACATACCCTTTAAGATGTATGCTGTTTCTTCCTTGCCACTTTAGGATTGATTATGCCCAATATCAAGCTGCCTGTTTGACTTGATGGTGGTGTTGCCACTTCAAAGGGCTGCTACTGTGGACACTCTCTGTGCAGGGAGCAGAAGCCTTTGAAAGTGATGTGGGTTCACTGCACAGTCAGAGTAATGAGCATTAAATTAGGTTTTTGGTTTTTTTTAAATGCTGGCTACCCAGATTCTGCAGCCCAGACACAGCACTTTCAGAGGTTTCTCACTGCCTGCACAGAATGGAGCCACCATGGCAATGAAAGTGTTCTGTAAAGAAGTTAAGGCCATAGAACAGTCTGGGTTCACAAAGTGCCAAGTAGCAGCAGAGGGACCTAAAAGACACAGAAAGAACTGGAAAAATTAAATGTGAACTGAAATACTTTTTAATTTGAAGTGATATACAGTCCTGGGAGACAGTAGCACACATTGCTTCTAGAACAAAACTCCATGCGTGCTCAGTGCATCCACTAGAAAAGCAGTACTGCAGCACAGCCAATCCACACAAAACCACCTTCTTACTCCCTTGCATGCACATTTCCTGCCCTTCCATATAAAGACCTCTTGAGTCTGCCCAATAGTGCTGTGGCTGTTACCACACTAGTTGATACTGCAGTTCTGTACCCTGCTAATCCAGCAAAGAACTTGTTTTCTATTTTATTTGAGGAAATGGGGTGTGGATGTCACCCCAATCTAACCCACAGACACACAAATTAGAGGGCACAGCATGGAGGTCTTGCCCTGATGACTGGAGACTGGCGGATGTCCCCAACCTCATTCATGGGAAGAGGGCTAGGGGCAAGTAGGCTGGCTAGAATAGAAGCAATAGGATTACCATCCTCACAGCCCTTACTGAGCACTGTGCTAGCTAGCAATTAGTGCTGCTGTCAAAGAAATCCCAGGATAATTCTTTCAACCTTTCACATAAATAAAATACAAACTAGTGTTGAAGTCCTAAATCATTAACAGAACACATGTGTACACTTAAGTTACAAAAGGGGGCAGGGCCTGACTGTCAGAGAATCCAGAAATGCAGAGTTACAGCTGTTTGTTTACAAACTGTGGCACTTAGTGTTAAATATTTACATATTTGTTATAATCAGCTAATAATAATGCTGTAAACTATTTAAGTTGTATGACAATCACAAAGCATTAAAAACTAAGCTTGTGTGTCCCACTGACTCTTCACAGAGCAGCTACCTCCGGATCTGCCATATCGTCACCACGTCAGCACCAGGAGAGCTCTCTAGTAGAGATCTGCTGGAAACTTTAAATCAGAAAACAAATAAAATGAACTCCACTCTGGAAAGCAAATTCTGATAATAAAGTGGAAGCCATCAGGAAGCCATCACTTAAGTTCTCGACAGCTGACAAACTGCAAAGTCCAGAAAACTGCATATGACAAGTACAAAAAAAAAAAAAAAAGACACAAAATGACAGAGACTCAGAAAATTAAAGACACTTGTGAAAAAAAGACTGGGGGCCCCACGGCATATACAATAACTCATGAAGCAAGTACCTGAAAATCTCAAAACCCTCAGAATCCCATAGGGAAATATTTTGCACACCTAGGAAGAAACAATGGAGAAAATAAAATCCATTCTTTGCTGGGTCTAGATATTGAGGATGATCTTCTATATTGTCTGTTAATAGTAGTAAACAGAATCTACAAAAAATAAAAATAAATTTGCTACCCAATGTTCTGTAATTGCCATTCTCACTGAATCCTGAAAGATGGAGAGAAGCCTAGCTGCATCCTGTCAAACTTTTAAAACAGAGTAAACACTTTAATTTTTTCCTGATACAGTTCCTGTAACAGAAATACTGACTACAATATAGACGGTTTTATTAACATATAGACCTCTGCATCTATCTTGTCTCCATTTATGAGCAATGTAATATATAACAAGCCTTTACTCTTTCAGAATATGTCTTCCACACAGCTATGTCTAAAAATTATTGATTGAAAAAAGGAAACGAACACAGAATCTGATGAGGAACCATTCGTCCCTATATCCTACTCTGCTTTCTGTGTAGGAACTATACTGTTATAACTTTTCTGTCTTCTTTCCTATTTGACATAAACACATCTTGCTTCCCCTCACTTATTTACACATTACTCATTCAAACAGTGGACAGACTATTCCCTTACTTCCTACTTCCTTGCTGAGTGCTGTTACTTTTTTGGATGCTTCACTTATTGTTCTAGGATGTAGGTAAGTTAAGACTGAGATGTACTTCTGTAAGGTCTGGTCTACACTACGATTTTAGTTCGAATTTAGCAGCGTTATAGCGAATTAACCCTGCACCCGTCCACACAATGAAGCCATTTACTTCGATATAAAGGGCTCTTAAAATCGGTTTCTGTACTCCTCTCCGACGAGGGGAGTAGCGCTGAAATCGGTATTGCCGGTTCGAATTAGGGTTAGTGTGGACGAAATTCGATGGTATTGGCCTCCGGGACCTATCCCACAGTGCACCATTGTGACCGCTCTGGACAGCAATCTAAACTCGGATGCTCTGGTCAGGTGGACAGGAAAAGCCCCGCGAACTTTTGAATTTCATTTCCTGTCTGCCCAGCGTGGAGAGCACAGGTGACCACACAGAGCTCATCAGCACAGGTAACCATGCAGTCCGAGAACCGAAAAAGAGCACCAGCATGGACCACACGGGAGGTACTGATCTGATCGCTATATGGGGAGAGGATTCCGTGCTAGCAGAACTACAGTCCAAGAGACGAAATGCCAAAACATTTGACAAAATCTCCAAGGGCATGATGGAGAGAGGCCACAATCGGGACTCATATCAGTGCCGTGTGAAAGTGAAGGAGCTCCGACAAGCCTACCAGAAAACCAAGGAAGCAAACGGACGGTCCGGGGCAGAGCCGCAGACATGCCGCTTCTACGATGAGCTGCATGCAATTCTAGGGGGCGCCGCCACCACTACCCCACCCCTGACCGTGGATTCCGAGGAGGGGTTACTCTCAGCCATGCATGAGGATTCTGCGGACGGGGAAGAGGAGGAGGAGGAGGAGGACGAGCTTGCGGAGAGCACACAGCACTCCATTCTCCCCAACAGCCAGGATCTTTTTCTCACCCTGACTGAAGTACCCTCCGAACCCTCCCAAGGCGGTAGCGCAGACCCCCTGGAAGGGACCTCTGGTGAGTGTACCTTTGTAAATATCAAACATGGTTTAAAAACAAGCATTTTTTAATGATTAATTTGCCCTGAGGACTTGGGATGCATTCGCGGCCAGTACAGCTACTGGAAAAGTCTGTTAACGTGTCTAGGGATGGAGCGGAAATCCTCCAGGGACATCTCCATGAAACTCTCCTGGAGGTACTCCAAAAGCTTTTGCAGAAGGTTTCTGGGCAGGGCAGCCTTATTCCGTCCTCCATGGTAGGACACTTGACCACGCCATGCTAGCAGCAAGTAATCTGGTATCATTGCATGACAAAGCTTGGCAGCGTATGGTCCCGGTGTTTGCTGGCATTCAAGCAACATCCGTTCTTTATCTTGCTGTGTTATCCTCAGGAGAGTGATATCGTTCATGGTAACCTGGTTGAAATACGGGAATGTAATTAAGGGGACAGAGGTGGCCCCGTTCCTACTGGGCTGTTTGCCTGTGGCTGAAAACAAATCCTTCCCTGCAGTTAGCCAAGCAGGCGGGGGGGAGTGGGTGGACAATGGCACTGAGCTTTTCGCGTTTGGCTAGCAGGGATCTTCCCTGATACCAGCCACGCGGTGGGGGGAGGGGTAAAGCGATCATCCCACAGAATTGGATGGGTGGTGGTGGGGGTTTATTTTGGTTTGTGCTGCTGCACGGTAACAGGAAAACCGCAGCACTTCATGGGCTTTGCTTGCTATGGGAAAGGAGGGCGCTGCTTTAATGCAGAAGCCGAAAGACAATGGGTTACCATGGCTGCATACAAGCCGAATTCTGTTGCCCGGCCCTGCGTCTGTGATCTCTAATACCAAAGCCGCAGGCACTCAATATAAGATGCAAAATGTGACCTTGTACCGAAATCACATGTGCTATGTAATGTGAATAGTGTTGTTCACCGTGAAATAGTATAAGCATTGTTCTATAAAATGTATCTTTTAAAATACTTCTCTCCCTTTTTTCCCCTCGGCCTGCAGCTGCAAATTTTTCAAGCCTCTCTCCTCCGTCCCGAAGGCTATCCCAGATAAGGCGGCGAAAGAAACGCACGCGAGACGAGATGTTCTCAGAAATCATGCAATCTACCTGCGATGAAAGAGCTCATCTCAATGAGTGGAAGGACACGGTTTCCAAGTTCAAGAAAGATGCCAGTGACCGTGAGGACAAGAGGGACCAACGTGAGAACATGAGGGACCAACGTGAGGAGAGAAGGGACGCTCGAGATGAGAGGTGGCGGAATTCAACGCTGGGGCTGCTGCGTGAGCAAACGGACATGCTCCGGCATCTGGTGGAACTTCAGGAACGGCAGCAGCAGGATCACAGAGTGCCGCTGCAGCCCCTCTATAACCGCCCTCCCCCCTCCCCAAGTTCCAGAGCCTCCTCACCCAGACGTGTAAGAACGCGGAGGGGGAGGCTCCGTACACCCTGTCACTCCACCCCAGTGGACAGCCCAAGCAAAAGGCCGTCATTATTTTGAAGTTTTTTAGTGACATTTTCCTTCCCTCCTATCCGCCTCCCAAACCTCACCCGGACTACCTTGACAGTTCTCTCCCTATGTGTACTACCCACTAATAAAGAATGCATAATTTCTAAACGATACTGACTATTTCTTTCAAAGCAAGCTGTGATCGAAGGGGGGAGGGTGGGTTGCTTACAGGGAAGGAGTCAATCAAGGGGGCGGGTTTTCATCAGGGAGAAAAACAGAACTTTCACACAGGAGCCTGGCCAGCCATGAAACTTGTTTTCAAAGCTTCTCTGATGCGCACTGCTTCCTGGTGTGCTCTTCTAATCGCCCTGGTGTCTGGCTGCGCGTAATCAGCGGCCAGGCGGTTTGCCTCAGCCTCCCACCCCGCCATAAAGGTCTCCCCCTTACTCTCAGAGAGATTGTGGAGCACACAGCAAGCAGCAATAGCAATGTTGGTTTGGCTGAGGTCTGAGCGAGTCAGTAACGAGCGCCAGCGACCCTTTAAACGTCCAAAGGCACATTCTACCACCATTCTGCACTTGCTCAGCCTGTAGTTGAGCAGCTCCTGACTACTGTCCAGGCTGCCTGTGTATGGCTTCATGAGCCATGGCATTAAGGGGTAGGCTGGGTCCCCAAGGATAACTATAGGCATTTCAACATCCCCAACGGTTATTCTCCGGTCTGGGAAGTAAATCCCTTGCTGCAGCCATTTAACCAGACCAGTGTTCCTGAAGACGCGAGCGTCATGAACCCTTCCCGGCCATCCCACGTTGATGTTGGTGAAACGTCCCTTGTGATCCACCAGTGCTTGCAGCACCATTGAAAAGTACCCTTTGCGGTTTATGTACTGGCTGCCCTGGTGCTCCGGTGCCAAAATAGGGATATGGGTTCCATCTATCGCTCCACCACAGTTAGGGAATCCCATTGCAGCAAAGCCATCCACTATGACCTGCACATTTCCCAGAGTCACTACCTTTGGTAGCAGCAGCTCAGCGATTGCTTTGGCTACTTGCATCACAGCAGCCCCCACAGTAGATTTGCCCACTCCAAATTGATTACCGACTGACCGGTAGCTGTCTGGCGTTGCAAGCTTCCACAGGGCTATCGCCACTCACTACTCAACTGTGAGGGCTGCTCTCATCTTGGTATTCTGGCGCTTCAGGGCAGGGGCAAGCAAGTCACAAAGTTCCATAAAAGTGCCCTTACGCAAACGAAAGTTTCGCAGCCACTGGGAATCGTCCCACACCTGCAACACTATGCGGTCCCACCAGTCTGTACTTGTTTCCCGGGCCCAGAATCGGCGTTCCACAGCGAGAAGCTGCCCCATTAACAACATGATCTCCAAAGCGCCAGGGCCCGTGGCGCGAGCCAATTCTCTCTCCATGTCCATGTCCTCATCACTCTCGTCGCCGCGCTGCCGTAGCCGCCTCCTCCTCGCCTGGGTTTTCAGGTCCTGGTTCAGCATAAACTGCACGATATTGCGAGTGGTGTTTACAATGTTCATGACTGCTGTCTTGAGCTGAGCGGGCTCCATGCTTGCCGAGGTATGGCGTCTGCACAGTTCACCCAGGAAAAAAGGCATGAAACGGTTGTCTGCCGTTGCTTTCACGGAGGGAGGGGGAGGATGTTCCGAGAACCGCCCGCGACAATGTTTTTTGCCCCATCAGGCATTGGGATCTCAACCCATAATTCCAATGGGCGGGGGAGACTGCGGAAACTATGGGATAGCTATGCGATAGCTACCCACAGTGCAACGCTCCGGAATTCGACGCTAGTCTCGGTACATGGACACGCACTGCCGAATTAAATCGCTTAGTGTGGCCGCATGCACTCGAATTTATACAATCGGTTGCCAAAAATCGAATTCTGTAAATTTGGATTAATCCCGTAGTGTAGACGTACCCTAAGTATTACCTAATTTGAATTTTGCAGTGTCATTCATATCTACTTTCTTGTTATAGAAGAAATAATAGAAAGTAGAGAGTATATCTGAAGTTAATTGCCAGCTTTATATTTCAAAATAATAATAATAATAATAATAAAAAGAGATACATTTAAAAACAAAAATATCTGATTGTTTTCCTTTTACTTCTAGGACTGCAGCTCAACTGTTTTTCTCCTCTAACAGTTGATGATATCACAAACATACCAGGCCCTGTGTACTCTGTGAAAAGCTGGATCCAAATGTGCAGGAAGCACGCCTGATTTCTGCACAGCACTACGCTACTGCTAAAGCATATATACTATATGTATCCTAAAACTAAGTTCCCTACAAATTAATAATTTGATTTTCAATCAAAAGAAACACTGCATAAGCTCATACAAGAGTAGATATCCATCAGTAAATACAACTTTACATTACTGAAAAAACTTGACTAAACTTGGTTTCACCATAGCCATTGTATATAAAAAAAAATGACTACATACTATTTCTAAGGGCCAGATTTTGCCATCCTTACCCATACCAAGTAATAAGTTTCTTCACGAGTAGTCCCACTAAAATCCATGGGGCTACTCATGGAGAAATGTACTACTAAACACAAGTAAGGTTATTAGAATCTAGCCCCAAATAAATTTAATATCAAGTATTTACATGTTCATTATAAATAATTTCAAATTTTTTCTCCCAGCTATACCAGAAGACTAAAAGCCCACCTAAAAGTATAACAGGTCAGTTTTGTGTGGGAAGGATCTAAAAGGGAAGGTTCATGCATGTATCCTTGAGGAGAATTGTTTGTTTTTTTAAAACACACACAAAAGCAAACTCTGTATGTGAAGAAAAATCCTGTTCGTGAATCTTAAATTATATTTTGTAGTTTAGATGAGATGGAACTATTTATTTAATTTTTCACAGATAGTTTTCCTCTAGGTTGCTTGATGCATACTCCATGTATGTACACAGAAATACTACATTTAACATTTAGGCAGCAATTGGAAACATTGTTGACATAATACCAATCTGTGACATTAGCAGAAGTCTTAATGACTCTCTATCCTTTTATATTTAATACTACATTTGTTAAAATTATTTAAAGAAACACATTGTTACATTAACTCAGATGAGTTAAGCATTTAAAAGTTACAAGTTTAGAACATCATAATCCAAAACTAGTGTCAACTGCTTTATCCAGCATTTAGTAGGGTATTTTCAGACATGAACCAACTCCTGCCCAACAAAAAGAAAAGAAAAGCATAAGTGGACCATGAAGAATTGGGAGATGACATCAGAAGTTTTGAGCTAGTGTCCTGTACTTACTTCTCCTTGAAGGTACAAACAGGTACGTCTATAAGAATCTATATAATGTTGCCCTTTAAAAAATAGTTTACCTTGTTACTAGTGCAATCATTCAAAACCTCTTCTGAAAATTACTCTATTGCTAATTATAAGAGGGGTAGCCGTGTTAGTCTGGATCTGTAAAAAGCAACAGAGAGTCCTGTGGCATCTTTAAGACTAACAGATGTATTGGAGCATAAGCTTTCGTGGGTGAATACCCACTTCGTCAGACGCATCGCTAATATTTATAGGCAGTAAGAATGTTTTTAAATTTGTTTTCTTCTTTAAACACATTGATATTTACTCAAAGTCAATCTTAATTATTTAATATCTGTGGGTAACAGTGCTTTGAGTAGTAATGCTTAGATAATATAACAGACAGAGAAAAAATAAGAGAAATTCTCACTGCTTTACCTAAAGTCATTACAATTATTTTTTTGCTTGTTCTTTTAAAATTATACTACATCTTGTATACACAGGAAATTCTGCAGTATTACAATGTTTTTGAAGACAGAGTTAATTCCTGTTGCTATCTATGGGTTTGATCGTGGGAGGTAGTGAGTAACATCAGCACCCACTGAAGTCGATGGAAGTGGAAGAAGCTTCGCACCTCACAGGATTAGACCTTATATTTGCATCTCTCTTGCAATGTTCTGGTGAAATTTACTATAAACTCTTGCTTTCATGGTCTAACAATACAGTACAAACTCCCCATTCCATGTAAAATGTAATAGACTTCTGTCCCAAATACCTCCTTTCCTTCTCATTGCCAAGACCATTTAACATAAATCTTCTCCATTGCGTCCTCCTGCTAGTTTTCAGCAAGAAAGTTGATATTGTTCAGCATAGTGAAAGCATTGCTTTAAAAGCCAGTCTGCTCATTAAATTATTCTGCTGGCTGTGTGTTCTCATTAAAAATGTATAAAGATCAGATAATTGCAGTAAGTATTATTAACCTTGATTTTCCTGTTTTAGATTAAGGTTCTACTTTTAAACCTAAAACAAAGACCTGGAAATGGCAGGGAAAATGTTCAACTAAACGACAATATCTAAAACTCTTTAGAAGCTTGCCTTAAGAACACAGGGAATCACTGTGTATTGAAAAAATACTTACAGTCCTTTATACAAGTCATAGTGGAATGACAATCATGTTTTTAGTTCAGACCTTATACTGGCAATTGCTTAGAACAGACATGTTCCAATTCCATCTGAATCTTCAAACATATCTACTGCAAACTTTATGGATTTTTAGGTTAACCAATTGCCTTTATTAAACCAAGCAACCACTATCAGATGAAAACCCAGCTAAGAATCCAATTAGGCTAACAGTATTTTTTGAAACATACAAACCCATTTCCTTTTTTTAATGGTGTTATTTTGAATGAAATATACATATACTTGTGTTCTATTTCTCAAGAGAACAATTTACATTTTAAAAATTAATTCACTCATACAAGATCATATAAAATTCACATTTCACCTCCAAGGACTACATATGCCCGGAGAAACCTTGTTTCCTTGACTCCCAAGCAACACATATGGTATGCAGCATACTGCAGCAAACTCTTTAAACATTCAATAAAAGACAATGATCCTCTTACCTTGTTTAGCTCTGTCTATTCGACACATTTACAATGTGAACGGAAACGTATGATATGATCAAATGACCACATCTTTTCCATTGCATCAGTATGATAAGTAGTTTTCATGTAAAATAATTATCACCCTATTTTTTTGTACTCTGAAAGCCTTATGCCTTATCTGGGGATTTTCTCTCAGATGATGAAGCAAAGACACAGCCTGAACTCTGTTGCTGAAAGACTGCAGCCCTTCCTTCTAACAAATCCCTCCCAGCATATGGTACCCAATCACACACAAGTTCGTCAGTTCTACTGGTCTTAAACTGGTTGTAATAGGATGATTGACAAGGCAACACAGCACTTCTAAAGTGTAAAAACAATGCATCCATACTGATGTACAAGAAATTTCCCTCTCACAGGAAAGCAGTGTTACCAAGGAGATAAAGTGACACCTATATGAAACAAACCACCACTACCATACTTGCAGTCAACATTTGCTATGGTATGGTTTTAAAAAGCTTATGTTAACACGAAAATGTATTATAGAAAATAAACAGAATTGTAGAAGTGAACAATGCTTCATCTGTTTTGTTACTGAGATTTATTCATGCACTGTATTCCAAATAATTTAGCCTTCAAGTTTTTTAAAAAAATACAACCAAAAAAATCTATGCTGAAACATAAATATGTTTACATCTCAATACTGCATAACATTATTGTTTAGTGTCTGTTATATATATGTGGTATCTTTCACAAGATATCAGACTTTTGTGTACAGTTATGTAACACTTACAATAAAAATGCAATCAATAATATATTATCATTTTAATATACTTGGCAGGCACAGGGTCAGGGTCAGCAGTACCCAAACTATGTTCAGTTTGATTAGAATGCACGTGCTGTCCATTTGCAGTGAGGTTGAAGCATGTCATTTCTGAAGACTCTTAGCAATCGTCAAGTCAAAATTTTAACACTTTGACTGCTGGGCCTTCTACATCAGAGGTGGGGCTACATCTGCCCCGCGGGACCCTCCTGCCCAGCCCCTGAGCTCCTGCCCTGGGAGGCTCGCCCCCGGCCCCTTCCTTGCTGTTCCCCCTCCCTGCAGCCTCAGCTCACTGAGCGGCCGGGGCAAAGCTCTGGGCAGCGCAGCTGCAGAGTCGCGGCCTGACCCAGTGCTCAGTGCTGCGCAGTGACGTGGCTGGCTCCAGCCGCGTGGCATGGCTGCCTGTCCTGGTGCTCTGGGCGGCGCGACTGTAGCGCCACCAGTCACCAGTGCTCCAGGCAGTGCGGTAAGGAGGCAGGGAAAAGGTAGGCGTTGGATAGAGGGAAGGGGAGTTCGGGGTGGTGGTCAGGGGGCGGGGGTGTGGATAGGGGGTGGGGCAGTCAGAGGGAGGAACAGGGGGGTTGAATGGGGGCAGGGGTCCTGGAGGGGGGGCAGTCAGGAATGAGAGGAGCAGTTGGATGGGGCGGCGGGGGGCAGTCAGGGGACGGGGGGGCCGGAATGGGCAGGAGTCCCGGGGGGGGCCGTCAGGGGGCGAGAAGCAAGGGGGGTCGGATAGGGGGCAGGGGCCAGGTCACGCCAGGCTGTTTGGGGAGGCACAGCCTCCCCTAACCGGCCCTCCATACAATTTTGGAAACCCGATGTGGCCCTCAGGCCAAAAAGTTTGCCTGCCCCTGTTCTATGTGAAGCAATAGGGTGCTAAATCATATACCAGCTTCCTCACTTTGAAACACAAATGCTGCTAGAATGCCATTATGTTCTACTGCAACAGAAAACCGCAGCAAAAGGGGACAGTGAATGAAGGGTTATGTTTTTTAAAAAAGGAACGTGAACTTTCAATTAAATTAAAAGCTAAACATGTAAAAATATAAGAAATCTACAGTAGTGCTGCGCTGTAAACAAATGTGTGTCCTTTTTAGAGAAATACATTAAGCCAAATATATTTAAAACTGTATCAAAAAAAGCTTAAATATATGAATAGAGAAGGCAAAAACAAAGCTCTCATTCATTTAAAAGTTGTAACCCAAGGCCCCTTTGTTTATTATTGACTGTTTTGCATATCTGAAATGAAGCATTTCCAAAACCCATTCTTCTTCTATCCCTACAGTTAAAACTTTCTTCAGGCCTCATCACCTATCCTCTTAATTACTGCACTCTCCTCCTCTCTGGCCTCCATAAAATGCAAATTGCCCTATCCTTGCCCCTCATAGCTGCTGTGACTATCTTCTTTGCCCACCAATCTGACCACAACTCCACCCCTTCTTCCCTTTGTCTCCCTACTCTGGCTTCCCCTCCGCCAGTGCAACAAGTTCAAGCTTCTTATCCCAGCCTTCTGGCATCTCTCTGCTCCCTTTCCTACCAGTCCACCCTGGTCTCTTTTCTGAAACAGCCCCTACATTCAGTCAATGACAAAAGCTTTGAAGTCCAATTTATTCTCTTTCCCCATATGCATCTCCCCATGTTCTTTCACAATAACCCCTGCAACTAGCACATCCTTCCCAAACTGGTTCACAGGCCATATATTCTCTCCACATCCAGGTACCTGCTTGAGACCCACCTCTGCAACCAGTTGAATCCAACAAGTTTGTGGAGTTACTGGAGATAGCCTATGTTATAGATGGAGCTAGCAGCACCGCCTATTACATTACCATGTTTTCAGATTCTTGTAACAGTGCCAAACTTTAACAAGTTGGGCTGAAATTCTCCATCCTGAGCATCTGCCTCAGGCTGTAGTGGGTTGTTTTGTTTTCCCCTCCCGGTTTGTTTGGTTTCATTTGTTTGTTTTTTGAAATGTTTCGGCCAAAATGGGTCAGCCATTTCTAAGAATGAGTTTAGGGGAAAACATGTTTTGCCATGTTAAAAAAATCCTTACAGCCATTTTGTTGAGAAGGTCTAGCACCCCTAGACTTTGGACAAGAACATTTGGCAGGCAACTGGCCTTTGTACCAAGGATGTATCTTTTCTTCTTGCAATCAACACCTGCCCAAATTTGCATGCTACATCTCCTGTATGTGACTGTACTGCACACATGCCATCTCCATAGCTCAATTCAGCATGTTCCAGTCTGGGGATACAGGCGCTCAGAACTTTCCCTGCAATTGCTGTTCAGGGCTAGGGTGAAGAGACTCTCTTCTGTACTCTCATTGACCCTCCTGCTGGCACCTAGGCAATGTGAAGGAGGAAGGTGCCTGTGAATACTGAGGGAACAAGAGCCAAAGCAGATGTGGTGGAATGAAGGAGTCAAGTGGGCCAAGCAGCCATGGGCAGGGTGGGGGAGAGGGAGCCTGAGGACTGGGGAATGAAAGATGGAGGGGAAGAACTGAGATCCTGAGTGTGTGTGGAGGGGAGGGGGCCAGGGCAGTATAGAGCTGCCTGGGCAAAGAGATTGCAACAAGGACCCAGGGAAGGGGCAAAGGACTGGGATTTAGACAGACCCAGAAGGGAGGTGGGAACTGCAACTGGCTAGGCAATAAGACTGGGAGTAGGTGGGAAGAGACTGGGTCAAGAAGCCTGAGGAGTGGAAACTGGGACTGGGTTACAAAGGAGAATACACCTGGGATAAGGACCGGGGTGGGGAAGAGACAAGACAGTAGTTGGATGGAACGGGGCAGAAGGGTCTTTGAATACAAGACCACACTCCCCCACAGAGCCTGGAATGGAACCAAAGGTTCCTGAGTCTCACCATTCCTCTGCTGTCAGCAAACAGCTGTGAAACCCACTGACAAAGCATGTGTCTTATCCCTCTCTGGTGCTGCTTCACACGAAAGAGGACTACTTACTACTCTACTATCAGTTACCGTGAGCTCAAGTGGCTAGTACGGGGCACATGTTTTTAATAATGATTTGAAGAAAATAAAAAGATACCAAAGGCCATCTGCTAAGTATGAACTTCTCAACAGTACAGATATAACTTGTTTATGTAAGCTCTAACTGTAACACAGGAGTTGAACTGCTAGTAGCAATAGTTTACAAATGTAGGAAGAGTTCCCTAATATAGATAAGGTCCCAAGTCAGACAGTGGTATGGGAGAACGACCATCTATTTGAAGAGACACACTGTCACATTTTACTTGAACAAAAACTTAGGTTTTATAAAACAAACTTTCAAAACTTTTTCTTAATTCCAGCTGAAGTCTCCTTGTTAACAAAAGATTTCCTCTACAGTGTTTGTAATCCAAAAATGGCAATATTTGTCCTGCAGGAGAGCCAGTTGTGAAACAGACAATTTTATTTCCATTATGAGAGATTCTCCATGCTGAAAGATAATGCAAAATGTGAAGAGACATCCCAGTGAAAAACAAACTTGTGTTCTGAAGTTTCACTTAATAACTGAAAATATTATAATGTTGATAAGAACACTTATATTTTTAAAATATGGGATTAAATTCTTAGCTGATGTAAATCAGTATAGTTCCACTATCAATTTATACCAGGTTGGGATCTGGCCCCATATTTCTGAAATATAGATTGCGTCCATTTACTTCAGCTGAGTATCTTGTTCATGATTATTAAACTGTGAGTGTTCCTTTAAGTATGGAACTGCATATTCAACATAACTAACTAAAACGTAGTCATTGTATTTGTGCACGCTCTCTTTATCTTCCAAGCTGTTCGACAACTCTCTGGTTTGCTACAAAATTAATTGTAAAAGGAGAATTTTTGAAGGACAACTGATTTCTTACTGAAGAAGTTAATGTAAGATAGATAATATACATCAAACCCTTTAAAATAACAAATGCAGGGTCTATTAATAGATTTATACGAGAGCTGTGATTTGGAAAACAATTCTCGTTTTCTTTGAGACAACTGAAAATGCTGTTTATAATTCAATAAACCATCAGTCTGAAAATTAATCCTTAAGAGTTATTAAAATTGAGAGCAAACATGAATTATATTTCTTTACCCATTTCAGAAAAGACCCTTCCAACCATAGTCCTGTTTTCTTTAGTGCTATGCCATCTAGTTAAATGCAAAACAAAAATTCTTAGCTAGCTTCAGCTGTTGCACATTATGCAGCAACACAGTTTTATGACTCACAATGAATCACACAGAAGTACAAATACTATTTAAGACAGCCATGTAAACAGTAAGTCAGTGAGCCAGGGCTTGACAAATGCATTTACCAATGGTGAGTAGAAAAGTTCCCTCATTAGCTGGCACATTATCCCAATGTTTGTATAGTACCCTGCACAATGAGGAACAATCTGGTTGAGGACTCTGAGTGCTACTCTAACACAAATAATGCATAACCAAAACTTTCTTCAAAATAACCAAAAAAACCCATGTTTGTAGCCTGTAAGGTTGAGAAGAAAACCTTTCAAATGTGAACTGAATCTAAATCAATCAGTGTAGCACTTGTCTACAGAGGGGGTTTAGTCCATACTAATTTGAGTTAGTGCTGATTGCAAATGCCTGCATACACACAATGCAAACCCTTAAAGTGCACTAACTCCCTACTCAGTGCAAATTCTGGAGTCTTCTTTCAAACTATACTAAATTTGATGTGAATTAGTGGAGATTTACTTTTCATGTGCATATAATTCTTCTTCCTCACTACTTTGGCAGTACTCCAACTGCTATCCTACACTGCTTTTGTGGGTGTCTGTGACTGACTTGTTTATATGTGTAGCCTCCACTACTCCAGAGTCAAGTTGACCAGATGTATAAAAACTGGCATGGGACCAGAATCGGCCCATTTGCTCCGGGATTCAAATATGTCAGCATAACAGCATTATAGTGATATTACTCCAGCAGTCTTACATGCCTCGAGCAGTCTCTTGGAGCCGTGGTGAGATCCTTAATCGCCTCGCTATCTGAGAACAAGCAACTGTGCAGGCAACTCTTGTGACCAACCACCACAATAAGAAACGTTTTGTGGGGATCTCAAAGCTGATGCCTGAGAAGTGTCACAGCTAGAATGCCTACCAGTGCCGTATAAAGAGTGAACGCCCGAAAAAGCATAAGGGATAACAAAAAGCCTAGTGGCGTGCATGTGTCCAGTCCATGTTATAGGCAATTGGGCAGGCGTTTTTGCTGGAACACCACAACAGAACCCTGGGCCCTTGTGAACAGTGGTATTCCGCCACTTCCACCACCGAGGACACTAGGGCCCCTGCAGACGATGAGTGGGACAGTGAAGAGATCTCCCCGAACAGCCACGCTCTCTTTGGAACTCACAGCCGCCCAATTCCCAGACCCAAATCCAGCCCAGGACACAGGAGGAAGATCCTATGGAGGGGACCTATCTTCAATTTATTATTATGCTATACTGCTGTGTTAACTTCAGTGCCAGGTGCCTCGTGGCCGCTGCCATTATTGATAGATGTCAGCTAGAAACCTTCCCAAGTCTCCATCCCTCCCTCCCTCAACGCTGTTCGTCTTCATACTGCCGCAACCCCTCCCGCAACACAATTTCAAAATGGCGGCTGGACCAGCCAGGCAATCGGCTTTTATCTTGTGCTGAAGCCCTGTTGTCCATTATCTGTTTTCAAACCCATCCACTCCCATCTATTAATTTCTTTCTCCCTCCCCACATCGCTCCTTCCTGGCAAATGCTGCATCTCGTCCCCCCACTCCTAACTCCATTCACATGCTCAAAACTTGCAAGGTGCAGGCTCAGACAACCTCTACTTCCCCTCCCCTGCCTTCTCACAGAACATTCCATAATGATACTATTTAGTTGTGTGAAATTCAAATGTTTATTGAGACAGCTGTTACAGGAAAAAAAAGTTTAGTTAGTATTCACAGCTTACATGAGGTATACCTAGGTGTCGGCACTCAGGCTACTGCTCCCTGCTCAGGTACAAACAACCTGTTACAGGGATTTGTACAGTAAAATACATTTATATTAGGACTAGCATAGCCAGGCAGCTCTTAATCGCTTTTCATCAGGTTACATATTTCATGGGGGGGAGGGGGAAAGACCTGGGAGCAGTAAAGGTTTCAAATAATCAGTGCAGAACCCAGGCTATTTTCTCTGAACTTTCTGAATGTCTGCAGGGGACATGAAACAGAATATAAGACTGAGAAATTGCTCAACTTTAATCCGGACATTCTGTGAGACAGCTGCACCACCCTTGGCATAGCTCATAACTCCTTCTGCTCCTGCAGCTTTACAGGGTGGGGTGGGGTGGGGGAGACCATCTAGGTAACTTCACAGCATCTCTCACTGGTCTGCCCTTTTTACCTTTCTGAATAAGACCATTCTCTGCCTCTCTATCATCGGGAATCAGGACAATCTAACGGGGATACAGAGGGGACTACTATCCTGCCCCCACTAACCTCTCAGACCCCATATAATAACTGGAGACCCAAACCAGGAACATCTCAATCTTGCCCCCATGCACACGCCACTTACCGTCTGAGGTTTCCCCAAGTCTGGGATGAACCTCAGGGAATGGAATTCAGAAACAGAGGACTAAAAAAAATGCTACGATTACTTCTATGAAAATAGTTGTAATATGAACAATAACTGCTTGCTTTTTTCTCTGCTCCCCCGGGACCTCCAGCAGCAACACCCTCCAGGACAGGGCCTTTATCAGCAGCTGAGCAGCTGTCCAACCTGAAGGGGAAGAAATAGAAGTCTAAGAGTGAGATGTTTGGAGCCCTCCTTACAGGCTCACAAAAAAACTAGAGAACTACAGAGAGCTGGATGGTGTTTTTTAAATCTGAGCGGGATTAAGACGGGCAACTATCCAGAGGCAGAAATTAAGTAGCTTGGGACAGCGCTGCCATAACCAGAAATATCATGAAGAAAGACAGGGGCATAAAAAATGTAATTCCCAGAGGCAATGCACAGGCACAATGCTCTGCTGGAACACATGCTGCTATTAGGCCCTCAGTCAGGACTGAGCCATGTTCTGAAGCCCCTGGATAATACAGGGTATTGGGAACACCAGCAGATGTTCCCTGCTATAGCCCCACGGCTGTACTCCTGCAGAGGTCAGTCCCCTTCCCAGTACCATCACAGAGAAGCGTGAACATCAAAACGTGGGAGCCCAGTACATTCAAGCCATTCAATGCACTTGGCAACTTTGAGCCCCAACTCTCAAATCCAGAAAAACATGAACCAGCAAAAGCAAGACATTCACACACCTGAGAACAGGAGCGTGCCTCCCACCCATTGTTGTGTGCTGCCTCCCTCCACCATTCTTTATTTGAATTTCAGACTTCTTCACATTAAAGTTGTGTTTCATGTTGTTACAATCACTATGAGCAAAATTTGTAACATTTTCCAAGTATTATTTTGGCTGTTATGTACTGGCATCACTTGTGCAATAAAAACATTAAAAAGTCACAAAGACTCTGAAGGGCATGAAACAAGAAACAAATGTTCACAACTTGTAGGTTTTTCCAGAAGTACAAAAGCACAGACACAAGATACACAGTGCAACAACATGCTACTTCTGCGACCAATGAGAGCAACTCCAATGCTCACAATCCAACACTGCTCCCAGCACCACTCCCACAACCGGGATAAGTGCTGGACATACATTTCCACATTTGAGCCTGGGGCCTGAAAAAGAAAGAACAAGGCACCCCCAACAGAATTGCCCTAGTGGTTTATGCTTTCTGGCGGAAGCCTTGATGGCTGTTCATACCACCAAACAAAGCTCTGCACCTCAGCCTCCCACCCACTGTTAAGACTCTCCCCCTTACTCTCACAAATACTGTGCAAAAATACAACACAGAGATATAACCTTAGGGAAAACTTTGTTGTGCCATAAATTTATGTCTAGCCATAAGACAGCACTGCCTTGCTTTCAGAAGGCCAAATGCCCATTCCGCTGTCATTCTGCAACTATGCACACAATCATTACTGCCTTCTGTCTCCGTGGCCTGTAAATTACTTCATTAGCTACAAAAGCAGAGGATAAACTGGTCTCCCCAGATAACCAGAGCAATCTCCACACCATTAATATCCATAGTGATCCTGGGAGCAAACTATCCATTATGGTAAACAAGCGTGAGTTCCGAAAGATCCTAGCATCGTGGACCTTTGCAAACTACCCTACATTTAGGTTTGTAAACCTGCCGCAGTGGTCAGCCAGGCCTTGGAGCACCATGGAGAAATACCACTGTCTGGTTATAAACTCCAAAGCCGAATGTGGGGGCAAATGATAGGCACACATGTGTCTCATCGATTGCCCCAATACAATTTGGGAACTCCATCCATGAAAAGCAGTCAATCTCCTGTGCATTACCAAACTTCATAAACCAGTGAAACAGTACCTCCTGCATGGCAGCACACACCTGCATGACAACAGCCCCAGTCATCTAATTCTCCATGACAGCAATTCAAAAATGGTACTAGCCCACCCAAAAAGGCAGGAAGTATGAGAGAGTGGATTTTTGGAGTTTGACCCCAAATCCCAGAGTTTCATTGACCTCCACTACATTATCCCACAACACGCAGTGAGAAAAAACCCCAGAATGCACATAGCTCAGCAGCAAAGTAAAGCATTTTGGGGATACCCTCCCGAAATGCTGCATGCTTAGTGCACACACAGCCCCTGCTGTGTGTACACAATGATGCAAACTGAAAGAAAGTACAGCTTTCCTGTGTATACCCTATTAGCATGCCTACATATTGTGCACCATCTACTGTGCGCCAACTCAGTGCAAACTAAATCCCCCCTATAGAGAAGCCCGTAGTGTTGTCTTCCTGGGTCCTGTAAGGAACTCACACAGCCAGTGCAGGGTTTGTAATTGAATTGGTATAGCTCGCCCCATATTGGGTGTTGCCCACAAGAGGCCATTCCATACCTGATAAGTAAGAAGTCAGCTAGTGCCACTCAGTGTCTGCTCAACACAAAAGCTGCTCCTTACCCATTAGCTGCTGTGTTGTGTTCTCGGAATAAGCCTGATGCTGCCTCAGCTGAATCTGAGTTTATTGTGAGTGTTACCCTGTTCCACGACAGGTCGACAGACGGACATCTGAAAACAATGCAAAGGTGTGAACTGTCCATATTCTGGATCCTCACCCTACTGAACAACAGAGTTGTATAGTGAGAGGTTCTTCCTGAAAACCACCTTCGCCTCAGCTCTCTGCTTCTATTCAAACCAGATACAGGAAGAAAAAATCTGATGAATCCATCTAATAGGAGGATCTGCTGGCTCCCACCCCTAAAATCCCCTTAGCTGTACACCATAAGATCCCTTTAGTTTTCAAAGCATGTGTATCTGCTGCATGTGCTCCCCAATTCCAGCTCCACATCTTGGGAAGCAAAAATCATGTTGATTCTACATGATGGCCCCCAAGGCTATGCAGAGAGAGCAGGATTTGCCTGCAATGGAGGTTATGAATTACCTTCATTTAACTAAACTAGGTGTTAATTCTGGAATGTCTGTTAAAAATTTTTTGGAGGTAAAACTAAGTATGTGCTTGTATCTTCTGAGAGGCTTCAGCTGTCCACCTCTTATCCACTGCAAATTCTGCATGAAATTTAAGCAATGTCAGCAGCCAGCATGAATCTTAGGCTAGTGGTCTAATGGACAATTATCGAATGACACATTAAATCTAAAAGCATGTTTTCCTAAGTATTTATTCAGCTCCAAATCCAAAAAGATGACACCTAACCAACCATATTTTAAATTTCCCCCTTCATTTAGTAAGAAAAATATTGACTCACTTTAGCAAACTGATTCAACTCATTTAAAAAACTATTCTATTGTTTTCATGAACTCTTGGGATGTAGATTTAAAATATAAAATTTATACAGTTACATATTGGTGTGTCTCGTTTCTGCAGGTAGGCACCATTTGCTTATAAACTGCCACTGAACTTATCAGTCTGGGCCTGCTCTGTTGCACCCAGGTTAGCTGCTCAGGGGTGTACACTGGACACAGACAGCAGCCTCCCCGGTTTCTTCTGTCAGCAGAGGGAACAGATATCACTTCACAGAAAATGAGAGTCAACTGGCTAGTTTCGGATTTTTTTAAAGTGAGACGTGGAGGGGTGGACTCCTGGGCCTTTACAGTGATTGGCAGCCTGTATGTATGAGAGGGGAGAACCCGAGGTGATTAACAGGTTATCTAGGCAGGGAGGGCAGCCATAGGGTATTTAAATACAAGGTTTTCTTTCTTTCTCAGAGGTGAGGGTAGGAGAAAGCTATGACTTCTAACCAGCAACGAGACATTTGGTTAACAGGCTGTTTGGGGCAGTTTACCAGTTTGTGTGCAGTTAAGCAAATTTTTCTTTCTGTCATGCTAGTTTTAAATAAATCACTATTTAAATAAATTTGCATTTAAATAAATCACTATTGTTTGGTTTTGCACCAAACTAATTCTCATCTCAAAAAATGCCCTTTTGATTTAGCTTGCTTGATTGCTGTGAAGTACTAGAGTACTTTGTATATTGCCTTTCATATATTAAATTACCTATGATCTCTTGCGTAATTACTCTACAGAACAACAGCCACATGCGCAATCATCTACCTTCACCTGTTCCTGTTACCACCTTAGGTCGATGGAAATATATACTTTGTCTACACTTGCAGTGGCATGTTAGGTCCATTAGTAACACACCTTAGCAAAAGGCAAGCTGCATCCACCCTTACTGGGGTGTGTACCTACATGTGGCAATGAAAGGCTTTGATGGGAGGGAGGCAGGCAGTGGGGAAAGGCTCTGGCAGCTCCCCCCACCAGCGCTTTTCACTGCAGCCGGGAAGGGCTTCCGCAGCAGGACATTGCTAAAAATAGCAGTGTAGACCTGAGCAGCACTGCCTGGGCATGTAGAGAGCAGAGTAGGGGGTACACCCCAGGGTTCTGGCATCTAGGGCACTATTAGACTAAGCAATGCCTCACCATCTATGCTGCTATTTATACCTGTGCTGGCTGGGTTTGCAGCATTGGTATTCTACACTCTGTCATAAGTGCAGACCTACCAATAGATAAGAGATGACTCTGCACAAACAACAGGAATGTTTTGCACCAAAGAAGTAAAGTAAAAGCTACAAAGACTAAGGAAGCAGAGTCACTACAACATGTCAGCAGTACAAGCAACAGAACTGGGACAGCTACATCTGTGATGACAGTATGGCCCACATAGTTTACACTAAGGCTATGTCTGCACTAGAGACCTTACAGTGGGATAACTTTATCAGTGCAGCTGTCCTGCTGTAAGGTCTCTCATGTAGCCACTCTATGCTGACGGAGAAGAGCTCTCCCATCAACATAATTAAACCACCCCCCAACGAGCGGTAGTAGCTATGTCCCGCTGACATAGGACTGTGCACACTACCACTTATGCCAGTGAAATTTATGTCGCTGAGGGGGGTGTTTTTTCCATAAGTGGTAGTGTAGATGTGGCCTAAGATTTAATTCCACTGCTACCAAAACGTATATTATGAAAAATTGTATCTCAGAGTCAAAGTTCATGCAATACTTCATTCACTACCTGTTAGGATTACAAAAGAGAGATTTACCCCCATCAACGGAGTTCTCCAAATGGATGGGCTCTATTTCCTAACCCTTTCCTTCCCTACATCATGTGCTCTACCTCCTCTATATTTTCTGCTTCTTCCACTCTCCCTAAAAATAAACTTAATTAATTTAACTGAATTCCTCATCAATGGCCGGGGCCACTAATTTGGATATCCCCTTCTAACAACCTGATAGCTACCTCTGAGAAAAAAGCACTTTGATAGTTATAAAAGATACAGGACTTTCACAGGTCATACCCTGGACCTGATCTTCAGTGTAGATGTCAATACTGAGAACACTAAATCCCACCCCCTCCCTTGGACACTGACAGACCATCACCTCATTACGGCCCCCTCCCTAGGACCACCCCAGGAACTAAGGACTATCACAAACCTCACCAGCTTCTGCTCCAAGTATAAGGTGCATTTTCTCTAATACAATACACAGCAACATGTACATGTTTTTATTATTTTTTTAAATACCTACCGAAACAAGACACTCCACTGCACACACTTCTCCCCTAGGAAGAGGATGAGACAAGAAACATATGATGGATGTTAGTCATGTTGTTTAATGCACTATTGGAAGGCATTCAGATACTATGGTGATGAGTGAGATACAAGAACATATATAGAATAGTAAAGTTGAGATGCAACAGACGCCACTGTCAAGAACATTCTGACAATACTGACTTTTATATCATCTCAGCAGACAGAGTCACAAGGTTATTAAGAGTGCCTACCAGAGAAAACCTCTCAAGAAAAGGTCATTAGCTCAACTTGAAAACAAATATTAAGTGTTGCTAGTGAGAAGAGCAACACCAAGAAGCTAATCAAGACACTAACTATTGTAACCCAATGTATCGGGCTGAAAGTGAAGGCTACACAGGAAGTCTAACTTGTTTAGAATGCAACCACCCACCTCCTTAGCTGAAAAGCTCTAAAGAACATATCACACTGATGCTGTGCACTCTTCAACTCCTAGTTCACTTCTAGTACCAATCTGTCTTAATGTTTAAGACAGTCAACATGCTGGGACCAGTTTACATGAGAAATCACCTATCTACTGAGCTGCACTCCTCTGGGACAATCCTGCTGCCAAAGGTGAAGCTCTTGAAAGACACAAATAAGGCATGCTGGGTCAGGAACACTCAACCATGGAAAATCTACTGAAGTGAATAAGGCAGAGTAAGCATGACAGTTTTCAGAGTACACTACAAAACTCATCATTTTGCAAAAGCTTTTCTGCAATAAGGAAAGATGAAGGATTATATATGCACATACACCAAACAACCATAGCAAACAAAAAGCTGCTAAAGTTGGGAGAGACAAAATTCACAGCTTTATCTTGATCACATGTATATGGTGCTTAGGTGTTTCTAGGGAGCCCTTCACAATATCTAACATCAACAGATCAGAATCAGACCTCTATGACTTACCACTGGAAGCATGTAAAAATTACACACACATCTAAGTGGTTTCACTAAGATACTACATGACGCTCTTGTGAAAAACGTATTATAAAAATAGTTAATAAGAGTGTGAAAGCTTTATTTTTATATACTCTAGAAAAAAAATACACACAAGCACAGTTTAAACAGATATCAGGGGGTTGGAGGGAGTAGGCCCAGCTGGGGGTCTACCAGTGTTGAAAAAACAGCTTCTAAGTTATTTTCATCTCTGCTATTGACTACTGCATTCACATCTTCTCTGAGCACTTCAGCATCAAAAAGCTATCAACAAACTGGAAACAATTCAGAAAAGAGCAGTAAAAATGATTATGGGGTTGTAGGAATCATTTGAAAAAAGATTTAAGTGGGGTTCTACTCTGATAAGATACTTTACAGATTTAATACCTATGTGCAAGGCTCTGAGTTTTACTAGGCAGGTTAGTTTGGACCCAAATTCTGCTGCAAGGTCTCTTGATTCTGAAACACTCTAGTAGTGTCCCAACAGGCACTGACAGACTTTCCACAGTGAGCAGAAAGGTCTGGCTTAGAAGCAGTTAATATACACAATCAAGGTATTAATGAATGAGGCCATGGTGGCAGTTAATGAGAGAACATGTCTAACCTAAAATAAAATCAGACTGTATATGTGATGCTGGAAGACCACATGCCAGCTTATGCCAAGGTCCTCTCCACTGAACACTGACAAATACGGTGTTGGAACCAATCTGGCTCATCTGTGTCTTGGTATAATTCTAATACTTATTTTAACTACACCTCTACCTCAATATAATGCTGTCCTCGGGAGCCAAAAAATCTTACCGCGTTATAGGTGAAACCGCGTTATATTGAACTTGCTTTGATCCACCGGAGTGTGCAGCCCCCCCCGCCCCTCCGGAGCACTGCTTTACCGCGTTATATCCAAATTCATGTTATATCAGGTGGCGTTATATCGAGGTAGCGGTGTATAAGAATGCATTTAATGCTTAGACTTTACGGAATGCTTGTAAACTGCTGCATGCATTCATCTCACTTCTAACATCTGTATCCCATATTATAAGGTAATATTTGAATGTTTGCATTGTGACCCCAGTAACTATAAATCACCAGACAGGAAAGAAACATTAACTACTGTGAAATGCTGATCTCCAACAGAAGGTGTTATGTGCTGCCCCACAAGGAAGGGACATTGACACCAGATGTACTAGAATGGAACATTAAAGAGGACAAAAGACTTTGTTGTTTACTCTCCCCCTCCAATGAAGATGAGTCTTAGCTACACTTGCGAGTTACAGCGCAATAAAGCAGCCCCGGGCACACTAGCTCACTACCCATCCACACTGGCAAGACATGTAGAGCGCTCTGACTCCGCGGCTACAGCACTGCTGGTGCTCCACCTCGGTGAGTGGAATAATGTTTGCTGCACCCCCGCTGGAGCACGGCAGCGTCAGTGTGGACGAGGTGTTGCATTACTGCGCTCTGATCAACCTCCGGAAACGTCCCATAATCCCCTTAAGTCAAGTGGCCACTCTTCTCATTGTTTTGAACTCGCTGTAGGAATGCGGATATGCCGTCTGAAAGCTCCGTTTCTGACAGACGGCTGCTTATCTGCTACGAGACAGATAAGTGTGCTCCGAGACAGATTAGCGTGGAATGCTGGGTGAGAGAGAGAGAGGCGGGGGGGAGGGATCTCCTGCTGTCTGAACTTACAAGACAGCATGCTGACATGCTCTCAGCCCCCCAAAAACCCGCTCTCTCTCCCCCCACATACACACAACATACTCCCTGTCACACTCCACCCCACCCCCATTTGAAAAGCACGTTGCAGTCACTTGCATGCTGGAATAGCTGTCCATAATGCACCGCTCCCAATGCTGCCGCAAATGTGGCCACGCCAGTGCGCAAGCAGCTGTCAGTGTGGACAGACTGCAGCACTTTCCCTACTGCGCTCTCCAAAGGCGGGTTTAACTCACAGCGCTCTACATCTGCAAGTGTAGCCATGCCCTTAGAAATGAATTCCTCCCATCAGCTGAGTTTGCAGCACTAAGCAGAAAGGGGGCAGGGAGGCCACGGTGGATAAAAATCAATTATTTTTAAAAAAATAGATTTCTTTTATTAAATTGGATTTTTTTGATAAAATGCTTTTTGAGGAAAAAAGCAATCTGAAGATTGTTTTAATTAAGATACATTATAGCTTAAAGATATCTCATCATGGAATAGGGATTATAAATTCTAATTCTATAGTATGAGACAATATATTCATGTAATGTTTAAGAAAAGTTTTGTAAATGAGTTCCAGTAGTTCATGGATTAGGGACCCAACTTTATGGGGCTCCAGGGGCTTCTATATAGATTATTTTGGTTAATCTTTCTATCTACCCAATGGGACTCGATATCTTCTAGACCAGGGGTCGGCAACCTTTCAGAAGTGGTGTGCCGAGTCTTCATTTATTCACTCTAATTTATGGTTTCGCGTGCCAGTAATACATTTTAACGTTTTTAGAAGGTCTCTTTCTATAAGTCTATAATATATAACTAAACTATTGTTGTATGTAAAGTAAATAAGGTTTTTAAAATGTTTAAGAAGCTTCATTTAAAATTAAATTAAAATGCAGAGCCCCCCAAACCGGTGGCCAGGACCCGGGCAGTGTGAGTGCCACTGAAAATCAGCTCGCGTGCCGCCTTCGGCACGCGTGCCATAGGTTGCCTACCCCTGTTCTAGACTGAGCACTATCAAAGATGCTTAGTTTTGTAGTTCTCAAACTGTGGATTTGTGTCTCCAGAGATAACATGCTTGTTAACAGCAAAAAAGTTTTTAAATAAATAATATATAGAGGTGAGAAATAACAGACTTCAACCCTATTGTCCCTCTGCAAATTTGTGTACACAGAGTCAATCCCTTACATCTTTCTAAAAGTGAAAAGTTTCAAAAAGTTCAATGAATAGAAGATTGTTGGGGGCAGAATAGATCTGGACAAGGAGAAGAAGTCTGGAGATAAATGTGAGAAGGGAGGGACAGGCAGTAAAAACAAAAATGAAACTGTTTGAGCAGCATATTCCAGAAGTCTTGAGGTCTTTCTGAGTGTAGCCTTCAATGATTTGAGATCTACCATACCATTCTCTCACTACAAGGGAAAACCTATAATGGCAGCAGGCCATAAAAGAGACCCAGTTTGGGAATATTTTAATGAAGTTCCTCTACCTGTGGGTAAGACAGGCATGCGCACAATATGCAAACAGCACAACAAAGAAATGTAAGGCCTGGTTGCCCAAATAAAACATCATGAGAAGTGTTCCTTCTCAGGAGGAAGCTGCGTTGAAGATGATGAAAGGAACATATCTGAACATGCAGGATCTTCAGGTTGGTAAACATTTTTATTTCATACTTCTTTCTTAAGGACTGCCTGTCGTCCTTATGGACTATTCTTGAATTCTCATGTTTGAGCAAAAAATATAGTTGTTACTCTATGGTACTATCATTTTAGACGCAGTTGTGATAAAAAATAAATAGCTGAAATAGGCAGATCTTCCTTTTACAATTTCACCTTTAAAGTAGTACTGAGTGTCAGTGAATGCAATGAGTAATACTAAATGAGTAGTATGGTAATAATAATTAAATAACTGCATTGACTTATTTTGTTTAGGAGAATCCATCCTCAATATACAGGATTCTGAAGACTATCCACCTTCAAGATCACCATCATTTTCTATACTTTCAGAGTTATCTGCCAATGATAGTGTTTCAGTCACATCATGTATGCCACATAGCCACAGTATATCACCTGTAGCAAAAAGAAAAAAAAAATCTCCATCATCCAGAAACAACCATAGATAAATTTGTGATAAGAACCAGCAGATTACAAAAAGAGGTAATTGATGAAAAAATTGCCCAGTTTGTTTATGCAACAAACTCTCCTTTCCGTATGATTGAGAACCCATACTTCATTAACATGGTTCAGTCATTAAGAACAGGATACAGCCCACCCAACAGAGCGGATGTCGCAGGCAAATTGCTGGATAAAGTGTATGAAAGAGAAATTGAGCAGTGTGCAAAAGGTCTAGAGGGTAATTGTTAACCTGAGTATTGATGGGTGGAGCAATGTCCACAATGATCCTGTTGTATGTGCTTGTGTGACAATAGAAGAAGGGAATGTCTTCCTTACAGAAACAATTGATACATCAGGAAATGCACACAGCGAATACTTACAAGTAGCAGTAAAAGCTATAACAAACTGTGAAAAAAAATTCAAATGTCTAGTACGCATCTTGGTCACAGACAATGCTGCAAATGTATCCAAGATGTGAAGAAATTATTTAGAAGAGAGTCCCAAGCTAACAACATACGGTTGCTGTGCTCATTTGATGCACCTCCTCGCCAAAGACTTCAGTGTTCCAGAAATAAAGGCTAATGTTGTTGAAATTGCAAAATACTTCCAAAACAACTACTTTGCAGCAGCTGTTCTGAAAAAAGTGGGAGGAACCAGCTAACTCTCCCACAAGATGTGCGATAGAACTCAGTAGTGGACTGTTTTGAGCACTATATCAAGAGGTGGCCTAATCTGATGACAGTTTGTAAACAAAATCATGAAAAAATAGATGGCACTGTCACAGCCAAAGTTCTCAACATTGGGCTTAAGAGAAATGTTGAACACATGCTGAGTACCCTGAACCCTATTTCTGTAGCTTTGAACAAAATTCAGGGAAATAGCTACTTTATTGCTGATGCTGTTGAAATTTAAAAGGAATTGAGTGAGATCTTAAAAAGAGAAATATGCAATGACAGAGTTAAATTACAAGCATTAAAAAAAAAAGCACTATCTCCAGATCATTTTCTTGCAAATATTCTCAATACTCGGTACCAGGGTCAAACCTTAACTGCTGAAGAAGATGAGTTGGCTATGACATAGACATCCAGCAATCATCCCTCCATAATGCCAACTATAATAAACTTCAGAACTAAGGGTGAACCATTCAAGAAATATATGTTTGCTGATGATGTTTTAAAGAGAGTCACACCAGTGAACTGCTGGAAGTCACTTAAGCACTTGGATTCAGAGACTGTTGAAGTGATAATCTCACTTTTAACAGCAGTAGCTTCCTCTGCCGCCGTAGAAAGAATATTTTCTTCCTTTGAACTAATTCATTCCAAATTTACAGCACACACAACTCCATTCTAGAGACTATCCAATCAACAGAGAAGTACAAAAAAGTTACAGAAAGAGGGTGGATGTAATAGTAGACAGGAATTTTATCTAAGATTTACCAATAAGTAGACCAGGGGTCAGCAACCTTTCAGAAGTGGTGTGCCGAGTCTTCATTTATTCACTCTGATTCAAGGTTTCGCGTGCCAGTCACACATTTTAATGTTTTTAGAAGGTCTCTTTCTATAAGTCTATAATATATAACTAAACTATTGTTGTATGTAAAGTAAATAAGGTTTTTAAAATGTTTAAGAAGCTTCATTTAAAATTAAATTAAAATGCAGAGCCCCCCAGACCGGTGGCGAGGACCCGGGCAGTGTGAGTGCCACTGAAAATCAGCTCGTGTGCCGCCTTCGGCACCCGTGCCATAGGTTGCCTACCCCTGAAGTAGACTTTTTTTCAAACCGTCTCAGCATTACAGGCTTCATTCTATAAAAGCCAAACGTTAAGAAGATAATGAATCATATGCCACTTCTAGCACCTTAATCCCAAAAATTTGAGATTGTGACAGATTGTCCCAATTGTCTGCTTGACTTTAAAAATAGGTGAAGAAAGAAAGAAGAAAAGGCTGTGATGATGAAGAGAGGAATTAAACTTCAGAAGGAAAACTATGTTGAGACTACACACATAATAGCACAGCTGGGCTTACAAATGTACAACCTGTATGGCTGCACACGCAACCATTCCACTCATGAGGAGACCAATGCTAATATAGCAAAACAAGCAGGCTGCCAGACCATTCTGTGACCCTGAAGCTGCAAGCTGCTCAACATAGGCAGACCAATGCACCTGTGCAGAGCCGCAGTGAAATCCAGGGGTCAGGCCACCTATAGCTACATACAGGATCAGGGTCTACATAAGCAGTAGTGAGTGCCAGTAGCTGAAGCACAATAGCCTTGTATACCAGTAGCCTGGAATAATAGAAGCAAACCAAGGCATTCATGGTAATCTGGGAGAAGAGCAGCATGCAGAGGGGAACAAGATGACAATTGGTGTTCAAAAAGCCTTATCATCGAAGAGAACGGCTCTTGTCCCACTAGGTGCTCTCTTATCCTTCAAACACATGCCAACCTGGCACTGAACAATACCAGCACATGCGAGCTGAACGGCACACTGTGTGCAGATATTTTTACCACCACGCCGGACGCCCAGTCTACCCTATAGTTTCCAAAACTGGCAGTGCTGATGCTGAACTTTTTTTTCTCTCCAGTGTCAACACATTTTAAAAGCAAGTGTAAAAGAGGTTTTCTACCAGCCTGGCACAGCAATGCTAGAGACCATTCTTCAAGGGCAGTATCCCCTGGACGACACTTCAGAGTTCAAATACACATTGAATGTCAGAAAACCCAATGCAAGAACCATAGGTAACGAGGATCAAAAGGATTTTTTTAATCCACACACCATGGTATGAACAGTGTTTTAAAGTTACAAGCTGAGTCACATATATTTAAGAAAAAAATTACATTCTGCTCCTAATTATAATTCTGTATTACTTTCAAAATACAGCAATTTGAAACGATTACAATAAACATTCTCACTAGTTAGATTAACCCTGCATGGTTTCACACTACAGTTAAACAAAGTATATCTCAAGGTAGGTCATGCTGTTTCAGATATATGTATGCATTATTATTGATGTTATTTGTACTTGTGGTCAGGAGTAGAACAGACAAAACATCTCAAAACAGAAACTGACTGAAAATAAAGATTTTTTTTTTAAAGAGAAAAGACACCTTCTAATCAACATTATCTATCTACAGACTTTCTGCGCATAATTGGCAAAAGAGGGGGGTACTTAAGTGTTTTCCCCACTGTTTCTCAGGGTGTGACTACAAATTAGCATTTTTATTCAAACTTCCCACTGTTTCACTCCCACCAGCACAGCTCTACCAGAGATACAGTAGCCATAAAGGAAGAGCTAGTACAGACAGGCCACTGATGTTTTAGCCACAGTATTGTCTAATCCTAATTACAGCAAGTCTATGAGTTAAGACATGCCAGTGACTTCTGGAAAGACATCTGCATAAGCCCACCTAGCCACTACTGCCAGCAGCAGAACTGCAATGGTGAGAAATTTGAAGAAAAATGCTAACGTAAACAAGGCCTTAATCAGAGATCTTCTCTTCCAGAAGAAACAAAAACATTAGTTCTGCTCACTGCTACTTTCTACCAAGCGCAGTGTGCCAAATGCTGAGTTAACAGAACTATCAATTGCCACTGAACCACATATAATAGGGAGTAAGCAGAGTTCTCCCCATTCGGAGGAAGAGCATGAAGCTCCTGTCTAACTAAAACAGAACGCCCCAGTCTCAATGGTTACCACCTCTGGGGCAGCCCAAGTTCTTAGAACAGACGTGGGAAACACACCAAAGTTTAAGGATAAATACTTGCCCATGTCAACAACGCAGGGCAACTTAGCGCTCTTCAGCCGTAACTCCTTACTGGGGTGGGGACGCGCTGGAGAAGGGCCCTGGGTCAACTTCCCTCCCGACACGAGTTTCCTGCACAGGTGCAGAGCTGACACACGCCTGCCTTGCTTGTCATTCGGAAGCCCAGCAAGCCCGGTAACATCTCCCCGTCTGGAGCGTGGGCGCCGCGGGAGGCAAAGCGGAGCCTGGGGTGGGTGGGGTTTCGCAGCGCTACCTGAGCCCCAGCGCCTCGTCAGATATCTGCATAAGCCAGAGCGACAAACAAGCGCAGGCACCCAAACGAAGCGAACAAAAAGCCGCCCGGGGACCAGTTCAGCCCCGCGGCGCGCTGCAGGCCCGTCTGCCGGTGCCCTCGTCCCCCTGCCCCTGGGCGCCTCGCTGCCCCCGCGCACGGCACCCATGGGCACGCCCCCGCCCCCCATGCCCCACTAATGCAGCCCCCCCCCGCACACACCTGCTGGCGGCGGCACCTCGGCGGGGCCCTGGCTGTGTCCGCCCGGCGACCGCGGAGCTAGCTGTCGCCTCTCTCCCGCCGCGGCTCGCTGCTCCGGCGGGGGCGGCTCCACACAAGCCAGCGACGCGCCTCCAGGCTGGGCCGGGCCTGGCCACCCCGCCCTGTGCGCGTAGGGGAGGGTGCAGCTCCCCCGGTGACTCCGCCTCCCTCCCCCAAAGCGACACTGCAGCTCCTGCCCTGCACCCCTCAAACATGCCCCCACCCAGGGACTCGCACAGGCTGCATCCGCCCACCGCCCCGCCTCGAGAGTGTGCGCCCAGGGACTCCTCCCAGGACGTGCTTCCCCATCACCGCCCCGCCTCCAGGGGGCACTCTCCAGCGCCGTGCCACCACCCCTGCATACCCTGGTGTAGGGCTCCCACGCGACCCGACCCAAACCTGGCGGGGAGGGGAAGGACCACGACACACAGCCCCCTTCAACTATTTCTCACCTGCGCTCTTCCCTGGGTCTGTAGTCCCCACCTCACTTGGCCACTCATCCATCCTGTGCATACAGTACCCAAGCACACCCTTCAACACTTGGGCCCTGATCCTGGAAACACACCCGTGCTTACCTTTACTATCCTGAGTAGTCCCACTGAAACCGAGATCGGTGGCAGTATGGGGCCCAAGTTGAGAAAGAAGTGGGAAGTACTCCCAGTATGTAGTAACTACAGGGATTGAGACCAAGCAAGACTGTAAAATCCACCCAACGACAAACACCCTTTTATGCTTCTTCTTTAAAATGGGGGGAAAGTGAAGTCACTGCAAAAAGCAACTTACTGTTAAAATAGCAATAAGCCTCCCCAGGGTATAAATCAGTAGGGTTTTGGGATGCAGGTTCTGCCACCTGTGAAATGCACCAATAGGCTATTAATGCACACTGTCATAAGGCTTATTGCTATTAGAGTATGGCTCATTAACTTTGCCTCTTGCTTTCTTAAAATAACCCATCTTTCTCTAAAGCAGTTTTGTGCAAAATATTCTTCCACTTTAAAAAATTGTATGTAGTAAATTTGAGAAAACGGGGCAAATATGAAATACTTTTACTCTTTATTTGTTTAATCAGATTGCTACCACTAAGACCAGATACTTAGAATGGGGAATGCTACTAGTGTCATTAATATTTTACCTAGTGGTAAAAAGCAGTTTTGAAGACACCGGTTTTGAAGGGTTTGTAGGAGACACCATAGTGATATCCTCCACAGTTTGTGCACCATGCAACCAAACCCTCTTGTGTGGACACTCTTCAAAATAACTTTAAGTGTTCCATACAAGAGGGTCGTACTGATTTTACTAACTTGGGCACAAGATGTATGTAGCCCAGTAGACCACACCTTCACCACAAAAAGATGTTGGCAAAAGGCCAGCTCCACAGCCCTTGCAGTCTCCTCATCATCATATCCCAGATCACAACAAGGTTTATGTTAGTGCAGGCATGCAGTCTCTTCCCCCCACCCTTGCCCCAAAATATAAGTGTCCTTTCCTCATTAAGAACTATTTATTTACATGCTAGAGGCAAGTTGGTATAAGTCAGCACAGATCCATTGAAGTCAGTGGAGCTATGCAGATTTACATAGTTGAGGTGTAACTGCCATTTTCGACGTACTAGGGTTGACCAGGCTATCAGATAATTTGATGATTGAAGAGATTTTTCTCAAACCAAGCATGGAAAGCTTCAGCTCAGAATGAGATTCTTCCAGAAACTATGAGCCTGTGCACACAGTAGATTATATTGGACTCCATTTAGCTTTCATTACCAGGAAGTACTATTAGTAATTTTACTAATTTCTTTCTTCAGAAAAAAACCACACACATGGAACTAAATGTAAGGCTGGCAGAATAAAGGCTTAGCAAACCGTCAACTGCTGATAATTCTGTGGAAGATCACAGAATTAGGAAACAAGACTGCACACTCCTTTTGTCCATGTTTCTGAGATGCCATTTTTCATAAGTTATATGCATGAAGCATTAAACTTGCTAACAAGCCAAACGCAGGAGGGTGAGGTCCAACCCATCTGTTCTTGATGCATTTCTGGCAATAACTACAAATATACTTGCAAAAAAATTATTGGGAGTGACTGAATTCTTGAATTTTGATGTAAGAATTTTTCAAAACATAAAACTAGATTTGACATTCATCATTTAACATATAGAGAAATCTGCTTCTTGCATTTTGATTGATAGATTTTAAACCCCAAAGGGACCATTTAAATTAATCTGATCTCCCGCATAACCAAGGCAAAAGAACCTCACCCATGGAACTCATCATCAAGCCCATTATGTCTGGTTGAGCCATGGGATATCTTTTAGAAAGATACAGTTTTGATTTGAAGACTTCAAGTACTGAAGAATCCACCTCATCTCTAGATAAATTGTTCCAATGGTTAATTACTATCACTTAATTTACATCATAGTTCTAGTCTGAATTTGTCTAGCATCAGCTTCCAACCATGGCTTTCACTATAAGTTTTTCTGACTAAAGATTATGGATTATCATAAAGCAGCATGTACAATAATATCCATTTACCTAACTAATAGTACCAAGGGCCAAATGTTGCACCAATTTAGTCTCACTGAAATGGGGGATGGGAGGGGTCCAAGACCCTGTAGATGGTAGTTTGACATACACAAATTAAAGCTTTGGCTGCAATATGCTATGCTGGTGGAGTTTTGGCCTTGAAAAAGGTGTTTAGTAAACATATTACTTACTGCATTTGTATTAAGTGCTGTTTTAAAATGTGGTAGCACCTGTTGTAGACAGTTTTAGTACCCTTAAGAACTTGTTATCTTGTTATAGTAAATTCCAAAGGATTATCATAGGTTTTGCTTTCCACTAGTACTATCTCAATGTAATGCATCGTAGAGCGCTTCGCTGAAGCATCTTGTTTGGCCTCACAATCAGCCTGGAGAAAACTGTGGTATTGCATCAATCATCTTCACCACTCCATGCCATATCCCCTAGCATAGCCATTAGTGGAATCCAACTAAAGCAAGTTGATAATTTTACCTATCTCAACAGCAACATCACCAGTGGTGGATCTCTTGACAAAGAGATCACAAACACGATACAGAAAGCTTCTCAGTCACTAGGAAAGGTAGGCAACAAAGTCCTGAAATCCCACAACATGACCCTCTCAACAAAAATAGAACATTACAATGCTTTTGTGCTTACATCTCTCCTCTATGGCTGTGAGACCTGGACACCATACAAATGGCATATCAAATAGCTAGAGGCCTTCCATACGCGGTCTCTGTGCGCCATTATGGAGATCTGCTGGCAAGACAAAATTACCAACCTGGAGGTTCTTCAAAAGTCAAATGCCACAAGCATCGGCACCATGCTGATAAAAGCCCAACTACGCTGGGTTGGACACATCATTAGGATGCCTGAACATTGACTCCCCAGAAAAATTTTCTATGGAGAATTGGCACAAGGACATCGGAATCAAGGCCACCCCAGAAAGTGCTACAAGGGCAGCATCAAGAACAGCATATGCTTTGGTGCAATAAAACCAGATGATCTTGAGAAGTTTGCGTGAAATAGATCAGCATGGCGACATACAACACTCAGCGCTTTCCAAGCCTTTGAAGAGGACAGAAATAATTGACTGTTAGCTGCAAGGGAAAAGCATTAAACCACTGCTATAGTTACCAAGACACTCACCAATGATTTTGTCTGCCCAATCGGCTCACGAGCCTGAGTGTCACACTTTGGACTTCAGAGTCACTTCAGAATCCACAAAGAGAGAGAGCATGTGTAAGCAGGGTCTGAATGAACTCTCCACTGACAGCTAGTTCAGGAAGGGGAGAGACTTCAGGAGGAAACTGTATGTACATGAACACACCTACATTGCGTAGGTATCTAGCAGACAGGAGATGTGTAGTTCCAAGTGATCAGTTTTGGCTGGTGTTGGTTTACAAATCACTTTAGTATGGAATGCAGGGGTAGTTAAATGTTATCAATGTTATCTTCATTGTATGACTAATGGGGAGCAGAACTGTGCTGAGCTTGTCCCAATTGAGGGGTCACCCTCAGCTGAAAGGAACTTGCTAAGCCAGGGGCTCGAATGCCAGACCCCTGTGAAAGTAAGGGCGGGGGGCAGGTGTCCTAATCAGGAGGTATGGACTCTCCCTAAAGGTCCCCGGTCTGGTTTAACCTGTTCCTCTCCACTGTTCAAAGATAGAGCTAAATAGGCTTCATTAGGAGCCTTTCGTTGTGTTAAAGTGCTCAAATGAGAGCCGAAATCACTTGTGGAGGGGTAGTATGTCTTTCCCAGCCTGCAAAGAGCAGAAAATCTCTAAGGGCTGGTCCACACTAGGGGCAGGGATCGAAATAAGATACGCGACTTCAGCTACGCGAATAGCATAGCTGAAGTCGAAGTATCTTATTTCGAATTTCCCGCTCTTACCTCGCATCCTAGCAGCGCGGGATCGACGGCCGCGGCTCCCCCTTCGACTTCGCGAACTCCGCTCGCCCTGCTGGAGTTACGGAGTTCGAAGTAGCGCGTTCGGGGATCGATGTATCGCGTCCAGACGAGACGCGATACATCGATCCCCGCTAGATCGATGTCTACCCGCCGATCCGGGCGGGTAGTCTGGACGGGGCCTTAGAGACTGCCGTGCAGAGATCACAGCAGAGAGGCAGATGGCAGTAGAAGGTGACTGACAGTCGGCCGGGGAATGAGCAGCTGACAAGGCAGCAAGTGGAACAAGCAGCTGAAAGAGTGGCCAGGCGGTGAGGAGCCTCGGCTAGCGGGGTGGCCAGTGGAGAGGAACCATGGCTGGCAGGGCGGCCAGCCAGACCAAGTGCTCAGATGACAGAGCAAGCAAGGTGCCTTCTTCCCTGGATGGGAGGGAACTCATACGGATTCATCTCTGAACCCTGGGTCCTCACTGACCAAGGACAACTACTGTGAGTGGGGTACGGTGAGGGAGCAGAGAAAAGGAACTTTTGGTTGTAGAACTCAAGAACATGAGGCAGAAGGCGCTGCCCCACGCACTCTGGGGTGGGTGTTCTGCCCACAGTTTTATGATTATGAATCCTGCTTGTGGCATTTTCCCTAATTAATGTTGGGTGACTTCCCTCCTTTCATTAAAAATTTATTTTCTACACTCAGACTCTGTGCTTGTGAGTGAGGAAGTATTGCCTCTCAGAGGTGCCCAGGGGTGTGTGTAATTTTCCCAGGTTACTGGGTGGGGGGTTGAGCCGGTTCTGTGTTGTATTATTGAAGAGGAACCCCTAGATATTGAACCCGGCCCTGGTTGCTGCCAGCTCCACTTGGCAGAAGGGTTACATATGAAAATGTCATAGTCAAACCAATGGACTACATGAAATATCAATCTAAATAACTAGCTACACTGAATTTATTATTGGAATTTGCATTTGTTTTACAGGCAATTAACCCTGTCTTCCCTGTCCTTATAGGCCAGTAGTGCAAGATTACATTGTGATGCTAAAACAATCACCTTCAGACACCCTTCATGTGAGCTTGTACTGTGTAAGGTAGGTCTCCAAGTAACTTTCACAGAGAACTCCACAAACCCTCTCTGTATACCGTGTAATGCTAGTTTCTAGGGGTTTGGAATTTTGAAGTTTACTTCAATTTGGGGATTTTGTATATATTTTTTTTTAATTTCTAGGCTGGGCCATTTACTTTAGTATGACACAAAAAAACTGGGCATTGTTTAGAATTCATGTGTTTTTATTTATGCTGGTTTTAAACCTGATCTGGAAAGACAGCTGCCATTTTCCTGTTTCCATAATTTTTAATTTGTGGCCACACCTACATGAAGTCTGTGATCCATAAAGTCAGTATACTAGGCAGGGAGCTCTAAGCTAGCCAATAGGAGGTAGACGCCAACCAGAGGGAATGTGTGCTAAGTCTCCCCCTTGCATGGAGATAAGTGCCTAAGTCTGAACTGCAGGGAGACACTGATCTCTCTGCTTGTGATCCACAAACTGAGAGAAGATAGGCATTTAGCTGCCTCAGTTACATGCGGGGGAGGGAGGGGAGGATTCAGGTAGATGGCCTTTAAGCATTCCTAACTCCACAAAACAACTGGGGTTGAGAAAGGGGAAGAGAGAACCTCCTTTGTAACTGTTAGTCTAGTGGCTAGCATACTCATCCCCACTTCAAGTCCCTCCTTTGCCTGATGAGAAGGAATTTGAAAAGGGACTTCCTTCTCAGGTGAATGCCCTAAGCCAGGGGTCGGCAACCTCTGGCACGCGGCTCGCCAGGGTAAGCACCCTGGCGAGCCGCGTGCCAGAGGTTGCCGACCCCTGCCCTAAGCTATAGTCATTCTCTCTCTTTCAGTGGCCCAATTAATATTTAATTATTCAATTAAAGTGGAACAACTGAAGTCTCTCTTCAGGAGAGACTGAAGAAGCCCCACATCAGATTATCCCATGGTTCAATGGTTAGAGCACTAACCTGCGAGGTGGCCAATACCTGTTCAAATCCTTTCTCCCTCTCAGAGGGGGGGACAAAACCAGTGAGTTTTCACATGGTGGGTGAGTACCCTAACCAGTAGGTTGAAGGTTATAAGGAAGGTCTTTCTCTTTCCCCCTACAATCCCAGCTGTTTGGAGTGAACTCAGCTGAGGGGCCTGATCTGGGTGGCAGCCTCTGAGCATACTTACTGCGTCAGGCACCGACATGTGACTTAGGCGCCCAAACACCTATCTTCCCCTGTTAGAGATTCACTTTGGGGCTTAGGCAGGAGATAGGTGCCCAGACCCCTAAAGTGGGGCTGCGGTGCACATGCCCAGAGGCAAAAACGTAAATGCCAAGTAAGTCTAGGTGCCTACAGGGTTAGGCAACAGTTGAGTGGGAGTTTTGTGGATCGCAGTGGTGCCTAACAATGGGAGTTAGTATATTATTATCCGGATCTAAAATTCTTGACATCACTTTACAAGATTTTCTATGCATGTGGATCATTCTTATATAAAAATGCCCAATGGGAAGGTCAGGGATGAATTGTGTTCATTGCTGGTGTTAATGGATTTAAACTTATGATTTATAACAGTAACATTATTGTTTGAATTCTGACTCCTAGTTATAAAAACCTTCACTGTAAAGACATTTTTTTCAAACTGAATAAGTCATTGCAAAAGTGGATGGATGAGTATTTGCTTGGAAATGGCGCCTGTTTCAAACTGGAATAATGGAGGGTGAGGGGGGAATCAAGTCCACAAGAGTTCAATTTTCAACATTTGCAGAAAGGGAGAAGAGACTTACCTGATTAAATCTTTTCCTGGGGCTGACTAGCAAGTTGTGATTATGAAAGTGACCCTGACTGCATCCGACTGACATACAGTAACAGAAATTGAGCGAAACGTGGCAACACTTTTTTTGCTAAGGGAAAATTTATTGAGCTAGAAATTCTCAGCTAGATGAAAATTGTCTTAAGAAGGTTGTTATAAAGGACATTTCCTTCCAGCTGCACAAAGAGCATCTCTTGACTTAACTAACGTTATCACCCATGAAAGAAAATACATATGCTTCTCTCTAATTTACCTTTTTGTCGTAAAATCAAATCAAATCACAACTCTCATCCACAAAGCTATGGAAATACAGCAATTTTCTTATATGATGAATTGGGCCAAATTCATCCCGGGTGTAATTTCAGTGGGAGTTGCACCTGGAAAGTCTCTGAATCATTATGTTGTCACATGAACGTATAGTATTACATAGTTCTGTTATTTAACAAAACATTATAGACTATCACGTTTCTGTGACTATCATGCATCACCACAATGCGACGAGTTTGTAAGTGTCAGTATTTGGTTCTCTCAAAGCTGCTTTGGCACACTGCAGTCGATTGAGAACATAAACGCTTTTTAGGTATATCTGCACAGTCTGCTAAACCATTTGACAAATCTCTAAAGAATGTATGTGTTTCCTGTTATTTCTTTAGCCCAAATCCTGCAGTTCTTACTCAGGCAAACTCCCAATGAAGCTAATTTGTAAGTAAGGACAAAGGTCTGCAGGATTTGGCCCTCGATCTCTTATTATGCCCTTACCATTAAACTAGCAATAGTATATTTAAAGGTAACCAGATGAGGTCTCATTTTATGTTGAATACAATGACATATTATTACAAAATAGGCATGCTAAGGTGTAAAGGATGATACATGCAGAGAGTTTACAGAAACACTGAGTAATGAAGAAAATGTATTGTGTATAAGGCAGGAGGAGGGATAGCTGAACTATTTCTGCCAATGAACTTTTATAATAAATTGACAAACGATTATACCAAGTAATGGAACTTATTGGTGTCTTAGTTTTGGGTTTCAGTTTCTCACTACCAAAAACAAAAGTGAAAAACTGACAAACGTCTGCCTCCAACAAAACCCATGTACTACCACAAGTCTCCTTAAATATTCAATAACAGCTCTTTGCTGTATATTCAATACTTCACAGCACTTCAAAGATGCAGAGTGCTACATAAGTGCTAAGAATTCAATATGTTTCAGCAATTTTTAATAGATTAAGGATAAAGGGATGCTATCAAGTTAAAAATTACATCACTATGGATTTCCTTACTTTGCATTATTGACCTCTTAAATTAAAATAGTCTAAGCTTTGTTCTCAGCCTACCCCTACAGGTCCTACCACCCCCACCCCTAACGTCTTCTTCTCTCCATTAGCCTCTTCCTGCCTGACACCCAGCATGGGGTTTGTGCACCCCATCACAAAGTAGCAATGTAAGTCTGGCTCACTGTACCTCTTATAAGGAAGGATTCATATTTTCCTCATAATTTCTTCTTAACCAAATAATGCCAGTCAGTCACAGCTTTGTCGTTTTTTGTCCCTTAATAATGGTGTCTTTTAGGATTCCCTAGCCTTGCTTTTACTGGTAAATTTTAATATTTTTCCCATGGTAGCTATGACAAATGTAGGGGAGCTCATTGGTGAATACTGATCTGTACCTCAGAACATGTATAGGATTTCTGAGATGGGAGATTGGAATGTCAAGGGAGAAAAAACAGTTTCAGCACACATCCCTACAGACATAAGCCTTTAATGCTGATCAGATATACATTCCAAACAATGGAGCAACCTTCCCAGGGACTTTCTCTTAGATGGCTGGCTAGGAGAAAGGAAGACTTCACACCTAGATCCTGTAACAAAGATCACTGAGCACTAAAGTAATTGAGGCCAGAGAGCACAAGGAAAGTGGAGGGAAAGATGGGATTGAGAATAACTAGCTTCCCCTGAAAAGCAAGAGGAGTCTGGGGGACACCCTCTGTGGAAGGAACACAAAAAAGACTGGGTCCTAATTGCCACCATAGAAACAGACTAGGTAGTGAGACACACAAGGTAGCTGTAGAAGCACCCTGGGGCAACAAGTTAGGACACGTCACTTTTTAAATACGGAAATTCCTCAAGAGAAACAGAAAGCTGAAAGTCTTTTACTAGGGCATTCTTTGAATTGTTTCCTGGTGTATTTGACATGGCTAGAGCAGTTAATGATTATTTAATACTATATACACAATATTACTCTTATGTTTAAAATCCTTTAAATGGTATATTTAGGTCATTCTTTTAGTTACTATAGTAATCTTAAAGACCTTTGCAGTCACCAGCTAATTTGTGTAAGGGACCAACTGTTGCTTCTAAGCACTTTGGATTATGATATTGCTAAAGAACACACTTTATATGTTTCAGAGTAGCAGCTGTGTTAGTCTGTATCCACAAAAAGAACAGTATTCTTCCCCTCCTTTTATACTCATTTGACTGGTGATCCATTAGATTTATGTCTTCACCCCAGATGATGAAAGCAATGTGGTAATATTGGTACCAATGTTGAATACAGAGCTAAATTTACTGGACCAACAGATACCCAGACTTGCCCCCCTGTAAATCAGCACTAGCTCCAGTGAAGTCAATAATGATATTTCAGGTTTACTCCAGTGCAAGTGAGAGCAGAATTCTGGAACTGCTGTCTGTTTTGTTAAGGCGCTATAAGGGCACTCTTCAGTTCCTTTTTTTCTTCAGTGAAGGGAAAACAACAACATTAAAAATACCTCTCAGCCACACAGTGGGTCCAAGTAGGAGTGAGAGACTTTGGTGAGGAGAGGTGGGGAAGCTTGCATAGCTGTTGCTCACAGTGTTCACTGAGATCAACTAAATATTTACACACTGCTTTGAAAACTTAGCCCAATATGTTTTAATGAAAAGTGAATACCGTGGGGGGGTTTTAAAGAGAATTGCGTGCTTATGTAAGATGACAGTCTTAAAGACTGAAATCCTCTGTTTATCAGAAGAAAAAAGGAACAATACTGCACCGTCATAAACACTGCAAGTATCTCCACATTGTCTAATCAGTTTGTCTCAATCTTACCTGGAGAAACCACTTTATGGCTGAGAAGTTATTAGTCTCTCTGTTCTGTCAGTTATTTGCCTCTTGTTCCCTTCAATTATTTATTGAGCCTGGTACAATTGTGATGGTAGGTGTTGCAATGCAAACATCAGTCCACAAGGAACTAGATTGAAACCAGCTATTAACTTCTTTCAGGAAATGGTCATCTGGTACCAATGGCTTTCAGTCACCACTGACCTGGGTTGGATTTGAACAGATACCTAGAGACGATCTTTATCTTAGTTTAATGTTCTTAATTTTTTCTCTCTTGGAGGCTCTGGATATTCTTTAATACCAAAATTCTATTTACCTTGGGCACAAATCCAAACTTTGCATAAAAAGCTTAATTTTAAATAATTCATAAACTTTCATCTGCTGGGTTGTTCAAGTTTATAGAGTTTGAGTGCATTTAAGCACTCAAAGAATTGGGGAGGTTGTGGAAAGAACTTCAGCCACACAGTCTCTCCTCCTTTTATATAGGGTTGCCAACTTTCTAATTGCACAAAACCGAACACCCTTGCCCTACCCCTTCCCCGCCCCTTCCCGGAGGCCCTGCCCCTGCCCCACTCCTTCTCCGAGCCCCCGCCCCCACTCACTCCATCCCCTCACTCGATCCCCCCTCCCTCTGTCGCTCGCTCTCCCTCATCCTCACTCACTTTCACTGAGCTGGGGCAGGGGGTTGGGATGTGGGAGGGGGTGAGGGCTCCGGCTGGGGGTGTGGGCTCCAGGTGGCCAGAAATGAGGGGTTCAGGGTGTGGGAGGGTGCTCCAGGCTGAGGCAGGGGGTTGGGGTGCGGGAGAAGGTGAGGGCTCCTGCTAGGGGTGTGGGCTCTGGGGTGGGGCAGGGGATGAGGGATTTGAGGTGTGTGGGGGCATGCAGGCTCTGGATGGAGATGCAGGCTCTGGGGTGGAGCCAGGGATGAGGGGTTTGGGGTGCAGGAGGGAGCTCAGGGCTGGGGTAGGGGGTTGGGGTGCAGGAGGCAGTGTGGGGTGCGGGCGCTGGGAGGGGGCTCAGGGTGTGGGAGGGGGTTCCAACCTGGGGTAGGGGTTCAGGGTGTGGGAAGTGGGTTCGGGGTGCGGGATCCTGGTCGGCAGTGCAGTGGGGTAAGGCAGGCTCCCTGCCTGCCCTGGCTCTGCGCGGCTCCCAGAAGTGGCTGCCATGTCCGGCTCCTAGGCATAGGTGGCTCTGCACAGTGGGTGCTGCCTATACCTGCAGGTGCCTCCCCTGCAGCTCCCATTGGCCACAGTTCCCGGCCAATGGGAGCTGCGGAGCCGGTGCTTGGGGCAGGGGCAGAGCACGGAGCCTCCCTGGTTGCCCCTGCACCTAGGAGCCAGACATGGCAGCCGTTGCTGGGAGGCATGCAGAGCCAGGGCAGGCAGGGAGCCTGCCTTATCCCCACTGGGCCACCGACCGGACTTTTAAGGGCCCAGTTAGTGGTGCTGATTGGAGCTGCCAGGGTCCCTTTTCGACTGGGCGTTCTGATTGAAAACCAGCCTGGCAAACTTACTTTTATATACTCTACTGAAAAAGAAGTTAAAAAAATATTATAGCTATTTGCAAAGCAAGGCAATCACATTTCAGTGGCAGAATGGACACCACTCACTACTCTACTATCTTCACAGAGGTGTTGGTAGCTTAACTAGTTTTTCTTTTTTCAGTTGTATATGTGCTATAGTCAGAACAGAAGTAAAATTTACATCTGTACAATTCATGCTAATTTCCAAAGTAAACCATTAAAAAAAATGTTCAGTGCTGTCTACAGCATTGTGGGACATTCCTTTTAAGCTTCCTTTCATTTTATAAAAAGGAAACAAAATGCAAATATAATGTCATTGTATTTACATAATGAGGTGTATTAAGTCTTGTACTACTAAAGAAAATGCTGAGCAAATCGCCAAATATAATTGCAAAATGAATTAATTTTCTTTGCAAGCATGTAACAGCTATAGCTCTCAATCTTGAAAGCTTACACCTGTGTAGAGACCCTTCAAGGGCAGCGGAGCACCACGCAGATATAAGTGTCCACCCACATGGACTCTGTAGAGGATCAGAGTCTATATTCATGTATCTAGGATGAATGTTGTAATAGGATGCTCGGAAGGCCAGGCAGCCTAGTGGTTGGTGCACCCGACTTCTGGCCCCTTGTTTCCCTGGTCAAGGTATCTCAGTCTTTTAGGCAGTGGGGTAGTGGGACCCAGGCCCTCCCTCTCCACCAGATCCAGCCCAGGGCCCTATGTGAGTCGAACCCTGGACAGAGGGCCCTTCCAGCAGGGAGTCTAAATCCATTGCCCTGGACTACTTTCTACCACTGTCCCTTCAGTTTGGGGCATGGCCCCTATAGTCCAATTCATTGAGGTGGCTTACCTCCCACAGTGCCCTCTCATAGATCTTGGGTGGCGCCCTGCCGCAGTCCCAGGCTCCTTTGGGCAGGGCAGCTGTAAGTTTGTTGAGGCTGAACCCCACGACATTTCTGGGCTTCAGTCACCCAGTTACCTCAGTTGCTCCTGGTCTCCTCTGCAGTCTCCCTTGGCTGGGGAGACAGCACTTACTCCCTGGTGGTTGCCTTGGGTGGCAGGCTAGTGCTCCTTCCTCTCAGGTATCGAGGCAGCTAGCTCCTGCCTCTTTGCCAATCAGCCCTGAATTGAGCGTGGCTCTCTCCTTTTCTCCCCCTTCCAGTCCTGGCACTGGCTGCAGGTATAATGGGGCAGAACTAGTTGGGCCCAAAGGCTCTCTTTGACCCCTGCTGTGCTGGTGGGCAGTTTCTGTGTGACATCACAAATGACAATGAGTTACTATGGGCCCAATAGTGCAACATTTTAATTACAGTTTTGACTACATCAGGACTATAGGATGGGATCTTTGGTTGTGTACTCCATAAACCAGTGGTGAGCAACCTGCGGCCCACGGGCCGTATGCAGCCCGTCAGGGTAATCCGCTGGCAAGCCGCGAGACTGTCCGCAGGCACAGCCACCTGCAGCTCCCAGTGGCCGCAGTTCACCATTCTTGGCCAATGGGAGCTGCAGGAAATGGTGGCCAGCACGTCCCTGTGGACTGCGCCACTTCCCACAGCTCCCATTGGCAGGGAATGGCGAACCGTGGCCACTGGGACAGAGGCGGATTTACAGTAAAACACAGGGTGCTCTGGCATGGGGCCCCCCAATGACAGGGGGCCCCAGGGCCGGGCAGCTGCGGGGGCAGAAGCTTGGTCCTGCCGGCTCTTGGGGTTCCTGCTGCAGGCTCTGCCCCCACCGGCAGCCAAGCTCCCCCCTCTCCTGCCTCTTCTCCGCCTCCTTCCCCAGCGTGCCGGATTCCCGTCCCTCCCAGTGCTTCCCCCACCACCAAACAGCTGTTTGCCGGCGCTCAGGTCGCTCCGGGAGGGAGGGTGAGGAGCGGGGCCGCAGCGCACTCGGGGGAGGAGGGGCGGGGCCTTGGGGCAGGGGGTGGAATTGGGGCAGGGCGGAGCAAAGGCAGGGCCCCCACACTCCCCCTACACATACCCCTTCCAGCCCCCTGCCGTGAGCCGCTCAGGGCAGGGGGCTGGGGTGGGGCAGGGGGCTGGGAGCACCCTCACGACCCCAGCCAACACCCCTAGCCCCCTGCCCTGACTCCTGCACCCCCTCACACACCCCCAGCCCTCCCTGACTCCTGCATCCCTCACACATACCCAGCCTCCCCACCCCATGCCCTGACTCCTGCACCCCCCACATCCGCACCTGCACCCTGGGCACCAAATGGGAGCTCCGGTACCCCCCCATTCCCACCTGCACCCCTCGCTGCCCCAGGTAAGCGCTCCACACCCCAACCTCCTGCCCCAACCCTGAGCCCCCACCTGCATCCTAACTCCTGGCCAGTCCCTGCATCCCAACCCCCAGCCTGCTCCTGCACCCCCCTCACACACCCTCAGCCCCCTGCCCTACATGATTCCTGCACCCCTTCACACACACCCAGCCCTGACTCCTGCACCCCCTCACACACACCCAGCCCCCTGCCCTCCCTGACACCTGCACCCCCTCACATACCCCCAGCCCTGACTCCTGCACCCCCCTCACACACACCCAGCCTCCTGTCCACCCTGACTCCTGACCCCACATCCCCACCTGCACCCCTCGCACCAAACCGGAGCTGCCCCAGGTAAGTGCTCCACACCCCAACCCCCTGCCCCTGCCCTGAGCCCCGTCCCGCATCCTAACTCCTGGCCAGACCCTGCACCCCAACCCCCAGCCTGCTCCCACACCCTAACATCCTCCAAGACCCTGCATCCCCAGCCCTGAGCCCCCTCCCAAACCCTAAGTTTTGGCCAGACCCCAAACCCCAATGTTTTTTTACATTTTTTTTATAAAGCGCTCTTATCCAAAGCGCTTTACAATAGCTAGCTAACAGTACAAACAATATTTGGAAAGATCATTAAGTGGTCCGCCGAGACCCTCAGCGATTTGCAAGTGGTGTGTGGAAAAATAAGTTAGACTACAAAAACAATTAAGGTACCTCACTTTATTTTCATTTACTTCCTATAACTTATAGGAGGAAGATGAAGAAGAAAAGAATGAAAAACGGGGGCGGAGGGGGAGATAAGAGAGAAGGTTATTTTTCTTGGCTGGGTCCCAAGGAGGGGCCCCAAAAATGAAGCTGAGCACAGGGCCCCACTAACGCTAAATCCACCATTGCACTGGGAGCTGCGGGCGGCCATGCCTGCGGACAGTCAATGTAAACAAACAGTCTCGTGGCTCGCCAGTGGATTATCCTGACGGGCTGTATGTGGACCATGGGCCACATGTTGCCCACCACTGGTCTAGATGTTGTACCACTTCAGGGATGCATGCCGCCTAACTTTAAACTACTGCTTTAAACAGTTCCATGGTCACATAATATGCTTGGCTGTTTATACAACGTGATGCTGCTGAAGCAGTACATTCAGAGAAGAAGAGTTGCTGAGGTAACTAATCCTTCTTTTGATTTTATATATCAGGAGCGTAAAGCAATGAACTGGGAATGTGACAATGCAAGAGACTTGGGCAGTTAATAGATCCACGTGTGGGGAGAAATACCTGAGACAAATTGCAAGTGGTAGGAATCAGATGACAGCTGACAGAAGTGACAGGTGACAGCTCAAACACACCAGAAGTAATTCCGGAGGAAAGTTTCTCTGCAAATAGAAATTTTAAAAAAAGTTGATTCTGAAAGCTACACTCTGACTCAGAACCGATTGCAGCACCACCGCTCTTACCTTATTAAAAATGCAAACTGGCTGTAAATATTTAAAAAAGAAAAATGCAGGAGAGAAAGGTCAGAGAAGAGTGGAGTGTCATTTCAATTTATCACTTAGGGGACTTTTGGGTGGGAAGGTGGATGTCAGGGGCAAATGGATGGACTCTCAGCTGCTGCCATTCAAGAGTTTCTACAGGTGTATTTTATCTTTTTCCTCTCTCAAATGTCATAACTGAATTTCAACCTTGATAACAAGTCCTTGGAGGTTAGTAAGGTCTTGTTCTTTGATTTGCTTCTTGCAAAGAAGTGTGATCAAAAAGAATCAAGCTTCAAATGAACAAGCCCTATTTTTAATTCTCAGCTGTTATGAAGAATTTAAGAGGATAAAATTAATGATGCTAGCTGGCACTGCTTCCTAAATAGTACTGGATACTGAGGGCAGCATGTGAACATAACCACAGAGCTGTGTATGCTGCTGACACTTAGTTTTGAGCTATTTTAATAAAGTATATGTCAAATTATAATTCTTACAGCGAGCCATGCTAGCTGGATTATCTCTTCTTGTAATCAAGGGTGACTGAAAAAGCAAGTGGCTATTTAGTAATCAGAATTAAGGTGTTTCTGCCCCAGTTTTACATCAGAGGAAGTGTCAAACAGTTGATGAAAATCAATACAAAATGACTGTGTTCAAAGTTATAGTTGCTGTAGCGCAGTTTCTCAACAACTGGTCCGTGACTGGTGCTGGTCCCTGAGATCTCCCTGACACAGTTTAGGAAGGCAGCAAGCCAGTCCCTGGTATCAAAAAGGTTGAGAAACACTGCATAGTGTATAGGAAGTCACTTTTAACTAATTTATGAACCTTCTAATGGCCCTGTGTTTCAGAAGCCACCAGAATCATGCCTGATCAGCAGTGTATACTTGTAGCTAGGCCTTGGCTGTTTTGTATGTTTAACAAACATGGTTATTTGGATCCCACCATACCAATGTGATTCCTTCATATTACAGATGTTGTATAAAAAGCACAAGAGACAATAGTTGCACTCTAACAAAGTGTATGTAACAGCAGGGTTCCCCAAGAATCTGTACTGGGACATGTGCTGTTCAACATATTTATTAACAATCTGGAAAAAGGGGTGAACAGAGAAGTTGCAAAGTTTGCAGATACTACAAAGTTATTAAAGGTAGTTAAGTCCAAAACTGACTATGAAGAGTTACAAAGGGATCTCACAACACTGGGTGACTGGGCAACAAAATGGCAGATGAAATTCAACGTTAAGTGCAAAGTAATGCACAGTGGAAAAAATAATCTGAACTATACATATACAGTAACTCCTCACTTAAAGTCGTCCCGGTTAATGTTGTTTCGTTGTTACGTTGCTGATCAATTAGGGAACATGCTCGTTTAAAGTTGCGCAATGCTCCCTTATAACATTGTTTGGCAGCCGCCTGTTTTGCAGAAAGAGCTTACAGAAAGAGCAACCCGTTGCAGCTAGCTCGTGGGGGCTTGGAACAAGGGTGGACCGGAAGCCCCCTATCAGCTCCCTGCTCCCCTAAGTTCCCTGTGGGGCAGCCGCCCAGCAGGCTAGCAATTGCTGGGCAGTTCAGCTGTCCCTCCCCCTACTGCCATGTGCTGCTCCTATCCTCTGCCTGGGAGCTGCTCCCGGGAGCCTTCTGCTTGCTGTGCAAGGGGGGGGGGGAGGAAGAGGGGTGCTAAGGGTGCCCCTCTTCCCCCCGCTCCTTTACCTCATCTCCACAGAGCAGGGTGGGGACACAACAAGGCTCAGGACAGAGGGAACTTGCTGGCAGCAGCTGCTGTCTCAACTTGCTGATCTACTTAAAAAGGCAGTGTACTTAGAGTGGGGTCAGCATATTTAAAGGGGCAATGCACGTCTCTCTCTCTCTCTCTCTCTCTCTCTCTCTCTCTCTCACACACGGTGTGTGTCTCTGTCTCTCTCTGCCATGCTGTCTCCCCTCCCTCCATTCGTACTGGCTTGTAGAGTGAGGCTACATTAACAACAATGTGTTAACCCTTGAGGGCTCAGCCGAGCTAGTTCATCATTTAGCAATAAGGCATCCCCTGGGAAATACCCCATCCTCTTCCACCCTCTGACTTCACCGTCTCAAGCAAGCTTCACAATCATCATTGCTGAGTACAGTATTAAATTGTTTGTTTAAAACTTATACTGTGTATATGTGTGCATATATATATAAAATATAGTCTTTTGTCTGGCGAAAAAAAATTCCCTGGAACCTAACTCCCCCATTTACATTAATTCTTATGGGGAAATTAGATTCGCTTAACATCATTTCGCTTAAAGTAGCATTTTTCAGGAACATAACTACAACATTAAGCAAGGAGTTACTGTACAATAATGAGTTGTAATATCTAATTTAGAACCTCAGCAGTATCTTGGAGTCACTGTGAATACTTCTCTGAAAACATCCACTCATTGCACAGCCGTGGTCAAAAAGGCTAACGCTATGTTAAGAACTATTAGAAAAGGGATAGAACACAAGACAGAAAATATAATTCCACTATATAAATCCATAGTGTACCCACACTTTAAATGCTGTGTCCAGATGTGGTTTCCCTATCTCAAAAAGGATATAGGGGCCCCCCGGTATACATCTCCCCCTTATCCGTTGTTTCAGATATCCGTCGCTCATCAATAGGGGAATGTGTTCCGATTGACGTTGGTCCTGATCTGCATATCCGTTGTTTGCATGGATCGGGACCGATGTGAATTGGAACATGTTCCGCTATTGTACAGTATAGTACTGTACTTGCATCCTCCGGCCATGTTCAAGGCTTGTTACCTACGGAGGATGTTCTCCATGCTGATTAAGGAGACGGCAGGTGAAGGAAAGTCCAGTGTAAAGGAGTTTTGGAAGTCCTACAATATCTTGAATGGCGTTGAAAACATTGATGCATTGTGGAAAGAGGTCACTTTGCAATGTATGAACGATGTTTGGTGCCGTGCATGGCCAGATGCTGTCCACAGCTTTGTAGGATTTGATGCCATTCCTGCCCTCAAGCAAGAAGTTGTCAAGTTGGCGAAGGATGTCGGCTTCGAAGAGGTGGAGGAGGATGTACAGGAGTTGTTGGAGTCTCATGCTGAGCAACTGATTGAGCTGGACCAACAACGAATATACAAAGTAAGCAAGGACGATGATGACGATGACCTAGGGCAGGAAGCCAGGAGTGTAATGACAAAGAATCTCTCCCATTTCTTTGTATTGCTGGATGAGATGATGGAAATCATACAGAGCGGTGATCTTTTTCGTTGACGGTCTACCAAAGTCTCCAGGGCTCTCAATGATGCAGTGGCTTGCTACGGGGAGATCTATCATTCAAAGATTCATGCAGAAGAGCAGACGTTGATAAAATCCTTTTTTAAGACTTCTGCAACCAAAAAGCCAGCCACGGAAAAGCCAGCCCAAGAAAACCCAGCCACTACCCCTACCTACGTTTAGCATAATTGATACTGTTTTATACTGTATTACTGTACTGTATTTACTGTATTAAAATGCTCTATGTGTTTGAACGGTGTTAGTAGGGTTCTACATTATGTTATTCAATGTTTTATGTGTACAATGTGTACTGTATAACCTGTCATTGTAAAAAGGTACACTGTTTAGGTACACTGTTTAAGTCAGGGGTCGGCAACCTTTCAGAAGTGGTGTGCCAGGTCTTCATTTATTCACTCTAATTTAAGGTTTCACGTGCCAGTAATACATTTTAACGTTTTTTAGAAGATCTCTTTCTATAAGTCTATAATATATAACTAAACTATTGTTGTATGTAAAGTAAATAAAGTTTTTAAAACGTTTAAGAAGCTTCATTTAAAATTAAATTAAAATGCAGAGCCCCCCGGACCGGTGGCCAGGACCTGGGCAGTGTGAGTGCCACTGAAAATCAGCTCGCGTGCCGCCTTTGGCACGCGTGCCATAGGTTGCCTACCCCTGGTTTAAGTGAAAAGAGCATTGTCATAGGCGAGTGTGGTGAAGTTGTGAATGCATTCCCCCTTATTCCATTATTTCTTATGGGGAAAAATTCCTCGGTATACGTCGTTTCAGTATCCCTTCCCCTTTGCAAGAATACAACCCCAATGTATACAGGGGACCCCCTCAGGGGTGAAAGTAACTTAAAGGACTTACCGGTACACCGAAGTCCTGAGCGGGGGCGTGGTCTCAACCGGAAGAGGCGGGGCCTTTCAAGATTTAAAGGTCCTGGGGCTCCGGCTGTGGCTGGGATCCCCAGGGCCTTTAAATCACCCCAGAGCTACCAGCTGCAGAGGCGGCTGGGAGCCCCGGAGCTCTGGCGGGGATTTAAAGGTCCCGGGGCTCCCCGCAACGGTAGGAGCACGGGCCCTTTAAATCCCTGCCCGAGCCCGGCTGCCGGAGCTCCGGCGGCGCTTTAAAGGGCCGGGGATCCCCGCAGCGGCAGGAGCACCAGACCATTTAAATCCCCGCCCGAGCCCGGCTGCCTGAGCTGCGGCGGGGATTTAAAGGGCCCGGGGCTCCCCGCAGCGGCAGGAGCCCTGGGCCTTTTAAATTGCCACCACGGAAGCCGGTCCAGTCCGGCACGGCGTATTGGCTCTTGCCGGTATGCTCTACTGGACTGGACGGGCTTACTTTCACCTCTGGACCCCCTGCATAGCGGAACTGGAAAAGGTTCAGAGAAGGGCAAAGAAGATGATCACAGGTATGGAATGAGAGATTAAAAAGAATAGGTCTGTTTAGCTTAGAAAAGAGATGACTAAGTAGGAGTATGCTAGAAGTCTATACAATCATAAATGGTGTAGAAAAAAGTATTATTTACCCTTTCACAACAATACAAAAACCAGGAGTCACCCAGTGAAATTAATAGGCAGCAGGTTTCATGCAAACAAAGAGGAAGTACTTTTTCACACAGCGCACAACTAACATTTTGGAATGCATTGCCATGGGATGTTGTGATGGCCAAAAATATAAATAGGTTAAAAAAAGAACTGGATGAGTTTGTGGAGGAGAGTTCCATCAATGGCTATTAGCCCAGATGGTCAGGGACACAACCCCACGCTCAGGGTGACCCTAAACCTCGGACTACCAGAAGCTGGGAGTCGAAGACAGGGATGGATCACTCCATAATTGTCCTGTTCTATATACTCCCCGTGAAGCTCTGGTATTTCAGAGACAGGATACCTGGCAAGATGGACCATGGTCTGACCCAATATGGCAGGTCTTATGTATAGTAAAAATGGGCCCATTTACTACTAGCCCTAATACCTTCTTTTCCGCCTCCCTCTTTCCCCCCAACCCATCTTCCTTCCTCTCTGGTATAGATATAAGCCTGCTTTCTTACTCTGTGCTGTTTTTCAATCTAGTTCTTTAGCTGAAGTATGTCTAATCTAAAACATCTTCACATTGGCCCCAACTCAGCAGCTGGATTCAGATGGGAAGGCCCTTGGGTCCCATAGAGTCCCAGTGAACTCAAGGATTCCATTTGCAGGATTGGGGCAGTTGAGTGCTATAAGATTGTGGAATTGTCTCACAAGGAAAGTAGTGAAAGCTCCATCCGTTGGGACTTTCAAGATATTCAATGTGAGGCTAGACTAGACAATGTACTGTAAAGAACAATCCTGCCTGTGCTGGGAAATGGACCAGATGACCTAATAAAGGTCTCTTCTATTTCTAACTGCTGTGATAACATCACTGATTCAGGCAGTTCTGGGCCAAGAATCTTTACTTGCTATTCGTCAGTTTAGTTGTCAGAGTGGTATCCTTTCCAAGTCTGAGCAGACAGGATAATTCTTCATTCTTGTTGATGGCAGCAGCCATAAATAGCAGCAGACATTAATCACCACCCATTTGGTGAATGACTGCAGAAAGTACCATTAAATGGAAAGAGAATGAATATGAGATGACTGCTCACTTTTAAAGTTTCATTTTATGCCAAAGGGTGGCCTGGAAAGGAAAAGAAATTTGCCTTGTGCCCTATTTTGTTTCTGTATGATACATAAAGCAGGCCTAAAAATTATGTTTACTTATTTTTTACATTAGAAATCCAGGTCCTATCTTGAAGACTATGGTGACTAGAGAAGTAGTAAAATGATGATATACGAGCCACATATGGAAGTTGAGCAATAGAGAGGAACAAATTTTTAGTCAGACTTTAAAACTGTGGGGTTTGTTTTTATTAGCACCTACAAAAGGGTCAGAAAGAAAGGGACAATCTGGGGAAAGAGTATAGGTACTACAAAATATAAAATATTGCTTACATCTCTATTACAACACAAGGAAAGAGTATTTAGACTAACTTTTGCTGGAGTGCAGACCAGATATGCTAGGCATATATCTTGTTATAATCTGATTCTTTCTTCTCTAAAGAATTTTCAGTCCTACCTTCACCTTTAAATAACCCTTAAAGAATTCTGTGTTAATAGTATTCTCTTTAGATCTTCTGTATATAAAATCCTGTGTTTGATATTAAAAAAGCAGAGAATATATTGCCTGGAAAGGGCATGTATGAGAAATGAATTCTGTTATCCCATAGAAGATTGACAGTGATCCAATTTTGACCTGTCTCAGTATAAACAAATTGCTGCTAAACTAAATCTGCAATTCCAAAACTAAATTGTATGATTTATTGCATTGTGTGTTACGATCGCATCATCTGTGATTCCAATGCTAATGACTTTTCTTATGCTTATTGTTGTTAGCCTCGTGTAGCCAGAAATATACACCTGACATTTGATGTATTGTTACAAGCCAACTCAATTTAATTTTGTAATTTAGGACAAAATAATTTAGTGCTTCAGCTCTGCCTTTCAACAAAATGCGACTTCAAAATTTGGATGAAATTACTTGCAATCCTGCATTTATTAAATTCCAGCAAGATTAATTATACTATTAATTATAATATTAGAGCCAAATGCTCTTTGGAAAAAGTATCTGTGGATACCAGATACAGCAATTGTTGTGGGAAGCTCCTTTGTCCCAACCATAATTTACCCTTCTCAAGTTAAAATACACCTCTACCTCGATATAACGCTGTCCTCGGGAGCCAAAAAATCTTACCGTGTTATAGGTGAAACCGCATTATATTGAACTTGCTTTGATCCACCGGAGTGCGCAGCCCCGCCCCCCCGGAGCACTGCTTTACCGCGTTATATCCAAATTTGTGTTATATCGGGTCGAGTTATATCGAGGTAGCGGTGTATGAACTTGGTTTAATAAACCCTATTATAAGTTACAGCTGGGTGAACTACTGTGATTGAATCTGAGCTGGATCACCAGTTTGTACTAGGAGAACAAACTTTTTCATAGAACATGTTTGAAAGTCTGTCAAGGGTTTATCTATAGCCATCACAAGTGACATGCCTGGCTCTGAAGTAGACTTGATAGACAAAGGGTGAAAGAAGCAAAAAGAAGTGAAGTGGCTTGCCCAAAGTCACACAACAGGTCAAAAACAGAGCCAGGAGGAGAATCCATGTTTCCTGGCTTCCCGTCTAGTGCCTATCCACTGTAACAGGTTGCCTCAACACCAAAGTGAAACATCTCAAGTTGATTCCCTTTGGTACTATTAAAGCCTCAAATTATGTACAAACTCACTTCTAGAGATAAAAGGGTGGTTCCTCTGAACCCTTCTCGTGGGCTTGAAAAGTTAAGGCCAATTTCTTCAAAAGTAGGTACTTACATTTATTTCATATTTAGGCATAAAAATACAAAATCAGTGATAGCTGTGGGTGCTCAGCACCTTTGAAGAAAGTCAGGCCTTCTTGGGCAGAATTCAACCCTGAACTACCCCCAGGCAGTGCCATCCAGCACTAAGCTGTGTCTATCTGGCACAACTAATTCACACAGTATAATATTTTTTTCACCCGCCAAAACCCTCCAAAACAATTATTACTTTGGAAGGAAGCACCCTGTGTCTGGTGTGCCTTTCCTATTCCTATGTTCCTGATCCAGATTCCTCTGCTGTAGAAGGCAGCCATTAGAGCAGGAAATGCTCTGCCTCATGCTTTGTCTGCTGCTCAGTCACCTCAAGATACAACATGACCTGAGAAGAGAGACTGGGACCAGGGTGGTGGTTGACATGCCGGTTTTCCCACCTTCCCCTGATTCCTAGTTTTGGGCTCCTAGCAGTAGGCAGAAGACCAGTAACAATCAGCCACAAAGCATACTTTTAACTGCTGTTCTCTTGCAGCACTCCAGCTATTGGATATAGCAGGGCATTGTAGGGCCCAGATCCCAAATTAATCCCTCTCTTATGGGGAGGAAAAAGAAGAACTGAGAGGAAATTTGCCTCTGTCACCAACCCGTGAATTTCACAAATGTAAATCAATAGCTGTTACATTAATGGGAATATCTCATACCCAGATGCTAGGGTCAGAGATTACAAAAGACTGATATCGTGGGATTATCCATATTGTTGTCCATACCATTCAGAGCTTTTCATTTCTTGTTCCATAAGAACAGTAAACAGCAACAATAATAAAAGAACTACTGTCTAGTTTCACATGAGAATGATTTAATGTCAAACAATGATTACGGAGAAGTTGGAAGTGACTCACTCTGCACTCCTGGGGAGTTTGCACTTATGTTCAGCATAATAACTTTTCCCTGACATCAAGATCTTTCAGGCTTGAGCACTATATTCAATAATCGTAAAGAAGATGTTAGGAAAATAATACAGTGTGTGGTTTTTAAGTGTAAATTGGATTATGCCAAGCTGCTTTAAATAAAATTGTAGGCATGCTGCATTTCTATTACAAAATGAGTGGAGAAAGCCATGTGATGCTGTTGGTGTATAGCACACAGCATGAAAACAAATGATGGCACTCAGGCCTTTTTAGCTCCTTTGAATAAACTCAATTCCTTTGAAAAAGTAAAATTACTTTAACTGGATTCAGTTTTACTGTAAAAATATATAATATGTTTTTAGATTATAAATGTATTCAACACAGAGGCCCCTGGAGAAAGTCTGGCAACGATATTGACTTCCTCCACTTTAAGTTAATTCTCTTGTCTCTCAACTCTGACCTCTTTCTTTCTAAGGGGCTTTAATTCTCCTCCCTTATCAACTGATGCTGTCAGTCCCCATCAGCTCTGCTCTATCAGTTCCCTTCTTATGCCGCTGCTTCCTAGCCGCTCCCTCCACCTTCTCCTCCTTGCCCTCTGCCCAGGAGCTTATTCAGAAACAAAAGTGATAGCGAGTTCCTTTTTCTCCATTTCCTCTCCCCCGCCTTCATTCTTGTTTGACTCTGGAGGCCTCTGTGAGACTCTATTTAATTTGTCCTTTTCTACACATCTGTCCTGTCTCCTGCCTTTCCTAGCTCCCTTACAAGTTATCCCTCTTTTTTCTCATATTTGATGGCCTCCCTCATTCCCTTTGCCTTCAAGCATGGTCCTTTCCTCTGATCTTGCGCCGGGGAGTATCTCAGTCTAGTTACTATCATTCTTGCCATCCAGAGAGGTAAAGTTTGAGATTACTATTTTATAATCTTCTCTCCACCCTTCTCTCTCCCAATAGACCTAATATAGGGTTAAAAATCCTTCTCATGTTATGTTTTGTTCCTACTGCTAAGGTTAACCAATACTTTATTTTAAGAAGATTTTGGGTCCCTGTAGTCACCATTGGTCATAAGCTCCTGAAGGGAAGAATGATAGGTACTGTAACCAGCTGCACAGGCGCCATTGATACAGAGGGTGCTGTAACCAGGGCCAGTCTAAGAGTTGGAGACCCACAGAATTCCACTCCAGTTGAGTGAACCCCTTCAGACTCTCCACAGGATTCCCCTTCTGGCCAGGCACTACATAGCTGTTGTCTTTCAGTCTGGTGCCTCCCACTGACAGTCACTCTGTTGCTGCAGTGGTCTCTCTTCCCATAACTCAGCCCTCCAGCCAGGTTACAATTTAGTTCACCCTCCCTCTAGCAGTGCAAATCTTGCCCTTCTTTCAGGATGCACCACCAGAACCTACTCTACCCCAATGGCTGTTTTATAACTCCCCAGCTGCTTGTCAGGCTGGGATCTCAGGGATTATTCTACCTCTGTCTTCCTTCTCACCTCTTCTCTATTCCCAGAGAGCGACTGCAGACTCTCTCTCTCCCCTGGCAGTCCTGTCTGCTCTGAATTTCCTAGCTTCATAATCACCACCCAGCCCCTACTCAGCTGGGTTTTATCATCAGGTCAGCCTGACTTTCTCTGTCACAGGTGCCGTCAGGTATGTTCTTTGGTCTCTTAGGCCCACATTAACCCATTCAGAGCCTCTGTGGGGTATACACAACATCACACTGATGTAAAGGCATGACATCTCGCTCATCTAGAGGTGCACTCAGGTGCAGCCAGCCCTGCAACCAGTACATGTCTCTCAAGAATTTGTAAGCTAGAACAAATGGTGTCAGCAATTTGACTGTATGAATCTCTACTTCTAGGAGTTCATGGGAGTATTAGCTGCTAAAATCATGCTAGCTTTAAAGAGTGTGCATATGGGGGGAAGGGGCGGGGGAGGAGAGTGAGGCAGTGAATTATAATAACCTATGTTTATACATAGGTGTGATCTCATTTGTTTTTTTTACAGCCTTTTGCTACTGAACATCAGCTACATAAAACTTCAATAGGTTCACAAAACTTAATGTGCCCCTCAGCTGTAATTCTTCTCAGAAAATCAGAGACCATTAGAGTCCTACTCAGCTACTAACATCATAGCATGTCCTGTTTATATTTTCAAGGACAGCTTCAACAGACCAGTAAAATTGAGTACAAAAAGTAAGAAAAACTGAAGTCCAATATTTTCTACATTTAGCTACAACAACATCCCAAAAAAGTCCTGACTGGAAAGAAATCGCTACGTCAGCAGCAGCACAAGATGCAGACTTTACTAGGAGAAAGAACCACAACAGGGATCAAATATTGGGTTTAAATTTTATGAAACTGTCTTAGTAAATTGACATATTTAATGATCAATAAACAAAAATAATTAGCAATTTAATAAGCTAGGTGACACCACACGTACAAGGTTCAACAGTTCTTGACTTCAGAGAAACATTGACAGAACAGTACAAAAGCTTTTTGAAAAAAATTTAAAAAGCACTGGGCTCTAACTACTCATTAGAAATAAAAATGCTCACTGCCTAAGACCAGCATCTCTGGCTACCGAACATCACCATCAACCAACAGCTGTAACTTCCGACACTCTCACCCAAGACCATTCACCAGCAGCCAGGACTAACTTGTCTGCCAGCACTGAATGGGGAACAGGAAATAAGAGTGTGAGTGACTGCCTTCCTGCTTGGGGCGGTCAAGGAAAAGGCATGCCTACTGTGCCCTTTTCTTGTAGCACAGTTTGCTACCCTGTCTCCCCCATGGATTGGCAGGGGTGAAAGTAACTTAAAGGACTTACTGGTACGCTGGAGTCCTGAGTGGGGGCGTGGCCTCAACCGGAAGAGGCGGGGCCTTTCAAGATTTAAAGGCCCTGGGGCTCTGGCTGTGGCTGGGAGCCCCAGGGCCTTTAAATCACCCTGGAGCTACCAGCTGCAGAGGTGGCTGGGAGCCGTGTGGCTCAGGAGTGAATTAAAGAGCCCGGGGCTCCGGCTGCCATGGAGCCGGGCCCTTTAAATCACCGCGGGAGCCCTGCTGCTGCTACCCTGGGGCGGCAAGGCTTGGGCGGGGATTTAAAGGGCCTGGTGCTCCTGCCACTGCAGGGAGTCCCGGGCTCTTTAAATTGCCTCCGGCAGCGGGGCCTCAGGCAGCACTTTAAAGGGCCCGGGGCTCCCCGCAGTTGCAGGAGAACCGGGCCCTTTAAATCACTGTGGGAGCCCTGCTGCCTCTACCCCAGTGCAGCAGGGCTCTGGCGGTGATTTAAAGGGCCCGGGGCTCCCTGCAGTTGCAGGAGAACTGGGCCCTTTAAATCCCCGCCCGAGCCCAGCTGCAGGAGCCCTGGGGCTCCAGCAGTGATTTAAAGGGTCAGAGGCTCTAGCCACTGAAGGGAGCCCCGGGCCCTTTAAAGTGCCACCAGAGCTCTGGCAGAGGGGCTCGGGTGGCGCTTTAAAGGGTCCGGGGCTCCCCGCAGCGGCTGGAGCCCTGGGCCCTTTAAATCACCGCTGGAGAAGCCGGTCCAGTTTGGCATGGCTCTTGCCGGTACACCGTACCGTACCGGCTTACTTTCACCTCTGTGGATTGGGGAAACAAAACAGAGAGGCTGGATTTGTTGAAGGGAGTGGCCTCTTCACCTTCTAGCTCCCGACCCAGACAATGGGAACCAGAAACAAGCCCATTCCACAGCCAGTAGCTCATTATGCAAGTCCAGAACTAGGAATGAGTTGGGCCATGGGATGCAGTGAGAGTTAGGGTGTGTTTTGGGGGGCTGGAGGCAGGTGTACTTGAAACACCCTGCCCCTGAGTCCATTTATGTGAGAAAAGGGTTGGTTGTGGGATGTGAAAGCCCTTTCTGTACAGAACCCAGGGCATTCCCATCAGCCTAGGATTTTAAAAGCAATTAAGTAGAATGAAAGGTGACCACAGTGGACAGGGGTTATTGTTGGATAACATTTTCTTCTGCTCAATACAAGTTGTGGCCAACATGTAAAGCAAAAGTAAGTATATGACATCTTTGTTCACCAACCCTTCAATGGCGCCAATGAACTATTTAATGGTCAATTTTTTAAGTGACATTAAAATTGGCTTGATATGGCTGACATCATTGGCTTATTACTCAGACTCAAAATGGGGAGCTGGCAGCACAGCTATTAAACACACTCACGTGTACTCATCAGTTGGCACATTAATGCTGACTAGTTGTTCTAAAAAAGGCATTGCAATGGGATTGCATGTAACAACTAAACCCCACTGACCCCAATGAATGTAAAATATTGCTGGGTTTTTAGCAATACCCTGGGGGATGCAGAAAAGCATTCAGAGGAAAGCTGCTATGGCAAACTCCTCTTATGAAGACTCTAGGAGAACAGGACACAAGATAAATGGTTATTAACCAAGATGGTCAGGGATGCAACCCCATGCTTTGGGTGTCCCTAAGCTCCTGACTGCCAGAAGCAGGGAGTGAATGACAGGGGATGGATCACTTTATGATTGCTTTGTTCTGTTCATTCCCTCTGAAGCACCTGACATTGGCCAACTGTCAGGAGACAGGACTGGGCTAGATGGACCATTGGTCTGACCCAGTATGGCCAGTCTTGTGTTCTTAAGTAAAACTGTCCCTGTAATTCATGAATGAATTCTGCTTTCATAGCTGTTTGATGTGCCCATTTCATACATTTACCTCCCTCTAATTGCTAGGAGGCAGGGTTTCTCTCATTGGCACTATTAACCTCAGTCACTCCTCCTTTCCTCCACTGGTTGCACACCCTCACTCTTCCTCACCCACTTTGAATAAAGCTATCTTTCAGGGATACCTAACACAAACAATAGTTTGTAACAGCTAGTGAAGTGCAAAAGTAAAGCTCAGTGATTAACATCACAGAACCTAGCATCTAGAACTGTTGCCTTCCCCACCATTTTTGCCTTGGGGCGTGGTCATGTTTGAATGGGAGAAGTAGCATGGACTGTTGTTCAGCATCTAAAGGAAGTTATTGATTTCTCACTGCTGAAATAAGCACATTTGTGGTACCACCAATCAGCACATCTTTCAGGACATCAAGTGGAGCCCCCTTCCCCTGCCCATAAATGAAGCTAGCCTGCAGTTTAAAATTTGCCCTGATGCTGGTTGGCATCATTCTGTTGACCAATTAGAGAGCGAAAATAGCTGGTGACCCATGGAGTACAGTTAAGCAGAATTATCTACTGGTAGAATCATTGGTTACTGTGTGTGACACTCTGTACCTCAACGTAGCACCCTGGAACCCCCATATTCACCACTGTCATATAAAGTATGATATGTTTTGTACAAAGTATACCTTGTGAGGTGTCATTTTAAAAGTCTTGATTTGATGAACATGAATATTCTGTTGCGTTGTATGTGCTATCATTATATGTGGAAGTATGCAGTATTGCCGTGTGTGTTACTGAAATACGTTGTGAGGTTGGGAACACCCACAACTAGCCTTTCAGTTACAACAAAGGAGTAGCCATCAATAGCCAGACAGTCCTTAATGACTCATCAACACACAATCCTCTATCCCAGAGACTTCTTGGAGAAGGTACAGGGTAGCAGCCATGTTAGTACTCCTGTTCTTCTTGGAGAAGGTACATACGTCATGGGGGTGGACTAACACATATCACAGCAAGGATCTTTCTAACAGCTGGAAGAAAGTATAAAAGAGGAAGAGCTATTTTCTCTATTCCAGCATGATGCAAATGTTGTAGGAGCCACTATGGTAGTCGTATGTCATCTCAGGATCCCACAATATAGGACAGGTCTCTGTGGGCCAGGTCCACAGTCTGAGGTTGATTTGCACTAGTGGAGCAGTGCAAAGTGGCTAGGTTGTGGCTGAGGCCTTCATCAGACCTATATAATTGGTGATGAAAAGCTGAGAGTATAGACTGATGGGTCATGACGTTTATGAACTGTCTCTCTGAGATGAAAATGTGTCTACATATTTATGCAGGATAATTTTTTCAAAAGCACCTACGTGACTTAAAAGCCTAAGTTCCATTTTCTGATACCAATGTGTGCGAACTGTTGGTAAATGCTGACTTTTTAATGTTGACTACTGTATAGAAAGCCTCCCAGTGACTTCAATGAGAACTAGATTGAAGCCCTCGTTTGGAGACGAGAGAATGGACTTTCTCACATACTATGCAATTACAATCTGAGCAATAGTCGACAATCTTCCTTTTTTCCTTTGTGCAGTTTTTCACTTTGTAGATGCCCTTGCAGGCTTTTATCTATTCTAGGAGTCCCACAGGACTAGAACATTCATGCTAATTCTGTAGAATGGCTGGATAGTAGTTTCAGGGGACTGTTTGAGAAGCACTTTCAGCCTCTGGCTAAAATGTGAAGTACAAATATACAAGAGGAAGGGGAATTAGACTAAGAATAAGGATAAAAAGAATGATCTGAGAGAGAGAAAACAAAGAAGCATCACTTGGATCTCTGCAGCCTTGGCCTATTACATTTTATCCTATATATGGAAATGAAACTCCAACTTAGATATCCACATCAGCTGAAAAGCGTGGAAGGAACAGAAGAGGCCTAGATGCTGGTAGCTACAAATAAGCTTTTTTTGGTGAAAGAAATGAAAGCACAAGCAGGACCTCACAACACAATTATTACTTGAATCATAGTTCTTCTTTCTAAGGGTTACATAAAGCCAGGAGACAGATGTCCTCTCTATCTGTATCTTGATTTTAGTAAGGATTTGATCCAGCTCCACAGGACACTTTCATAAGCAAACTAGGGAAATGTGTTCTAGATGAAGGTGGGTGCACAACTGGTTGAATGACTGGACTCAAAGAGTAGTTATCAATGGGTCATGGTGAAATTGGGAAGGCATATTTGGTAAGGGGGGGGGGGGGAGTCCTGCAGGCAGCTGTCCTGGGTCCAGTACTATTCAAAGTTTTCATTAATGACTTGGATAATGGAGTGGAGAGTATGCTTATACAATCTGCATATGACACCAAGTTGGGGGGGATTGCAAGCACTTTGGAGGACAGGTTAGAATTCAAAATGACCTTAATAAATTGGAGAACTGGTCTGAAATCAACAAGATGAAATTAAATAAAGACAAGTGCAAAGTACTACACTTAGGAAAGAAAAATCAAATGCATAAATACAAAGCAGGGAATAACTGGCTAGGTGGCAGTACTGCTGAAAAGGATGTGGAGGCTATAGGGGATCACAAAATTGAATATGAGCCAACAATATGATGCAGTTGCAAAAAAGGAGAATATCCTTCTGGGGTGTATTAATGGGAATGTTGTATGTAAGATATGGGAAGTAACTGTCCCACTCTAGTAGGCCCTGGTGAGGTCTCAGCTGGAGTACTGTGTCCAGTTCTGGGCACCACACTTTGGTGGTGTGGACAAATAGGAGAGAGACCAGAGGAGAGCAACAAAACTTATTAAAGAGTTAGAAAACCTGAGCTATGAAGAAAGGTTAAAAAAAACCCATGGGCATGTTTAGTCTTGAGAAAATAAGGCTTGAGGAGGGACTTGATAACAGTCTTCAAATACGTTAAGGACTGTTATAAAGAGGACAGTGATCAATTGTGCTTCATGTCCACTGAAGGTAGGACAAAAAAAATCATGGGCTTAATCTGCAGCAAGGTAGATTTAGGTTAGATATTGGGAAAAACTTTCTAACTACAAGGATAATTAAGCACTGGAATAGACTCCCAAGGGAAGTTGTGCAATCCCCAGTCACTGGACATTTGTAAGAACAGGTTAGAGTTAGACAAACACTTGTCAGGGATGATCTAGGTATACTTGGTCCTGCCTCAGCACAGAGTGGATGGCATCTTGAAGTTCCTTCTTGCCCTACATTTCTATGATGCTATCTTTCCAGGTTTTTATGAAGTATCTGAACATAGTATCTATATTTGAATGGGTCCCTTTAAGTTACTGTAGGATATGTTGCATTTTGCCCCCTGTATTCCTATTGAATATTATTTCCTATAATAAAGGCATTTGTGTATTTATCATTCATAAGAATTTCATTTTCTTCTATGTGTATTTGTCAATTTCCACTGGATATGTATGAATTGTAGTGTTGTTCTTTTTTGATCCATGCTGCTAATCAAAGTTCTGGGCCCTGTGCTTGTTCCAGCTGGAAGTAAAAATTGATGGACTCTGGTATTTTCTTTGATGCAAACTTGTTTATTTACAAGGAATATATAAAATCCTTTTTCTCTGAATGCAGAAAGAATCAAGAACAAAAAGAGTAGTTTCTTAGCTTACAGTTCCCAAACCTCTTTAGCTAACAGACCCAATAGCGCTCTCTCTGTCTTTTTCCAGGATCACACTGTGCTTACAGGGTCCTGCTTGGCTTTTTTGCCTCTCCCTCTTTTTCTGTTCTTGTCTGTTCTCAGTTTCTATGTGAGCTCTCTTCCCCTATACACACTCCCCTACCCAAATTAATACTTAGCCGAAAGCGCCTGGAGAGGTTGACACACATCTTTTGTCTTTGGTGGGGGTTTGTGCTTACAGTTATGTTAATGACAGGTGTGAACTTAACCTTTAAATCTCAATGGGCTTTTAACTCAACCCAAAAAATTAACTCAGAACAGTTCATAAGAATATTAAAATATGGAGCTTATAAAAGTACTAATATATGGAGAGTACTGTAGACAAAGAAATGGTGTAGAAATAATTGGTGCTTCTTTTTTCTTTGAGTAGATTATTCATAGCAAACCCCATCACAAATCTTGAAAATGTGGATAAACAAACAAAAAGTCTGTTATTACATTTCTTGGTAGGGATTGTAACAATGCTGCTCTTGGTGGGACATTTCTGAGAGTATCAATTCAGGACAAATTGCTTTTTTGCACAGACAAACAGCTATTTCCCACCAGGTTAGAGTCCCCCTCCCCCTGGTCATAGCATAATGGGTTAAATACAGAAAACTGCTCAGAGTAATATAGCATACCAACATTGTTATAAACAGGACTTTCAAGATGATACAGTTTCTGCTGTTCTTCCACTCCTTTTTTGACTTGGACCCTAAGTTTAGCAACCCTCTCCTCCGCAGTCAGCAGCTCCATACGCCCCCTAAGAGCCCTTTTCGCTCTCTCATTAGCTTCTCTTTCTAATTCAGCATTTCTTTCCTTAGCTTTTTTCTCTCTTTCAGCAGCTTTTCTTTCCAATTCAGCCATTCTTTCCTTGGCTTCTTTTTCGAATTCAGCATTTTTTTGCTTTTCCAGAAATCGAATGTCTGCTATTTTCTGTTCATGTGCAAGTTTCAGTTTATTGCTGCCTTTTGCATCCTAATTGCTTCTGCAGCTTCTGTAGTATCAGGTAAGGGCTGTGCTCCTGCCTTCTGATCACTGGCCATTAACAGATCTTTCAGTTTTTGATTTGTAGCTTTCTTTTTAAAGCTTATCCCCTTTTCTGAACACAAATCTTCCAGGGCTTTTTTGTCAAGGCCCTCATATGCTCTTTGCTCACCCATTGCAACTGCTCTTTAACCAACCAAACTCTCAATACCAAAATTCAAATTTGGATAGCGTGGGGTTCTGATCCAAAGCGTAATTGACCTGGTTCTGTGGATCCTAGCACGACTACACCACTCTAACAATGCTGCCTTTGGTGGGACACTTCTGAGAGTATCAATTCAAGACAAATTGCTTAGAGCAGGGCAGTTATAGCCCAAAGCTGGGGTTTCTCCACTTCTAAGGCACACCAGACCAGCCAGACAGAGAGGACTTTGGTTTTATCCCACTGGCTAACCATAAGTCATACAAGCAATTCCCTTAGGCACTCCAGTTTCCCAGTATCACCACCAGGGCCATTTGTTGTGGGGACAAATGGTTATGAAAACCAATGCCCTAGTAAAAGAAAAAAGGTTCTCCTGATCCCAAAGGACCAAGCCCCAGACCCAGGTCAATATACAAATCAGATCTTACCCACAAATCACACTGTTGCCAATCCTTTAGAATCTAAAATCTAAAGATTTATTCATAAAAGGAAAAAGATATAGATGAGAGCTAAAATTAGTTAAATGGAATCAATTACATACAGTAATGGCAAAGTTCTTAGTTCAGGCTTGTATAAACTGCAGGCACAAATTTAGTCTCTGGAGTACATCCACAGCTGGGATGGGTCATTCAGTCCTTTGTTCAGAGCTTCAGTTTGTAACAAGGTTCCTCCAGAAGTAAGAAGCAGTGTTGAAGACAAAATGGAGGGGTTTTCAGGCCTTTTATATTCTCTGCCTGTGGAAGGACCCCTTTTGTTCGTACTGTGGAAAATCACAGCAGCAAGATGGAGTCTGGAGTCACATGGGCAAGTCACATGTCCATGCATGACTCAGTTTGCAGGTCAAAGCCATTGTTTACATGTTAGTTTGAACATTCCCAGGAAAGCTCAGATGTGGATTGGCCCACAAGAAGGTGGGTTGATGCCAAATCCAAGGGAAAGGGCATCTCTGTCATGGTGAAGTTGTGAGCCCTGACTACAACTGGGAGACTAATCTGATCCCTACACAGCATCCAAAATTGTGTCTTTGAAAGCAACAGCCTGCAGCACAGAACAGAAACTGGATACCCGTTAAGAATAATTTCCTCTATGAATGAAAGAATTTCTGAATATTGGGATTCAAATCCACAGGCTCTGATGAAAAGGCACAGGTAATTGATACTAAGATTGAGGGATTTGAACTTGTTGTGGGAAGTAAATTAAAGCAGACTAAGCTTTTAAAAATAAATAGGATGGCAAGGAAAATAAACTTCAATGAAGGAATATGGAAATATTGGGGATCCCTGAAGGTGTAGAAACTGGGTGGCCAGACATTTGTTTTGCTGCTTCCTGGATGAAGTAAGTCTCAATCCAGAGAATTTTCCAGACTCTTTAAGGTTAGAATCGTCATAGCCACTACCTACGAAGAAACAAAATAGCAGTAACTCTGTCAGAATTGGTATCATTGTTTGTGAATCTCTGAAAGTGCAAAGTTAAAGTCGTAGGCACTAACTATAAGGACAAGGCATTGTTTGGTCAGTCTGACATCTTGTTCTTCAAAGACCAAAAAAGACAAAAATATTTGCTAATGCATGGCTTCAAATGGGACTTTATGTTGCTTTTTTCCTGCACAAATGAGGATAAGTTATGGTGCACAGACATTTTTAACTCTTCAGATGAAATAGACTGAGTAATCATGGCATTGTACTGAATATACTAGTCTGTTTCTCCTCTAAATGAATGGAGCTATTTTGGGATGAACACGTAAGCAACTGTAAGGAATGGCATCAGAGGCCTGGGCCAGAGGGGGAGAAAGTATTTGCAATAAACAAATGTATCTAGAAGGAACACAAGGAAAGACTTAAGAGCATTAAAATCATGAGATTTCCAGTGATGGTGTGTGGAGGGGGCAGAAATGAAAACAAAAAGAGAGGATAGTATGGTACACAGACTACACTGAGGAATCAGACAACAACAAGAAGATGGCTTTTGTGGGAGTACCTAACTGAAAAGAGGGTGACTGGATCCTGGTAACAACAAAAGGATGGGGAATTGGAAGAAAATAAAAATTAATGGAGTTGCCTAAGTGAGCCAGAACCATAGAGGTGCAGAGACCCCAACAACGTAAAGAGTGCGCCTGGGAATAGTGTGTGTATGGGAGAGGCTATAGAGAAATGCTGTTGATGGGGGTTGTGGTTAATATTGCTGTGCTGGTTGTGAGAAGATCTAGATCAATTCACATTGATCTAGATCTAGCCAGGAACTGTGAGCAGAGGTAATGTCTTTTTGAGGCTTCCAGTTTCAATGAGTCATATGCAGATATGATGGGTGGGTGTATTCTGTGCTTTAACATTTGAGAAAGTAGAAGACAGCCATAATTTTTGCATGGAGAAGTTATTGTCAAACCCAGATATAAAGACATTGCAAATAGAGAGACCCTTTATTCCACTGGGTTTTACGTTCAAGTTATTCTGTTCCCCTCTCAAACATAAAGCAACAAGTAGATATTTTCAATTTGGATAGTTCCCCTCAGTTCAAATAGCAGCCCATCTGACTGAAATGAAGCCCTAACTATAGTAGTATAAATAAGAACAAGTGTTTTCATCCGGTTCTCGGACCTGTATTCTGGCAATACTTGTCTTTAGCTAAACCTCTAAGGAACTAAAGGGTCAGTTCCGGAGGCACCCTACCTTTCTGTGCATGTTGATTTACTAATCATGAATTCCCTTAAAATAATGGTGTTGTAGCTGTGTTGGTCCCAGGATATGATAGATACAAGGTGGGTGAGGTAATATCTTTTATTGGACCAACTTCTGTTGGTGAAAGAGGCAAGCTTTCAAGCTCTGCAGAGCTCTTCCTTCAGACCTGTCTCTTTCAGCAGCCAAAGTTGGTCCAATTAAAGACATTACTTCACCCACCTTTGTCTCTTTAAGATAGTAGACGTTAGAGCTGGTCAGAACATTTTTAACTTAATTTTTTTCCCTTGGGAAATGCCATTTCATCAAAATCAAAACATTTGCGGAGGTGTCTCTGTTCACAACTTTTTCCAATGGAAACGTGTCTGAGGGCCAGGGTGAATTCTCTGGATTATGAGAAAGTCTAAAGTCTGACTTTTTTCATTAAAAAAAAGGAACATTTTAACAAAATTTCATTTCAGAAAAACTTTTGAAACATTTGGCTGTCATTCTGATGGGGAACAAAACAAATTTTGACATCTCAAAAGTCTGTGAAACAGAATTGTCAGTCTCTGGCCAGCTGTAGCAGATCTCCAAGCAATATCTTAAATACTTTATTACTGAAAACATGGTAAGAAGAATTCATGTGGCACTTCAGCTTTTTTTACTATTCACATTTGAATTTGTAATATATTCTAATTTATTGATCTGTTTCTTGCTTGGCACAGGAATACATTTTGGGAGATAGATACATTTAAAATCTCTAGATGTGTCTATCTCTGAATGTCTGTTTTAAACTTTTAATGTATTTCACATGCACAGAGTAATCCAGTGATGAGAGACAAAGCTTTAGTAGTGCTTTTCTGAGATCCAACATGGATTACTGTAATACATATACTATGCTTTCAGTGCCTAAGTTTAGTTTCTTACTGTCTTTATTACAACTTATTCTCTGCTTTCAGAACTTTTTCCTGCAAGACCTTTATTGTATCTCTCTCCCGCTCCTCCAGACTCAGCCTCACCTCTGTTCTTTCTTTCTTAGACCTTCTTCTCTCCTAAAGAAACACAATCTACTGTTAGTGGAACAGTCCATTCAACGTTTTATTTGTAAGAAATTTCACATTCAGAAAGCTCAAGGAGGTGTGAAATTTCCGAAACTGCTTTCAACTGAGCCATCTTGTACAGAACTAGGCATCTGGAAGAGGAGATTAACAAGATTGGCTATCAAACAGGATAAATAGACATAAGCCCAGATATTGAAAGGTATTTAGGCATTGCTGTGCTCAGTGTTGCAATGCCTAACTGATTTAGGAGCATACATCTCATTTTGGAAATCTCATTGACAATAGATGTGATTTAGGCTTCTAAGTACCTAAATCCCTTTCGAAAGTGAGATTCAGGCTCCTAAATCAGTTTGTGTGTTGCAACACACAATGAGCACAGCAATGCCCAAATACCTTTACAAATCTAAGCCATAGTGCATATTTATAATATTGCACATGCAGTGATCACCATTAAAAGTCAGCGTTTGCAAAGTCACAGCACAGTAGTATCTAAGATAACCAGTCTTCTATTATATACAGGGCCGGCGCAACCCATTAGGCGACTTAGGCGGTCGCCTAGGGCGCTAACATTTGGGGGGCGCCGGCGCCCCGGTCGTCGTCAGTATTTTGGGGGCGGGACCTTCCGCCGCCTCTGTCGGGGGTGGCATTTCGGGGGCGGGACCTTCCGCCGCCTAGGGCGGCGAATAAGCTGGCGGCGCTCCTGATTATATAGCTGGCAAATGTTGCTTTTTAAATAGCTTCTCTTGGATCCTCTATAATTTTATTCAATGTTCATTAGACTGGCATGAGAAAAAGAAAGAATGCTGAGCACCACATAAGATACCTGCTAATTGGGTAGACAGATATTGTCAAAGGCAGCAGTATGCAGGCAGGGAATTTGAGACATCCGAAGAAGTGGACTGTAGTCCACGAAAGCTTATGCTCAAATAAATTTGTTAGTCTCTAAGGTGCCACAAGTACTCCTGTTCTTTTTAATAGCTATATTGACACTCCTCTTACATATGAAGAAAGAGCCCTTTTCAAGGACAAAGAAAACCAAAAAGTACAAGCTGGTTTAATGGTGTAAAGTGAAATGCTTAATAACTGGCAAGCAGCCCAAACCTGCTATACTTGTGGAAATAGGCATGCACCCAGGAATGGATTAATGAAGAGGCCAATGAGGACATAGCCAGAGGGGCCTAGCCTCTCATGGTATTAAATATCATAATGCTCCATCAAAAATGGAACACGGAAGAAGTTCTAAGCTTTCACCAACACTTAATGGTATAAAAACAAAAGACATTGACTCTCTTCATTGAAATTTCTTCTCATACAGATCTCACGAAACATACATGTTTATTTAAAACATTTAATTTAATGTTTTAACTGATAATTTTTACATTTAAAAAAGAAAATGCACCAGACCAAGTTAATAATTTTTGATTGGACATTATATCATGATTAGAGACCTCTAGGTCTATATTCCTAGGCTCTATATTACCTCTACAGGAAGTCTGTGCAATCAATAGGCTTATGAAAGGGAAGGGGTTTTTATTTTGTTTTAGGAAAAAAAGCATTTGTTTTCTATTTTTTAGTTGTCAATGTCTTGAAAGGGTCTTGGAAAATTTAATAGCAAGGTGCAGGGCTTCTTGACATCAGTTTGCTTAGTACGTTTTAGAGATAAAGGAGAATAAAGTTCCTGCAGGGAGAGGGTGACCTCTCCATTTCTTCCTCCTCAAGCTTGTGGGAGTGTTTGCCTTTAAGTTTTAGCTTCTCTCTTTCTGTGTGTGTGTGTGTGTGTGTGTGTGTGTGTGTGTGTGTGTGTGTGTGTGTGTGTGTGTGTGTGTGTGTGTGTGTGTGTGTGTGTGTGTGTGTGTGTGTGTGTGTGTGTGTGTGTGTGTGTGTGTGTGAGAGAGAGAGAGAGAGAGAAGAGGAGCTAATGTTTAGCCAGTATATTCTTTTAGGGGCAAGGACCATGACTGCGTTGTAGAACAGTTTAGGTACTATAGCCAAAATGTTCAAACTCAGTGCCTAAATTAACCCTCTAAATCCACACTTAGATTTCTGAATAAAGAAGATCTAATTTTCAAAGATACTTAGCATCTGCTGTCCCATATAACTCACTGGGAGTTGCAGGTGCTCAGCATCTTTGAAAATAAGGCTATTTTTATTTAGGTGAGGGTGTGACTTTAGGCATACGTATGAAACAATTGACCATAGAAAATATATTCTCAAATCTCCATAGTTGGTATAAACAACATTGCAGATGTCAAGTGAGTCAGCAATGTAATTTGTTTTATTTTTTATTTTTGTTTTTAACATAGAGGCCTAACCAATAACTATAGTGGGAAAATAAAGTAACATATAATGGGGACGCTACAGCTATTATAATGGGTGGCCATATTATTCCACTAGAGAGCAAAAAGAGTTCAAAAGAAAAGAAAATGCTTCAGAATGTTTATTTTCCTGTACAGCCCTATTTTTTAGTGAGTAATGACTGCTCTTTGCTACTTGATAGCACAGGCAGGCAGTACTATGGCAACCAGGCTGCAGAAAGGGCGGAGGGGAAATGTTGCTTAGCAACATGAAGCTTGAGACAGGCAAATACTGGTTTAAAGCATAGCTTTAAATTAAAAAAAAAACAACCCACAAAGCGCAGCTGAAAAAAAAAAGGGTCAGTTTCTTAGATCAGAAAAAGACAAAGATAAAATATAGATCCACTGAAGCAAGAGTTAGAATGAGATGTAGAAGAGGAAATAAGTGAGAAATAAAGGAAAAAGAAAATGAGATGATAGCTTGGAAAAAAGTTTTAAAAATATTACCTATCAGAAGAGAAGGTTTACATATCAGAAGAGAAGGTTTAAATTGACAATCATAAATGGAAGCTTTTATTTTCATGAACCTGCAAACTCAACAGCAACGATAAACATTATAAATAGAAAACAGCTATGACTGTTCCACATCAAATCCAATACTGCACTACAGTAATTATACTCTGTAGTCTCTCTCTTCTATTGCTCGTGTTTTGGGATAGGATGAAGAGTGGACTTTATTTATCCAGTTTGATCTCCTAAAACCATTATTTAGTGCCAGCTGTCCTTACATAAGTTGGTCCTATAAAGAACTCAGAGGGTGTTGTCCATTCTTTAGGAAGATGACAGGAGGAACTCCTGGATATTATTACCAGTACTAATAATTATTTATATAGCACCCGCAGTATGATAAGCATTGTACAGGCAAGAAGAGATATGAGAGAAGTATAATATATTTATTTAGATTAAAAATAATTAAAAAGATGCTTTACCCAAGCTCAAAGCACCCCAACACATTAATAATATAAAATCCCAGAAGCATCAAATGAATCATTTTAATGGGAACTCAGCCAGCCAGGCCCTACCAAAACTTCTTTCCGCCTCTTTATCATTATGGAAAGCCCACCCTTGGTCTTCTTCAAAAACCCTCCCAAACAGATGTCTTTTGCAGCATGCCTGGAAAAATCACTTAATTCAGGCTATTTCAGACCAAGGAGGGCAGCAAGTTCCAGAGTCTCAGGACCCTCAGAGAGAATGTCCAACCAGCAGCTCCCTCGCTTTTATAATGAGATGATCCAGCTCAAATGCTCCCACTATAGCTATGGCAGTACAGCATGGGGACAGAGGGGATCCCTCAGGCAGCTGGGCCCAAGCCATTTAGGACTTTATAGGTCATAACCACACATTAAGCTCCACCCAGAGACCAACAGGCAGACAGTGCAGATCTCTGAGCACAGGTGTCGTAAGTTCCCAGTGAGATGCCCTGCTCAGCAAGTGAACCACTGTGGTCTGCACCAGTTTCAGTCTCCAAAGAGTTTTGAAGAAGAGCCAGTCAAGGTTTTTGCGGGTTTTTTTGTCAGAGAAGTTTTCTGTTGGAAAATGCTGATTTGACAGAAACGAGGCTGTGACGTGCAGTCTATATGGTTTTATAAAAACATGATAAGTGAATATAATGTAACTGGAATATGCTTCATGCAAAAGGTCTCTTGTAAGGTATCATTACAAAGCTTATAATCTACTGAGTGTGATCATCCTATTTGTATAAATGTACCACTCTTGTATCTGAAACTAGAAATATGAAATATAACTCTGAGGGCCTATTGTAATTATGTAAAGTGTGGGCCATTAATGGTGGTTTGGAATCTTGATGACTCCCATTAACTAGGACCATTGTCTGCAGATGGCTGTGTTTTACCTGTGAGTCTTCCTGTATATGTGTGTGCTGGCAAGTGGGTAATGAAGTCTTACAGTGACATGTGATCATGTCACCTGAACTGGAATCCATCTTTAACCTGGTGCTTTTCCAGTGAGGGGGGGTGGAAACCCAGAGGGACAAAGGATTCCCGCCTTATGCAAAAGATATATAAAGGGGTGGAAGAGAACAGAGGGGGGAGAGGAGCCATCATGAAGAATCCCCTAGCTATCACCTGAGCTGGAACAAGAGCTGTACCAGGGGAAAGAATTGTGCCCAGGCCTGGAAGGTGTCCAGTCTGAGAAAAAACTTACTGAAGCATCTCTGAGGGTGAGATTATCTGTATTCAGTTTGATTAGACATAGATTTGCGCATTTTATTTTATTTTGCTTGGTAACTTTGTTCTGTCTGTTACTACTTGGAACCACTTAAATCCTACTTTCTGTATTTAATAAAATCACTTTCTACTTATTAATTATCTCAGAGTATGTGTTAATACCTGAGGGAGCAAACAACTGTGCATATCTCTCTATCAGTGTTATAGAGGGCGAACAATTTATGAGTTTACCCTGTATAAGCTTTATACAGGGTAAAACAGATTTATTTGGGTTTAGACCCCATTGGGAGTTGGGCATTTGAGTGCTAAAGACAAGCACACTTCTGTGAGCTGTTTTCAGGTAAACCTGCAGCTTTGGGGCAAGTAATTCAGCCCCTGGGTCTGTGTTGGAGCAGACGGGAGTGTCTGGCTCAGCAAGACAGGGTACTGGAGCCACTGAACTGGCAGGGAAAACAGGAATAGAAGTAGTCTTGGTACATTAGGTGGCAGCTCCCAAGGGGGTTTCTGTGATCCAACCCATCACAGAGACATTCCATGGGAATGTGTCGAAATGTCAATTTCATCGAACCTTTGAGGGAAACAAGGCAGGCCAGCCTGCCTGATTTCCTGCCAGACAGACCGCTCGTCTGCCCAACAGCTGCTGGGGAGCAGTGGTTCTCCACATCCCAGACTCCAAAGCATAGGTTGTGAAACAAAATTCTTTCAACATCTCCAGAACTTCAGAGAACAGCACTGGAGGGAAGTCCAGCAGAGAAGAAGGGACTCTTGTTCCCTTAAACCTTGATCTGTTGCCATGGAAGCAGACAGCCCACCCCAAACAAATCAATCTTATTCACAAAACAACAAGCAATTTCCTCAGATTGGGAGGGACTCAGACCACCTATTGAGCCAACACAGTCTTGATTTATCATACCAACCTCCAGAAACAAATCTGCTGTCCAAGATTCTGCAGATGCTTTGGTGGAGGAAAATAACTTTTTATATTGTGTCTGTACAGGAGGCAAATAAAAGAATTACAAAGATCATTTTTCCTGCAAATGATCAGCCTCGGCTCAAGACTTTTGCCACCAGCACTCCAGCCATTTTCCTTCTCACTTCACTTATTTCAGATCACCCCTTAACCAGAGCGATCTGTGAGAATGAAACTGGTGAAGATAGCACCTAAGGGCCCACCTCATCAGTGGTAGAAGACAAGACGATGATAATGCCCTATCAAACCATGAAAGGAGTGAGCTGTTGATGGAACAAGATTCTCCCTCAGAGCTCTCTGGAAGATTTTTGGTTCCATCAATTTCCTGGGTTGGACCATCAACATAGGTCCCGCACCTCCAAGAGGAGAGATGAGCTCTAATCTCAAAGTGCAGGAGATAATGATCGGTTCATGACATAGGATTAAGACCCAAGTGCCTAACCTACAATCCCAATAAAAAAGCCAGCCCCAAAGAGTGACCGGCTGTATCAGCTGGACCAGTAATTTCCTGGTGGCCAGGAAGTAATGAGCTGCCTCATAAGATTTATATAACTGCAGATTAAAGTTGCCAAGAACCTATAAGCAGGCAACATACTGACAAAGGCATGGGGATGGACTATTATTATTTTTCATTTGTACTGAAGAAGCACCTAATCAGTCCCAGTCATGGACCAGGACTCCCATTGTGCTAGGCACTCTACAAACATAGAAAAAGACAATGATTGACCATTAATTCAATGAGTTATTTAATTTTGTATTTGGGTGGGGTTAGGAGTGAATAGGTCCCCTGGGATGATGCCTCCTTTGGACTGGGAGGTCTGGTAGCCTATTTTCTAGGGTGTATTTTTACTTCTGCATTTAAAATCTTCAATGTTCTATGCTTCCCCAGTCAGATACATTGAGCAAACTCAGAAATAAAAATCTTGTACACAGATATAAAGCTGGCCTCCAAACCCACGCTGTGGTTGCAGAGGACAATAGACACAACAGAAAGAGAATAGTTTCCCTACACGGGGTAGAGGGGGAAGGGACAGGTCTTGGGAAGCCTGCCCAGAGGACACATCTTGCAGCAGAGCTCCTTATGGGGTCATTGTACAAAGCCGTGCAGGCTGTTTGGGGCATTGTGAGGAGGAGTGGAAGGGGCAGTGGATCCATCAGTCATTTCTGCTCACTGAATTGGGTGTCACGAAGGAGCTGCTGAAACCTTAGGTTTGCAATGGCAGCTGCAAAGAGGCTTTGCTGAATATCCAGGACCTGGGGAGAGAATTCTGTTGTGCCCAGCCGAAGCACATATCCAGTTACTCTAGTTGTGCACTAAACGCCGGAGAAACAGCAATTCCATTTCACAAAGACTTTCAGAGTTTCAAAATTTGTTTTCAATCACACACCAGAACAAACCCCAAACCTTCTAAAATATTTTGCAAAATGGAATTTTGTAGGTTTTCTATTAATCTGTCTGTCCTCTCTGGAATTAACCAGAGAGTCCCCCTTGGACCTCAGAAACCTTTCCATCGAAAACATCATCAAAATCAAGACATTTCCATGAAACACTCTCATGTCAAGGCAACAGCATTTTCTGATTAAAAAATGTTTAGTTGAAATGTTCCAATCAGCTCTACTGTGTACTGTGCTAAGGAGTTATCTTTAAAGAATAAATTACATACGCATTGACCATACATTTCATTGAAGATCTCTCATGCATTTACTTTTTTGGATAGTTCCACATTCCTTCAGTGAATTATAGTGTCATAATTACCAGGGACTCCTAAATAGCATATTCTAAACCCATGTGATTTATATGCTCTGTTTAAACAGACCCTCAGTAAAAGATACTTGAGTGGTGATCTCTTTACTTTGGCCAGTATAATATTACATAATTTTGCATTCAAGTTTAGCAGAGGCCATTGCTTCCACAGCAGCTGCTGCTGAATGAAGTGATAATTCACAATGACACAAAGGAACCCAGCTTGTGGGTGGTTGATATACAGTACTGGTTAACAAGACACATACAGTGGTGGTATTAGCAGAAGGACAAAGCTCAACTTTTATCACATTCATAGCAAAAAGCAAAAAGTTGTCAGTATGCAAAAAAGGTCTTTAAATTAATAAAAATGTGAACAGCAGGCAATTTCCTGCTGTTTTGATCACAATTAGGATACAAGCTACAAAAAGAAGTCAATCTTGCTTTAATGCGATGGAAGCTGACTCAAGTCACTTTCCTCTCAATACTTTTTCCCTTTGTGTAATGGAACTCTTAAAACTTGTACATTAAGAACATTAATTACATTGGTTGTGATGCAAGACACAGTACACAGAAACATGCTTCACTGTGAAAAGACCGCAAGCTGCATTCACAGGCAATCTTAATTCTGGCATTTCCTAACTTTTCAGTGCTTCACTTTGAAACTTTAATAATGTTCGTCTGAGGTATGTTTTTGAATTGACTATCTATTGACTTCACACATACACTCAAAAAGAGCACGTTAAGTAGACTATATGTGGTGATACTGTCGTATTTTTGCAATAGGAGAAGTTATATTGTGTTGCTTTGCTGTCATCTAGTGAAGAAGATGCAAAAGAAAGATTTAAAAAAATATTGCTGACTGCAAGCAACAGTCCCTGCTCATGTCATGCATCCCAGTCCTGAGTGTGACGGGTTTGGTCACAGAGACCCCCTTGCAACTGTCACCTGATGTGCTGGAATTACCTCTGAGCCCATTTTCCCTGCCACCTTGGGACTCCAGAACACTGCCTTGTTGAGCCAGACACACTAGTCTGCTGCAACACAGATTCAGGTCTGGTCCACACCCCCAAAGCTGCAGGCTTTAACCAAAAACTGCTCAGCAAGTCATCTATCTCCAGCACCCAGACTCCCAGCTCCCAATGAGATCCAAACCCCAAATAAATCTGTTTTACTTTGTATAAAGCTTATACGGGGTAAACTCATAAATTGTCCGCCCTCTATAACACTGATAGAGAGATATGCACAGCTGTTTGCTCCCCCAGGTATTAATTAAAGGTATAACTCTGGGTTAATTAATAAACAAAAGTGATTTTATTATGTATAAAAAGTAGGATTTAAGTGATTTCAAGTAATGACAGACAGAACAAAGTAAGTTACCAAGCAAAATAAAACAAAACACGCAAGTGTAAGCCTAATACATTTAAGAAACTCAATACAGGTAAATCTCACTCTCAGAGATGTTCCAATAAACTTCTTTCACAGACTAGACTCCTTCTTAGTCTGGGCCCAATCCTTTCCCCTGGTACAGTTCTTGTTAGTTCCACCTCAGGTGGTAACTAGGGCTTTTCTCATGACTGCAGCCCTCTTTGTTCTGTTCCACCCCCTTTTATATCTTTGGCAAAAGGAGGGAATCCTTTGTCTCTCTCTGGGTTTCCACCCTTCCTTCTAAATGGAAAAGCACCAGGTTCAAGATGGATTCCAGTATCATGTGACATGTTCACATGTCCTGTGAGACTTCATTACTCACTGGCTGGCACCCACGTATACAGGAAGGCTTACAAGTAAACAGAGCCATTTACCGCCAATTGTCCTAGTTAATGGGAGCCATCAAGATTCCAAGCCACCATTAATGGCCCACACTTTGCATATTTACAATAGGACTTCAGAGTAATACTTCATATTTCTCGTTTTAGATACAAGAATGATACATTCATACACATAGGTTGAACACACTCAGTAGATTATAAGCTTTGTAATGATACCTTACAAGAGACCTTTTGCATAAAGCATATTCCAGTTACATTGTATTTACACTCATAAGCATATTTCCATAAACATATGGAGTGCAACGTCACACTGAGACAAAAATATATTTTTTTCTGTATGGTTCTTCTGTGTCAGTGAGAGAACCTCTCCACTTTCTCATCTATTTAACAGTCCCTACTTTCTGACACTCCCCGGCTTTGCATCTTGTGCAGTCATTTGCACTGGTGAAAAGTGAGCTCTCAGTTTGAGCAAGGATAACTGACTACACTATGTGCAAGGCAATGGATAATCAAATTTGTGTAGCCAAAATCTTTGGGTGGATAAAGTCTGCAAGAATGTCTCTTCTGCCTATTCTTTTTGTTCTTTAATTGGCTGGAAGTTTTCATTGGCCAGCTAGAGGCTCTTCCCTTCTCAGAGGGGCTCAGTGGGCTACTTCCGAATGAAATTATATTTAAGTAATGAGGATTGGCAAAGTTAGGAAATCATGCTTTGGATTTTAACTCTATAGGCTGAAGAAAACTAAAGACAAGCAATGGGTAGATGGTGCCAACTGCTATGTTTCTAACATGACAGCAACAGTCTGCAGAACAAATATCCTGTTTTCCTAAAGCCAAGAGAGTCATTACAGTCTGTAAGGAAAGATTGGGAAATGAAATAAATAACTCCTCACATCATCCAGGATACTGGGAGTTGTATGCAGGACAAGGGATGGAGAGTACAGAACGGAAAGTGCGCCAAGAATAGTAACTGCATTTTAGAGGCATTATTGGCCAGCCTCCTATACGGACTTTTGACTCACACGCCTACCTTCAGTGATTTGATTTTATAATGAAAACAGCAGTTTGTCCATAAGATATGCCAGGCCCCAAAGGCCTCCTCATAGGCTGCGAGAAGCAGAGCAGACATTCCCCAGGTGGGGCCAGACTCTGGGGGCATCAGGGACTATCCCTCAACAGCAACAGGCAGTAGGAGGGGCAGGGAGAGACCAGCTAAGGCCCCTTGACCACCTCACCCCTTCACAGCCCCTGGACTCCAGTGATGTCAGCCGTTTGCTCTTTATGATCTGAACTCAATTGATTTGTGTCTGCTGACTATTTGCAGCAGTCTTCCCTTCCCCTCTCCCTCAAAGTCCCACCAGCCTCACTCTCCTTTCTTTGTGTCCTCCTTTTCCTCTGAATGTCCCTGTCGACAGGTGCAATCCCAGGGTGCCCCCTCATGGCCTGGGGTGGCTCCCTGCAGGCATCCTGCGTCAATTTCCCTCTGCGGTCCCTGGAAATAATTTACTGAGAGCCAAAAGTCTTTAAAGTAATATTTCCCCCTCTCCTGGAGTCTAATTTATTAAGCACCATGCAACTCCTAAAAGCACCCCTTTAAATTCAGGATTTCACATTCTTGCTAGGGACTGTCCTTTTAAATCCTGGCACTCCAACCCACAAACTCACTACTTTTCATCAGGGAATCACTAGGAACTGTACTCCAGCAGCTTCCTTAGCAGCGTCTTTCCGTAGCTTGGAACCTCCTTTTGCATCACCCATGCGCAGGGAGTGACCACTCCTTGATCGTTCTGAGGGAGATCTAATTACCCTAAACACCTGGGGGAAAAGGGAGCCTTGCCTATCCACTGTACAAGGCTCCTGGTCCTGGGCCCTTAAAGGAATAATAACCTGTGTTTTTCCCTATAACTTCCCTCTCCCAGGCACTAACTATTCCCTGGGACCATCTTCCTCCCAGTGGCCTCTTTGGGTTATTCTGGACACCTGGAATGGGGTAATAGGCCTCTCATACTACCTTAAATGGTTCCCTGTTATGGGCCTCTTCTCCTTTCTTCCTCCCCCACCCCACTCCCTTGCTCCTATTTACTCATTCTTCTCCTTCCATTTGTCCTGTTCCTTTAAATAAAAAGGGAAATGGATAAACAAAAATGAAAAGACAAAGTAGCACTAATAAATTGTGTGTGCATCTTCACCCATATCACTTTCCCACGTTCTGTCCCTTCTCCCCAGGCTTCATTTGGTTCTTTTTTTGTCAGACCATAAACACTGAGGCCAAGCCTTCTTTCTTACTCCATATTTGTACATTGCCTGGCACAGTTAAAGCAACAACTTAATGGTGCTTTTTGGAAGAGGCTTTATTACCCTTCTCCAAAGATATCTCAATCAACTGACCAACTTTACTTTTACCATGAGCTGCCACTGACATAAAAACATGGGATGCCGCTTTCCTCTTTTAATTATCAGTAGGGTAATTCCTTTTTTACATATGCTAATTACCAGTATTTTGATACCTGAAACATGCCCTAGCTCCTGGTCTGTCTCCCATTCGTTATCTGCAATAACTGAGATGTTGGGCAGAAAGGTCAGAGTTGGGGAAATATCTGAAATTGAAGCGCAACATTTACTTTTGGAAAGTGAAGCACTGAGCCAAAGAGAACAAGAAGCAATCATTTTTAGTGCTGCTTGACAGGCTGATACTTTACACACACCTGGGATGGCTGCAGCTCTATTGTGAATCCGGCCAGCCCCAGTGTGTGTCAGGTAGAAATCCTAAATGGAAAAAATGGGAAACCCTGGCGGAAATGGTTTCACTCCTCGCAGCTCAAAGAGTGGAAGGGTAAACCACCGGACCCTCAAGGAATATCATAACTGTCTTCTCCATCCTGTCGGCCACCCTTCTTGGCCAGTGAGAAGGAACGGCTTTGAGCCATTGGAAAATATGCATCAAGTGGGCTGATCAGTGCCTACCTCGATGTTAAGACAGGAAAAGGCCAGAAAAGTCCTTGACTTATTATGGCCACCCTCACGTAGGTCACTGCTTCATGTTCACCCTGTAATATTGGTCCCAGTCTCTCCCAGTATATACGGGGGGAGTGTGGGAAGTTTTTCTCTCTTCTCTGCCCCCTCACAGGTCCCGTACATGAGCCATGACATCCCACCATTGCATCAGTCTGGAGTCTGATGCTGTCCAGGCTCTATGCTGTACCTGTGATCCCTCTGAACCTCCGGAGGTGCATGCCAGCTGGAGCCCAGGAAGTAAAATTGCTGTGCCACATGCATGGATTCTATGGGAATGGAAGCAACCCCCTGGCCCTGCAGCGTCGCTACCAGTTCTACGCTGTTGGCAACTCCTCGGGTTGCCCCTGGGAAAGCGTTGCCAATTGCATGCAGAGTGCCACCGGAGAGTCACTCAAGTTTTGTTATGAAACTAAGACCACCCCAGACTCCATCCCATTCTTCTGTAAGCCGTTGTGGTCTCGAACAGGACGTACACCATCAAACACACCCAGTGACAGCCTCCGGGGTGGCAGAAGGTGCAGGGTAGCCTTGGTTTCCTCCGCTGTTTGGGGAACAACCATGCCCCTACGAATCATCATTGTCATTGGAACTCAGACACCTCCGTTACCCGGAGATGAACTGCAGCTGTCTCTGATCACGCCAGCAGACAAGAATATCACATGATTCCTTGTGAACTGGGAACCGCTGAACTGGACTTTAACTGGACATGACTTGATTCAGCAAGGTCCCCCAGACTGGGTAGTTCCCTTAAAGGGCACACATGGTGATGAGCTCATGCCAGCAATTTGGTTTAAATTCATATTGCACCTGCATGTGCTCCCCTGATTGGAACTAGCCTTAAGGGTTGGGATGAATGGGTAACCTGGGAATAAGTCTCAACCTTCCTTCGATGTTGTCCAGGAAGAGGGGTCTGTTATTGTCTATGTTGGTAAAGCATGTGTGTGTGTAAGGACAAAAGGTAATATTGTATTGATTAATGGACATTGGGTCCAATCCATGGTGCCTTAGGTTAATCACTGTTTCTGTAATGTAACCACCATTGTTAGTTGTGATATTAAGTTTACTGTGCCTATATGGACTGTACAACATTTAAATGCCTATCCTGAGCTCTACAAGGAGGTTTCCCCCATTTCACTGGGAATGGGTCTCATTGCCATTAAGGTAAAAACACAGGCCATCACTCTTGGTGGGAGACTTTCCTTGGGTGGAGCCCCAGTGCAACAGGTCTTTTGAATATCATACTTCACCCCATTGTGGTGATTATTGGTTTCCAAATTATACTAGCAATTGGTCTGGTTCTGATGGTTTGTTGGATACAACGACTGATGCGGCGGCTGCAATGGATGGAAGATCAGACCCGGTACCATGGAGGAAGGATGTGATGGGGATACTCGCTCAGCGCAAGCACCCCATCAACGGGGGGACTTGATACCAGACACCTCTGTGTTCTTGGGGAACCAGGGTGCAGTATCCAGCACACCTCTGTGTTCTTGGGGAACCAGGGTGCAGTATCCAGCCTGACTCATGGAAGACACCCCCCCCCCCCCGCCTCTGCTTAAACCAAAACCCATCAGAGGAAGAAACCTTGCAGAGAGCAGTGAAGGGCGTTGGGAGACACACCTAGACCCCTCCTGACAAGGGTGACAAGATTAAGACATCTCCATTAGCATACAGAATGGAGAGCAGAGACAACTCCCCTAGCCTCATCTGCATGAAAGATGGGACAGGAAGACATCTCAATTTGCATACAGAATGGAGAACAGAGAACCACATTGGATTCTGGGACCAGAAAAAGCAGGGAAGCACTGCATCATGGGAATCTCTGCTCCAGATGCTAATGAACCTATGTCTGCACACACCCAGCTCAGCAATTATCAGACCAATTCTAGTAATGAATCCTTAATTGATATCCAAATACTGAAGCAGCCTAGTTGCATTGTGAGCTCCCTGGAAGAAAACACCACCCATAGCCAAGAGTGATCAGCTCCTATTGTCTAGTCTAAAGAAAACCCTTGAGACATCAGTTTACCTATAAACAAATCCAGTGTTCTCCCTTGAACCATTGTATTTTCTCTACAAAAACCCCTACTCATCCTCTAGTCAGGGTTCTGATGCTTAGATCCAAACTAGGCATCAGTTCCACTGGAACTCCATCATCTCCTCACTGATCGTGCTGGGGACTCTGCCTGCCTCTTGCCCTCAGGACCCTCAGCTACCACCGTCATCTGGGAACCCTGACCAGTTCAAGCTTCATGGAGTGGTGAGACCCCCTTCTCTCTCTCTCTCTCTCTCTCTCTCTCTCTCTGTTTTCCTGTCTACCTTAGGTATTAGCCTTTAATCATGTATGTTATGTTGGTTTAGTCCTCCTTGTGTAGTTATCACTATTATTCAATAAATAACTTCTATGGTTAAGTTGGTTGCTTCTCTCTCTCTTGCTGAACTTTACTCGTTTGTGTTTTTAGCTTCCCCCATTCACTCTACAGCAACGCTTCTTTTACCTAAGCTAAAGATCCCTGCAGCGCCCAAAATACGGTGGGGTTTGCTCATCGAGTAGGTTACTGCCAGTACAATTGTGTTGGGGGAGTGGGGATAGGGACGTGCTGAATTTGGGACGCATAAGGGTAACAGCTTGAAAGTGCTGCTTGACCCAGTCCATGGAGCCCAGGGGCATATAAGGAGAGACAGCTTGAAAGTGCTGCTTCCTCCAGCCCAGTGAGTCCAGAGACATATAAGGGGTCAGCTTGACAGTGCTGATTGACCCGGTCCGCTCAGAATTGCTCTGTTAATGTACGTGTGGGTGTGGGGGTGTTCATCCGGTTCTGGGGTGGGAGTAACCCAGCCCTAGGGGCCCTAGGTCCTGCAGGATAGCTCCATTGGGAGCTATCCTAGCTCCATTGCAGAAGGGAGAAGTAGAGCTCCATATGTAAACACAAGTGACACAAGCAGTACATTGACAGGATTACAGAACCCCCTTCCCCAGAGGAGTAACCCGAATAAATGAGCATACCCCAAAGTAATGGGCACTTCTGGTAACAAGGCTAGCAATGCTCCCATCTTCAGAGCAATTGAAAATCTTTAAACCCTCCAAAATATCCCCTGGGCCTATGCAACTCATCTAAAAGTGAGACTTATGGAAGATAGGAAAGACTTAATTGATGGATAATCAATGCAAGAGGAGAAGGGAGATCCAGGTAGCAGTGAAAAAAACCATTTAGTCACATTTTCTAAGCTCTTTTTAATTGTAATGGCCACATGGCAGCAATCACAAGTAATAAAATACAGAATGGAGCAACCATTAGGCATAAAAGTAATTAACAGAGTTCCGAACACGCTGAATTTATTACAGTGTCAGCCCTTAACAAGTAATAAATATTACTTATGATTAAGGTATAAAATATTGTGGAATCAAACCAACACTTTGTGGTATTTGCCACATAGGCTACTGGACAAGATGGTCTAAGGCAAATCCTATCTCCAACAGTGGTCAGTTCCAGGTACTACAGAGAAAGTGCAAGAAATGCCATGACAGACAATTGAGGAATAATATGCTCAGGGTAGAAGTTTCTTCTTAACCTTCATAACCATCCTTCTACAGAACTAAATTTATGTACAAAAGAGTTAGAAAGAATACACTATAATCAAAGGATGAAAGTGTTAAGTCATGATATAAAGTTTTCTCTTGCTACCTAGCCTTTATCAGCTAGCAGTTTCCAGTAGCCATTGTGGTAGAAATGGGATTTGAAGGAAAGCAGAGCTAGTGAGGATGTTCTATGGTGAGAGTGAGAAGTTAAGAAGAAAGGTGAAGGTGGGAGAATGGGGACAATGGTGATCATTAGGTATGTGGTGAGGGAGGAGGGATCAGGTTATTGGGGCAGAGGAGGTAAGCAGGTGAGAACCCACAGCGTTAGTGTGAAGGAAAGAGTGAGGGTGGGGAGGAAAAAGGAAGTAGGATCTTGTTGGTCTTCTCTTTCAAAAATAGCCTTCAACATTCCAATCACTGATAGAGCTGTACTGGTGGAGGTCTTATTTTCTTTGTAGACACAGCCCAGTTGCGGCAATGGCCAAAGAAAAATTGTCAGAATTTAGCCACCTGTCCCAAAATATATTTTACAGTCCTCCTCAATCTTTTGAAGCCAAAGGTTCATCATCTCTCAGATTCCAGGGGCCATGTTTAGATACATACTTTGCTCCATGAAAATTCATTTACAAGCCATATGTCATAAATCGGTGGAGATGTGGGACCAGATCCTCAAAGGTATTTAGGCATCTAGCTCCCATTGATTTCAGTAGAAGTTGGGCACCTAAATACCTTTGGTGATCTGGGCCATAGTTCCTATTTATTCATTTTCTTTTTACTTGAGTGGTTTGGAGACTTTCCCCAGGCGGGATATATGGTGCACATATGGCCATGATATATGCAGAATTAAGAACCATTTACTTACCTGAAAATTAAAATTTACAATGATACTATTAGTCATAAACATTTCAAAAAGGAGTCCTAATGAACTCAGTGGGATTAACCCACAAGAGTAAGGCCAGCAGGATTTGGTCAAACATATATTTACCGTGAAGAAGTGTCAAAGAAATTAATGACACTCAGGGAGATGTGAACTTCATTGCATGACACATCCATGGCCAATAGTAAAAATTCAGTTAAATGGATGCCATCTGCATATTCTGGGATTTGGTAATGTAAACCTCTTATGATATACTTGGGCTAGAAAGTTAAATTAAAAACTGTAAAGCTTTCAAAAATCACAGAATAGACACAACTCAGCATATTAATTCACATCTTTCAGCCACTAATAGTTCATGTCTGTCACTTTATTCTATGAGGTTATGATTGAAACAAGAAGAGCTACAAATTGTAGTAGCAGCCTAAAACTTGTCTGTTGTCATAGATAAGAACAGGGGAGAGTCGCAGGGGGAATGGGTGGCAAAAGAAGGCCCAAGAGCAGAATTTGGTCCAATATATGTATGTTTAACCAGGTAACTAGGAATCCAAAATACACACAGTAAACCAGATTCATCTAGAATGTAAATCCACTGATGTCAACGGAATTACACCAGGGCTGTATTTAGCTCAGTATGTGCAACATGGACCTGATTCAGTAAATTCTTGATGGCCAAGGGGCTACTTGTATGCTTAAAGTTAGGCACATGCTTGAGTACCTTGGTGAATCAGGGCCTAAACAGGCACATTAACATTGCTATGGAACAGTTGAGGAACAGCTGCATCTGAAACATGCAGTTTTAAAACTTCAATGTTTGAGTCATTTATTCTCCCACTCCAAATTTGCTTAATATACTTTAATTAACTTCTTTCTTCACTCACCTAATTCAAAATGGCTAACCAGAATTTGTTCAGAGTTTCTAAAAAATTAATTTGACTGAACCCAAGCTTAGAAAATGCCAGTTCCAGTTCTGTATCAGTGAAAACAGGGGGTATAAGGAAAGAGAAACTGCCAATTTACAGCTTTTGCTATTGCAAAACCATCTTAACAGGATACCACTGAAACATATTCACCTCTGGGATGGAAAGTGGTAGTCATTTATCTAAATGCAACAACAGTACACAACAATTTTATAGGATAGAAAGTAAAGCAGAACCTCATATCTATTTGAAACTGCAGGAGAAATGTGCTTCCGGCCTATCCATATTGAACTTTATTCAGTATACTGAAGTTAACATATCTCCTTTGGGGAAAATACAATGGGGTCTGAATGACAAAAAGTGGTCAGGACCTTGGTTTTGCTTATTATTCTAAAGACAGCACTGTACCCCCTCCCGCCCCCCGCCCCCCAAACACCATGCTGGGAACAGAACTACTGAATCATTAACACTATTACTTTTGGCATCTTGGGTTTTCCATAGAGGTCTCCCACCCAGATACTGATAGGCATGACTCAGCTTACCTTGTGAAAACTGAAAAGCTCACAGCAGGGATGGAATGACTACAATAGAATAAGAACTATGGTGGATGTAAGTAACTGGCAATAGACTACCCAATATCAGATTTATGACATAGTCTCAAACAGTTGCCAAGTATTTGGCATTGTTGCTCTCTCTAACACATACCAAACCAGGAACATAAAATAAATTGCCTATCTAGGGAAGCTAGAGTGAAAAAATAATAAAAGAATAGCTATTGAAAATTGTTTTTACATTATCTGACTATTATAGCAGGGACAATCCATTGATAACTTACAGTTTGTTCTCTTCAGCTGAGGAGGGGTACAATTATCTGCTGGGCTCATCTCCCTGAAGTCCCTCTTTCCCCTGGGGTATCAGCTGGTAGACGGGGCCAGGTTGAAGGTCTCGCCTGCATCAGGCTCCATGGAGCTCCTTTCTTCCCAGGCTGGGAAATGGGTCAAACAAGCAGGGTATCCTCTTCTTGTGTAGGGGAATTACGTGTATCTGAGTTAGGTTCAACTGTCTGTGCTTCTGTAACCTCTGAGTGGGTGAGAGTTCACGTCATTGCCCTTCTACAGTGCCCCAGAATTCCCAACTCCCATATAAAAGGAGCTGGAGAATTCAGCCTCTAAGGATTTTCAGCAAGGATCGCACAGCGTCAATGTCCCCACATTCAAGTCCCCAAAAGAACAAAAGGAATGAACTTAAGTACCAACTTTATAAAATCTTATGATAAAGAAACAATGAATAATAATAATAATAATTTCATTTTTATAACATAACATGGCTATTTTATAATCCACATGATCTTCACAGTTATACATAAGCATAAATAAAGAAAACAAATTAAATCTAAACAGGTCAGTCCCCACAGAAACACACTGAGAGGAAACTAAGAGTTCCCCAAAGCTTAGGTTGAGTTCACCTGAGTCTCAGTTAGAGTCTTTGATCACCAAATCTATTCAGTCTGCTGAGTCAAAAACAACATCTTCCCTCCACTTGCTTGTAGAAATTTCAGTTGGAATCCATGAAAACTCTTTCTCCTTCTCTACTGAAATCACTGTTAGCTAGTCAGCTAACCAATTAACCAACCACCCAGATTAAGCATATAGATTAAAAAAAAAAAACCTGTCAAGAAAAATACAAAACTCAAAATAGCAAAATAATGGCTCTTTCCTTATTATCACATTTAAAGAAAAGTTGGTGAATCATACTAGTTGAAACAATTTAACTAAAACAGTTTGGCTAAAGTCAAACAATATTCAAACTATACAATTAAAATAAGAAATTATTTTCCCCTCCCAATTTCCCCTTTCTGTAATCAACACTGCCAGGGTTTCCCATTTGGAGGGTTAACAATATCACTAATCTCATGGGTGGCAGATATAATAGGCCAGGGTAGGCTCTGCCTCTCCGGGTGCTGTTGCGGCCGCCGGACCCCATGTTGCGGGGTTTAGCAGTGAAGTTTTTGCTTTATTATGCCCCATGCAGGTTCTGAGGTGGCTGAGGAGGCACATGCCACCTCCTCAGCCACCCCGGAACCTACATGGGGCATATCAAAAGCTTTTCCATCAGACACTTTTCCCCGAGGCGGGTTGGGTCCAGGGAGGGAGGCACAGTGCGGCTGCGGCTGGCCCAGGGGGTCCTCCGGGAGTTGGGGCTCGGGGCTTTGGCCAGCCAGGGGCTCCTCCAGCCGAGGGCGGGGGGCGCTTCGGCCAGCCCGGGGCTCCTGCGGCGGGGGTGTGTGCTCCAGGCTTCTCCGGGTGGTGGTGGGGGGTTGTGACTCCAGCTGCGAGGCTGGGGGGTGTAGCAGGCTGTCTCGGGGTTCTGGCCGTGGGGAGGGTGCAGCAGAAAGGGCCGAGCCAGTGGTTAGCCTCCCCAAAGGGGGGCTCCACCTGCTGCCCATGACTAACCTCATGGGTGGTGGGGTAACCCCTGCTTTGGGGAGGCTAGCCCACCGGCCCCACCCCTTCTGTCCAAGGCCCCCCCCGAAAGGAAAAGCCCTGAGGGCCCCCCAAACACAGCCACATCGGGCTGAGCCGCCATTGGCCCCCCGACCCACTGCCCCCCAGCACCAGACCAAGCCTCCGCCCACCCCCCCGAGCACCGGTCCAGTCCCAGCACCGTCAGAGTCGGTCCAGCCCCAGCGCTGGGCCGCCCCTGAGCACCAGGCCAAGCCGCTGCCCCCCCCCGCCTCTGATGGCCCCCTACACCAGAGTTGGGCTGGGCTGAGCCACCGGCATCCTCCCCGAGCATCAGCTCCTCCCGCCCCTGAAGGCCTCACCCCTCCACTGAGCCACCGGCCGCAGTAGCGCCCAACCGAGCCTCCTCAGTCCGCTGGCCACTGGCTTTCTGCGTCGCTCCTCACTCCCCAGTCCCAAGACCAGGGAAAGCTAAAGTGAAGCCTTCCCATGCCTATTATACACACTGCCCCGACTAACCTGCTCCAAAATGCCCTGGCCTTCCCTGGCCTTATATCCACCGCCCATGACTAACCTGCTCCAAAAAGCTTCAGAGTTAAGGAACACAAACCTACTTTTGGCTCCTGGGATCAGCTTCTCCACATCCACGCTGGGCACATGGCCTTTTATAAAGCAGCTGCCCTGACTGCTTGCCCTCATGGAGTAGGATTGGCAGAAGTCTGGTTTTCGACTGGAACGTCCGGTCAAAAAGGGACCCTGGCAGCTCCGGTTGGCACCGCTGACCAGGCCGTTAAAAGTCCAGTCGGTGGCACAGTGAGGGCCTGGGGCTAAGGCAGGCTCCCTGCCTGCCCTGGGTCTGCGCGGCTCCCGGAAGTGGCTGCCAGGTCCCTGTGTCCCCTAGGCGCATGGGTGGCCAGGGAGGCTCCGCGCGCTGCCTCCTACCCAAATGCCAGCTCCCGAGCTCCCATTGGCTGGGAACTGTGACCAATGGGAGCTGTGGGGGCGGTGCCTGCAGGAGCAAGGGCATCACACGGAGCCTCTCTGGCCGCCCATGTGCCTAGGGGCCGGACATGCCAGCCGCTTCCTGGGAGCTGTGGTAAGCACCGCCGGGACCCTGCACCCCAACCCCTGCCCCAGCCCGGAGCCCCATCCTGCACCCCAAATCCCTCATCCCTGGCCCCACCCCACAGCCCACACCCCAAGCTAGAGCCCTCACCCCCCTGCACTCCAATCCCCTGCCCCATCCTGGAGCCCCCTCCTGCACCCCAAACCTCTCATCCCTGGCCCCACCCCAGAGTCCACAGTCCCAGCCCTCATCCCCCCTGCACCCCAACCCCTGCCCCAGCCTGGAGCCCTCTCCCACACACCAAACCCCTCATCCCCAGCCCCACCCCAGAGCCCGCACCCCCAGACAGAGCCCTCACCCCCTCCCACACGCCAACCCCTTGCCTCAGCATCGTGAAAGTGAGGGTGGGGGAGAGCAAGCGATGGAGCAAGGGTGGATGGAGCGAGTGGGGGGTGGGGCCTCAGAGAAGGGGTGGGGCAGGGACAGGGCCTCAGGGTGTAGGAACGGTGTTCAGTTTTGTGCAATTAGAAAGTTGGCAACTCTATCATCCCAGCAACAGGGAACTTATTGGAGCATACCCAAAACTACCACACCCAATTCCAGAAACTTCTGGACATGGAGTTCCAATTGTGCACCTGCTTAGCAACAACAACCCAGACACAACTCACTCCTACCCCCACGATAGATCTCTTAAAGAGATATCTCCCTATTAGACATGTGGATTACACTTCTCCCACTTTTTCTGCAGCCAGGTTGGCTGTTTTCCACCTCCCACAAAGGCTGATCCCCTCCCCCCTCTGTGCATGAGGAATTCTGATCCTCTTTCTCTCTCTAGTGAGACCTGGGATAGACTCCCAAAGCCTCCTGATTGGCCTATCTCTTCTTTCCTCCTCCTTTTACCTCCCACTCTTGAATGAGTTCCATGTGCTCTTTTCACAACGGGATGGGGAGGCCAGACATCAGAGAGTCCAAGATTCTTTGAAAGTCCTTTTGCAGCTTTGGACTACAGTCCCATCATGACAGAGAGTCAAAGCCAGCTTATTTGTAGCCTTTTCCTTGTTGAAGTCTCTGGTCGAGGAGGACCCCATAAAACAAAGCAAAATATAAAAATAATTGTTTTCCAGTGTAATTAACTAATCAAGTGTAGGCTGTTCCCTTTCTTCATTCTATCACATTCTAGATTGGTCTACAAAGAATGCCATCACCGTATAAAACCAAGAGGCCAGCTAAATGTTTCAGTTTGCCAGAAAGTATTCTGTGTGTGTGTATTAATTCTGCAGTCTCATGCCATTCTTAGGCTATGTCTACACTATGAGCTAGGGGCGTGATTCCCCTGCTCATGTACACATACTTTTGGTAGCTCAATGGGAGATAGTGTATTTATAAATAGTAGAGAAGCAGCACTTGTCCAGGCAGTGGCAGCAGAGCTGTGGCCAAATCATGCCAAGTATGTACCTACTGTTTTCAGGCGGGTTTGTACTCAGCACCACTCAGTCATACCTCTGCTGCTGCTGCCCCTGCTAGCACGGCTACACTACTATTTATAATCATGCTAGCTCTCATCAAGATACCACAAGTATATATACACATGAACAGGGGAATCACACTCCTAGCTCATAGTGTGTAGACCTAGCCTTTCTAAGTGACCAGTGACTGAGTGAAGTACAATAACAAAGAGCGAGATCCACAAAGGCGACTTATTCAGAGTTGCAACATTTAACGTCTAGGTTTAAAGCTCATCTGTGCAGGAGACTTTCATGGTGGTGGTGGTGGTGGTGGGGCGGGGGTGATCCAAGACTATGGAATAAACTCCCCCAAGAAATAAGGACCATCACAAACTTCACCACCTTCTGCTCCAAGTGTAAGGCACATGTTTTGACCTCGCCTTTTCTAATATAAACACATAGCAACAGGTATATTTAAAAAACAAACAAACGCCAACCACCAAAACAAGACACAACTGTACATGCTTCTCCTTCTGGGGAGAGGATAAGAGAACAAACAACACTTGACAGATGTTAGTCATGTGGGTTAATGCACTACTGGAAAGCGCTCAGATACCATGGTGATGTGTAGGGCCCTACCAAATTCACGGCCATGAAAAATGCATCACAGACTGTGAAATCTGGTCTCCCCCCATGAAATCTGGTCTTTTTTGTGCTTTTACCTTATACTATACAGATGTCACTGGGGAGACCAGCATTTCTCAAATTGGGGGTCCTGACCTAAAAGGGAGTTGCAGGGGGACCACAAGGTTATTTTAGGGGGGTTGCAGTATTGACATCCTTACTTCTGCGCTGCCTTCAGAGTTGGGCGGCCAGAGAGTGGCAGCTGGGCGCCCAGCTGTGAAGGCAGCATCCTGCCAGCAGCAGCGCAGAAGTAAGGGTGGCAATTCCATACCATGCCCTCCTAATGTCACCCTTCTGCAAGGTGGAGCCAGCAGCAACCAGGGCCAGGTTGAATATCTAGGGGTTCCTTTCCATTGATACAACACAGAATCAGCTCAACCTCACACCCACTAACCTAGGAAATTTACACACCACCTCTGGGAGCCTATGAGAGGCAATACTTCCCCACTCACAAGCACAGAGTCTGAGTGTAGAAAGGAAACTTTTAATAAAAGGAGGGAAGTAACTCAGCGTTAATTTGGAAAAACACCACAAACAGGGTTCATAAACATAAACCATGAGTAAAAGGCCCACCCCAAGTAAGTTGGGCTGTATCCTTTCCCCCCCAGGTTCTTAAGTCCAACAACCCAAAAGTCCCTTTCACGTGCCCGACCCTTCTCTGCACCCCACTCACAGTTGCTGTCCCGTGTCAGTGCAGACCCAGAGTTCAGAGGTGCATCTGCAGAGTTCACCTCCCTGCCCCCCCGGGGTAAATAGCTGAAATCATGAAATTTACGATTTTTAAAATCCTGTGACTGTGAAATTGACCAAAATGGACTGTGAATTTGGTAGGGCCCTACTGATGAGCATGGTATTAAAACCTTGCAGGCAGAACATGACTCTGATATTTCAAAGTGGCTGAAAAAGAGTCAAGACAAATTCAAAAGTCAAGCGATTCAAAATGAAATAATGCAAATCATGGCTCTTAAAGTTGTGAGGGGTATTTCTGAGAAAATTTCTGGAAAGTGGTATTCAGTAATGGTAGATGAAACAACAGACTTCTCCAACAAAGAGCAAGTGTTTTTTTTGCCTGTGAAATGTGGATGAGAACATGAATGTTCATGAAGAGTCCATTGTATTGTACAATGTAGCCTGTATATCAGTGGAGGTAGTTGTATCAGCAATCAAATTTATTCTATTGCATATAAATCTCAGAGTCAAAAACTGTCACAGACAATTTTATGATGGTGTCTCTACTATGGCAGGCTTAGTATTAGCTGCATCAACAAGATTGCAATAGGAGGAACGACAAGCTATGCATAATTAAGGCTGCGATTTAGTCACAGAGGTCATGGAAGTCATAGAATCCGTGACTTCAGCCAGCACCGGCTAGGAGCTGCAAGGTCCCTTGCCACCTGTTCAGACAGGGAGCTGCGGGGTACCTTGGAGCTCCCGTCCGCTGCGGGCGGCAGGGAGGACGCCCAGAGCTCCTGGCCACCAGCCGAGGGGGACCCTGGAGGTCCGAGCCTCCCCGGGTGGTGGGGGCCCCTGGAACTCCCAGCCCTCCCGCAGCCTCCCAGGCTCCCCATTGTGTCATGGGTATTTTTAGTAAAAGTCAGGGACCGGTCACGGGCTTCCACGAAATTTTCTTTATTGGCCGTGAACTGACTGTGACTTTTACTAAAAATATCCATGACAAAATCTTAGCCTTATGCATAATCATTACAGCTGGTCAGGAAGTTTAAAAAACAACAACATTTTTGTGGGAAAATGCCGATTCATCCAAACAAACCTTTTGTGGAACAGTATCAGTTTCAATTAAAATTTTGTTGGGAAGGTTTCTGTGGTTCAGGATGCAATTTTTGATCAAAACCCACTGCAAAATAGTCAAAAGCCCAGTGGGATGTGGGAAACCCTGTCCCAAGTCCCTGTCCCAAATCAAGCAGAGCAGGGACCAGAACTTGGATCACCCTCATCCTAGATGAGTGCCTTGACTATTCAGGGGAAGGTGGATCTCTCTATGTTTCCTATCTTTTTGAAAAAAGAAAAGTTTTAGTTCTAATCATAGAATTGGAAGGGACCTCAGGAGGTCATCTAGTCCAACCCCCTGCTCAAAGCAGGACCAATCCCCAGATAGATTTTTACCCCAGGTTCCTAAATGGCCCCATCAAGGATTGAACTCACAACCCTGGGTTTAGCAGACCAATGCCCAAACCACTGAGCTATCCCTTCCCCACTCATTTTTTTTCTCTGCAAAATGGAATTCTTGTTTTCTGGCCAGCCCTAATACTCATTGCCATGGGCGTGCCTTCAATTTGATATGCCAGGATGCTATTAAAAATAATACTAGACCCCTGTATACTCTTGAAACGGTTTACAAAAGTAAAATTTTGTTTAAAAAGTCACCCAAATGAGGTGCAATATTTCAGAAAAAGAATATGAAGTGTTAAGTACATTACCAGGCATCCATGTCTTTTGTCCAGTAAGATAAACTCTCCATGCAGAAGCATTGGCTGCCACTTCTGAGAACCACGTTGCACTGTGTGGAATTTGGGGGGTTACAAAGGATTCAACAAAAGATCCTGAAGTGAGAGCTCAAATTGGTGGCACATCCGCTCAAATAGAAATATTTAATTTCCTCTTTAGTATTGAACTTGGTTGAAAAAGTCCTCAATATGGTACACAATCTGTCTAAAACTCTGCAACAGGTCAGACTTTTCAGCAACAGAAGGCCTAAATGACACTTAATTCACGTCAACACATCCAATATGATAAAAGCTACAACTTATTCTGGGAGCAAATCCACCAGAAAAGTTGGAGATAGTCAGAATGCTGGCGTTTCCAAGAAACTGCAACTAGGGACAGGAGAAACCATCTATCCCAATTCAGCAAAGATTTATATGTACTGATTTATACAGTAGCTGATTTTACAAAGTCCAGTATTCAATCGAGATTTGAACAGAGAGGCTATAGGATTACTCAACATCTTTAACTCCCAAATAGTCCTCATGTAACAGAAACACCAGTTCAAAACGTGCTTCAGGTGTATGGTTCAGATTTCAACCATGATTGATTGATTATTCAGCTTCCTCTGTTGCAAGCCATCTGTCAGCTTACAGAGAGATCATTGAAGTTCATTCAGAAATATCTCAGTTCACTCAGCCAAACAGAACACCAGCTGTTTTGCAAAGCGATGAAGTTGATAAAAATGATTTTGGGGGAACCGGCAACTAATGCTGTAAGTGTAAGTGCTGTAAATGAGTGTAATTTCATTTCTCTACACCATATTAAAACATGGCTTCAATCCAGCGGTGGCTTCAGGCACCAGCGCTCCAAGAGCATGCCTGGGGGGCAAGCCGGTCCCGCGGATTCAGCGGCAATTTGGCGGCGGGTACGCCAAAGCCGTGGGACCGGCGGACCTCCTGCAGGCATGCCGCCGCCTGCCTGCCGTGCTTGGGGCAGCAAAAAAGCTAGAGATGCCCCAGCTTCAATCAACAATGGGACAATCATGGATCAACTGGGGTGTGATTTTACATGAACACAGGGACAAATAGGATCCTTCTCTATATAATTTATCACTTTATATTCTTCTGTCAGGTTTCCTCTTATTTATTCTACTCATGCTCCTAACAGGATTCAGGGCACCCAAGAGATGAGTAAAGAGCCCTTTCATGCATTTCCTTATTCAGAATGAAGTTTTGTGTTCAGTGTTAGGAAAAGTTACTTTTCCTGGGATTCTTCATCATCACCATCTGACACAAACAGTATTTTGAGACCTACTTTTGATTCAATTATAATTTTAATACAATAATTGTGAGTCATTCTGCTAACTCTCAGAATGCAGAGTCAAGTGACTATAGACTCAGTTGCAGAACCACTCAAAGAGATGCATTTGGAAGTGTGAATGTTCACAAATCAGTAGCAACTTTGTGACCACAAAAATTGTAGGATTTTGCATTGTATCAAGAAATCCCATCTGTTTTTGGGTCATGTGTGGAATTAGGATGAGAACCATTGGGCCAATGTATAACTATATTTCCGGGGATGGGGGAAAAGCTGTTTCAAAGAGCTTGGGATAGTATTTTCAATTAATGATCATAATGCAGACATTTCTAAGGAGAAAATCATTTGACTATAGGCTTTCAGACTCAAGTTACATCAAGCTTTTTTTCTATATATCACTTATTCACATTAACAGAAGTCTTTTAGGACACTTTAAGACCTTTTAGAAATGAGAAATAGGTAAAAAATACAAAGTGGTTCAATAGCCCAAACACAGGAGGGACAATTACTTGGTGATGAAAGAGGCCAGTCTAAAGCTGCAGTAATTTTAGATATAACATAGAGATGCACTAGTCTCTACTGCAGTTGGAACAACAGTAGATGAGAATTCAGACACCTGTTGAAGGTGCAAGAGTAGCATTGGAACATAATGTACATGTTCAGTAATCATGCAGCCATTTGTGAACTTTGTGCTGAAGTTGTAAAGAGCTAAATCAATTAAAAATAAAACAATTAGCTGCCCTCTGCCCTGTAAACATCAAATGAAATTTTGGAGTTAATCCCAGCAATCATAATACTCTGCAAGTGTAGGCAGTGATTCTACAAGATGCTTAGTCTGTGCAGAGCCCTACTGAATTCACTAACAAGTCAACTAAGCTCTGCGCACGCCCAGGGACATATTTTCGCTTCTAGCTGCTGAAAGGATTTGATTAGGACACTGGAAGGGTGAAACTCTTGCTGAGAGGTTGGCATTGATGTCTAGCTTAACAACATATGTGAGTGTGACATTCTTGTGACAGTTCTTTTTGATGGTATTTGGATACCTTCCGTCAAACAGATTTTTGGAAATACCCATCATCCACAGTATTAAATATTTAGAATACCTGCAAAATAGGTTAAATTAAATGTGTGCCTGACACATTCACAAGGCTTCTCCTTTTCCTCCCTCCTTTTTTCTAGGTGGTGCCATGATATAATTAACTTTTTTTATGGTGAGGTATTAATATAATTGAAGAAATATTCATTGATGTTTTCTGTTCTTTTAAAAAATTAAAGTGAGTCACCACCAAACGCAAGAGTACAGCACCATCTGCAAGCTTAGCAAACCTGTCAGGGTCACCTCTCATGAAAATGGAGGCTCTGACTCATCTCTTTCTGCCAAGAGGACTCAGTTTATTTAGAGGCATTTATATGGCCATTCTGCTATTTCTTTAACTGATCTTTTATGTTGGTAGCCTGCTGGGTAGTGAGTGCTGGGAACATTTCAGAAAGTAGGTGCATGCTGTGCAAGTAACTCTCTCCGTAAATAATGTCCCAATTAATAAGCTAATTATATAGTAAGTTGATATTTTATTGATGTTCTCTGTTACTACAATGTTGATCATAACACAATAGTTAAGGTTGTATCAACCTTCTCCTCATGGACTCTTGTCTTAGAGGTTTAGAATTAGAGATTCACTCCAAGCTGAAATCTTGACATACAAGAGTTTTACCAAACAAGCAGGAGGGGATTTGAATTACAGTATTGTTTAGATTAAATACTTTATAGGTTTATAGATTATAGAATATCAGGGTTGGAAGGGACCTCAGGAGGTCATCTAGTCCAACCCCCTGCTCAAAGCAGGACCAATCCTCAGACAGATTTTTGCCCCAGATCCCTAAGTGGCCCCCTCAAGGGGCCTACCAAATTCATGGTCCATTTTGGTCAATTTCACGGTGATAGAATTTAAAAAATAGTAAAGTTCATGATTTCAGATATTTAAACTTGAAATTTCACAGTGTTGTAATTGGAGGGGTCCTGACCCAAAGGGGCTTTTGGGGGGTCACAAGGTGACTGTAGGTAGGTCGTGGTACTGCCACCTTTACTTCTGTGCTACTGCTGGCAGTGGCACTGCCTTCAGATTTGGGGAACAGGAAAGCGGCAGCTGCTGGCCAGGAGCCCAGCTCTGAAGGCAGCACCACCACCAGCAGCAATGCAGAAGTAAGGTTGGCATAGTATGGTATTGCCACCCTTACTTCTGCGCTGCTGCCTTCAGAGCTGGGCCCTCACCAGCAGACACCACTCTCTGGAAACCCACCGCTGAAGGCAGCAGTGCAGAAGTAAGGGTGGCATGGTATGGTTTTGCATTAGTTTTTCATCAATCCCCTCTGTTATTATTTATAACTAGATACTGTACATGTTCAGGGCTATTCTAAATTATGCCTGGCTCCCCAAGGGGGCCATCTAGTACCTGGAAATAGCCAGGGCATAGAAACATTCTAGCCCTCCTCTTTACAAGGTGTGACAGGGTGCAACTCAACACTGCAGTGCCTCCTGTTGACTGTCTTGGGAATTAGCTCTGTGTCCTCTTCTGGTGGTGTCCCGCCATCACTTCTGCTCCAGGGACCCACGTCACTCCCAGGACCGCATCATCCTCTTCATGACACAGCCCTCCAGCTGTGCCACATTCTATGCTCTTCACTTCCGGGGGAATGTACCATAGTCTGATGGTTCAGCCACTTCCCTCAGTGGCAGCTGCAGCCCAATGTCTGGCCACTTTCTCAGTGGTGAGGGGTGGGTGAGAGACCTGGGCCCACTTACTACTCCAGTTCGAGGGACCCTGTAGATGGCCACCATTTGCTGCGTCCCTTCTGACTCCGCTATAGATTTCCCTGGGCTACTTCCCCACAGCCCCAGCACCCTCTTTGCCCTTGCCTCAGGGTCTCAGCCTGTAGATCATAGAATCATGGGACTGGAAGGGATCTAGTCCAGTCCCCTGCACTCAAGGCAGGACTAAGTATTATCTAGACCATCCCTTACAGGTGTTTGTCCAACTTGCTCTTAAAAATCCCTAATGATGGAGATTCCACAACCTCCCTAGGAAATTTATTCCAGTGCTTAACCACCCTGACAGCTAGGAAGTTTTTCCTAATGTCCAACCTAAACTGCGCTTGCTGCAATTTAAGCCCATTGCTTCTTGTCCTATCCTCAGAGGTTAAGAAGAACAATTTTTCTCCCTCCGCCTTGTAAGAACCTTTTATGTACTTGAAAACGGTTATCATGTCCCCTCTCAGTCTTCTCTTCTCCAGACTAAACAAACCCAATTTTTTCAATCTTCTCTGGACTTTCTCCACTTTGTTCACATCTTTCCTGAAATGTGATGCCCAGAACTGGACACAAGACTCCAGTTGAGGCCTAATCAGCACGGAATAGAGCGGAAGAATTACTTCTCGTGTCTTGCTTACAATACTCCTGCTAATACATCCCAGAATGATGTTTGCTTTTTTTGCAACAGCTTTACACTGTTGACTCATATTTAGCTTGTGATCCACTATGACCCCACAGATCCCTTTCCGCAGTACTCCTTCCTAGGCAGTCATTTCCCATTTTGTTTGTGTGCAACTGATTGTTCCTTCCTACATAAGAACATAAGAACGGCTGTACCGGGTCAGACCAAAGGTCCATCATCCTGTCTACCGACAGTGGCCAATGCCAGGTGCCCCAGAGGGAGTGAACCTAACAGGCAATGATTAAGTGATCTCTTTCCTGCCATCCATCTCCACCCTCTGACAAACAGAGGCATTAATGGACTTAACCACCATGAATTTATCCAGTTCTCTTTTAAACGCTGTTATAGTCCTAGCCTTCACAACCTCCTCAGGTAAGGAGTTCCACAAGTTGACTGTGCGCTGCGTGAAGAAGAACTTCCTTTTATTTGTTTTAAACCTGCTGCCTATTAATTTCATTTGGTGACCCCTAGTTCTTGTATTATGGGAATAAGTAAATAACTTTTCCTTCTCCACATCACTCATGATTTTATATACCTCTATCATATCCCCCCTTAGTCTCCTCTTTTCCAAGCTGAAGAGTCCTAGCCTCTTTAATCTCTCCTCATATGGGACCCGTTCCAAACCCCTAATCATTTTAGTTGCCCTTTTCTGAACCTTTTCTAGTGCCAGTATAAGTGGAGTACTTTGCATTTGTCCTTATTGAATTTCATCCTATTTACTTCAGACCATTTCTCCAGTTTGTCCAGATCATTTTGAATTTTAATCCTATCCTCCAAAGCACTTGCAACCCCTCCCAGCTTGGTATCATCCTCAAACTTTATAAGTGTACTCTCTATGCCATTATCTATATCATTAATGAAGATATTGAACAGAACCAGACCCAGGACCAATCCCTTTGGGACCCCTTCCAGCATGACTGAACGACTGATAACTACTCTCTGGGAATGATTTTCCAACCAGTCATGCACCCACCTTATAGTAGCGCCATCTAGGTTGTATTACCCTAGTTTGTTTATGAGAAGGTCATGCAAGGCAGTATCAAAAGCCTTACTAAAGTCAAGATATACCACATCTACTGCTTCCCCCCTATCCACAAGGCTTGTTACCCTGTCAGAGAAAGCTATCAGGTTGGTTTGACATGATTTGTTCTTGACAAATCCATGCTCACTGTTATTTATCACCTTATTATCTTCTAGGTGTTTGCAAATTGATTGTTTAATTATTTTTCCGGGTACAGAAGTTAAGCTGACTGGTCTATAATTCCCCGGGTTGTCCTTATTTCCCTTTTTATAGATGGGCACTATAGTTGCCCTTTTCCAGTCTTCTGGAATCTCTCCTGTCTTCCATGACTTTTCAAAGATAATTGCTAATGGCGCAGATATCGCCTCAGTCAGCTCCTTGAGTATTCTAGGATGCATTTCATCAGGCCTGGGTGATTTGAAGACATCTATCTTGTCTAAGTAATTTTTGACTTGTTCTTTCCCTATTTTAGACTATGATCCTACCTCATTTTCACTGGCATTCACTATGTTAGATGTCCAATCGCCACCAACCTTCTTGGTGAAAACTGAAACAAAGAGGTCATTAAGCACCACTGCCATTTCCACATTTTCTGTTATTGTCTTTCCCCCCTCATTGAATAACGGGCCTACTCTGTCCTTGGTCTTCCTCTTGCATCTAATGTATTGTAGAATGTTTTCATGTTTCCTTTTACGTCCCTAGCTAGTTTGATCTCATTTTGTGCCTTGGCTTTTCTAATTTTGTCCCTACATACTTGTGTTATTTGTTTATATTCATGCTCTGTAATTTGACCCCACTTTCTGTAGGACTCTTTTCTGAGTTTTAGATCATTAAAGATCTCCTGGTTAAGCCAGGGAGGTCTCTTGCCATACTTCCTCTCTTTCCTATGCAGTGGGATAGTTTGCTCTTGTGCCCTTAATAATGTTTCTTTGAAAAACTGCCAACTGTCTTAAATTGTTTTCCCCCTTAGACTTGCTTCCCATGGGATTTTACCTACCAACTCCCTGAGCTTGCTAAAGTCTGCTTTCTTGAAATCCATGATCTTTATTGTGCTTTTCTCCCTCCTACCATTCCTTAGAATCATGAACTCTACCATTTCAGGATCACTTTCACCCAAGTTGCCTACCACTTTCAAATTCTCAACCAGGAGCTGCCTTTAGCTTCCCTGGTCTCTGCCTGCAACACTGCTCTGTCCAGGGTGCTTGCTGCCTTCAGCCTGCAAGGCAGCCAGTCCTCCCTCCTCAAGCTCCAGGGATTGACTGCTCTACTCTGCAGCCCTTCTAATATGGGCCAGCCCGGCCCTGATTGGCTGCTCCTCGCAGCTCCTCTCTGATTGGTTGCCTCCTGTGCAGCCTCCCAAAGGCTCTATTAACCCCGTAGAGCCCAGTGTGGGGCAGACGCCCCATCACACAAGGGTCAGAGTAGCATAGAAGCTACCACACTGGCCCTATACCACCCAGAGATTTTTCATGCTGGGGGAATCTTCAGCAGCCAGTTCTGCTCAACACACAGCCACTTTGCTCTGGTCCACCTTTGCAAAGCTGGCCCAGTGGGAGCTAGGATTTGGTCCATAAATATCCATAGGGCTATACACTGACATTAATGTTCTTTATGACAGGCCATATCAGACAGTCATCTTGTCTTAGGTATATATTTATCCTCACTTTTTCCTCATGCTCAGAAGGAGGAAGCCTACAGGAGTCAGAGACAGAAATGTTCTGCATTAACTACAGATGCAGGAACTGGGATAACAGAGGCGTTAGCGCATCCAAAATTTCCATCTGCAGAAAAGAGCCATCTTATTAGACCTCTATGATCTACTGACAGAGCAACTTTAGAATAGAAAAAAGGCAAAGCTATTCCCATCCTGTCTTGCACAAAATAATGTGTGCAACATTTGGTAGGTACAGACTTTTCCAAGACAGTAGCAAGTTACTCATGCACTTCTTAAGTTAGTCATATGTCAATTTCCAGACGCCTTGCTCAATTTCAGGACAACACATACAGACTTCTATTAGTTCACCTGTCACTCCATATCACAACTCTGGATACTCCAGTTTATGGAAGCAATGAATTCCATGTGTTTCAGTTATGCTTCTAGCAAAGAATGACCATAAGCAAAAGCAGAGACATTTTCATAGCATGGGAAGACCAAAACTGCTAGGCAACATATAGCCAACCTGCCTAGAGAATATCCCATGTCTACTCCTACATCCTTCATCTTTCAGCTGTCTGTCATCAGTGCAATGAGGAAGATTTGGTAAGCACTAAGTACTTTCTGATTTTTATCAGAATTACTCAAGTGTAAAATAACAAGACAAATTATATGAATTAAAACTTTACCTTGTGATGTTATATAATATTCTGTCAGGAAGTGGAAAGAACATCTATAATGAGACACACAAGAAAATTTAGAAAATGTTGCCCATTTCAAATACTCTATCCCTTCCTACAGAATACAGAAAGGATCTTTTATTTGGCTCTCTGGGATCTCTAGGTTTTCCCTGTGATGCATCTGACACATCATAGCAGTGCAAAGCAGATGCACCCCATGAAGGAACAGTGGAAAAGCAGAAAGTGGAGAAAGGAAATTGAGGAAGGATCACCACGTGAAGGAGCTGTAGAGAAAATGTGATGTTGCATTCTTGGGTCTAAATGGATTTTATTCACCTGAGCATAATCAGATGGACAAATTATTTTTCCATTTAAGCTCCTAACAATGTTTTGCAAGTGTTGCTGGGGAAACCTGGCTGCTACATATAAAGAAAGAAGGCTGTGGGAGGGAGCCAGGGTAGACGTGTATGGTTGTAGGTTGTTGTGGGAAGCCAGAAAAGAAGAGGGGTTTACAGGGAGTCAGAATGTAACAGGGAACTGGTATGGGAGGGGAGCTGTTGCAGTGAGCCATGGAGGCAAAGGGATGTGTTGCAGATAGTTAGGAGGGAGCAAGTGTTTCAGGATGAGGGTTCAGATGAATGAATATTTTGAGTGATGGCAAGTGGAGGAGAGGGAAGAACCAGCACTGCTTTTTCTCCTCATTCCAGCATCCAACACCAACCCCCCGCCACTCATGAAGTCTCCTAGGTGCAATGGGTGCCCAAGCATCTCACTTCACTTTCTCTCCAAGAATTGTACAGAGGAATGTTGCACACAAATCGCAATATCTGCTATGGAAATTCATGCAATTTGCAGTGTTGAGCAGGAACACGGTTTTCGTTCTGTTCCTTTACACAAATGAACAGGTAGCTTTGCGTTAGGCCAAGTACCGAGGAATTAATAAAAGAATGTGAGTGAGAAAGCATTCCACAAGAGAAGTGCTGCATGAAATATTATGATGTCCCTGACCAGGTAACCAGGATCCCTGAATTTCTATTAGTAGCAATAAGAGAAGAAATTCTTAGAAGCTACTTTTCAACATTGTAAAAGCACTTTTGTTTGAATTTCTTATCATTAGAATTCACTTTGTACCCTCCTTGAGTTTGTCTGGGATAGATGATGTTGGGGGTCACTGGGCAACTCACCGTGGCAGGGGCAGAGCCGACTTGGGCAGGGGCAGGTGGGTGCCAGTGCAAGGTCAGCTGGCCAGAGCAGGTCAGAAGCCTGTGCCAGGGGACTGGAGCAGGCTGGATGTGTGAGGCAGGAACAAGAACAGGCTAGAAGCTTGGGCAGTCTGCAGAGGGAGAGTTCCCAGCCGAGTAGTGACATTGCAGAGTGGCTTGCTGCTCTTCCTGAGGGATTAAATAGCTGTTCCTGGAGGTCATCTGACCCAGTCCTTGCTCATGGATGATGGTTAAGGGATGACCCATTGCAGGCTCTTGCTGAGGGCTTACCTCACATTACCTGCCTCCCAGATGTCTTTGGGCCAGGCTTGTCAGGATGGGATTAATGGAACTCACAGAGCAGGTCGAAAGTGTGGATATTACTAGCTGGTTCCTATGAGCGTTCCTCCAGGTTGTACCCTTCCCAGTCAACAAGGCATAGGAGCTTTCTTCAAAGGATCTTGGAATTGAGGATTTGCCTTATGAGGTATTCCTCCTGTCCTTGCACCATGAACACAGTGGGAGGAGGCTGTGTCCCTCGTGTTTTTTTCAAGAGGCAGATGTGAAACTCAGAGTGCACTTGCTTCATGGGTGGTGGGGTAGTGGTGGCTGGAGACAGAAGGCAACCGGGTTAATATGTTGAGTGATCAGAAAAGGGACAAGATTCCCAAATCAAGTTTCTAGGAGGGATGAAAAGTGTCCAAGTGTCATGTGGAAAGCCATTAAAGCAAATTGTGAAAATATTCATGATAGATTGTGTGTTCTTTCTCATAGTAGGAATTACGTCATATGTTTTTTCAGCCTCATAATCCAAATCCCAAAGACTCCTGTTGATTTCAGTGGGCTTTGGTTTGGGCTCTCAGAGTATACCAGTATTGATTAATGAACTACACAACTTGCGTTTATAAAATCTGTTTATAATACTTCATATAGATTTAAATTGCAATCCCTTGGATACTTTTCACTATGAACTACCAATAAATGGCTTTTCCTCTTATGTTAGAATAAAAATATAATGGGCAAAATTTTAATTCTAATGATTTCTATGTACTGCAGTATATGTAATGGCTTATATATTTCAACAGCCATAAACAAGAGAAAATATTGACGATCTTAGTTTAAGTTTTAAACGTTAAAGTCCTGATTCAGCAAACCACTTAAGCACATGCCTAAGTCCAATGACTTCAAGTTTAAATCTTGAATTTTACTCAGCAATAGCGTTTCCAGCCTAATTAAAGAAACTTTGCAAATTCAATCTACAACCAGTGACTAATTACTAGATCCAGAAAAACTGGTTATATATTACTAATTACTCTGTCACTGAAATAATAATTACCAGTTACTGTTACATCATGCATGTGAATTACACATGGAGACTCTGCTGTGCTGGTTATCAGAACTACCTTGATATTGCCATTCATGTTCAGGAATTGAAATAAAAAATTCCTGCAAAAATAGTAAGCAAAGAGATTTAAAGCTATTACAAGAAAGGTTTATTTTTCATTGTAACTGTTTGTGGCACTGATTCTACAACAAATGTTAAATTTTATATACATGATCAGTCCCATTGAATCTGCTCAGGTCCACAGGATCCTTATCTCAGCCCCCATCTGCACCTTCCTGAATGTGCAGTGGTTGAGGGAAGGATGTGCTGTCTATTTAACTTTCTTTAGCTGGGTACTTTACAAGCTTAGTGAAATGCACATTGCATGTACAAACAAATGATTTTTCAAAAGATCATAACTCTGTAAGAAAAGACTATTTTTGCCAGAATGCCCAAAAGCATTTCTCTTTAGTGCAGGCTATTTCCCTGCCAAATTTCAACTTTCTTCTCCTGGTCAATCCAGCTGCAGAGCTGTTCAAAAGAAAGACAGAGGATTTTTATTTTTTTTTAAATAATGGAGAATGTGTATTTTTTTCCCCACTCTCCTCTGAATCAAAAGTGACTGAAACATTTTTTCCTCAAACCAGATTTACTCTATGCTGTCAGTCTGGGAGCCACAATGGCAAGCCCAACATACTCTCTCACAAAGGGGAGTATCTTGACAGCGGGGAAAGACCATCAGAGCGCTCCAATATCTTGTGCTGGTGAACACTGACCTCCTAGGTCTTATGAGATCCTCGCAACTTAATGACACATTTGCAGTTGTTGCTGCAATGGATGTTGTTCTGTGTTAAAAATGGAGTTTCAGAGACAGTGTTTATGTCCCAGAAGGTCCGCCTCACCTTGCGATTCTTGATTGTGCTATCACTCGCCCTTGGCTAGCCATTCAGGCAGTGGAAGTCAATAAAACTGATTTTGCAGCATTTCTGATGACCAAGACTACATGCCTCTGTTAAGTGCTGCACTGACTCTTGCAAGGTATGTTGCCAGAGGAAGGTCCCCCACAATAAACTTCTGTGCACCTTGGTCCTGCTACTGACTCAATCCCGACCTTGGGAGTCCTTATCAATGGGCTTCCTTGTAGATGTCTCCAGTTCCCAGGGCCACATAGCCATACTAGTAGCCATGGATCTCCTGTCTAAGATGTCCCACTTTGTGCTTGTCGGAAGATACCCACCATAGAAATGACAGCCTGTTTATATTTAGGTCATGTCTTCAAGCTCCATGGATTACCCTCCAATATCATATCTGACTATAGATCACAGTTCACCTCCCATTTTTGGCAAGAGTTATTCTGCCTCTTGGATATTAACTTGTACGTCTTCACAGGATATCAGCCCCCAAAAGATGGATAGTCAGAATGCGTGAATCTAATTTGGGAGCAGTATCGGCATTGTTTATTACTTATCAGCAGGATGACTGGGGTCATCTTTTACCCCTTGCAGAATTTGCTTATAACAACTCTGACCACAAATCCACTCACCAGAGCCCTTTCTTTTCTAACTACGGCTTTCACTCCCAGTTTCCTCCATCCCTACTAACGATTTCCCATGTCACCATGACATCTGACCTGTTAAACATCTCCACCATGTCCAGGAGGAACTGAAATCCCAGTTGGACACTGCCAAGAAGGTGCTTTGCTGACCACCATTGTCCGGTCAACCCTCCAGTCACTGTTGGGGACAGTGGGTCTGGAGAGACTTGGATGCACGTGATTTGCCCCGGAAGGGGAAAATCAGAGTGACCTGGCCAGAGGGCGATGCCACAAAGCAGGAGCAGAGACTGAGATTGACAGTGACACAGTGCAACCACAGGAAGGAGCGTTGGCCTGGCAGAGCTAATCCCCAGATGCAGCCAGAAGGAGGTTCTCCACTGGTGAGTAGAGCACCCTCTGACATGTGCATTAAACTACTCTATGGACCCAGAATTTTAAGCCCATAAAGAGAAGTTACTAATTGAAAATAAAGGAGCTGCTTTTCAAACAAAAAGAAAAAACTATCTGCATTTATTCTTCCTGCTATTGCCAGTCTCAAATGTTCAAAAATAATGATTCAGGGCCCAAAATATCATTACATTGGCTTAAATATCATGATTTAAAAAAAATAACAACTTTGAGGTTCTTTTTGTTTGCTTTCTGGTTTTTCAGTCATTAGAGTACACTCTGGTCATGTTTTCAAGCTTTCCTCCAGAACAATGAAGGTTTGAATCTTCTTTTAAATGAAAGTTGAGATTCTTCCCTAATCACTTGACTTCAGGAGCTGGAGCTTTAAGAGGAACCAGAAGTAATGTGAGATTTGCAATACAATCACAAATGTTGGCAACAATGTTTTCCATTCTCGTTCTTATACCACACTCATTACTGTAGTAGTTGAGCAGCTTCCAGAAGTGTTTTAAGTGACATGACTAGCATTTGTCACATGAAAATCTTTTTGTCTTCAAGTGGAATATCCTGGGAGGGTGGTTTTTTTAAATGATGTTTTTATTTATGTTATGTCTGATGTGCCACATGTGCTTATTATTGAAAGAGCAGTTAAAAGAGTGTGCCTTGCAATTGGAATGGAAGCAGTGAGCTTTGAGGCCAATTTTAGATCTGGTGGGGGTTTGTTGGCCCACTCCTCAAGAAAGCTCTGGCTTTTGCATAGATGAGCTTTACCTTCATTGTGGAGCACTCCATTGTGCCCAAGGACAGGAGTTGTGAACCAGGATCCACATCTAGAAACTTCAGGCTATCTTTTAAAAATCCATTCAGCATCTTGAAGATAAACTACAAGCCACTCCATGGAGTTTAAGACACAGATCTTAAATTTGACTTGATATTCTATGGGAAATCATTGTAGAGAGCAGCGGACAGGTTTGAGGTGCTTGCAGCAGTTTGTGTTGCTGAAGAGATACGTTGCTGAATTCTTTACTAGTTTCCCAAGGACAAGTCTACACTAAGAGGACTATATTGGCATAGCTACCTTGCTATAGCTATGCCGGCATTATCCTGTAGTGTAGATGCAGCCTACACTGATTGGAAGGTTTTTTTTTCATTGGTGTAGGAACACCACTTCCCCAAATGATGGTAACTATGTAATCAGAAAAGCATTCTTCCATAGCCATGGCTGCATCAACATTGGGGATTAAATCCGCATAGCTATGTTGGCCAGGGGTGTCGATTTTTCAAAACCCCGACCGATATAACCGTATCGACCTAAATTTTAAGTGTAGATCAGGGCTCAGAGATGATGGTGTCATGCCCAGGAACATTGCGTTGCAGCTCTGGGAGGTAGTGAAGGTATGTACATACATACTGTATGATTTATTTATATATCACTCAAGACTGATATCCTCCACAATCACTCAGTTGTTACAGTGCTGAAGAGTACTTCTGTTTCATGAGGAAGTGCAGAAAAATAGTGAAAAGAACATCTCATGAATATCATGGGTCAAGCTTCATAATTGCAAGTGTCAAATTTTACTCAAAGTGTGTTTACAAAAACAACATTTCTCCCTCAAATAGCTCAAACTTCTGATCACAATAAAGCATACTTTGCACCAGGCATAATTCTCTAACATATCTTTGTTTGCTTGACAGGTTTGTGGCAATGCAATGACCTGATAATCAAGGGCTCCACTGGACAGCAGCACAATCATAGGAGAGTTTCCAGAACTTTTCTGGTCTGTCCAAAAAAAATGCATTAACCTCTCAAAAACCATTCACACTTCAACCTATGCCTCTGAGGCCTGGGCTACACTAGCGGGGGGGTTTCGAACTAAGATACACAACTTCAGCTACACTATTCGCGTAACTGAAGTTGAAGTATCTTAGTTCGACTTACCTGGCCGTCCTCACGGCGGCGAGTTGACTGCCGCGGCTCCCCCGTCGACTCCGTTTACTCCTCCTGCCGAGGTGGAGTACGGGCGTCGATTCGCAGATCGAGTTATTGCGTCCAGACGAGACGCAATAAATCGATCCCCGATACGGCGGGGTAGTATAGACATACCCTGAGTTACAGTAGTTGCAAACATTAAAAAAATAGATTGAAAACATCCCCACCTAGTGGCAAAGAATCTGAACACAGCAAGAATGGCTTCAAATCTTCCTGGGTCCAAAAACAGCCTTTCTGCCAAACTGTTCCTATTCATAATAAAGTAACCATTCTGAGAACATTGGAACTAACTTAAATATAGTTTATAAATCAGAATAGTTAAGTCTGGTTAAAAAAATGGTCAAAGTACAGTAGAACTTCAGAGTTACAAGCATGGAGGTTGTTCGTAACTCTGAAATGTTCGTAACTCTGAACATTATGGTTGTGCTTTCATAAGTTTACAACTGAACATTGACTTACACGTTACTATGCAGAAGAAAAATGCTGCTTTTAATCGTCTTAATTTAAATGAAACAAACACAGAAAAAGTTTCCTTACCTTGGTAAATCTTTTTTTAAATTTCCCCATCCTTTTTTAGTAGCTTATGTTTAACACAGTACTGTATTTGCTTTTTGTTTGTTTGTTTCTGCTGCTGCCTGATTGCGTACTTCCTATTAAAAACTAGGTGTGTGGTTGACCAATCAGTTCATAACTCTGGTGTCGTAACACTGAGGTTTTACTGTAGTCACTTCCTGTTTCCAAATTACATTTTTTAGCTAAATAAGGTCCCTTGCAAAAATCAATGGTTGAATCCAAGGAGTTTACTCTGATGTTTCTAGAACCCCTCAATGTAATGAGAGACCTGTACAGTTGCCAAATATTTCTTTTCTCATAATACAGTACTCCTTTCAGTCAGGAGTTTGATATTAACTAGTCTTTACAAAAAGAATCATCCTTTGACTGATTAAATGGAAAGAGAAGATTTGCCAAATTAACATACTTCCCAGAAATGCTCCTCAACTGCTTTATTAACATTGTCATTGTAATACATTTTAAATTTCAGAGTGCTCCTTCTATAGTGAATATTTAATATTTAAGTGGAGTCTTCCACAAATTATCACTGTGTAGTTGAGTGTAGGAGAAGGAAGGAGCTGGAAGCAAAGGGATCTAATTCGGCAATATCTCATTTTGTGCTTAATGTTCAAGTGATGATCCTATTGCACATTTTCTTTATTCTAGCCGGCTTTTGAAATCTCCAGCCCTTTATAGAAACTGATATTACAGAAAGCTGGTGTCTTTTCTTATTAGTACTTTGTCATGAACAGTGAAATTAAGCTTCCAGTGATCCAGACTTTTCCTGAAGCGTTAGACTCAGGACTGGCTCCAGCTTTTTTGCCGCCCCAAGCGGCGAAGCGAAAAAAAAAGAAGATAAAGCCGCGATTGGCGGCACTTCTACGGCAGCTCTACCGCGCCGCTTCAGTCTTCGGTGGCAATTCGACGGCGGGTCCTTCGCTCCGAGAGGCACTGAGGGACCTGCCACCGAATTGGTGCCGAAGACCGGATGTGCCGCTCCTTTCCATTGGCCGCCCCAAGCACCTGCTTTCTTTGCTGGTGCCTGGAGCCGGCCCTGGTTAGACTGTTCTGAGGTAGACATATCATAGAGCAGGAATTTCAGCAGGCACAACTGTTCCATTCACACACGCTCTTTAATTGGTCACTATTCTAGCCACATTTGGCCTAAATTTCAAAAGTGTTCAGCACGCATAACTCCAGATGATGTCAACAGGAGCTGTGAGTGCTCCGAAACTCAGGTCCATTGTGGACAGATTAAAATTTGACCCCCTGCCCTTTTGGGAGCATCTAGCATCTCTGTCAGTGCTAGATATTCCCAGTTTTTACTTGCCAAGAGCACAAGAACCATGTCTGGCCTCGCCTAGCAAAGGTGCTCAGATGGCCTTAGTGTGACCTCTCCCCTATTTTTGTACCTGTGTGGGCCCAGCTATAATCTATCCTTTCGTCAATTACCCGAGAGGACTCTGGAAAGGGTCATTTAAAAAGTGGAAGAAACTTGGACTTATCTATATTCACAATCTAATGTGAAGCTCTCCCAAATCTGTTCAAGGCTGTCCCCACTCAGCACTTCTGTTGTAAGATGGATATTGTGATGGATAGTATAAGTGGAATATTTGGCTGCTCAGGTCCCTATATCTTCACACAAATACAGAGGACTATCCTCCCCAATCCTACGCAATGCATATAGACCTAATACAATATATTTTTAATCTTTTCTGGATCCTGTGTCAAAATATATAAGCTTCTAAGAAGATGGGTATTGCTATGTAAGTGGATAGCTTACTCTGTGCCCTCTTAACATAAAACTCAAAGATTGTATATTAAAAAAAAATCCTCAGGAATGGTGAAATTCAGCCTTGTGCAGAGGATCAGCATAAAACTTACACACTTCTTAAATCCTATCGTCTTCTGCACAGGGTGAATTTTATCCAAAGAGAAACTTTTTGTTCAGTAGGATTCTCGTATTGCGTTGCATACGAGAAAATGAAGATTTCCTGGACAGACGTCAGCATATGCTTCTACGGGCACAATGTTCTGAAGAATCGGAGCAGGTTGCGCAGAGGGGACTGAGGGACAGTGAAGAAAATTGGCAGCATGTGACCTCCAGAAGAAGGAAGAGGAGTGTCCATGTACCATCAATGGAGATACAGGTGAGCAACCGTTTTCATGTTCTCTCTACAGGTACTAATGCGGAGAGTGGAGTAGATGATACATCTGGGGGAAGGGAGCAGAAGGAGACCCCACCGATTGGAAGGCATGAGATGCACTGTCCTAGGGATGGGGGTTCCACGACCACCGCTCCCAAGAGGAGGAGGAGGGTCGTGGTGGTCGGGGACTCCCTCCTCAGGGGGACTGAGTCATCTATCTGCCGCCCCGACCGAGAAAACCGAGAGGTCTGCTGCTTACCAGGAGCTAGGATTCACGATGTGACGGCGAGACTGCCGAGACTCATCAAGCCCTCGGATCGCTACCCCTTCCTGCTTCTCCACGTGGGCACCAATGATACTGCCAAGAATGACCTTGAGCAGATCACTGCAGACTACGTGGCTCTGGGAAGAAGGATAAAGGAGTTTGAGGCGCAAGTGGTGTTCTCGTCCATCCTTCCTGTGCAGGGAAAAGGCCTGGGTAGAGACCNGGACTAAGGTTTGGGGCTGGGAATCAGGACTCCTGGGTTTTCCTCTCAGCTCTGCAACTGATACTGCAGGTGACCTGGACTGAGTAAAGCCCTTGCTCTCACTGTGCTTCAGTTTCCTCATCTGTTCAACTAACTACTCTAGCCCACCTTTGTAAAGTACTTTGAGAGAGATGGGAAAGAGGCTACAAAATCCCAATTACTGTAACACTCTCAGACCTGCCAGCCACAGCAGGCCATTCCATCCATAGAGTCAGGAGTCACTGAGTAGCACCGCATTCCTGGATAACTCTGCATGCTGATGCATGTCTGACAGGCATCTTCAGCATCCGATTGCAACTGGGGGGAAATCAAACTGCCATTTTTGTGCCATTTTTGCTTTTTAATACTGACGCTTTGAACATTTCCAGGAGCAACAGGAGGCCAATTAGCTGACAACAAAACCATCTTCACTGCCAGCTGGATGGGAAAAACACAACTTTTACCTTTGTTAGTAGGTGAGTGATTATTTGAGCCAGCTCCAGAATTATCAGAACTGGGGATCCTGATATTAATCCCCTACCGCCTTATGGCTAAATACCAAGGGGATGCTCTAATCCAAGAACATTTGCACTAATGCTTACAGATAAGCATTTACCTCCTGGCTCTAGGGGAGAGTACATTAAACTTTAGTCCAGAAGCCACAGTCTGTTCAGATGGGAGGTGGCTCTGCATTGGAGCAAGATGTTAATTTGCTTTAGTTATCACTGGCTCCTTAGGATCTAGGAAAAATCAGAGAGAATTCCTTAATGGATTCTGCTGCACGAGGGGACACTGCCATTGTCGTGCTTCTTCAGAAGCCCCGTGTTCTTTCTGCCATGTGTCTGGATAACGCTGACCCCAGTGTTTGACACCACCACAATGGGTCTCTTGCATGTACAGATGTTGGTCCCTGCACCAAATGAAGAGCATGGGAACAGGAGCAGATGGGGAAGAAACAGCAGGGAGGATTTTTCAAGAGCTGAGGGCAACTTAGTAGTGCCTAAATAATCCTCTACAAACATGGAATGATTGGGGGTTGAGAGATGTCATGGGACACACCAGCCTGTCACCTCTGCAAAGTTGGATTCAAATCCTGGGATCCCCATTCATCTGGATCACAAATCCACCCCACACTCAGTGGCTGCCCAGGAGAATTTCTAGGACTGGAATAGCAGAGGGTGTTGTGAATCAGGATTGAGATGCATTGGCAGAGCTGTGGGACATGGTCCAAGACCAGAATAGCAGGAGTGCTGCAGATCAGTGTTGAGGGTGCCTTGGCAGAGCTGAATTGTAGGACGAGACAAGCAGGATCCTTTACTAGATGAAAGGGTTTGGAGATGGTAATGGAAAAATCATGGAGCAGGTCCTCAAGGAATCAATTCTGAAGCACTTAGAGGAGAGGAAAGTGATCAGGAACAGTCATCATGGATTCATCAGGGGCAAGTCATGCCTGACTAACCTAATTGCCTTCTATGAGGAGATAACTGGGTCTGTGGATGAGGGGAAAGCAGTGGATGTGTTATTCCTTGACTTTAGCAAAGCTTTTGATACGGTCTCCCACAGTATTCTTGCCGGCAAGTTAAAGAAGTATGGGCTAGATGAATGGACTATAAGGTGGATAGAAAGCTGGCTAGATCGTCGGGCTCAACGGGTAGTGATCAACGGCTCCATGTCTAGTTGGCAGCCGGTTTCAAGTGGAGTGCCCCAAGGGTCGGTCCTGGGGCTGGTTTTGTTCAATATCTTCATTAATGATCTGGAGGATGGCGTGGACTGCACTCTCAGCAAATTTGCAGATGACACTAAACTGGGAGGAGTGGTAGATACGCTGGAGGGTAGGGATAGGATACAGAGGGACCTAGACAAATTAGAGGATTGGGCCAAAAGAAACCTGATGAGGTTCAACAAGGACAAGTGCAGAGTCCTGCACTTAGGACGGAAGAATCCCATGCACTGTTACAGACTAGGGACCGAGTGGCTAGGCAGCAGTTCTGCAGAAAAGGACCTAGGGGTTACGGTGGACGAGAAGCTGGATATGAGTCAACAGTGTGCCCTTGTTGCCAAGAAGGCTAACGGCATTTTGGGCTGTATAAGTAGGGGCATTGCCAGCAGATCGAGGGACGTGATCGTTCCCCTCTATTCGACATTGGTGAGGCCTCACCTGGAGTACTGTGTCCAGTTTTGGGCCCCACACTACAAGAAGGATGTGGAAAAATTGGAAAGAGTCCAGCGGAGGGCAACAAAAATGATTAGGGGGCTGGAGCACATGAGTTATGAGGAGAGGCTGAGGGAACTGGGATTGTTTAGTCTGCAGAAGAGAAGAATGAGGGGGGATTTGATAGCTGCTTTCAACTACCTGAAAGGGGGTTCCAAAGAGGATGGATCTAGACTGTTCACAGTGGTACCAGATGACAGAACAAGGAGTAATGGTCTCAAGTTGCAGTGGGGGAGGTTTAGATTGGATATTAGGAAAAACTTTTTCACTAGGAGGGTGGTGAAGCACTGGAATGGGTTACCTAGGGAGGTGGTAGAATCTCCTTCCTTAGAGGTTTTTAAGGTCAGGCTTGACAAAGCCCTGGCTGGGATGATTTAGTTGGGGATTGGTCCTGCTTTGAGCAGGGGGTTGGACTAGATGACCTCCTGAGGTCCCTTCCAACCCTGATATTCTATGATTCTATGATTGTTATGGGGTATTCACCCCACACCAGCCCTGAAGGGATTAATTTGGCTCAGAAGGGGCCAATTAACCTTATAGGCCTCACCCGGGGGATAGTGAGGCTTAACTGATAAACCCTAGTTGCAGACGATGCCCATCTAGGGGAGGAGCTGGGAGAGGATTATAAAGAGAGGAAGAATGCCTGAGACAGATTGTCCAGTGACAATTTGATACCCCAGAAGTGGGAAACCTGGCCAGTGGACCAAGCCACAAAGAGGGAGCACCCTGAGTCACGAAGAGGAAGCACTGCGACTCTCATTTCCACATAAGAAAGGTCTATTGCAGTGGTCGGCAACCATTCAGAAGTGGTGTGCCAGGTCTTCATTTATTCACTCTAATTTAAGGTTTCGCGTGCCAGTAATACATTTTAACGTTTTTAGAAGATCTCTTTCTATAAGTCTATAATATATAACTAAACTATTGTTGTATGTAAAGTAAATAAAGTTTTTAAAATGTTTAAGAAGCTTCATTTAAAATTAAATTAAAATGCAGAGCCCCCCAGACCAGTGGCCAGGACCGGGGAGTGTGAGTGCCACTGAAAATCAGTTCTTGTGCCGCCTTTGGCACGCGTGCCATAGGTTGCCTACCCCTGGTCTATTGGACAATGAATCTGAAACAGGTCTTTATGTTCTGACCAACAGTGACATCTACTGTTCTGTTCATGGCTTACACTTAAAAGTACAAATGTCCAACTGAGGGCACCCTGACTTTCAGAGTTTATGAAGTCATGTATACAGGTTTCAAGTTTAGTGATAAGTGATCTAACATCCTTTTTAGTGGGCAGTGCAAAGCTGTTGGTTGGGTTCAGAGTTCCAGTTTTTATAACCCACTCTTTTTAGCATTACATTAATATTTAATTTTTCTTCCTTTTTACTAACATTTAATTTATTTATTGGCCAAAAATAGAAAGAGAGACAAGACAGCTGATCATTAAGAATTCTTAGTTTCTCAAAATTCTTGAATTACCAAGAATAACAGAATATAATGGACCAGATCCTGAACTGTGGCTGAGGAACACTTGGGGCAATTCAGGAGGGGGACATGCAAATAGGGTGACCAGATGTCCCGATTTTATAGGGACAGTCCCGATTTTGGGGTCTTTTTTCTATATAGACTCCTATTACCCCCCACCCCTGTCCCGATTTTTCACACTTGCTGTCTGGTCACCCTACATGCAAAGGTGTTGTTAAACTACCTTTCCACAGTTTGATCCTGGGGCTTTCCTAGTGCCTGGCCAGGAACTTGTGTAACTTAAGGCAGCCTGAAGGCTGTTTCTGGTCCTAAGGGACTGCTCCAGCACCCAGGGATCACCAGGGCATAGGGGAGCTCTAACCAAGAGCCCTTGAGAGAACCAAAGACTAGTGCTAGCTAGTCAGGCTTTTAGGTTGACTAGCAGGTATCTTACCCAGGTCCCCAAAAGGTTCTGGACCTACATTGCTTATTGAAAGAAATGTGACTCAGTATCTTTTAATAAAATGTATTAAAACACTTAAACCAAAAAAGTAAAAATCAAGAAAACATATCACAAAAGCTAAACTAAAGACTAAAGCAACACAACAATACAATCAGAAACAAATCAAACAAGTTAGACTCATAATTGAATTGTAATTAAATCATCAAATTAGTTAAATCATAATCAATCCTTATAAATTTTAAGGAGTCTAAGGAAATGACTGTGAGGTTTTGAATCCCAAATAAAGAATGTTACCAAAGTCAATCAGATACATAATTTGAATGGCTAACTATCTTAATTCTGAAACCAAATGATCATCTAACGTCTGGACCACAGTGTCAGAGCCTATTATAAATCTCTCCTTTGACTTCAGTTCTTGTGTGGTGGCTAACCATTTCCTGTCTCCCCACCAATACAGACTTTACCAGAACACACTCACTAAGCAGAAGTTTGATAACTCTTCTTTATAAGAAATTACAGTTCACATTCAGCCTCAGATCTCTCAGACATTTTCCAGACCTGAAGAAGCTCTGCGTAGCTCAAAAGCTTGTCTCTTTCACCAGCAGAAGATAGTCCAGTAAAAGATATTACCTCACCCACATTGTCCCTCACATATCCTGGAACCGACATGGCTGCAACAACATTGCAAACAACCAAATCTCTCAGGACTTTTGAACACAGAACACACTCTAATGAGTAATTTTATGAGACAATATTTAGGGCTCTATAAATCTGAGCAACATTTCTTTCATGTGCCTTCTTCAGGTGGACTTTATGGGTTTTCATACACACGTACACAGCTTCACTTTCACACCTTATAAATAAACATGGGGAAAAAAGGAACTTGGACATCTCCCAGCTAATAAAAATAGAAAAAGGAAAAATCAGACACATAAGATAATATGGGGTTCATGAGCTCTTCAGCTCTCACTGTCTTCTGGACTCTCAGAGAGTAGGAGCTGGAAGTGGAGTGAAGGAGCCAGTTGGTAAGTACATCTTGCTAGCAGGCCTCCTTTTGGGTGCAGGGAGAGAATGGCCAAAGGCTGGAGTGGCCTGTTTGTCACTAATTTCCTAATTTTTTATTCTGCAACCATAGCATTCTTTTAACATTGTTTTTGTGTGCAATATACAGACCAGCTATATCTGAACATCAAGATTTGTATATGCCTTAAATGAGCTCCCTGGGCCTTCCCCCAGCCCTGCTCCAGCTCAGGTACCGTGGTACGCTCCCAGCAGCCAGGTCCCTCCCTCTCAAAGGCTAGAGAGAGACTGTTTGTGCTTCTGGCCCACTGCCCTCTTATAAGGGCCTGCTGAGCCCTGATTGGGGCGTGGCCACAGCTGAGCCTGCTTCCCCCAATCAGCCTGGGAACTGCTTGCTTCCAGCCACCGCCCTCTCCTGGGCTGTTTTAAGCCCTTTAAAGCCAGAGCAGGTGACCACCCCGCTACAAAGCACTATCCAGGAATTCTTCTCCTGGTCCCCATGCAAGGGTGTTGGTGCAGAGCTGTTCCTTGAAAACTTATTGGCTAAAATCACCCTCAATGCCCCTTACAAGAGCCATGAAGTGAAGGACTGGAGAGTTGCATGCCACTTGTTCCTATGGTTCTTCTCTGCCCATTTCACAGCTCACCACTGCCCCACCTTCATCTACCCCCTGTAAACACTGACCAGAGCCTCCCTGGAACAGGGCGCCATACAGCACAGGATAGCATGTACCCTGACTCCTACATGGCCTATCTAGATCTGTTTCCCTTACCCTTGCACAGGGGAACCACACCACTGGCTGACTGTGGCTGAGGAGGAGGGGCAAGATTTTTCCCCACAGAGAACTAGAAATCTAAATAAGTTATATCAAAGGTTCAAAAAAAGGAAAAGGGGTGGGGAAATACAAAACTACTTTAAGAGCAGAGATGAGTCACAGAAAGAGCTATGTAAGCGATACACACCCTTGAAAGAATGTGCACCAAGAAAGATAAGAAAAATACTAGTAGGTGTGTAGTAGAAACAGGGAAAGAGAGGCGTTTTCTCTAAACACCACTAAGGACAGGTTTAAAAAGGATCTTCAAGGTCAAAATTAAAACAGAAAATCAAATGAGAAGCATGAACATCTAAATTAATGGATACAGGGAATCAACTCCCAAAGATAGCATGTAGCCTCATCATGAGTGGCTTGTAGCTTACCTTGACAGATATACAAGGGGATTGTTTCTATGTCTACACTGGCAACTGAATGACAAAATGTTTGGTAGGCCTCCTGAATGGACATACGGGATGCGGAGTGGAAACGATTCCTGTGCCTGGGTTCACAAGTTCAGAGCAAACGTTTTCAAAGTTAAAAAGCAAAATTTGCATATTTCTTTATGGCATGGAATACAGACATTACAAGTGAGATTAATGCAATTTACAAGCATTTCATAGTCTAAACACTAAATACATTCTTATAAAACTAATACCCATTTTTAACAAAACTAACATACAGTTGAGCTAGTTTGGTTTTTAGCTTTGAGTTTGTCAGTTCTTAGCTAATGTCTATGGCCTTGGACAGAGCTGGCACTTGGCTTACCAGAGTCACAAACCTGCTCTGATTTTTCTTGCCCAGAATTAGCTGAACTTTTGCATGTATTTTGCATGTAGAACAAAGCCTACTTGGTCCATCCTGCCATTTGCTAAAGTATTAGTATTGCACTATTTTCTCTTTAATCTGTTTCTTGGTGCATCAGTGCTTATCTTGGAGGGATGCTGACTGAAATGGTTCACTTGATCTCATCTAAATAAAGCTTTCAATGAGACTAACTTTCCTGTCTTTGCCAAGGGAGATATTGACTGAGGTGGAGATTTTCAAAGGCACAAAGGGCAGATAGGCACCTAGTTGGCATTGGATGTCAGTGGTAGTTGGGATCCTGACTGCACATTATGCCTTTGAAAATCTCCCCCTGTATCTTCACTGACTGTATGTGTCCTACCTATCTTAACTGTTCCTTCCTCTCTCTCTCTCTCTCTCTCTCATTACACATTACAACATTAAGTTTCTACACTTGGGGCATGTCTACACTACAGACTTAAGACAACCTATGTCCACACTACCCTCCTTCTGTTGGTGGTGTGCATCTTCAACAGGAGCGCTTCCATTGACTGAAGAAGGGCAGGGGGGGGCTGAGAGCCAGGGCTCTCAGCTCCGTGCAGCTCTCTCTGGGATGCCCTCTGGGCTTCTCACCTCCCAGCAGAGGGCAGCCACCTGGGCTTCTCAGCTCCCTGAGTGGGGAGCTGGACAGGCGCAGCCCGCTGGGAACACGGAGCCAGGGGCAACTGCGGGCAGCCAGGCTCTAGCTGCCTGGCTTTTTTGTCAATTTCACGGCTCCAATATGGAGTCCTCAAATTGACAAGACTGCCAGTAGCCAATGTAAGTAACTCAGTGTCTACACAGACACTGTGTTGCTCTAACTACACTGACATAAGCGCTACGCTGTTGGTGTGGTAGGGCACTTACATTGGCGGGACAAGGCTGTAGTATGTACACTGACATAATTAGGTCGACGTAAATTGTTTTACGTCAACATAACTGTGTAGTATAGACCAGGCCTTAGAATCATAGAGAAGTAGGGTGGTAAGGGACCTTGAGAAGTCACCTAGTCCAGCCCCCTGCGCTGAAGCAAGACCAAGTAAACCTAGACCATCCCTGACAGGTGTTTGTCCTACCTGTTCTTAATAATCTCTGATGACAGAGATTCCACAATCTTCCTTGGTAATTTATTCCAGTACTTAACTATCCTTAGAAAGATTTTTCTAATATCTAGCCTTGCTGGAGATTAAATTGATAACTTCTTGTTCTACCTTCAGTGGACCTGGAGAACAATTGATCACCATACTCTTTATAACAGCCCTTAACATATTTGAGGACTCTTATCAGATCATTTGAAGACTATCAGGTTTCCCCCTCAGCCTTCTTCTCTCAAGACTAAATATGCCCTTTTTTTGTAACCTTTCCTCATAGCTCAGGTTTTCTAAACCTTTTATCATTTTTGTTGCTTTCCTCTGGAATCTCTCCAATTTGTCCAGGTCTTTCCTAAAGTGTGGTGCCCAATACTGGACACAGTATTCTGGCTGAAGTCTCAACAGTGCCAAGTAGAGTGCGGCAATTACCTCTCATGTCTTACATATGACATTCCTGTTAATGCATCCTAGAATGGCATTGGCCTTTCACAACTTCATCACATTGTTGGCTTATGTTCAATTTGTGATCCACTATAACCCACTCCAGATCCTTTATTGAAGTGCTGCCTAGCCAGTTATTCCCCATTTTGGGTTTGTACATTTGAATTTTTTTCCTTCCTAAGTGCGATACATTGTACTTGTCTTTATTAAATTCATCTTGTTGATTTCAGACCAGTTCTCCAATTTGTCAAGGTTATTTTTAATATCACGATACAAAGGATTCGTGAATGGCCCTATTACACCTTGGAAATGCTATTTGCAAGGAAGCTCGTGCCATGGAATGGAAGGTCAAATGTAAAAGATAAAACAGGGTCACAAGAAAATTTTTCTCTTTGCTGTTTGAACTCTCATAGGGCCAGAGACACTAAATGAAAGCAGAGATCCCCAGGGTCAACCTGGGTCCAACCTTAAAGACAGTTTGAACGGACACACTACTACATCTCTGTGACCTTTAGGAACCATAAATGGTAACTCATTTTTGTGTATATGTCTGCTTGCTTTAACCTGTACATAACTCTCATTTATTTTTCCTAGTTAATAAACCTTTTGTTAATTTATCACAGTATTGGCTACAGGTGTTGTATTTGGTGTAAGATCTAGGGTACCAATTGATATGGGGTAAGTGACTGGTCTCTTGAGACTGGGAGAAACCTGAATATTTTGTGACTTTTTTTTTTTTTTTTTGGTGTAAGTGACCGTTTATCACTAAGTCCAGCTTGGCTGGATGGCAAGATAGACTAGAAAGCCCAAGGGGACTGTCTATGACTCCATGGTCAGACTAGTACAGTGATCCAGGAGTTCATATTTGTTACTGAGTTGGTGAAATCTAATTATAGAACATACCACCAGTTTGCCCTACTTTTCACAGTCTGTCCTGAGGTGGGCACTCATAGTCGTGAGTCACTGCAGATAGCGTGACAAGGTTATTAAAGAGAGAAGCAATTTTTCAAGGAGACAAACAATTAAACTTTGCCAAGGGAGACATTATAGTGACAATATTTAATTCCCAAGAGACAAAATATGATGATTGAATTCTTTTGTTAATTCATGGCAACAAGGGCTTTAGCAACAAGTTGAAGACAACACATAACAGTGATAATCAATCTTGAAAAGTAGTAGAGCTACTTTGTCAAAGATCGGGTCACAGCAGCATAGCACTGTGTGATGTTGTGCAGTCTATATGGTTTTATAAAAACATGATAATAAGTGAATATAATGTAACTGGAATAGTTTTATAAAAGCATAAGTGAATATAATGTAACTGGAATATGCTTCATGCAAAAGGTCTCTTGTAAGGTATCATTACAAAGCTTATAATCTACTGAGTGTGATCATCCTATTTGTATAAATGTACCACTCTTGTATCTGAAACTAGAAATATAAAATATAACTCTGAGGGCCTATTGTAATTATGCAAAGTGTGGGCCATTAACGGTGGTTTGGAATCTTGATGACTCCCATTAACCAGGAACATTGTCTGCAGATGGCTGTATTTACCTGTGAGTCTTCCTGTACATGTGTGTGCTGGCAAGTGGGTAATGTAGTCTTACAGTGACATGTGATCATGTCACATGAACTGGAATCCATCTTTAACCTGGTGCTTTTCCAGTGAGGGGGGGTGGAAACCCAGAGGGACAAAGGATTCCCGCCTTATGCAGAAGATATATAAAGGGGTGAAAGAGAACAGAGAGAGAGAGAGAGGACATCATGAAGAATCCCCTAAGCTGGAACAAGAGCTGTACCAGGGGAAAGAATTGTGTCCAGGCCTGGAAGGTGTCCAGTCTGAGAAAAAACTTACTGAAGCATCTCTGAGGGTGAGATTATCTGTAATCAGTTTGATTAGACATAGATTTGCGCATTTTATTTTATTTTGCTGGGTAACTTACTTTGTTCTGTCTTTTACTACTTGGAACCACTTAAATCCTACTTTGTGTATTTAATAAAATCACTTTTCACTTATTAATTAACTCAGAGTATGTATTAATACCCGGGGGAGCAAACAGCTGTGTATATCTCTCTATCAGTGTTATAGAGGGAAAACAATTTATGAGTTTACCCTGTATAAGCTTTATGCAGGGTAAAACGGATTTATTTGGGTTTAGACCCCATTGGGACTTGGGCATCTGAGTGCTAAAGACAAGCACACTTCTGTGAGCTGTTTTCAGGTAAACCTGAAGCTTTGGGGCAGGTAATTCAGACCCTGGGTCTGTGTTGGAGCAGACGGGTGTGTCTGGCTTCAGCAAGACAGGGTGCTGGAGCCACTGAGCTGGCAGGAAAAACAGGAATAGAAGTAGTCTTGGTACATCAGGTGGCAGCGCCCAAGGGGGTTTCTGTGATCCAACCCGTCACACACTGCATGACAATATTTGCATTTGAGCACTGCTTCAGTATGTTATGTGATAACAATGGGGCATCATAACTCATTACTGGTTCTTGTTCATGTGGCATCACACTGATTTTATGGCACCTTTGACTCCATTCAGGGCAATATTTCTTCTCTCCTTCTGTCTACCTCCTTAGCCTGGGACTTCAGTCTGCTAGAACAGTAGAGACATTTCTTCTCTCTTCATCCCGACCCCCAACATTCCTGATGCCTGGGAGGGAGAGAGTGTTTCCTCTCTCTTTCTCAGCTTGAAAGTAGGTTGGATTCAAATGCCTTCTTTTCTCTTCCCACAACATAGAGGAAGTAGTCCTTACACCTCTCAAACAGACCCACAGACTGTGAGAGCCACAGAAAGAGCCCTAAAGAATTGTGGCTTGAGGGAGAAAGGATGGTTTTGTGGCTAACACACTACTTGCATCCGAAGAAGTGGGTATTCACCCACGAAAGCTCATGCTGCAAAACGTCTGTTAGTCTATAAGGTGCCACAGGATTCTTTGCTGCTTTTACAGATCCAGACTAACACGGCTACCCCTCTGATACTTGACACTAGAATAGGGCTCAAGAGATCTGGGATTAATGCCTGCATGTGCCACAGCCTTCCTGTGTGATCTTGTGCAAGTCACTAATGCCATAATAGTCAAAAGTGTCCACTAATTTTGAATGTCCCACTGGAGACACCTAGGAGCCTTAAGCTGTAAACCCCAAACTGAGGCATGCAAAATGAAAATTTAGGCCTGTCAGATCTTCTCAAAACATTTTCGTAGGGCTCCACCCCTCAGACTTCTCCCACACATGGTCTTCACCTAAACTCCCTCTTCAATTTACACAAGCTAAGCACAGTGCTATACTCTCTGCAATACGAATTATACCTTTTGGGAACAAAATACAAACATTTCTAACAGATGCAATTAAATCACGTTTGTTTGACAAGTGGTTTGGCTTCTCTTCTTGTTATGGTTACAGAAACGCTTTTGTTTAGATGGTAAACAAATGATGAGATTTACCTAATACCTACCCCCTCCTCTCTGGCAGTGCAGGCATCTCTGGGTCACAGACTTTAGCGTGGGCTAAGGGCAGTGGAAAAGCCTTATGAAAATATTGGCAGCACGCTTCTGCTCTCCTCTTCAAGGTCAAACAGCACTGATCTAGAGCAATAGAGGTAATGTCTTTGAGAGTTTTACAGAGCATACAGATTCAGCTGCTGTCAGTGTGAGTTACACAAATAGGGTCTAGGTGCAGCGGGCAGACAGCTTGCAAAACAGATATGCTCTGAGGACTTCAGATTTTACAAAGTTTGTTTGAAGGGAAGTGACGCCAAAGAAGTTAAGTCTAAAGAAGTTTCAGAAATGGTTGTTGCAGCATGTGGGGATTTTCTCAGCATTTCTCAACAATAACTGCAAAGGTTAAAAAAGCTCCCAATTTTTATTAAGATTGCTGTGGGTGTGAGGAAAGAGTTCACAGTTTGGTACACATTTTGATAGCACATAAATGGTACATCTGTCTGGAACAGTCAGCAGGTGCACAATGGCAGACAATTTTATATACAATACAACTATTCAAAAGAGTAGACAAGGAAAGGGGGAAGACTTACAAAGGGAATATATCAGAAGCCAGCAGAAATTAAATAAGCAGCAACAAAAAGATCAGTCAAGGAAAAAGTAGCAATATTGTTTTATTGTTAAATCTTGCAGTGAATTAAAGGTAATGAAAATGAGGGACTAGTAACATGTCTGGAATAAGACATGGCACAGTTAGGCACTGTGCAGGATTCCCCTCATGAACTTAATTCCTGGGCTGTCACCCATTTTATTCCAGCCATTTATCCCAATTGAGCAGAAAATGTCTATTCTGCCAGTATGTGCAATGTTGCTAGGATGAACACAAATTCATTTTCACTTTTAACTTAAGACCAAATCAAAACGTAAGTTTCCAGAGGTGGAACAACAGTAAACTAACCAACATTATCTACCAACCCCTGGAAGAAAATATTCTGATACAGATAACACAGGGGCCAATTTCAGCAAAGTTGGCATACAGAAGATGTACAGCCTCTTGTGCCACATAAGTTGCTTGTAGCCACAGGGATCTACTTCCCTGCAGTTGCCTGCAAAAGAGTTTTCTGCAATAAGGACATCTTTAACTGTAACCATAGCTTATAGAGGGACTTCACAAGAGGGGCATTCTCCAGATGGCCAATCAGAGGACTCTGCAGTTACCCTGGCCTTGCCCCAAACCAATCACCTCTATCCATCTTATGTTCCATACTTCCCTCCTACTCCCCACTCCTCCATTTTTGTGGCAGAGGAGACCCACAAAACTGATTCAAGGGCTGGAAAAATGCTTCCAGTGGGAGATTTAATCTGTAAAGTTTATGAAAAGGAAGACTGAGAGGTGACTTGATTACAGTGTATAAGTACCTTCACGGGAAGAAAACATCAGCTAGTAAAGGGCTCTTTAATCTAGTGGACAAAGACATAATAAGAACCAATGACTGGAAACCAATGCCAGACAAATTCAAAGATAAATTAGGCACTATTTTTTTAACAGCGAGGGTGAGTAACCATTGGAACAAGCAAACAAGGACAGTGCTAGATTCTCCATCTCTTGATGTCTTCAAACCAAGATTGGATGCCTTTCTGGAAGACATGTATTAGTCAAACGCAAATTACTGGGGGTCAATGCAGAGATAACTGGGTGAAATTCTGTGGCCTGTGATATGTCAAAACTAGATAATTTAAGGGTCCCTTCTGGTCTTAAAATCCGTGAATCTGTATGAAATGAAAGTGTGGCCACATTGAAAATGGAGAGGCAAATGGAGAAAATACTAGTGAAATGGCCATGGGAGTTTATAAATAATATGCAGAAAGTTCCTGAGCTATTTAGGATGCCTGAGTAGGTCCAGGTTGATGTTAGCATAGAATGTATCTAATCTTGCACGGTCAATGACTGCACTATGGAACACTGCAAAAGCTGAGAACATCCCATGTCTATTATATGGATTATTACATCACTATTATGCAGTAGTGGGTTAAATAATACAAAGAGATTTGTGAATATTTTCACAAATAAGCATGGCAATTTTGCCCGGGTGTTATTTGTCAGCTCCTACTATTTGTTGTTCCAAAGTACTTTTATGACCACCAATTTATGAAAATATTCATGAACCCTGAAAGCTTCAAGTTCCATGTGACTTCAGTGAACAATAACAAACCACGAAAAGCTGATAATCAAAGAGCTGTAACAGGGTAGCTTGACCCTTAAGGGCAGCAGGGCCTGGAGCTTGCCAACCCTGATTACTAAAGAGGCATACCTGGGTTGGAACAGGTAATTTCCTTTAAGAGGCAGCAGGTGTCTGAAATGAAAGGGGAAGCTCAGGAACATGCAGGAATTAAGATCGGCTCCAGCCAGGAAAACCCTGATACCATGGGGTTTAGAAGCCAGAGCCAGAAACCTGAGGCTTCAGTCAGATAGGGCCTGGGAGTGGCCTGCCAAAACAGGACAGGCCCCAGGCAGAAAGGGCTGGGGATAGGAAGACAGGAGAAGGAAGCCAAGTCCAGAGAGCTGAGCTCCAGCCAGAAAGGGCTGGGACTGGTGGCTTGAGTGGAGCAGACTGGGAAGAGGAACAGCTCTGGGTGCAGCAGAAGAACCAGGACTGAATATGAGTTTTTATGTTGTGGACTTCATTCTGGGACTCTGAGAATTGTTTGAATGATTTCTGTTCTTAAACCAGCCCTGAGTGGGGGTGCTGTTAGTCACATGAAAGACTTTGTGGAGTTCTTAAGGGACCGGCAAGAGGGAGCTAACAAGAGCAGGGTTCCTGCAAAGCGACCCCTGGCCATGAGGGGGAGCTCAGTAAACGGCAACGCTGGTACAAGAACAGTTCATGAACAACCCATGGACCTAGGGGTTAAAGTGGACAAGAAGCTGGATATGAGTCAACAGTGTGCCCTTGTTGCCAAGAAGGCTAACGGCATTTTGGGCTGTATAGGTAGGGGCATTGCCAGCAGATCGAGGGACATGATCATTCGACTCTATTCGGCATTGGTGAGGCCTCATCTGGAGTATTGTGTGCAGTTTTGGGTCCCACACTACAAGAAGGATGTGGAAAAATTGGAAAGAGTCCAGCGGAGGGCAACAAAAATGATTAGGGGGCTGGAGCACATGAGTTATGAGGAGAGGCTGAGGGAACTGGGATTGTTTAGTCTGCAGAAGAGAAGAATGAGGGGGGATTTGATAGCTGCTTTCAACTACCTGAAAGGGGGTTCCAAAGAGGATGGATCTAGACTGTTCACAGTGGTACCAGATGACAGAACAAGGAGTAATGGTCTCAAGTTGCAGTGGGGGAGGTTTAGATTGGATATTAGGAAAAACTTTTTCACTAGGAGGGTGGTGAAGCACTGGAATGGGTTACCTAGGGAGGTGGTAGAATCTCCTTCCTTAGAGGTTTTTAAGGTCAGGCTTGACAAAGCCCTGGCTGGGATGATTTAGTTGGGGATTGGTCCTGCTTTGAGCAGGGGGTTGGACTAGATGACCTCCTGAGGTCCCTTCCAACCCTGATATTCTATGATTCATGGACTGAAGTTTGTTTGCATGAACTTGGTGAACAGTTACAAATACCATATATAGCTATATAAATCAGCATGGATTTGCAGACAGTTTGAAGGGTTACATTTGTTGAATAATTTGGGTCTGATTCACTGCTGCATTACACTTTATGCCAGTGTAAAACAATTTGGAAGTAATTGCTTACATCTCCAGTTTCAGAGTTTTTGTTTGGTGTTTTCTTTTTTTTCCATGAGAAAGGAAAATAATGCCTTCAAATGAGCAACAGTTCTAGATTTAAGTTCCATGTCTCCAAATGATCAGGCCATTTAATCACAATGAATAATTCCACCTTATCTAAGCCTTTCCCTTTTCACGGATAACAACTTCTCAGCTGTAGGCTTAAGTTTGCACATATTTAACTAAAAGTCAAATCTAGAACTGCTGATCCCTTGAAGGTAGTATTTTCTTCCTCATGAAAAAAGAAACCTGAAACTGTAGAAGTGACCAAGTATTTTGAAATAATAGGGTTAGCAGCTTGTGTGGTCTTTCCTTCTGCATCATCCAGCAGATGACTGGCACCCAGCAATCAAAAAGGCCTGCTGCAAAATGTGTACAAACACTGATTCCATATGAAAGATCTGTGCCAGTTCACATTCTCAGTCAGCATCACACTAGAAAGACAAATGAGTCACTCTGTCTAATATCTCTCTGGATAGTTCTCCCCTCACCATACTATCTGAGCACTCTGTGACATGCATGCCAAGGTTTCCTTGTAGGGTGACCAGATGGGGGAAAGAAAATATCGGGGGGGGGGAGGGGGTGCCCGCCGGCTGAGCAAAAAAAAAAAAAAGAAAAGCCGAGCGAGGTGGATACACTCTGATGTCTTCACAAGGCTTTCACTCCTTCACCCTCAGTCAAGTCCCACAAGTAGAACACTGTGGCATACTACTGATATACTCACTATATTTTTTTTAGGAATAGTAGTGTGAACATTTCTAAACCTGTGCATTCAGACTGGTTCTTCAGGTCATGCCACCTCTCTCCTTGGTTATGAAGAAACATTTTCCTTTAACTGGAAAAAACGAATGTATTCCCTGGTTGTACTTCCTTCCCTCTTTGAGCACACACTTACCTTTCTGTTGTACAGGTAGGTTATTAAAGGGAAAGAAGGAACATAGTTTGGGGAGCCCTAGAGTAAAATATTGGCAGCACATCACTGAACCAAAGGAAGATAACTCCCTAGCTAATTCCCTTTCTCAGAGCAGAAATGTCTTGGGGAATCATTGGAGGTTTGAGCTGTGTGCAGCTTCTCTGTGCACTAAAATAATCTCTCGCCCTAAATAACTACCACCAAAGAGTGCCAGGGAGTGTTTGAATAGACCAGGGACAACCAGTTCAGTCAAACTACACAGGTTACAAGCAGTTTCAGCTGAAGTGATGGGTTACATTCTCTCCTGTCCATATGACAGGCACACACACAGCTCCTCTATACAGGAACTGATACAGGACATCCTGCTGGGGATGAGAGCGGTTCACATTCAGGACTGTGGAGCATGCTCTGGTTTTACTCTAAATATAACAACCGGCACCACTGGAAATGGATACAGATTATTCCCAGAGGCAGCTCATTAGGTAAGGTGTTTTGCCTGTGCCTTCACAGACAGTCTCAATATACCTGTTTTATTTTATGGAAAACAAACTTACCACATACTGCTCTGCAATACTCAAGGTTCCAGCTATGAAGAGGTCAGGGGAGATTGTGAAGTATTTACAGGTAAACTACATTTTCTGTTGTTAACATTTTGACATTGGAGTGGAGGGGACTGCTGATCAGCCATTTGGGCTGTATCAAGAGACTCAAAGTAAGCCCTCCTACTCTTCCTTGAAATGTGTAGCTAAGAGCCACAGCAATGAATTATAAGCGGTAAGAAAAGGAGGGTTCAGCTCTTTCATCTTAAACCTAAAGCTCTTGTTTCTTAAATATGATGTAATATAAAATGAGACAGTCACCTGTCCTTAGCTAAATCCTATTTAGTTTACTCAGCTACACATTTGTATGAAATACAGCATTGTCTGCAGCCATTGGACATTCATTTCCATCAGGCACTAATTAAACTGTCACAATGCAAGAGCAAATGTGTTTCCTACATAAAAGACTCCAATTAAAGACAGGCAATCACAACATTTTAAGTGACTCCAATCAATGGGCTATAGTACAGAATATCACCTAATGGATTTACAGTTGTGACTCCACAATTAAGACTGAAAGAATGTTTCTATTCCAGTACTCTAGTTCCCTTTCAGTATGGGTTCTGCTGTTGGATAAATTATTTAAGGTTCATGGTCTGTCTGCACAGTACATATTTGTCTTCAGCTTGGGATGTAGAATCCCACTTTGGTCAATTATTCAGTGGTAGAATTGGCTCCAATAGGAACTATTGCCTAATTAGATTTAAGTTTTGGACAAATTATTTGTGTAATTCAGAAAACAAAATAATAAAGCCAAGCAGCAGAGCCTGTCTGTCTCCTCTTTTTTGTTGCTCCAGTAAAAGGTTGTATTACAGCTAATAATGTGACAGACATTCAGAACTGGACTTAGGCCAATATATCACACACATTTGCACTGGAGACCTCTAAACACCCCTCATGCTCATCAGCAATAAATTGCTTGCTGATTGATTTGCCTGCAATCTGGCACACCCTAAGGGATTCTTATTTACACGCAGAACAGTGGAAAGGACTGCTATGTGAGATACTGTGTAAATAATAAAAGGGATGGCATTTGTGAAAAGCAAGTGAGCCAATCTTTTAGTCAGCAGGGACTGCAGCTTTTGATTGTCACACTCCTCAGTGATGTTAGGGATCTGTTTTGCCCTCTGTATAGCTTTTCGTCTTTGGCATGTTGGCAGCAGGGACAGGCTGGCAGCTGAAAGAGTCTTCTAACAACATCAGTACCCTTCACATTTTTATGGCTGTACTTTCTAAGGGCCAGGACCTTTATGGCATTGAGTATTTCCTGTAAGAGGTAATCCATTGAGACCTCCTGTTGCAGGACTGGACCCTTTGTCATTAACCTGGTTAACACCTAAATCATAGTGATAGATTTAAACTTATTTCAAAATGATATTATAATCTTGTTACCCACCGCCTGCTTCTTTTAGCCGTATTTCCCTCACTTCCCCATCATTTAAATGCTGTGTTGTGAGCTATTTCCCTATTAAACCTAAAGCAGGGGTTCTCAGTCTAGGGGTAGCAACCTTCCAGGGAGGTTGTGAACAGATGTCAGAGGGTCACAACTATCCTGCCCCTCTCAGAATTCTAGATGTGAGGGAGATTCCCATATAGAAAATGTTGAGAACCACTGGCCTAAAGACATGTCATTGATTTAGCTAAACCCTCTTTTATACTGTTTCAAACTACAAAGTTTTTAAAACACTGGGAAATATTTGACATGCCCCCCTGCACCTCAACTGGTAATCCATTATTTTAACATTTTTAAAATATTCCAATAAAATATTTTTCACAAATTGTAATTAAAATCTTGAACACGGGCTATGATTTTGTCAGATCTCACAACTCAGTGGAGGTTGTTCTTGGTCAATACTTGGGATATGAAACCTAAAACACGCCCCCTCCCCAACCCTTGATGTTACAGGGGATTAGACTCATAGACTTTAAGGTCAGAAGGGACCATTATAATCTTCTAGTCTGACCTCCTGCACAACTTCTGTAATAAACCCCTGACCTATGTCTGAGCCATTGAAGTCCTCAACTTGTGGTTTAAAGACTTCAAGGTGCAAAGAATCCCCCAGCAAGTGACCCGTGCCCCATGCTGAAGAGGAAGGCAAAAAAAAAGCCCAGGGCCTCTGCCAATCTGCCCTGGAGGAAAATTCCTTCCCGACCCCAAATATGGCCATCAGCTAAACCCTGAGCATGTGGGCAAGACTCACCAGCCAGACACCCAGGAAAGAATTCTGTGTAGTAACTCAGATCCCACCCTATCTAGTGTCCCATCACAGGCCATTGGGCATATTTACCACTAATAGTCAAAGCAGCATTCTTCCTCTTGGATTAGTACAGAACAAGTGCCCCGGTGATTGCTATAGGACACTGTGCTATTGGAAGTGGCATCTTTCTGGAAAGAACTGAATCAGGGCTTGGATCACTTGTGGTGATTAAAAAATCCATCACACTTTTCAGAAGAAAGGAGGTGTTAGCACAGGGGTATTGACCAAATTCTAACATGAGCAATTTTCTTCTTCCTACCTAAATTCCCCCTGTACTTTCAACTGGACACAGTAGTCTCATTTTCCTAAACTGGGAGTAGTGGTGAGGAAGCTACTTTTCAAAGGGGGAGGGGAATTATTCCAATGTTTCAGAACAGAATATACATTTTTTATGTCAAGCACCATTATTAAAACCTTGACAGGGCCAAACATAGGCATATCAAATAATACTAATAACCCTTTCATTAAAACACTAATTTATCAACTTCATAAACTATAAGGATCACAGTGTTTCTTCCACATCCAGCTTTTTTAAGAAGGAGAATGAAGAATGTTATCTGAGCACCAATGCCACAAGGGAATACTTGAAGGAGATGAAGACATTCCCTTGCCCAGGGGCTGATTCCATATAAAATGGCTGATGCTGGCTCCACCCTTTCCCCCTCTCCAGGCCAACACTTCAAATTGTTCAAAGCCTCCACTATTAAAGTACAGGAGCAAATGGGGTCTCATCATGTAAGTTCCAATCCAATACCTGCATCCCTTTTGCACTAAAGGGAAGAGGTGATGAGCTGACTCAAAGGGCATTTGGCTTTACAAAACATAGGTGCCACTGCAACAGTGCGTAATACATTGCTGCTGAATGAGAACATTGTGTGGCCTATTTTTGCCTATTTGTTTTTTGACAACATTTGCACTGGAAATTAAACACAAAAAGTTAAAAATAACAGCATGCCAAAATTAGTGCTGATGGCATCAGCTTGCAGATGCTAGATGACTGGCAAGAAGCTATCCAGATCATTATTAATTACAGGATAAGTAGATTCCTCTCTAGCTTAACAGTTAAAACTTTCCCTGTGGAATCTCAGAGTTATTGATTCAAGTCCAGGTACTGATTCCAAGCCTGGAAAATTATGGTAATAGAAAACCTAATTTTTATTATTTCAAAATAAAATAAAAACAGAATTAAGAAAAATCAATGACCTGCTTTTCAAAGATCGCCCGATAATTTCTTGAAACACTAAAGCTATGGAAAATGCCAGAATAGTTAAAAAAGCAGCAAATTGGGCACAAGATTATGATTTTGAAAAAAAAGGCAATAAATGATTAATCTGTTTTGTTGGCCAAGGGGGGGATTTAAGAGATATCATAAAAATAAATGATGAATGTCACCGGACATAGCACTGCTAGGCTGCTTTTCTGCTCTGGCTGGCCCCTGCTGAATGCAACAATAAAAGCCGAGGAGATTCCCTGACATTATTGAGGGGACTGTTTCATGCCCTGAAACACTGAAACTGCCTTCAGTTGTAAGTGTGGCAGCTTTGTCATTCGTGTGCAGTACCTCTATCTCTGAGACTTACTTTGTAATGCTGAGCTGATCAGTTTAAAAATACCATAAATTATAATTTAAGAAAACAAAGGTCACCCCATCAGATCAGCTCCCACCAAAGCAATAAGTCCTTTTCTTATTAAAAAAAGATACTACACCTCTACCCCGATATAACGTGACCCGATAGAACACGAATTTGGATATTACGCGGTAGAGCAGTGCTTCGGGAGGGCGGGGCTGTGCACTCCGGCGGATCAAAGGAAGTTCGATATAACGCGGTTTCACCTATAACGCGGTAAGATTTTTTGGCTCCCGAGGACAGCGTTATATCGGGGTAGAGGTGTACTATTAAATTGGGCAGTTATACTGAAGGACTTGATGCTTTTTCAGACCGAAAGCAGCCTTTATTACAAGTATTTTAACAGACTCTTGTGTTTCGATCTGTGAAAGTCCATTTTATAGAGATATGGTTAAAGCACTGCATTAACTTATTAGTGAAAACTAAACATTTTTCTTTTCTTTACTATTTGCTAAAGCAGTAAGAAAATGGCCATGAATACAACTGAAGACTTAGCCAACTTAACTTCGTTGCAAAGCCATGCAGATGCTTTCACAAACTGTACCGATGTAGATGTACTTCTGAAGAATTTCTATCTCCCGCTTATGTACAGCATAATCTTTCTGGTGGGCTTCCCAGGGAATATTATTGCAATTTCTGTATACAGTTTCAAGATGAGGCCCTGGAAGAGCAGCACCATCATTATGTTCAACTTGGCCTTCACAGACCTACTGTACTTAACAAGCCTTCCTTTCCTGATACATTACTATGCCAATGGAGACCACTGGGTCTTCGGAGACTTCATGTGTAAATTTATCCGTTTTGGCTTCCACTTCAACTTGTACAGCAGCATCCTCTTCCTCACTTGCTTCAGCATCTTTCGCTACTTCGTGATTGTCCATCCGATGAAGTTCTTCTCTATTCAGAAAAGGAGATGGGCAGTGGTGGCTTGTGCTGTAGTTTGGGTGATTTCCCTGGTGGCTGTCAGTCCTGTCAACCTTTTAATCACGTCAAGAGAGGACCAAAACAAATCCATTTGCCTGGACCTCACTAGTTCTGAAAACTTGGACACTATTAGGTGGTATAACTGGCTTCTGTCTGGGTTAGCCTTCTACCTGCCATTAGTGGTTGTGACTCTGTGTTACACTGTCATTATTTACACTTTGGCTAGAGGGCCTCATACTCATGCTTGTTACAAGCAGAAGGCTCGCAGACTTGCCATTCTGCTCTTGGTGGTCTTTTATGTGTGCTTCCTACCCTTTCATGTCTTTAGGAGTGTTCGGATAGAATTACGACTTCAACCAGTTAGCTGCCACATTGAAAACCAAATCCATGCTGCTTACATTGTCTCTCGACCATTAGCTGCACTAAACACGTGTGGTAACCTATTACTTTATGTTGTGATGGGAGACAACTTCCAGCAAGCCATCCTTTCTCTTTCAAGATGTAAGTTAAACAACTATGTGCAGCACAGCGGGAGCAACAGTGATGTGAATAAGTAAGTCATCCTTTTGAAAAAGAAGCATTGAAGCATTTGATTGCACTTGTCCTGTAACCTCTTTTATGTTCAATTTTATTTGTTTCCTAATAAAATTGCAGGTGGCCTCTCTGCCTCTCCAAAATAGCACCCCAAAACTGCAGAGTTTTAGGATTAGGCTACATGTATGTCATGGTTAATAGGTGACTTGTATTACTTTTAAATTAAACTTTTTATTTGTTTATTTTCTTTTATTTTTGAGGAAACACTTATGGAGTTGGTCAGAAATTATCTGAGTAGCCCATCTTTGAGAGTTCAGTTAGCACTCCATTCAATATGGATTTGCCAGTAGCATATTTTAAACTTAATGGGGGCCTCAATGTTGACCTCACAACACAAATACAACTTCCATGTTATCATTGATACAGTATCTTATTTAGTAGTCTGTGCCAAATGCCGCAGCTGATGATGGTTGAAAAGTTGAGTTACAAACATAGTATATTATTTTGTTAGTCATTTAATAAAACAATACCAAAACTAACAGGTCCTGAGCAGAGCCATTTCTTGATTAAGTAGGTAATATAACTACACTAAAACATTTTAATATGCATCGCAGATGTTGAACTCTATAGTTTTGAAAGTATTTTAAACTTTAAAGCATCAAACACTGAAAACATTTTTACAAACAGTACTGCAAACCACTTAACATGTTTATTATTTTAGATTGCCCATTTTTATTATTGCGAATTTTTTATTGAAGTGTGGACTTTGCTTATTAGCCACTAGGTGGCAATCATGTATGTGTATGCCAGTGAGCCAGATACCTGGTTTCAGGAATGCACCTTTGGCCTGGTCTACACTACGATTTTAGGTCGAATTTAGCAGCGTTACCTCAATTTAAGCCTGGACCCGTCCACACGATGAAGCCCTTTTTTCCGACTTTAAGGGCTCTTTAAATCGGTTTCTTTAAACCACCTCCGACGACGGGATTAGCGCTGAAATCGGTTTTGCCATTTCGAATTTGGGTTAGTGTGGCCGCAATTCGATGGTATTGGCCTCCGGGAACTATCCCACAGTGCACCATTGTGACCGCTCTGGACATCAATCTGAACTCGGATGCACTGGCCAGGTAGACAGGAAAAGCCCCGCGAACGTTTGAATTTCATTTCCTGTTTGCCCAGCGTGGAGAGCACAGGTGACCACGCAGAGCTCATCAGCACAGGTAACCATGATGGAGTCCCAGGATCGCAGAAGAGCTCCAGCATGGACCGAACGGGAGGTACGGGATCTGATCGCCATATGGGGAGACGAATCCGTGCTAGCGGAACTCCGTAGCAGTAAAAGAAATGCAAAAACATTTGAAAAAGTATCAAAGGGCATGAAGGACAGAGGCCATAACAGGGATGCACAGCAGTGCCGCGTGAAAATTAAGGAGCTAAGGCAAGCCTACCAGAAAACCAGAGAGGCAAACGGAAGGTCCGGGGCACAGCCGCAGACATGCCGCTTCTACGCCGAGCTGCATGCCATGCTAGGGGGTGCAGCCACCACTATCCCAACCCTGTGCTATGACTCCGTCAATGGAGACTCACGCAACACAGAAGCGGGTTCTGGGGACGAGGAAGACGATGATGATGAACAGACGGGAGATGGCTCACAGCAAGGAGGCAGAGAAACCGTTTTCCCCAACAGCCAGGATCTGTTTATCACCCTGGACCTGGAGCCAGTAAACCCCGAACCCACCGAATCCCAAAGCGTGCTCGCAGACCCCGGAGAAGGGACCTCTGGTGAGTGTACCTTTGTAAATATTACACATGGTTTAAAAGCAAGCGTGTTTAATGATTAATTTGCCCTGGCATTCACGGCCAGGACAGCTACTGGAAAAGTCTGTTAACGTGTATGGGGATGGAGCGGAAATCCTCCAGGGACATCTCCAGAAAGCTCTCCTGGATGTACTCCCAAAGCCTTTGCAAAAGGTTTCTGGGGAGGGCTGCCTTATTCCGTCCGCCATGGTAGGACACTTTACCACGCCAGGCCAGTAGCACGTAGTCTGGAATCATTGCATAGCAAAGCATGGCAGCGTATGGTCCCGGTGTTTGCTGGCATTCAGACAACATCCATTCCTTATCTCTCTGTGTTATCCTCAGGAGAGTGATATCATTCATGGTCACCTGGTTGAAATAGGGTGCTTTTATTAAGGGGACATTCAGAGTGCCCGTTCCTGCTCGGCTGAACAGAAATGTTCCCCACTGTTAGCCACGCGGTGGGGGGAGGGGTGAAGTGATCATCCCAGGGAATTGGGTGTGTGTGGGGGGGGGGGGGGGGGTTAGTTGGGTTTGTGCTGCACGTTAACCCGGCAACCGCATCCCTCCCTCCTTTTAAATTGCCATACCATTTTAAATGGCCAACCCAACGGCTGCTTGGTATGGAAAATGAGGGTGCTGCTGTTTGAAACCATTCCCACATGTTATTAAGGTTAAAGAAGCCAAAAGACTGTGGCTTACCATGGCTGCCTGCAAGCCGAATTCTGTTGCCTGGCCCTGCGTGAGTGATCTCTCACACCAAATCGGCAGACCCTCAATATAAATAGAGGCAAAATACGACCTTGTAACGAAAGCATTTGTGCTATGTAATGTGAACAGCAAGGTTTAACGGGAAAGAGTGATCCTATTGTTCTCTAAAATGTGTCTTTTTAACTACCTATCTCCCTTTTCCCCCACCAGCTGCAAATGTTTCTCCTTCGCAGAGGCTAGTGAAGATTAGAAGGAGGAAGAAGAGAACTCGGGATGAAATGTTCTCGGAGCTCCAGACGGCCTCCCACGCTGACAGGGTTCAGCAGAATGCTTGGAGGCAGACAATGTCTGACTGCAGAAAAGCACAGTTTGAACGCGAGGAGAGGTGGCGGGCTGAATCGCGTGCTGAATCGGAGAGGTTGCGTGCTGAATCGCGGGCTGAATCTGAGAGGTGGCGTCAGATTGAGAACAGAAGGCAGGAGTCCATGCTCCGACTGCTGGAGCATCAAAGTGAGATGCTCCAGCGTATGGTTGAGCTGCAAGAAAGGCAGCAGGAGCACAGACCGCCACTACAGCCCCTGTGTAACCAACAGCCCTCCTCCCCAAGTTCCATGGCGTCCTCACCCAGACGCCCAAGAACGCGGTGGGGGGGCCTCCGGCCACCCAGCCACTCCACCCCAGAGGATTGCTCAAGCAGCAGAAGGCTGGCCTTCAATAAGTTTTGAAGTTTCTAATTTTTAAAGTTTTAAAGTTTTATAGTGCACGGTGTCCTTGTCCTTCCCTCCTCCCCCACCCCACCCAGCGCTTCCCTCCTCCCCCATCCCTCCTGGGCTACCTTGGCAGTTATCCTCCTATTTGTGTGAATTAATAAAGAATGCATGAATTTGAAGTAACAATGACTTTATTGCCTCTGCAAGCGGTGATCGAAGGGGGGAGGGGAGGGTGTCTAGCTTACAGTGAAGTAGAGTGAACCGGGCGGGGGCGGGGGGGAGGTTCATCAAGGAGAAACAAACAGAACTTTCACACCGTAGCCTGGCCAGTCATGAAACTGGTTTTCAAAGCTTCTCTGATGCGCACCGCACCCTGCTGTACTCTTCTAATCGCCCTGGTGTCTGGCTGCGCGTAATTAGCGGCCAGGCGATTTGCCTCAGCCTCCCACCCCGCCATAAACGTCTCCCCCTTACTCTCACAGATATTGTGGAGCGCACAACAAGCAGTAATAACAATGGGAATATTGTTTTCGCTGAGGTCTAACCGAGTCAGTAAACTGCGCCAGCGCGCTTTTAAACGTCCAAATGCACATTCTACCACCATTCTGCACTTGCTCAGCCTGTAGTTGAACAGGTCCTGACTACTGTCCAGGCTGCCTGTGTATGGCTTCATGAGCCATGGCATTAAGGGGTAGGCTGGGTCCCCAAGGATAACTATAGGCATTTCAACATCCCCAACGGTTATTTTCTGGTCTGGGAAGAAAGTCCCTTCCTGCAGCTTTTGAAACAGACCAGAGTTCCTGAAGACGCGAGCGTCATGTACCTTTCCTGGCCATCCCACGTTGATGTTGGTAAAACGTCCCTTGTGATCCACCAGTGCTTGCAGCAGCATTGAAAAGTACCCCTTTCGGTTTATGTACTCGCTGGCTTGGTGCTCCGGTGCCAAGATAGGGATATGGGTTCCATCTATCGCCCCACCACAGTTAGGGAATCCCATTGCAGCAAAGCCATCCACTATGACCTGCACATTTCCCAGAGTCACTACCCTTGATATCAGCAGCTCTTTGATTGCCCTGGCTACTTGAATCACAGCAGCCCCCACAGTAGATTTGCCCACTCCAAATTGATGTCCGACTGACCGGTAGCTGTCTGGCGTTGCAAGCTTCCACAGGGCTATGGCCACTCGCTTCTCAACTGTCAGGGCTGCTCTCATCTTGGTATTCTGGCGCTTCAGGGCAGGGGAAAGCAAGTCACAAAGTTCCATGAAAGTGCCCTTACGCATGCGAAAGTTTCGCAGCCACTGGGAATCGTCCCACACCTGCAGCACTATGCGGTCCCACCAGTCTGTGCTTGTTTCCCGGGCCCAGAATCGGCGTTCCACGGCATGAACCTGCCCCATTACCACCATGATTTTCACATTGCTGTGGCCCGTACTTTGTGAGAAGTCTATGTCTATTTCCTCATCACTCTCGTCACCGCGCTGCTGTTGCCTCTGCGCTGCTGTTGCCTCCTCCTCCTCCTGGTTTTGCTTTGCCAGGTTCCGGCTCTGCATATACTCCAGGATAATGCGCGTGGTGGTCATAGTGCTCATAATTGCCGCGGTGATCTGAGCGGGCTCCATGATCCCAGTGCTATGGCGTCTGGGCAGAAAAAAGGCGCGAAACGATTGTCTGCTGTTGCTTTCACGGAGGGAGGGAGGGAGGGAGTGGGGGCCTGACGACATGTACCCAGAATCACCCGCGACACTGTTTTTGCCCCATCAGGCATTGGGATCTCAACCCAGAATTCCAATGGGCGGCGGAGACTGCGGGAACTGTGGGATAGCTACCCACAGTGCAACGCTCCAGAAGTCGACGCTAGCCTCGGTACTGTGGACGAAGTCCTCCGACTTAATGCACTTAGAGCATTTTGTGTGGGGACACACACAATCGACTGTATAAAAACGATTTCTATAAAACCGACTTCTATAAATTCGACCTAATTTCGTAGTGTAGACATACCCAAATTGATTCAAACTCAGAGAGGGTAGTGTGATTACTATGGGGGAGCTAACCACCACATGTTTCTTATGGTGCTAAAATACAATTAATTCTACATAATAAGAGATGAGTTGTGCTGCATAGTATCTTTACAACACTTTGCATATGTGACCTTGGCCAATGTATCTTTTTGAAAAGTTTTGTTCATTTCAAAAAGAGCCTGCAGAAACGTTATTGCCTACAGATGTTTGTTTAATTTTCTGGTCTGAAAAAGTGAGAAAGGCAATATAGCAGATGCTCCTTCAAAACAGGGATTGTTCCCACTGGTATGTCTGTTATTAGACTATATAAATATTGTATTTCAGCAGCAAGAACTTTCTGCAGAATGGATCAAGTTGTGGATTCTCAAATGTAACTTTCGTCGTGTTCCACTATAGGGAGATGGTGCTGCTGTCCAGAATCCAAGTTGTCAAGTACAGTCTGCTGACATCATCAGGAACTGTAAGGTTATGGGAGGAGCAGTAAGCCCTGGGAGGGTCTCATCCCTTAGCCTTGCTATACCTGGCAGAGTCAGTCCCTGTTCCCCTCTTCCTAGCCTACATGACTGGAAGCTTGGGACCTGCATAAATTCAGGTATACACCATAAGAAATGTGTGTCTTGGCATTACATTTTGTGACAGAATGTGAGGAATTTTAATTTAGATAACCTAATATATAAGATGTTGAGTTTACTTTTTTTGTTTTTAGTGCCATGGCTTTTTCTTAACACAAATTACTTTCTGATCTCATACAATGTCCCCCTTCACCAAAACCATACCCTGACACCAGAAAAAGCATTAGTTAGGTTTCCCAGGAAAGAGCCAAAAATACAGCAGTCTACTAGGAAGAGCAATATGATTGACTAGTATGAGGAAATTGACTAGTATGATCGACCAGTATGAGGAAATTGACTAGTATGATTGATTAGTATGAGCATCCAAAAGCCAAAGCAGAATTTAACACATATTTAATATAAGCAAGTTACAATGTGTATGAATAACTTGAGAGCTTCTCCTGCCAACATAGCTACTGCCTCTCCTAGAGATGGAGTTATTAAGCCAGTAGGAGAGTTCTCTCCTGTTGGCTTAGAGCCGCTTCACCAGAAGCGTTACAGCTGTGCAACTGCATGGGTACAGCAGCACAGCTGTAAGGTTGTAGTGTAGACTCTACTCTTATTTGGTTGCTTCCCCCCTTTTCTAATTTTGTCTCATGTATTCCTACCTAGTTTAAAGTCGATTTAAGTCCTGCCTGTTTTGAACCAGCAGTTGCTACCCAGGGCTGGCGCAACCCATTAGGCGACCTAGGCGGTCGCCTAGGGCACTAACATTTGGGGGGCGCCAGCGCCCCAGTTGTCGGCGGTATTTTGGGGGCGGGACCTTCCGCCGCCTCTGTCGGGGGTGGCATTTTGGGGGTGGGACCTTCCGCCGCCTAGGGCAGCGAAAAAGCTGGCGGCGCTCCTGTTACTACCCTTTCTGCTTAAGAGACCATCTAAATCCAAACAGCTGCCTCTGGTCACAGAAGGCATTCCAATGTTTCATGGATACAAAACATTCCCCTCTACACCACCTGTGCACCCATCTGCTGGTCTCTGTATCAGTCTGATTGAGGGGTAGTCAATAGGCAGACCATGGACCAAATCTGGACCAATAGATGCTTTTGAACGGACTGCAACATTTTTATTTACTTATCATTATCGTTATTGCAGTGTGATTTTTTTTTTCTGGAGTCTGGACCTTGACCAAGAAATTAGGACCTTGACAAAAATTATTGACCACTCCTGGTCTAATTTCTTCACTCACACGTAGCATCTGGTAACAGGATGGCCACTGTCTCTATCCATGCAGTTTCCTATACTGCTGTTCATTGTCAATTATCAGAGCATCTAAACCAACCTATTGTTCAGCTCTTGCCACACCTCTATGTCTAATCTTGATTGGGTTTTTTTCCCTAAGTGCTGTAGGAAGTGGTAGTGCAATTTAGAAGTGGCCACTCTTTCCTAGCCGTCGGTATTAAACCAATGCCCCAGCAAGGCACTCAGGGTACTGTGCCACTGGAAGTGCCATCTTTTAAAAGCAGTGTAGAATACAGACCAAGACCACTTATGGCCATTACAGATTAGCGTTATTAAATGTTCGTGGTAGTGCACAGAAGTCTCAGTCAAGATCAAGCCCCCATTGGGGCAAGACAAATATACGTAGAATGAGATGGCCAGATTCAGATTGTATATCAGTTTTTAAAGAATTTGGGGATTGTGACGCATGACCAGAAAGGGTTAAGCATCCTACAGGATAAATGGCTCAAATTCAACCCTTAAAAACATAGGGGGAGATAATGTTTGTGTATTTACATATATACAGTATATTGGTTAAAAATCAATAATGTAATCAAACAGTCCCTGTCTATGCTGTATTCTGTTAATTCAGAGATCAAAGGAACATCTTAACATTTAAATGAACTGTAAACATAGGATGTCCCTGTATTCATCTCTCTTTGAAAGGTAGAGCAAATCATGTGAATGGTGGAAAAACAGGCAATTGCCTTGTGTTAATCTGTGTGGATAATTACCAGCTATGCTTAGGAAATGGGTCCACTTCAAAGTTCACATGAGTGCCTATTGTTTGACTAAGGACTCCGACCTTTCAAAGAAGGCCTGGAATTGTATTAAAGACCTTTGGGTCCCAATCCTTTTTAATCTCAGATCTGCTTGAGGTTTCATGCAGGGGAAGCCTAACCCACAAGGACTGAGATCCGAGTTCTGACTGGACCACCCTGAAATATAAACATTGGACTATAACCTTTGAACTATTTCTGAAAGAACTCTTTGCATCTACAAAGCTCACCATCTCTGCTATGCATCTGAATCTCAAGGTTGACTCAGGTCTGTATGTATACTGTTCTTTTAACCATTTCTCTCTCTCTTTTCTTTTTTAATACATTTTAGTTTAGTTAATAAGAATTGGCTGTAGTATGTATTTGGGAAAGATCCGGAATAGTCATTAACCTGGGAAGTAATGTGTCCAATCCTTTGGGATTGGTAGAACCTTTTTTTATATGATGAAATAAGATTTTCAGAAATCCTTGTCATATCTGACTTGGGTGTCTAGGTAAAGGCCTGAGGCTGTGTTGCTTTAAGGGAACTGTGTTGTTGCCTTCTGAGTAACCAGTGAGGTATAACAGAAGCTGCTTTGTGCTGGCTTGGTAAATCTAAGTACTGGAATATCCACCGGCTTTGGGGATTGCCTGCCCCATTCTTTGCAGTTCATCCTAACTGAGTGACTCAGCTGGCTCCCCTGGGATTCAGATCATGGGATCCTTCAGGATAGGAGGTGCCATGTGATTGCAAGATCATTATCATATGTGACTCATTCCTTTTGTTTGTGAGAATTCTTTAGTTTCTTTTTTTAGCAGCTGTAAATTTACTCCTGAAACAAGCATAAGTGCTTCATTTCCAGCAAAAGAAAGGAGATTTTTTCTTATAACCTCTAGCCAGAGCACTATAGCAACTATGTGGCTGCATAACTGCAGATTAATATAACTATGCTCCAGAATGCAAGCTTCTATTAAGAAGTCTCTAGCTTTTATGGCTGCAATGACATTCATGTGAACTAAGTATATATCAATGCAGTGGTAGCTGCCTGAGTCTGCAGACAGCCTGAAAAAATAGCTGGGCAGCAAATGAGTTCACAGCTTTCAGGGGGAAGTTAATGCTGATGCTTGATGATTTTAATGTCTAAACTATTTAATTGGTGATTGCTATTGTGGACACATCTAGCTCCTGTGCCAATTAATCACAGTCACATACAGACGGTGTGGGTTGTAGTGAGAAAGTTATTTGCGATTAAGGGTTCCTGGGGGAGGGGATTGAGCGCATCTAATCTCACTCCCTTCCCCCAAATCACTTCTTCCTTTGTGCATGAGAAGGGCCCTAACCCAACTGTCAATCTCCAGCTTTAATCTTCTGCAGTTGAGTTACATTTCATAACCTAGAGCTGAAGCACACTGAAAATTTAAGAGTTGGGGGCTGTGTAAAGTAAACTGAATTTAATAACTGCTAATAATGTGCTGATTAGACTGCTAGGGAAGCAAGAGTGAAACAACTTGGAGCTGGTCTCTGCTTGAAGTTGTAGCAGTATAACTGTCAATGACATGCGTCTGACGAAGTGGGTATTCACCCACGAAAGCTTACGCTCCAATACGTCTGTTAGTCTATAAGGTGCCACAGGACTTTGTTGCTTTTGTCAATTACAGGTGATTTTTTTTTTTTTTTTTTTTTTGCTGCCATAGTTATACTGGTAAAAGCCCCAGGGTAGACACATTTATACCAGGATAAAAGTTGCCAAACCAGAATAAGCAGTACAAGTATGATCACTTTTATACTGGTATGACTGCATCCGCACTAAGAAGGCTTGCCACTTTAAATTATAAAGTAACACTACACTAAGGTAAGATAGCCAAACCCTTGGAAGGAAATGCCCTGTAATTTCAGACTCACTGATGAATAACATAGGCCTAATGTAGGTCTCACCTATGGCTGACATGGTAATGAAGCTGAACTACAAGTGCAAACAAAACTTAGTGACCACTAGCATCAGGCATTGTTTTCTATTCTGAAAACACAGATTGAGTGAGTTTAAGGGTATGGCTACACTACGCAGCTTTTAGCGACACGGCTGTGCTGCTACAGTCATGCTGCTAAAAGCCACGCAGTGTAGCTGCTGGTTGTTGGTAGGAGAGCTCTCTCCTGCCACCAAAAAACTCCCACCCCCCCATGAGCGGTAGCGGCTTTGTTGGCAGGAGAGTGCTCCTGCCGACAAAGCGCTGGTCACACTGGCGCTTTTTGTTGGTCAAACTTTTGTCGTTCGGGGTGTGGGTGTGTGTTTTTAACCCTCCTGAAGGACAAACATTTTGCTGATAAAGTGCCAGTGCAGACATAACTTAAGTTAAACAAAAACCAATGGAACCTTCCTCCCAAAATTAACAAAATGCTGTTCAACCTCTTCCTGAACTTGTGCAGACAAGTGTGTTTATTTGACCCTACTGGCAGGAAAGAAGAAGGGACATAAAAGAAAATACTTTGTTGTTCCTCCATGGCTCAGTTGTTTTCTGAAAGTAGAAGCAATCAGTAGTGTCAGCTGAAGTTGGCTTAAAGTAGTAGTTGTGCCATTAAGGCTAGAGAAAACAGTTCACCCCAATGTAGGAATATTTCAAGGCTTGTTTTCCTAAAAGCAGAGAAAAATAGTGCTCTTATCGACTGAAGTGCCTCATTTGCTTAGTGCCTGAATAAACACGAAGGCACTTTAGACAAACCTGTGAGAGAGAAAAGCCCCTTTTTTATTTGAGTCATATTGTGGGACTGAAAGTAGAAAAGTAAAATGAGTTTAAGTGCTGAAAGTCCTTCAAAAAAAAAAAAAAAGTCAAACTCTGTTATAAAAACAATCAGAAAACACAACCTCTCTGGGCTGCTGCATGAAAGTGCAATTCATATCATCAATTCTTTATTTGTGGAATCTTTAATGGTAAACTGAAAGGCATTTTATCTTCCAAGATCTCATTTCAGGGCTCTTTGTTTACACAACAGCAGATGTCACTAATACCTACAAGAGAGCCCGGAGATGTGGTCACTCCCTGGATACAGGTACTAGTTATGTTATCAATGCTTCCATGTCAAATAAGGCCCAGAACTCTCACTTTGGAGAGGAAGTTACTTTAATTGTCGGTTGTTGTTTTTTAAATATATTTGTAGTGTGTGTCACTGGGCAGGAGGGGACATGTGGGGTTGTCACATGTCCTCCCCTTTAAATTGTGTCCCCCTCCCTCCCCCAGTATGGGGAACCACCGGTTATCGCAGGAAATCCATTCTTTCCCCCCAACCCTTCTGCTACAATCCTTGTCCAGACCTTCGCAGGGGGGTGGGGGGGCTGGCTTGGGGGGGCAGGGGGGAACCATCCGCCAGCACTCACTGATGGCGCGGCTGGGACCGGGTCACTGCACTTCCCACCGCTGGTGAATGTAGGCCCGACCCTGCTGCACTCCTCAGGAGAGTGGGGGCAGAGGTGGGGCTGGGGTGGGGAATGGGTGGGGTGGGGTGGGGCTAGGGCAGAGCAGGGGAGGGAAGAGGCGGAGCTGGGGTGGAGCATGGGGAAGAGGCAGGGCAGGGGCTGGAGCAGCACAGCAGCTGTGTACTTTGCCTATGGGTAAGGACGGTCCTGCTTAAACCTAAAATCACACCACATCAGGTTTCTCCCAGTCTCAAGAGACCAGTCACTATCTCCAGATCAATTGATACTCCAGATCTTACACCAAAGACAATTCTGGCAGCCAATTCTTTAGTAAACTAATTAAAGGTTTATTAGCTAAGAAAAAGAAAATGAGAGTTATTGAGAGGTTAAATAGGTAAAATATATGTACTGGTGAGTAACAGTCTACAATTCCAAATGGCAGCAGAGGTGTAGTAATCCGCCAGTTTCCCCAAAGTCTCTCAGGGCTACCCAAAATAACTCTGGGGATCTCTGCCTTCTCGATCAGTTTTTCTGCCCTGCTAGAATCCAAACAGTCCAGAGATAAAGGATCTTTCTTTGAATCCATATTTATAGTATCTTCACACAGAAAGCAAGCTGACAGTGTCTCCACCCACGTGGGCTTTTCCTTTGATGATGTTGAGTGAGGAATGCACTTTGAGTCTCTGACCTCAGGTCATCACACCACAATGGCCATTTGCTTGGGAATTAGCCTTTTCTGTTAAAGTCATTAAGTCCTTCATTAGCATTTCACAAAGCTTCTTTGATGTCTGATGAGTTATTTAGTTCCAGGGGTATTTCTAATGTAAATGTTAGCTATTACATTGTAACAGGAACAGATAAGTGAAAGCAATACAAGTAACATTCCACAAGTTTTCATGAAGTTTAAACATCTGAATACATGCTTATACATTTAACACTTTGATCTATACTAACACTTAAATGAATTGGCCTGGGGTTCTGACCTGAGCTGGTACCTGGTTTTCCAGCATCACACTTACATCTTGCCTTCTACCTAAGTGCACCTTGTGCAGACAAGTGACCCTCTGTCTCTGTATCCTCTCTGGCAAGAATATTTGTCTCATGGAGGCGCTATCAGAATTAGTATTTGTACAGTACCTAGTAAATATTAAGCCATTTAGAAATATTACTATTAGAAGTAACTTCTTGCTTACAGTAAAGTACACATCCCTCCCTGTACTGTAGTACAAAAGATGGACAAAGGCGATGTGGTTTGACAAAAAGTTGGGGTAGGCCTATAAGTGTACTTTAAAGTGTGAATGACCCTAACGTGGAAACTCTTCAATTAATACATGACTTTTGCCCAATTGTTTAATACCACAAAGAGAATGAGTAGTGGATGGAAGAAAGAAACAAATTCTACGGAGTGATTTGAGGTTTTAAACTTTTTTAAAAAAATGTCTATTCCAGTCATTTTATTACATGTTTGTCAGCAGGAATTTTTCTGACAGAAAAGCCACAGTTCTTACCCAAAGACTTTTCTGAGGCGTAACTCCATGTTTGCAATCTTTGCATACATTATCTGTATTTTACAGATTAGGACACTGAGGCACAGAGAATTTAAGTGACTTGCCTGAGGTCACACAAAAAGGTCTGGTGGCAAAGCCAGGATGAGAACGCAGTTCTCCCAGTTAAGGGGTTCAACTAGTAGACATGCTTCCAATAATAACAAGAGGATGGGTGAGGGATCTTCCAGCAGACATAGGCTCCTATAGCAATACTGACAACTTTTATGTCTAGTATTAGAGAGTTTGCACTTTAAAAAAAAATTACCTAAAGTCACTAAGGCATTTTTGAGACTTTTACCTTTAGCCTTTTTTGGTTGTTAAGTATTAATAATAAAATTTCAACTAGAACCATGCCAGCTCAATACATGCCACCATCCAGTTCCTACATCATATTCTGTGTCTGTGAACAAGAGAAATCCCCTTGCTGCTCCTCAAGCATGCATGTCTGTGTAGTGTAGAGATGGGTTCAAACCAACAATATCTCACATCTGTACACAGATGGGGACAAATCCTCAGCTGGTGTATATTGGTGTAGCTCCATTAACTTCAGGATAGCTATGCTGATTTACATGAGATAAGAATTTGGCCCCCAAACTTCGCTGCAGATCTGGCTCTGGTCCATCTCTCTCTATTGCGCTGAACTAGAACCCTGGATAGGAACATATCGTCCAAACTTTGGATCAGAATATCGATCTGAATTTCTAGCTTGTTCCCATCTTTGGTCAAAATGCAGTCACTTATCTTCATGCCAACTACAGTATGCTGTGCATATGAATTTTTCCCTTTCACACTCCCATCTCTCATGATGACCCAGTTTGAGAAACAGCCCTACTGAAACAGGTAATTATTTGCACTATATTAAGTGCTATAATGTTAATTTCCACTAGAGGGCAGACAAAACATTACTACAGTAACTCCTCACTTAACATTGTAGTTATGTTCCTGAAAAATGCAACTTTAAGTGAAACAATGTTAAACTAATCCAATTTTCCCATAAGATTTAATGTAAAAGCAGGGGGGTTAGGTTTCAAGGACATTTTTGGGGGGCAGACAAAAGGCATTATGTACTGTACTGTGGTGGGGAGATGCCCCTGGCTTACCCCTGGGGCTCAGGGTGCAGGGTCTGGGAGGGAGTGAGGGTGCAGGAGGGCACTCAGGGTGAGGGTGCAGGAGGGCACTCAGGGCTGGGGCAGGCAGGAGGTACAGAGCAGTTACCTGGGGCAGCTCCTGTTTGGTGCAGGGTGTGTGCAGGTGGCTCTGCGCAGCGCGGCACCTCCCCCATGGCCACGATTCTGGGAGCCGCGATTCTGGGAGCTGCCCACCCCCCACCCGACCCCTGGCAGGCAGGCCCACCCAGAACGCAGGGACTTTAGGGGCTGCAGGGCCCTGGGCTAAGGGAGCCCCAGGGCCCTGGCCTGCAGCTCTAAAGCCTCTTTCGGAATGCGTCCCTGCGAGCACGGGCCGGAGGACTCAGGAGGAGCAGGGGCAGCCGCGCAGCCAGCGGCTGGAGAGAAGCGCCGCTTTCCCCTTCAAAGCGCCGCTTCTTTCCGGCCGCTGGCTGCGCGGCTGCCCCTGCTCCTCCTGAGTCCTCCGGCCCGTGCTCGCAGGGACGCATTCCAAAAGGGGCTTTAGAGCCCTTAGCCCAGGGCCCTGCAGCCCCTGCGTTCCTGGTGGCCCTGCTTGTGGGGGGGAGGGGCAGCTTCCCCGCTCGCTCCCTCCCTCCCAGAAAGTCCTAAGCGCTGCCAGCTGTTTGGTGGCGGGGGAAGCGCAGGGAGGAAAGGAGGAAGGGAGGGGGAGGAGGCGGAGAAGAGGAACTTGTGCAATGCTCCCTTGTAAAGTCAGCCAAACAATGTTATAAGGGAGCATTGCACAACTTTAAACGAGTATGTTCCCTAATGGAGCAGCGATGTAACTTCGAAGCAACGTTAAGCGGGAGGACGTTAAGTGAGGAGTTACTGTAGTAAAAAAGGACCACTTGGAAAAAGGTAACTAGCCCAAGCTGCTCGCCCACCCCACAACAACATCCACACTGCTATTTTTAGTGTGCTAGTTCCAGCTTTGTAACAGTCTGCCCTGAGGTAGGTACTCACATTTGTGAGCCACTCTAGACAGCCTGACAGACACTCAGAACATTTTAGTAGATTAATGAGGCACTATTTCCCCTTATGAAAGCCGAGTTAACTCTTCCTCAAGATACTGTGTTTGTGTATCTAATAATTCTGCTCTTTACTGTAGTTTCAACCAATTTTCACCAGTTGAAGAGCTGTCCATAAAGTCTGATTCAAGGCATAATAGCCTATCTAGCAACTCTTATACTAGATTTACATTGGCACTGCCCAGTGAGATGTGCAGTAGCAGAGTTGTATTTTGTGGGAGAACTCATCATACTATGGGTTTGGTCAGAAAACCTAGCATTATGCTAGGTGAGACAATCACCTATGGCATTGTTATATTTTTACTTTTTTAATTTTATAGCTGCCTAATAAACTCTGCAGTTTGGAAAACAAAAATCCTATTGTCAAAGGTTTGGTTTTTTTTGCAAACACGCAAGGCCTCTGCTAAGAGCCTGTTTTATTATCTCACTCTTCCTCAGAAGTGTAATCTGTCACGTGATGGCATGACTTCCCCCCCCACCCCCAATATTACACACTTTAATAGACAGTGTCACAGTATTTATAATATACAATGTCAACTTTGACAGTAATGACAAAAGTACACAGCATCATTGTTCTAACACTGCTGTGTTTATGCATTACCACAATAATTTTGTTTGCTGTGTTACTCATGTTAACTGTTTCATTGCTGATGAACGTTTGGTACATTTAGCAAAATAAAGTTCATGTTCTGCTCATTTACCAGATATTTCACTTAGAAGAATGTGACAATGTTCTACTGCTCCACAGGGAACCAGCTGCACTGGTGACCAACAGTAAAAATTGTTTAAGTTATGATATTACTACTCTGACATTACATCGCTTTCCTGCAGTATGATTTTGCGGTAGCCCTATCTGCATCCAGTTGGCAAACTATGTCAAAATGTTAAGAATTAAAGAGACTTCAATCAATTAAAGTAGATTTTATTCTCAATCTGTCATTAGTGGGGATATCAAAGCTTCAAAGAGGCATCTAAAATTAATCTTTACTGTCCCCTCATTGCAGTGATTGAGCACAGCAACATTCTTTGAAGTCTATACTATGTCTCCAGCTGCAGCACTGTTGTGCTCATAGTATGTCACTGTAGCACTGTAGTGTAGATACTTCCTACTTTGAAAAAGGGGTTTTCCCCCATCGACGTAGGTAATCCACCTCCCTGAGCAGTGGTAGCGTGCTTAACAGAAGAATCTGCCATCAACCTAGCTGCCTCTTCACTGGGCGTAAATTAGCTTAAATACGCCTCTCAAGGGTGTGGGTTTTACACATCCCTGAGCAACGCAGAGAGGTCAATCTAAATTTTAAGTGCAGACCAGGCCTAAAAGACCAACATGGTATATCAAGCAATGCCAGCAATGCCCATGCCCAGTAGCAGATTAGCTACTGGGCCTGTACTTAGGGGCCCTGGCCAACTAGGGGGCCCCCAAAAAAAAATCCATTGCCAGGTGGCGGAAGCCCAGAACCCCAACCTCACTCTGGGGCAGCAGCACTGGGTGGGAGGGGAAGCTCCCCAGTGCTCCCTGGCCCAGTCCCAGGCAGAAGCCGGGGGGCAGCAGGGCAAGCCCCAGGCACAACCCCTCCCTGGCAGAAGCGGTGGGCAGGGCGGGAGAAGCCCCAGAATCCAGACCCCCACTGCGGCCCTGGGACTGGAGAAGCTGTCCCTCCTCCTGCCGCCCCGTGGCTGTGGCAGGGGGACAGAGCGTCTCTGGTATTGGGGCCACAGTTGGGGGGAGGAGGCAGAAAGGAACAAAAGAAGTTGCTGGGCTGCAGTTGGGGGCAGGGGGGAAGACCCTGGGTGGAACAGGGGAGGGCCCCCGAGAAGGGGCAGAAATGGGTGGGGCTGTGGGCAGGGCCAGAGGCAGAAGGGGCTGAACTGGGGCAGAGCCACAGGCAGAAGGGGACCCCCTACTTGCTCTGGCCCAGGAAACCTTAATCCGCCTCTCCCCATGCCCATAGGTACCAAGGATGAACCTCAATTTGCACCAACTGAAGTCAACAGCAAGACTTCAACTGACTTGCTGGGAGCAGGACTTGCCCCTAACTCAGGGAGCAGTAGTGAAACCCTCAGTGTGAGGAAGCATGGAAAGCAGAATGCGATAACAGCTGGACAAACACTGAAGTAGTACAACTCTATCTGCTCTTATGGTTGCAGACATGAGACACAACCTTCCACTGTAAAGAGAAGCTTCCCTCTTCCCTCCCTCTTGCAACCTCCCTGAGCCATGCAGAAATAGGTAAAATTAAATTAAAAGATTAAGAGTGTCTGTTTGCTTTTGCAGAAGTAATCAGTTGTTTGTATTTTTTCCTCCCAGATAATAAGTGAAAACACACTAAGATTTATGATAATTGGCCACTTTGCATAGTGGCAACCTAATGTTTTGTGAAAGAGACAAATTGCAAATACTTTTATGGAGGAGCTCCCATTATGACCTTCAGAATTTGGCTCTTGTCACAGGGTGCTCTGCTCACTGCTAGGATGGTGCCACCTCCTGGCAGTTCTGGGGATTAGCTTCATGAGGTCAACACCCCTTCCCACAGTTGTACACCATCTCTCTGCCTCTCTCTCCATGAGCTGCTGCTGCTTTTCATGACTCAGCCCTCTGGCCAAGTCACTACACATGTTTTCCCCTTCTGGGGTACTAAAGTCTTTCTTCTGAAAACCTAGGCAATCTGCCCATTCACTGCCACATAGTGCCACTTCCTCAGTGGCTGGCAGGGGAATCCGGGCCCACCCTCTACTCCAGGTTCTGGCTCAGGGACCCTCTAACCAGCAGTCAAAGTCTGTTCCCTCCTGGACTTTTACTGCCTTTCCCTCAGCCCTTTCCTTACCATCTGGTGCTCCCCTCCATCCACGTTTGCCAGCTTCACCACTCTCTCCTCCCCGGGGAGAGCTACAGACCACATGTCTCTGCAGTCTCCAACCACTCCTTCCTTCTCCCAGCGAGTAACTACAGACTTTCCAAAAAGCCCCCTCTGCGTCCAATTTCCTGGCTTTATAGATCCAGCCCAGCCTATTCCTCCTCAGCTGGGCTCCCTCACTCTGTCAGGGGATCACTTAGCCACTTGATTCCCCTCAGCTGTGGCCTCCTTCTCAATCTGCTTTAACCATTTCAGGGCATGTGTGGGGGTGAATACCACATCACAGCCCCCAACAAAGAATTGTTCTCTCAGGCTTGAGGCAATAAAGACTGAAAATATATGTGGTTCAACCTAAGGAATCTATTATGAATACCAAACGTGAGCAATTCATTAAGGAAATTCTAGACCAAGTACTGTGGTTTAACACAGAATTAAAGGAAACATTTGTATGTGGGTGGTGTTATTTCATAAATTAAAACAGAAATTATGGCTATCCTTCACTGCAGGAATATGTACATTTTAAAAACACAAAAATGGAGTCCATGCCAACTAAAAACTACTCCCCATTCCCTGCAACTCCTACCATTTAAGCTACCGCATCAGAGAAAAGTCTGAGTACATAGCTAGCCCTTACATTAAATGAGAATGTCAATACTTAGAACTTAAGTAGTGCAAGACCCTGGCCCCTTTTCTGAAATGGCAGTGCAGTACCAGGGGAGGATGTAAGAAGTCCTACATAAAGATTACACAAAATAGCAGCCTCTGTGATCAGGGACTGCTACTGAGTTGCTCCACTGGGCAGTAACTCACTGAAAAGCAAGTGAGGAGTAACTGCAGTAATGATTCTGCCCCACCCATCACCAAGTGAAGCTGGCCAACCACAAGGAAGGAGGAATACAATTTCTCTCTGGTGCGAACAGGGAGCTATTGGATGCATTGTATCTCTCTGGGTGTGACGGGTTGGATCACAGAAACCCCCCTGGGAGCTGCCACCTGATGTACCAAGACTACTTCTATTCCTGTTTTCCCTGCCAGCTTCAGACTCCAGCACCCTGTCTTGCTGAGCCAGACACTTCCGTCTGCTCCAACACAGACCCAGGGTCTGAATTACCTGCCCCAAAGCTGCAGGTTTACCTGAAAACAGCTCACAGAAGTGTGCTTGTCTTTAGCACTCAGATGCCCAACTCCCAATGGGGTCTAAACCCAAATAAATCCGTTTTACCCTGTATATACAGGGTAAACTCATAAATTGTTCGCCCTCTATAACACTGATAGAGAGATATGCACTGTTGTTTGCTCCCCTAGGTATTAATACATACTCTGAGTTAATTAATAAGTGAAAAGTGATTTTATTAAATACAGAAAGTAGGATTTAAGTGGTTCCAAGTAGTAACAGACAGAACAAAGTAAGTTACCAAGCAAAATAAAATAAAATGTTTCAGCTCAGGTGATAGCTAGGGGATTCTTCATGATGGCTCCTCTCCTCTCTGTTCTCTTCCACCCCTTTATATATCTTTTGCATAAGGTGGGAACCCTTTGTCCCTCTGGGTTTCCACCCCCCCTCACTGGAAAAGCACCAGGTTAAAGATGGATTCCAGTTCAGGTGACATGATCACATGTCACTGCAAGACTTCATTACCCACTTGCCAGCACACACATACAGGAAGACTCACAGGTAAACACGGACATTTGCAGACAATGGTCCTAGTTAATGGGAGCCATCAAGATTCCAAACCACCATTAATGGCCCACACTTTACATAATTACAATAGGCCCTCAGAGTTATATTTCATATTTCTAGTTTCAGATACAAGAGTGGTACATTTATACGAATAGGATGATCACACTCAGTAGATTATAAGCTTTGTAATGATACCTTACAAGAGACCTTTTGCATGAAGCATATTCCAGTTACATTATATTCACTTATGTTTTTATAAAACTATTCCAGTTACATTATATTTACTTATTATCATGTTTTTATAAAACCATTTAGACTGCACAACGTCACACTGGGTATGTCACCACTGCATTTTAAAACCTGCAGCAGCGAGTCTCAGAGCTCCTGAAGAACAAGCTGCAAATATCGCTGCATTTCCCCTCCCCCTCTCCCCAACATTCCAGGAGGTAGGGTTTGGGGGGAGAGGAGTACAGTATCCTTTCCACTCATCACCATAGGAGGGTACTAAGAACAAAATGTGGCCATTCGAAGACCTTTGATGGGCAAGACTACTGTGCTTTTACAGACAAGCTGACTTGGTTTCTCCCCTCCCAACTTTATCACATCATCTGTCCAAGGTTAAATTCTTTTCCTGGTCTTTCAGTTTCTTTATGTTTATGCAATAAATGTCAACATTTCAAGAATGAAATACTCTATTTATTCCACGCATGGGAGGTTGTGGGAGGAAGGGGAGGGACAGGGAAACCAATGCAATAGAGGGGATGGTATGAGAAGGCACAATGCAGACAAGCAGCATACATTACTGTGGATCATTATTGAAACAAGTTTTCAAAGCCTCCCAGAAACACAGTGCTTCCTGCTGGGCTCTTCTTATTGCCCTGGTATCTGGTTGCTTAAAATTAGCTGCCAGCCTATCTGCCTCCACACCCCATCCCTACAGAAATTTCTCTCTCTTTGCATCACAGATATTATGGAGCACACAGCAGGCAGAGATAACAATGGGGATATTGCTTTCACTGAGGTCTAACCTAGTAAGCAAACTGTGTCAGCGACCCTTTAAATGTCCAAAGGCACATTCCACCACTATTCTGCACTTACTCATCCTATTGTTGAATCACTCCTTACTGCTCTCCATGTGGCTAGTGTAGGGCTTCATGAGCCATGGGAGCAAAGGGTGGGCTAGGTCTGCCAGGATCACTATTGGCATTTCAACATCATCAATGATTATTTTCCGATCCGGAAAGGAAGTCCCTGCTTGCAGCTTTCTGAACAGACCTGTGTTCTTAAAGAGGAGTGTCATGTACCTTTCTTGACCTTTCCACGTTGATGTCAGTGAAACGCCCCGTGATCCACCCGTGCTTGCAACACCATTGAAAAGTATCCCTTTCTGTTTATGTACTCTTTGGCAAGGTGGTCTGGTGCCAAGGGATATGCATGCCATCTATTGCCCCACTGAAGTTAGGGCAAAACCATCCACTGTGTCCTGCACATTGCCCAGCATCACTACCCTTCTTAGCAGAGGTAGATTAATGGTCCTGCACACTTGGATCACAAAAATTCCCATGGTGGATTTACCAACTCCAAATTGATTCTCCACTGACCAGTAGCAGTCTGGCATTGCAAGCTTCCACACAGCGACCTCCACTCGTTTCTCCATGGTCACAGCAGGTCTCATTTTAGTGTTGCTGTGCTTCAGGGCTGGGGAAAGCTCTGCACACAGTTCCTGGAAAGTGACCTTCCACATTTGAAAGTTCTGCAGCCACTGCTCATCATCCCATAGCTACATAACGATGCAATCCCACCAGTCAGTGCTTGTCTCTCAGGATCAGAAACGGCACTTCACCGTGTTCAGCTGCTGCATGATTGCCAGCAGCAAACGGGAATTGTTTCGTACTATGGCTTTCAGCTGGGCTGCTTGAAGGACATCGCAATGTTCTGTATGGCGGCTCCTGTCTCAGCTTTGGAAATACTGCAGGCTAAGGGACGAGGTGTTTGTAATGCTCATAACAAGAGTGCACATCTGAGCAGGGTCCATGCTTCTCAGGCTATGACATATGTGCGGCTAAGCCAGCCTTTTGAAAAAAGGCACAAAAAAGTATGAGCTGCTTGTCATGGAAATCAGGGTAGGGAGGAAGGGAGGAAACTGCTTCATGAGAGGTTGAAGCCAGGTTCCCATTCCCCCCTGCAACCATGTTTTGGTCCCATGAGGCATTGCAAACCCTTCCCAAAGCCCCCTGAGGCTAGCTGCACTGAGGATAGCTACCCACAGTGCACTGCTCTGTACATTGATGCAAGCGCTGCTGCTGAGGATGCACTCCACTGACACAATTAGTATGGTGTGGACACACCCGACTGACTTAATTACTGTGGCAGCTGGGTATCGACTTATGTCGACTTAACTCTGTAGTTAAGACATGCCCTGAGGTTTGCAGGGCTCACGCTAAAAACAGCAGTGTAGACGATGCAGCTCGGGCTGAAGCTTGGGCTCTGAATTCCTCCCCCTCCCTGGCTTCAGACCTCGAGCCCAAATGTCTACACTGCTGTTTTTAACACCATAGCAAGAGCCCTGCGAGCCTGAGTCCATCTCCGTGGGCTCTGAGACTTGCTACCATGGGTTTTAAAACACAGCGTAGACATACTCTTGGAGGCATAACGCCTCCGATGCTTCCTTTGCCATGGTCTGGCTCTGCACTGTCCCTTGCAACAGGATGTGCCTTAAAGGCACAATCTATCCCATAACGATTGAAAGACTGATTCAAAGTTCACTGATATCAATGGAAGTAGCCTCAACTTCAGCTTTTGATCAAGCCCTAGCTACATATCTATTGCTATTTTCACCTCTCAGCTAAGCAACAGCAGATATCCAGAGCCTTGCAGTCAGCTTCCTGTTGGAAGAGGATTCAGTGACACAGAGTCTGGATATATTTCTAGTGACAAACCCTGAGGCAAAGGGCAGACTCCCTTGCTACTTGCCACAGCATCACAGCATCCCCCAAACAAAACACATCAGTAACACAAACAATAGAGCATTTTGTGACGTTGCACTCCATATGCTTTATGGAAGTATGCTTATGAATATGACATAAATGGAATATGCTTTATGCTAAATACCCCTTGTATGGTGTCATTAGAAAGCTTGTAATCTACTAAGTGTGTTCATCCTATTCGTTTGCATGTATTATTTCTATAGCTGGACTTACAAGTTTATATCTTATTCTCCTATCACTGATGTAAACCTATTAAGTGGAGGCCATTAAGGGTGCTCCAGAAACAATCAGTTGTAAATGGCCTTAGTTACTTGAAAGCCTTTCTGTGTACCTGTGGGCCAGCCCATGGGGAATGGAGACTAGGGGTTCTACAGTGACATGTGACCATGTCACCTGATAATGAAATCCATCTTAAACCTGGTACTTTTCCATTTAGAAGGAGGAGTGGGGACCCAGAGAGACAAAAGATTCCTGCCTTGTGCCAAAGCTATAAAAGGGGGTGGAGCAGGACAAAAGGGGGCCAGTCATGAGAAAACCCCGCTTACCACCTAAGATGTCTGTTGGATCTAAAAGTTTGTACCAGGGGAAAGGATTGGGCCCAGACTAGGAAGGAGTCTAGTCTGTGAAAGAAGCTTATTGGAACACCTCTGAGGGTGAGATATTACCTGTAATCAGTTTCTTACTGTATCAGGCTTAGACATGCATGTTTTTGCTTTATTTTGCTTGGTGACTTATTTTGTTCTGTCTGTTAGTACTTGAAACCACTTGGATCCTACTTTTTATACTTAATAAAATCACTTTTGGTTATTAATAAACCCAGAGTAAGTGATTAATACCTGGGGGAGCAAACAGCTGTGCATATGTCTCTATCAGTGATATAGAGGGCGGACAATTTACACATTTACCCTGTATAAGCTTTAGAGAGAGTAAAATGGATTTATTTGGGGTTTGGATTCCATTGGGAACTGGGTGTCTGGGTGCTGGAGATAGGTAAACTGCTGAGCTGTTTTCAGTTAAGTCTGCAGCTCTGGGGACGTGGACCAGACCTTGGGTCTGTGTTGCAGCAAGCTAGCGTGTCTGGCTCAACAAGACAGGGTTCTGAAAGTCCCAAGCTGGCAGGAAAAACGGTCTCAGAGGTAATTTCAGCACATCAGGTGATGGTCCCAAGGGGGTCTCTGTGACCGAATCCATCACACATTTCTTCCAAGAATGAAAACATGCTCACATACTAAGAAAATAAATTTATGAGATAATGTGTAAGAGTACCATCTAGTAAATCCTTCTATAGCACTTTTAATGGAAGCCATGCATCTAAAACCCCACACATTAAAAAAATAACACAATAAACACTTCCCATTTGACTGTTCAGACTGACATATCACAGCTGCTTCTCAAGAGGTGTGCCAATAAACAAAAAGGTCACAATCGTGCTGCCCAGCCTCCAGTGATGATGGTTTGGTTTTTATTGGCAGTTGCGAGGATTTTAGCAGCCATAGGTGCTTAAATTTGAGCTACTTTATAGCTGTTGTACCTGCAGCAATTTTATTCACCAATTCCTGTACTCAAATGAATTTTTAAAACATTGATCAAGAAAGCACATATCTGAAGAGTCAGGGGAAGGTCTAATTCTCGCTCTAGCAAGGATATGCTTAACTTAAAGCAGATGAGTAGTCGGGGGGCAATGGCACTACTCATCTGTTTAAAGTTAAGTACATGCTTAAGTGCTTCACTAGATTGTGGCTTTAATACCCCTCAGGGCCAGCTCCAGGCACCAGCTTAGCAAGCAGGTGCTTGGGGCGGCCACTCCGGATAGGGGCGGTGTGTCCAACTATTCGGCGGCAATTTGGCGGAGGGTCCCTCACTCCCGCTCGGAGCGAAGGACCTCCCGCCGAATTGCTGCCACAGATCGTGATCGCGGCTTTTTTTTTTGGGCTGCTTGGGGTGGCAAAAACCCTGGAGCCGGCCCTGATACCCCTGCAGCCACCAAGTGCTAGTTTGCTCCAAGGGCTAGTACTAACTGAAAGAGACTGCCTCCAGGCCATGCTTTCTATTTTTGCAGTTATATTGAACTACTTCTGCTCAGCTGACATTACAACCTTCCATATCTCTCAGATTATAATTCTGATTTTCCAGAAACATGATATCCCTCTGCCAAACTTTTTATTAGCAACTCCAATTACATAATATAGCTGGATGGCAACACTGAATAGTGACTAATTTAGAATTACTGTGCACTTAGCAACAACAAAATGCTTCTCTGACCAACCGGTCTGTGCAGAACTAAAGGGAAAATCAGAGCTGATTTCCCTCTGTGCTGCAGACATATCACTCTCAACAAAACTGAGCATCTCTTGAAGGTGGTCTGATAAGAACTGTAATTAGGTATTCCATCACAGACACACTAAGATCAGCCAAACAAATGTACATCTGTTAACGGAAATAGCCCATAGAAAGCTTATACTTTTGCTGAATCAAAGTAAAACACATAATGAAAAGCACTTAACACTGTGGAACCTAGCACTTTCCTATTGAAATTGTCTATTGTCCTGGGTACTTATTAAACAAAACCATCCATGCAAGCTTTATTGCATCAACTGCTGCACCATATGAATCACTATCATGTGTAAGTCAATCTAAAGCTCAGGGAAGTCAATGTTGGTCTTTTCATGTACTTCAGTGGGTTTTGGATCTGGTTGTAAGTTATCAGAATTTATTCCTGCTTGGGAGAGGTAGGAGGTGTTTGAGGATGCCTCACACATGAAAGGAGCTATTAAAATCAAATCCAGCTGCCATGCAACAGTATAGTATCAAATCACTGCTTAAGACCCCTTCTTCCACCATGTCTACAAGGGACTAGCATCACACAAATCTAGCTAAGTAAAGGGGCAGTTTGGAATCAGCCATATATTTAACAAAGCAAAACACAATAAAAACATGTTTCAGAGTAGCAGCCATGTTAGTCTGTATCTGCAAAAAGAACAGGAGTACTTGTGGCACCTTAGAGACTAACACATTTATTTGAGCATAAGCTTTCGTGGGCTACAGACCACTTCATCGGATGCATGTAATGGAAAATACAGTAGGAAGATATATATATATATATATATACACACACAGAGAACATGAAACAATGGGTGTTACCATACACACTATAAGGAGAGTGATCAGTTAAGGTGAGCTTTTATCAGCAGGAGAGAAAAAGAACTGTTTGTAGTGGTAATGAAAATGGCCCATTTACAGCAATTGACAAGGAGATATGAGGAACTGAACGGGGACCGGGGGGAATAAAAACATGGTTATATTATATCTCTTTCCCAACCTTCTATATGAACAGCACCTAACATACTGTGCATGCTATTATAATATAAATAATAATAAAGATCTGAGCATCTACTTCATTCATCACAGCCAGCCCCCGCACACAGAAGAGTTTACAACAGTAAGGGAATGTGGATTTTACTTTTAGAGGGATTATTTAATGAATAAGCTTGCCACCAAATAACTCCTGTTCTATTGGATACAGTGCTCAGGGCCAAGCGTTGTGTCCACGATCTCTGTATGTTATAACAGGGAGTTCCAAGGGCTGTCACATTAACAGTGGTGTGTTGTGACATTTTTAGTAAGCATGTAATTCTACACTTGCATGCAAGGTGTCAACTCACAATACAGTGCAGGCAAAGTCACGCTATGAGGAGGACACCATTTTGTTCTACAAAATGATGTCCTCCATGCACGTCTGGGGGCCAGACAGAATCATCCTGCAGGCACACTGCTCGCTGCGCCCCCAGAGTAGCCCAAATCACAGCAGCTCCAGGGAGAGAGCTGCTGCAGGCTCCTCCTCATCCCCCTGCCGTTTGCAGTGACCCCCAGCCCCTCTCCTTTGTCCCCCCCGCAGCCCGGCCACTGGCTGGGGCCTCTGCGCCCAGCTGCTGCCCAACTGTGCTCAGACCTGTTCCTGGGGAGAGCAGCCCAACTTTAGCCCCATGCTAACATGCAGCCCACTCATCGGAGACTGACAAGCCCACAGCCACTTACCTGCTGGTCGCATGGTCCCAAGATGAGCCCGGCGCAGCAGCCCCCGGGGGAGCTGACTACGGGGCAGGTGGCAGCCCATAGGGTGCATACAGCCCATAGGGAGCCGGGCCGGCTCCTCCTTCTGCACCCACCAGCCAGGGAGCAGCGGGCCGGGCAGGGAGGGGGCCCGAAGGCACTTCCTAAAGGTCACAATGCCCATTCTGCAGTGAGCCCCCGGCCACCGCAGAGGCTGCTGCCTGGGGTTAACCCTGCCGGCCCCAGCCTGCAGCCGAATGCCTTTCCCAGCCCCTCCAATGGGATCCATCCCCTGCCCACCGGGGCTCCACAGAGAGCTGCTGCAGGCTCCCTCCTCATCCCCCCCACCGCCAACCGGACTTTTAACAGCCTGGTCAGCAGTGCTGACCGGAGCTGCCAGGGTCCCTTTTTGACCGGATGTTCCGGTCAAAAACCAGACGCCTGGCAACCCTAAGGCACAGCCAGTCAGGAAGTCATATTCAGGGCTTTTATATTCTTGTAGAAATTAATTCTGGAGCACACAATGCATGAGTTGCATACATAGGCCACACACCACTGCACATTAGCTTCCCTCTCTTGTTAATAACTGCCCCTTAGGCCTGGTCCACACTAGGGGGGGATGTCGAAGTAAGATACGCGACTTCAGCTACAAGTATAGCGTAGCTGAAGTCGAAGTATCTTACTTCGAAGTACCGCGACTTACCTCGTGTCCTCGCGGCGCGGGATCGACGGCCGCGGCTCCCACGTTGACTCCGCTACCTCCGCTCGCCCTACTGGAGTTCTGGAGTCGAAGGGAGCGCGTTTGGGGATCGATATATCGCGTCCAGACGAGACGCAATATATCGATCCCCGATATATCGATGGCTACCCGCCGATCCGGGCGGGTAGTGTGGACGTAGCCTTAGAGTTAGGAACGGTAGTCACAAGGTCAGGGAAAATGACACGTCTAACATAAAACCCTACAAACACAGATTATAAAAACAAGAGTTTAACTATATTCACTGCACAGGACGGCCGTGTTCTGGGGAAAAATCAGGGTTGTTATGAAAGAGGCTGCTATCTATAGGATGCCTTCCCCATTTGTTGCCGAAGTTGGAATTTGTAAAGTGAATGAGGCAGCAGACTGCAGAAAGAGAAAAGATGGGCTCATGGCTAAGGTAGTTGAATGCTGCCCTGTCTCTGCCTCTGCTACAGAGTTCCTGTGTGATGCTGGGTAAGTCACTTAAACCAAGCTTTTCACAGGTAGTCACTATTTGTGTGTTCCTCATTTTCATAGATACTTTAGGTTCCAAGGCCAGAAAGGCCACTTGTGATCCTCTAGTCTGACCTCTTGTATAACACAGGCCATAGAACTTCCCCAAAATAATTCCTAGAGCAGATCCTTTAGAAAAACATCCAGTGATGGAGAATTCACCAGGACTCTTGGTAAATTGTTCTCCTGGTTAAAAAATTATGCCTTATTTCCAGTCTCAATGTATCTAACTTTAACTTCCAGCTATTGGACCATATTATACTTTTCTTGGATAGACTGAAGAGTCCATTATCAAATATTTGTTCCCCAGGTAGGTATTTATAGACTGTAATCAAGTCACCCCTTAACCTTTTTGTTAAGCTAAACAGATTGAGCTCCTTGAATCTATCACTATAAGGACTGTTTTCTAATCATTCTTGTGGCTCTACTCTGAACATTCTCCAATTTATCAACATCCTTTTTGAATTGTGGACATCAGAACTGGACACAGTATTCCAGCAGCAGTCTCATCAGTGCCAAATACAGAGGTAAAATAACCTCTCTACTCCTACTCAAGATTCCCCTGTTTATGCAACCCAGGAACACAAGATCTTTTGGCTATAGCATCACACTCGGAGCTCCTGTTCAGCTGAGTAACCACCACAACCCCATGGGGGGGGGGGGGTCTAGCTTGAGACCCTGGACAGAAGTGCTGAGCACTCACACTGCAATTGAAATCAACATATACATTAACATGCTTTGAACATTTACAATGCCATATAATACTAAATAATCTGAAAATAATCAGGTCCTAGGTATCCCAAATTGGGCACACAAAATTAGGGGATGCTTTTGACGTTAAATCTCTATGCCATAGTTTCCTATCTGTAAAATGGAGATAATACCACCCCCTAACCTCACAGGGCTGTTGTGAAAATAAATTCATTAATGTTTGTGAGGTGCTCAGATACTATAGTGATGATCACCATAGAAAAGCCCATGAAAAAATTAATAACACTAATTTCAGAACATCATTTGAATGGTGTGCAATAAACAAGGCCTTAGCCACATATTAAACAATGAGGAAAAAACAAAATATTGAACAGCTGCTCATTAAGTCAGCACTGTCCATTCTATGAACTGAATGAGGCAGTGATTATGTGGAAAAAAATAGCATGTGAGCATGTAATTAAAGACTGTATCATAATGCACATGCACAAATGGTCAGAGTTAAGGTCACACAGGCTTAATTTTGCTTCTTTATCTTCCTTTTACTTTTTTAGGTACAACTTCCTAGGTTTTAAAAAGCAAATTGAAAAAACAGTAATTCTGTCATGTGGTATCATAATGACACCTACATGGCTCATCAGTAGGGATCAATCAGTGAAGCCAGGCAGACCCCTGACCATGCATGGATTAGCTTGCTGGATCAAGGTCTCAGTCTGCAAGTTTCAAAACTTAGGCATTGTGCAGACCTTGGTTTTATAATTGTTTTAAACAGACTCACTCTCTCGCTTTTTTTTTTCTTTTCACCTTGCTCACCAATCAAAAAAACCAGTAAAAAGATTTTACTCAAAAATTCTCAGTAGGTTGAGATCATGCAGGGAAATTGCAGCCCATAGGAAAAGTGTTTCAGAAAGTTACAGGACCAGAAAATAAGGATTCAAAACAGAAACTATTTTACAGCTTCAAGTGAATGCTAATCATATATATTTTATTTACAAAAAATAAGTTTTACATATGCCACAGTTCTGAAAGCCATTTCCATATAATGCCCAAAGGAGCCGGAAATATTTTTGCCCCATGAATTTTCAGCTAACCCTAGATATGGCAAGAAGACTCACATGGTTTGGCAGTCAGGATCGAACTAGGGGAAATGAAGCAAAGCCTAATTTTCTTATACAGAGACATATTAACATATGATCTGAGATTTGAACTGTAATTATATAAGTAGGGAACCTCTAACTGCAATGTACAGATTGCTGCCTGCAAAGAGGCGTCTGTGACTGTTCCTGCTCCTGGAAGGTGCAATAGATAAGGTGGCAGGAGAACTCTTACAACAGGGCAGGACTAAAAGCTGATACATGAGCCAATAACAGAGCTCTTCCACCAGTCTTCTAAATTTACCGGTATGTGAAACCTTAGTCTGGATAAGTAGAGTTACTGTAATTGATTGCAAAGCCATAGAGATACTGCATATCGCTGCTTTTCAAGGGCATTTTACTAAAACTTGTTTTACTGTATGGAAAGCGCTCCATGTGTAATACTTTGTGCTCCAAACAATGAATGCGAAAAGCAGGATTACAAATAATTTCCAGATAAACAATATTTATTCACTTGCAAATTTTGAGATGTTCCAGGGTAGAGCATGAGATAAAGAGCTAATCAAGGTTGGAAAGAAGATTGGGGGGGGGTGGTAGGAAATAGATGTAGCAGGATTGGGATGGATCAAGAATTTGTTTTTCTTTTAGTTTTATCTGAAGTATACTACTGAGAGTCATAGCATTAAGTTGTAGTAGTAAAATCAAGTAAGATGGAAGGGAGAAGATGCAGCATTTCACTAGCTTTGTCTTGAATATACAGTAGAAACTCAGAATTACGAACTGACCAATCAACCACACACATCAAAGTAAACTCCTTGGATTCAACCATTTATTTTTGCAAGAAATCTTATTTAGCTGAAAAATGTAATTTGGAAACAGGAAGTGACTATAGTAAAACCTCAGCATTACAAACACCAGAGTTACGAACTGATTAGTCAACCACACACCTCATTTATAACTGGAAGTATGCAATCAGGCAGCAGCAGAAACAAACAAACAAAAAGCAAATACAGTACAGTACTGTGTTAAACATAAACTACTACAAAAATGAAGGGGAAGTTTAAAAAAAAGATTTGGCAAGGAAACTTTCTGTGTTTGTTTCATTTAAATTAAGATGATTAAAAGCAGCATTTTTATTCTGCAAAGGGAAGTTTCAAAGCTGTATTAAGCCAATGTTCAGTTTAAACTTTTGAAAAAACAACCATAATATTTTGTTCAGAGTTACGAACATTTCAGAGTTACAAACAACCTCCATTCCCGAGGTGTTTGTAACTCTGAGGTTCTATTGTAAATCTTAATTTGATTTAAAAAAACTGCACAATATTTACCTAATGTACCTTTAACTTTACACTACTGTACTGAAACTAACATTCAGGTTTAATTTAAAAATTTCTTATCTAATACATTATGAGACAGTTCCACTTCCTAATTCAAAGTCTATTTAGTGACCAAGTTATTTAGTGACTCTTAGTTTAGTTTTTGTCATATTTTTGGTATTATATTCCAGATCTGATAAGAAAGAAAAGGTTATCATGTTTCACTGATCATTGAAATAATGTAGGGACATAGGAATTGCCATACTGGTAGTGTGCTAAGTGTCACTTCAAATAACATGTATATTATAAAACAATATTTCATAAAATGTAATAACCCAGTTTTAACTATGGCTGCTGTTATTTTGCAGTGATCTTATCCCAGATGTTCCATACCATGGTGAACCAATGTACATTATAGAAACAAAAGTCATTGTACCCGATTCTACACTGCTTTGCACCTTGTGTAGTCATTTAGGGCTAGATCCTTGGGTGGTATATATTTTGGAAAAAAACAACAACAGTGGAGTGATGGTGATTTGCACAAGTTGAGGATTGTGCTACTACTCTGCCAAGTGAATTGAATGTAGGGGTAAAGCACTACCAAGAGTGGTTATGTTTTGGATTCACTTTGGAGAGCTGGAAATGACTATAGAATGTATAAGGCAGTTTCAGAATCAGGCCCATTTACTCCCAGTTCATATTACAGATGAGCCAAGATTAACACATTTGCCTGATACCTGTCACTTGCTGTGAACTTTGGAGGCCTGATTCTTCATTCACTTACAGTAGTTTTATACCAGTGATACTCCACTGACTTCAGTGGAGTTAATTCTGATTTACACCATTGCAAGAGAGAGGAGAATCAGGTCCTGAAACCTGTATCTGAACCAACCCAAAACAAAAAACACATCTCCTTTTGAAATACAAATAAGCCCAAACACACACACACTAATTGTACTTCCTCAAATACTGAGGGTTCAGACAAATGAGCCTAGAAGCCCAAACCTAATTGACAAAGTTTTGCAAAAAAAACCAAAACCATCCCCTAATTTATACTCAAGTGGCTTTAAGATTATGTAGCAGCTAAAGGTGGGATTTTCAGAAGCACTCAGAGTTGGCCTAACTGTGCTCCCATCGAAGTCAATGGTACTGGTAACGGACTTCAATGGGAACAGAGTTAGGCCAGAGCTGAGCATTTTTGCCAACCTCCAAAAATGCTGCTCTGGGATCCATGTTACTAGCTCTTGTGGAGAACAATTTATCTAGCACATTTTTACTGACTGATCAATTAAACTAAACATTTGATTTTCCTAAAGCTTTAAGATAATGATGAATACGGTATCCGAAGACCTAGCCAATTTTACTACTTTGCCAAGCCATGCAGATACCTTCAAAAACTGCACAGATGAAGAATTCTTACAGATAAAATCCTATCTATCTGTTCTTTACAGCATAATCTTTCTGGTGTGCTTCCCAGCGAACGTTATTGTAATTTTCACGTATATTTTCAAGATGAGGCCCTGGAAAAGCAGCACCATCGTGATGTTAAACTTGGCTGTCACTGACCTGTTGTACTTAGCTACTCTTCCTTTTTTGATACACTACTCTGCTAATGGAGATAATTGGATCTTCGGAGTCTTCATGTGCAAGTTTATTCGCTTCAATTTCTACATCAACTTGTACAGCAGCATCTTTTTCCTCACTTGCTTCAGCATTTTCCGCTACATTGTCGTCATCTATCCAATGAGCTGCTTTTTTGTTTGGAAAAGGAGATGGGCAGTGGTGGCTTGCACTGCAGTTTGGGTGATTTCCCTGGTGGCTGCCAGTCCTCTGAACTTTCTGATCACTTCCAAAGAGAATCAAAACAGATCTATTTGCATGGATCTTACTACTTCTGAAGACCTGGAAACTAGCAGGTGGTATAACTGGCTTCTGACTGTGTTCGCCTTCTTACCCTTGCTAATTGTGACTCTGTGTTACATTGTGATTATTTACACATTGGCTACAGGGCCTCATACTCACACTTTGTACAAGCAGAAGGCTCGCAAACTTGCCATTCTTCTCTTGGTGGTATTTTATTTCTGTTTCCTACCCTTTCATGTCTTGAGGGGGACTCAGATAGAACTACGACTTCATCCAGTTAGCTGCGTCACTGAGAACCAAACCTATGCTTTATTTATTGTATCTATGCCCTTAGCAGCACTAAATACACTTGGTAACTTATTACTCTATGTTGTGTTGGGAGACAACTTCCAGCAGGCCATCCTCTCTCTTTTGAAATTGAAGACAAACAAGAGCACAAAATAGAGAGGGAGCAACAGTGATGCTGTTAGTAAGACTTGGAGTAATAGGCTAAATTCACCATTGATATAAATGAGCATAGCTTCTCTGATGTCAGGGAAGTTACACCCACACCTATGCCAGCAGCAAATTTGGCCCAGTCTATTGAAATTATGAACTCATCATTCTGACAATAAAGTTTTGAACACACTTGCCATGTACCTTCCCTGAAGCACATTTGTACTTGTTACTCTACATTCTTCATGCTCATATTGTAATATGTCCAGTAACATAACTCCTGTGGCAGTTCTGTCAAAAGGAGTTGCTTTTTCATGGAAGATATGAGTCCAATGTCCACAATCACCACTTGAATATTCACGGATCAGTAATAAGAAGCCACACCCTCTCAAATGATAAATTTTCAATCCACCTAAGGTGTTTCTGGATTCATTTTAGTTCAGAGGTAGATATTGGGTTGATACACTATTGGACTAGATCCTCAGCTGGCATAAATTGAGGTTTATTTATTCATATATTTCAGGAAGGCTATGCTGATTTACACAAGCAGAGGAACTAGCCCTATGATCATGGATACTAAGACAAATCTGAAAAGCAATATCAAGATTTGTTATTATGCGAATTTGGTCTGATGCTAGAGGACCTGGTCAAGAGGTGTAACAGTAGTGAAGGGGGTTCCTACCACAATAGAAATAAATTAATAACAACAACAAAAATAATATGGAGATGAGCCCACAAGCACAACAGTAAAGTGGGCTCCCCTAATGTAACTTTGTAACCCACATTTCCTGCCCTACCCTCTTTGTCACTAGCAATAAATTGTCCATCATAACCAATGCTGGCCTCAAGAACCTAGTGGTTCTCTCTTTACCAGCACTCAACCTCTGTGCCTCTGGCCCTTTCCCCACACAATTCCCAGTGTTTCTGCTGTGGAGGAAATACCCCCCCCCCTTTTCTTTGTCCCCTCCAAGTTACTTTCTCCCCTCTTTTCTATCCCCCACAAACCCTGGCCTGGCTCAAAACTGTCAGACCGGAAGCCTGAACCAGACTAGGCTGCACTTTGAGGAGAGGGGGAAGGAAAGAGGAACTAGCAGAAAGAGGACTATTTGTAACAGGCATTGCTCAAGGTTTAAAATGCATCTGCTTATATTAATTTGCTTGCTAAAGGCTATTAAGACTCATCCTGAAACCTATCTGTAATTAATGTTTTTATAACGAAATCGTTGCTTGGCATATAAACTCTGTTACCTTTGGAATGCGCCCCCTTTTAGTAAGCCCCTGTATGCCCATACCCACCGAAAGGTTAGTCCTCCTCCTTACCCCAAGGCCCAGCCAGATGCCCAAATGGCATCAGATGGGGGACCCCTCTTTTGTGGCCCCTATAACAGTAGGAGGCCTTAATGCCCATTGTAACAGCAACCCCCTCTGTAAGCTCTGACCAGGGCCTACCCTGTAACCAACAGGTCAGAAGCCTGAACCAGACTACGCTGCCCTGGAGAGGGGAGGAGGGAAGGCCGGAGGAAAGAGGAACTGGAATATTTGTAACAGCACCTTTGGCCTTGGTCCAGCTTGCCTACGTGCCTGCATAGACTGTTACTTCTGAATACTGTGTTTGCCCCTGCTGTTACAGTTATAAAGCAATAAGGCTGATATGTAACCAATAACCTGTAACAATTTAGCATAGCAGTAGTCCTAGTGGTCACATTGAGGGAAACTATACCCCCTCCTTTATCCCACTATGTACCCCATCCCCAATGCCCTACTAACGCTTATAAATTAGGGAAAATATATTAACACCAAGTAAAATAAGTATATTGCTGTTAGTCTAACTGTAATCTGTACTGAAATGTATTTTTGCAATCTATTTTATGTAACCGGAATTCGTGCTAATGTTCTCGCTTTGGCGTAAACAATATAACCACTATCTGCCCTTTTGTGAACCCCTGTGTGCCCAAACCAGTTGTCACGTTAGGCCCAAGTACCATATTAGGGCCTGACCACCCCAGTCACGGGATGTGCTGTGCCTACATGTCCAGGACATGTTGAAAGTTTCCATCGGAAAACACCGGTCACCCGACCCTTGTTGGCACGTCCCAAGGAGAGTTGTTGACAACTCCGGAAAGTACCCCTTACCCTAAATGCTTGGCAGTGATGCGGTTGCGGTTTAAGACTTTAAATTTTGCTTGTAACCTTATGATCGGGGTAGTTGATCTCGATCGGCTACCCCAATGCATTGGTGTGTGTGAGCTCAATAAACGGGCCTCAGGCTTGAGACTATAATTCAAATTTTCTGCCTAGGAGTGTTTGTTCCTAACAGTTCAAATGACTGCCTAGGGGGTATTCGTTCGCGACACTGCCCACTTACCACCTCTACTAGAGATTGACAAAATAGGTTGCTGCTCCTGCTACTCCCTGGGCTTCTGCCTCTCCACCAGTGTGTCTAGCAGTCCAGCAAGTTCAAGAGTTATCAGGGTGCAGCAAGCAAACAGATGACTGGGAGGCTACTCGAGAGGGTAAGAGTGGGGGTAGGGGAAGAGAATCTGTCACAGGCCTAGGAATGAAGAGTGAGATTTGGGAATGGGAAGAGCTGAGATCTTCCAGGGAAGGGTGGGGGCTGAACTATGAGGAAAAAGTGTTTGGAAGTACCCAATCGAAGAAAGTAATTGTGCTGTTGTGAAACTATCAGCATCCATTTAATTCTTCTTCCACCCCTGCTGTAATTCGTCTTCAGTCAGAGGTGGGGAAAGATTTAGAGACTATAAAAGATTTTGATACCAAGACACTGAGACTAGTTGATACTGTAATTAATTCCAGTGACATAAGAAAATAAGAACATAGGAATGGCCACACTTGGTCAGACCAAAGGTCCATCTTGCCCAGTATCCTGTCTTCTGACAGTGGCCAATGCCAGGTGCCCCAGAGGGAATGAACAGAACAGGTAATCATCAAGTGATCCATCCCCTGTCGCCCATTCCCAACTTTTGGCAAACAGTGGCTAGGGACACTATCCCTGTCCATCCCGGGTAATAGCCACTGATGGACATATCCTCCAGGAACTTATCTAGTTCTTTTTTGAACCCTGTTATAGTCTTGGCCTTCACATCATTCTCTGGCAAGGCGCTCCTCAGGTTGACTGTGCATTGTGTGAAAAAATACAACACAATTCTGGTATTGTAAGATTTAAATCACCAAAGATGGGGGAGAAAAGATTATTCACATCAATATCTCGAAAAGGTTCATTCTACATCAGTAGGGGTAGAATTTCCTTTTTAATTATAATTTTTAAAAGTCTACACAAGTATGTCAGAATTGGTACTCAGTAAAAGGTCCAGATACCTTCCACCAACACCAAACTAATATGTTTAAGGAATCTTCTTAGCATATGCGCAACATGCCTCAGGTGGCATGTGACCAGGATTCATCACAGAATTTGGTCAGTTGGTTGGATCATTAGCTTCCCTGGCCCAGGCCGGGTACTGATGTGGAGCACGACATGAATGCTGATCCATGCCCCCCGTTTAAAGAATAAAAGACAAACTCATGCATGACACTCTGTACCCCAAAGCAACACCCTGGCACCCCCATATTCACCACTATCAATATAATTATATGTTTTGTATGAAGTATGCCTTGTGAGGTATCACTTTAAAAGCCTTGATCTGTTGAACATTAATATCCTGTTGGATTGCATGTGCTATCATTATATGTAAAGTTATGAAGATTTGCTATATGTATGTTACTGAAATATGTTGTGAAGTTGGAAACACCCACAACCAGCCCTTCAGGTATAACAATGAAGAAGCCAGACAGTGTTGATGGCCCATTAAGTGGAATCCATACTACCAATGACTATTACAGGATCTATGTACAATGAAGACTTCTCAGAGGGAGCATGCAAACAAGGGACACTGCTTGACTCACATCATAGCAAAGGATCTTTCCAGAAAGCTGGAAGAATTTATAACGGAGAGGAAGTGACATGATTTATCCTCACTCTCCTCACAACTCAACACCTGGAAATATGTCTGGAGAACAAAGACTGAACTGGGGAGATGGTCCTGGGGTGAAAGGGATTCACAGCCTGTGTATGGAAGATGTGCGACCTGTTTGTATTGTCTATCAGGGTGAGACACTGCTTGATTCAAATCCTGTCTAGTTTATAGAGCTCAGATTACGATTTTACTTTTTATTTCTTAGGTGACCAACTTTGATCTGTACACTTACTACTTATAATCACTTAAAATCTGTCTTTCTGTCGTTAATAAATCTGTTTTATCTTTTACCTAAAACAGCGTGTTTTGCTTGAAGTGCTTGGGGAATCTGCTCATTGTACAAAAGCTGGTGCAAGTCCACTTTCCTTTGTAGAAGTGGTGGACTGGGAAATAAACTTATACTGGTCAGGCTTCTGACCATTGCAAGATAGTGCAGCTCCGGAGTCCTAGGCTGGGGAGCTGTGGGGAATTAGCTGAAGCCTCTCTATTGTTGGTTCATGAGTGGCTGGCGAAAGCATTCATGTAACAGAGCTGGGTGTGTCCCTGCCTGTGGATGTCTGTGTTAAGTGCAGTACCTGGAGAGGTTTGCAGCTTGTCACAACATCACAGTGTGAGAGGGAGCCTAGATTGGTAAGACAGAGGGCTCAGTGGTACTCCAGTTCCAGGCTGCATCTCAGAGAACCTGTCACATGATGCCACTTTCATTTTCATCCTTAGTTATTTAGCACTTAAACTGTTAATATGTACCACACTACAATCATACAATGTATGTTACCAAAATAGTCTTGTAAGTCTGGATCACTGTGATATCCAGTGTCTGGAGACAGCTTCTTTGGGAGAGTGCAGGAGGGTGGGCAGCAAAGCCTGTCACTGGGTTGAGAGTGCAGATTACTCAGGATTTATGTGGGGTTTGAAACTTTTACCCTCTGTAAGTGATTTTTTTTTTTAAAAAGGAAGCACTGGGGTAATGTAGCTTTTCTCTTCTTGTTGCTCATACTCTTTGGCAGCCTGACGTTTGAGACATCATTGGGGTTGCATATGGCCCCACCCCTGCACAACCAACAAAGAGAAAGAAGGAAGTATTTGTGTTTGGGGTATGTGTCATGGCCTCCAGAATCAGGAAGGGAGCCACCTGAATGGGGACACATCTTATTTTGTATAGCGGTCCAGAAAACCTACTCAGCTTTTTATGTTTTGTTCAAAATTTAACCACACAGGACAGGCATGGCACAGCCTCTTTCATTATGTGGAGGGAAACCACCACAGATTTATAAACAATCTCTGTCCTGTAGAAGCGAACCTGAGCCGCAAATAAATACAACTGTGATTATTGAAACACAGTATTTACAAGAGGTTAGTGTCAATAAAAAAATTAAATGCACAAATAAGATGCAAATAACTAGAACATCCCACACAAATCCATTTGCAGTACAGAATGTTAAGAACAGATTTCCACAGTGCAAAGCCACCTCATCAGGCATAAACCCCATGGACTGGTGATAGATTTACATAAACAAAACCCGAGGAACAGTGGCAAACATGACTTCACTTACAAGAGTGTACAGGCAACAGGAGTGGGGACATCCATGGAGGTTCGGTGTTAGTCACCAGGTTTGATGACCCTGTTAAAGCTTTCCAGAGCTGCAGCCAAGGAACCCTTCTATGCCTGCAGCACAATATTGCAGGTCTATCTGCCAAACCAAACAACAACAAAAAAAGGGTTCATTTGATTTGGTTGAATCGAATGTGGCTCATTTGGGGGGATTCCTGATTTCTACTTAAAAACCATCAACCCAGCTGTAATGGACAATCATGCTGTATTCTAACACTCTATTCACATCATCACATGTACCAATTTTCACTGAGGGAACCAATCCTAGTTCCCACTGTTTATGCATAGTGACTTGCATGTGGCTAATAGAAAACCAGGGGAGAGCAATATCTCCCCAATGCATACATTAAGTACAGTCCACTTGACAGCATATCCATTGTGAATTGGGAAGTTTCCCACAGCTGCAGCTTCACCGGTGCCAGGAACAACGGAAGTGGTCGCATAGATCAAATAGCAGCTAGTTGCTGGTTTACACAGAGATCCCACTGTTCCTGTGAAGCTGAACAAGTGCAGAGGTAGAGGATTTACCAAGAAGTGCCAGGGTAAACAAGACCATGGATACCACATAGCAGGCAAACAGCACCACAACGTCTGTAAGATGGGATTTTCTGGTGTTCCAAATAATTCTAGTAAGTGTGCACAGACTGCACAACTATTGCTCCACAGATACCCCGGTACTGCTATAAACTGCACTGTGCCAATCTCTATTTCAAGAGGCGTTGGCCCCAACACTACACTCTGGTGGCTTTAGCCATTTTTCAGTTACCTTAGAGCAGCAAGGCTCAAAAAGAGACATTTGTCTTTGTTAGACTTTTCCTTGCCATGTTTCACTCCTTCATGTGGTGAAAATCCAAAACTCTGCAGAACAGAGATTCCCCAACAGGAAAAAACAAAAACCAAACAAATAAACCTGCCTAACTAATACATCTCACAATCATTTTGCACACGTTACCCTGGGGCTAGATTACACCATTTAGGTACCGTTCTGTGTAGCAAATCCTGTGGTTAAATCCCAGCCAAGATCCCCTTTGCACAGGGGTGGCATGCAGGCTATGAATGACCCTGCTCGTTGCCTGTGGCACACAGTAGGGCAGGAAGACTCCTTATGCCCACCTGCATCTACCCATCTGCACAAAAGCCAAGGACAATCTGGCTGTTAGAAGAAACTCCATTCACACTACTGCATTAACTAGCCATTCCTCTGAAGAACCACTGAATTCCTCCTATGAACCATCTATAGCTCAGTTATGTCCAGAAAAACTATTTGAACAATGTTTAATACCAAACATGTTCATATTGATCATAAGTTGTTCATAGATAATTTATGGACAGAAAAATGGGTAAATAAAAATTGTTTACAATAAATAGTTAAATTGTTTGAGCAGCTCCACATATGTAGTTGCAGCACTCGGGCACCAATCATGAGAAAGCCTTCCTGTTTCCAAATTTCATTTTGTCACAAAATGAAATAGTACCCTCTGCTGAAGGAGTGAATGCAACCATTTGGGAATCTTTTCACTAAAAGTGGATTGTCAAATGACAAATAAAAGCTGTGCCACTGCCTTGCTGTAGAAATACAATATAGGAACTGGGAAGGTTTTCTGGCCTCTTCATTACTAAAGGGGACACCCATAATGCAATATTAACAATACTGGGAAATGTCCTGGCCCTCTCCGGCTGCTGATCCTCTAAGAAGCAACTATTAATAACCAAAAAACAATCATCCAGTAGAAGTACTCAGATATGCTTGTCTTAACTTTGTTAGTATGACGTTATAGTGGAAGGATGGCTTCTGGTCAGTGGATTGACCTGGGATTCAAATGACCTAAATTCCATTCCTTGCTCTGCCAGAGACTTTCTGTGACACCCTGGGCAAGTCACTTAATCCTTCTCTGCATCAGCTCTTCATCATTAAATTGGGATAATAATACTTGCTTTCTCCCACACTTTGCTGGTAAAGTCTTCAGGGCAAGGACTGTCAATCACTGTGGATGGGTACCATACCTAGCACAATGGGATTTGTTCTCAGCTGGGACTTCAGTTCAATATTATTCCACCCTTAAGTAACTACCTGATATCTCTCCTATTCAAGACTTCATTTCTCCTATTCAAGACTTCTCTAAAACCTAGAGAATAAAAAGGATTTCTGTCCAATATTGTAAACCAAGGCGATGGCAGTCAAGTGCTAAAAAAGCTTGGGTAGAAATTAATTAGTCACAACTACTGAAAATTCTTTGAAAGAACAAGTTAATTAAAACCACATAGAAGACACTGCAGAGCTATGGGCTTCCAAATTTGTCATGGCACTCAACTCACCGAAGCATGATCCCTTCTTGTACAACAAGGTGTAAAGATTACAGTGCTGTAGAATAGCAAATACACCGTACATATGGAAATCTCATTGTTGTTTCTTTACAGGGAAGAAGGTAAGGAGGATTTAAGACATTTTATTTAGTTATACTTTGATTTTATAAAATGTGCCTTACCTCACAGAGTTCATATATAAAACAATGAAAGCCATCATTTTTACCTCTTTTCCAATGCACAGTAAGATAGCCTTCCCAAAATAAAACAAGTACTGCTGTGCCTGTCCCATCAAACATTTAACCCAAGATGGAGCCTTGCACCATTCCCTAAATTTCATCAGATTCAATTAACCATTTTCTCTCCTCTTATAACCACTGTCCATGATATAAATCTTTTTCTGTTCTTCCAGTGATTTTATATCCCCTAGGGCTGGATGGACTCCCTGAAGGAGGAAGATGGAGGCAACTGAGGGACAGCAGTGTTAGAACTAGAATGGCTGCATGAAGAACAGTCACTGAAGTCTAACACAAAAGGTAGCCTCTGATTGTCAATAGTGTAGCCCATGGATCGGCAACCTTTGGCACGCGGCTCGCCAGGGTAAGCTCCCTGGTAGGCCGGGCCGGTTTGTTTACCTGCCACGTCCACAGGTTCCCCTTAGCAGGCCACATGCCAAAGGTTGCCGATCCCTGGTGTAGCCTATCTATACAGGGAGATCAAAACTACCTAGAAAGGCCATATTACTTGCTCTGGAAAGGTTTTAAATCGCTGCCCTGTGGGCTGGTTTGCAACTGCCTGCTTTGAACTGGCCAAAGATTATCAGGACAAGTATAGGGACATAAGTCCCTTCCTTCAGTAACCCTGTCCATTGTCTGAAACAGCACCACAAAGAGGGGAGGAGGAAGGATGGAGACTACTCTATACGTAAAGATGAAGCAGACATTCATTATCAACCTGATTTTAACCTATTGTCTTCTCCAGACCATAGCATCCCCAATGAGACACCAATTTTCCTAAAATTGTGCATGTTGTATCTCCTCCCAACGTAGTGTTGTTCTGGGAAGTCTGATAAAAATCAGACATGGAGTTTCGAAGTTACAGTGATTTGAAAATTTACCTGAAACTCACTTTTGAAAGTTTTCACATCTTTCAGCTCATTATATTCAAAATGGCCTTGCTTCAAAAACCCTATATTTGATTTGTTTGCCTTGCTGAGGAAAAGTGACTCTTAAATTTGCTGTTTGGGTATTTTTGCTGTATGGGGGTGGGAAAAGAGGTAGGTTAGACAGGTGGGGAGAAATCAGTGAGGAAAAGACATAATAAAAATGTAAGACTAGCTTGTGATATCCCACATACTAAGGTAAGTAGAGAAGGTATCGACTAAGGACTCATTCATAGATTCTGAGGCCAAAAGAGAAATTGTGAGCATCTAATATGATTTCCTGTGTAACATAAGCCATAGAACTTCCCCAAAAGAATTCCTAGAGCAGATCTTTTAGAAAAATGTCCAGTCTTGATTTAAAAATTGCCAGTGACGGAGACTCCACCATGACCCTTGGTAAATTGTTCCAATGGTTAATTACTCTGTTAAAATGTTTTTATTATTATTTTTATATTATTTCCCATTGGACTTTGTCTAGTTTCAGCTTCCAGCCATTGATCATGTTATATCTTTCTCTGCTAGACTGAAGAGCCTGTCATTAAACCGTTTTCCCCCAAGTAGATACTTATACACTGTAATCAAGTCACCCTTAACCTTCTCTTTATTAAGGTAAATAGATTGCGCTCCCTGTGACTATGTTACTATACGGCATGTTTTCTAATCCTTTAATCATTCTCGTGGATCTTCTCTGAACCCTCTCCAATTTATCAACAACCTTTTTGAATTGTGGGCTCCAGAACTGGACACAACATTCCAGCAACAGTTGCATCAGTGCCAAATAGAGAGGTAAAATAACCTCTCTTCTCCTACTCAAGATTCCCCTGTTTATGCATTCAAGGATTGCATTAGCCCTTTTGGCCAGAGCATCACACTGGGAGCTCATGTTCAGCTGATTACCACCATGACCCCCAAATCTTTTTCAGAGTCACTGCTTCCCCATCCTGTCAGTATGGCCTACATTCTTTGTTCCTAGATGCACACTTTTATTGAAGCTTCCTTCCCAAACGGTCTCTCTGCTCCTTCTGGGCTCTCCCTCAAATTGTCCCTGCTCTGGTATGGAGACTCTTCAGCAGCTGTCCCAGCTAAATCACTCTTCTAGGCCTTCAGCCCCTTCCCTAGGCTACTCGATGGCTCAGAGCCATGGTGACTGGTGCCTCCAGACACCAGCTGAAGGGGAGGACATGTGACCTCCCATGTGTCTCCTCCCCGCCCCAGCCTGGGGCCCCCACATTCTCCCCACCCCACATAACCTGGGGGGGGGGAGGGGAAGAGGGGCATAGTCTGTAGTCCAGGCTGAAAGGGGAGGCCTGCAGCTTCACAGCTACAGCAGCCTGCCTCTTCAGCAGCTGTGACTGCTGTTCCTAGTCCACTAGCTCCCCATCTGCCTTTCCTGATGTCCCTTCTCTGCCACCACCACTCCTCCAAAACCAAACCTTCCTGCTCTTTTAGTTTCCCACACTGAGCCCTTATTCTTAAACCTATGCCTGGAAATAGGGTTTGGTTTCTCTGTTTCATTGCCTGTCTTTGTGATTCCTATTATTTCTTTATATTTTTAAAATAGATCAAACTAAATTGATCTTAAATCTATAAATCCTGAGGTAGGGCACATTTGTCGCAAAGCACACATCTGTATTACCATTAACACCAACCTATGCAATACTGTATTCTTTGACATATGCTAATGGTATCACTCAGAGCTAGTGCAGCACCAGTAAAGTACTATCCCTCACCACTAAGGTATTCTATCTGAAACAATTGATGACACCATATCAAGGGCAGTTGAAAAATATTCACAGATAACATAAGATAGTATTCTTGCCGGCAAGTTAAAGAAGTATGGGCTGGATGAATGGACTATAAGGTGGATAGAAAGCTGGCTAGATCGTCGGGCTCAACGGGTAGTGATCAACGGCTCCATGTCTAGTTGGCAGCCGGTTTCAAGTGGAGTGCCCCAAGGGTCGGTCCTGGGGCCGGTTTTGTTCAATATCTTCATTAATGATCTGGAAGATGGCATGGACTGCACTCTCAGCAAATTTGCAGATGACACTAAACTGGGAGGAGTGGTAGATACGCTGGAGGGTAGGGATAGGATACAGAGGGACCTAGACAAATTAGAGGATTGGGCCAAAAGAAACCTGATGAGGTTCAACAAGGACAAGTGCAGAGTCCTGCACTTAGGACGGAAGAATCCCATGCACTGTTACAGACTAGGGACCGAGTGGCTAGGCAGCAGTTCTGCAGAAAAGGACCTAGGGGTTACGGTGGACGAGAAGCTGGATATGAGTCAACAGTGTGCCCTTGTTGCCAAGAAGGCTAACGGCATTTTGGGCTGTATAAGTAGGGGCATTGCCAGCAGATCGAGGGACGTGATCGTTCCCCTCTATTCGACATTGGTGAGGCCTCACCTGGAGTACTGTGTCCAGTTTTGGGCCCCACACTACAAGAAGGATGTGGAAAAATTGGAAAGAGTCCAGCGGAGGGCAACAAAAATGATTAGGGGGCTGGAGCACATGAGTTATGAGGAGAGGCTGAGGGAACTGGGATTGTTTAGTCTGCAGAAGAGAAGAATGAGGGGGGATTTGATAGCTGCTTTCAACTACCTGAAAGGGGGTTCCAAAGAGGATGGATCTAGACTGTTCACAGTGGTACCAGATGACAGAACAAGGAGTAATGGTCTCAAGTTGCAGTGGGGGAGGTTTAGATTGGATATTAGGAAAAACTTTTTCACTAGGAGGGTGGTGAAGCACTGGAATGGGTTACCTAGGGAGGTGGTGGAATCTCCTTCCTTAGAGGTTTTTAAGGTCAGGCTTGACAAAGCCCTGGCTGTGATGATTTAGTTGGGATTAGGTCCTGCTTTGAGCAGGGGGTTGGACTAGATGACCTCCTGAGGTCTCTTCCAACCCTGATATTTTATGATTCTATGATGAATGCCAAACTAAAAAAGATCCCCACTAATGCAGACATGCCCTTTCATCTCTCAAAAACATGAACACTCATTCCTCTTGCATATTTTTCAATCCATTATCAGATATTTATTTCTCCACTCTATAAAACACTCCATGCAAATAGCACCCTTTGGAATCTGAACACTTTATTTACATTCTCCAGGTGGAGAAATGTTTTGTTAAACCTGTCACACAACAATGAATGTACATATATCTTCTAACCACAAATCATTATTTGAATAAACATCTGTATATGTCCAAAAAATGGAACATCAATTACTCAGATCTGTCAGATGAAGATAAATGAACCCTGCCTATCTTCAGAAACCCGATTCCTATTCTAGCTTATAATTAAAGTTAGCACTTGATTTTAATTCCTGGGCTATTTATTTCTTTGATTTTTAATTAAAAATATCTTTCTAAAGCTTTCACATCCAGGAATTTGAAAAATTATCATTGTGCAAAAAGATGCTAATCTGTACCATAAATTTTTTTTCTAACATAGAACAGGCCTAAGGCTGGTCTAAAATAGCTGGACACAAACAAGGGGGATGATGACCAGAGCTAGGAGGCAAGCCTATGCAGCCAGCAGAGAAGTGTGGAGTTTACAGGGTGTGACCGATATTGCAACCACATTCAATATCCTTGGGGAAATATACCATATTAAGTGTATGTATCACTGTGGGCCAGGAATGGTATGTTCCATCTTCTGGAACTAAAACACGAGGGGGTGGGGGTGATTAAGATGAATCACTCACACTTCGAGAGGTACCACATGTGGTCAAGGTTCACAGATACTGGTTCAAACTGGGTTTCCAGAGACTAGGAAGACAAAGGGCTTTTTGGCATAAAAGGCTGCATTTAAACTGACTCAGGGCCTTCTTTCTGATCCAGCAAATGGACAGAACTTTCTGCCCAAGGGGAGCCCCAACCCTTGTGAAAGGGTTGGAAGGACTTTAACCTCCTAGACTGATGAGTGACATCTGGTAAACTTTTAGTATGTGCATAGGAACTTTTAGTGTTTTTATATGGGTTTTTTTCTGTAGTGCTTTTACCTTAAGAATATAAGTGCTTGCTTAGGGCTTATCTACACTTACAGCCCCACAGCAGTGTAGCTACACTGGTGCAGCTGCACCACTGTAGTGCTTTGTGAAGACTACCTATGGCAACGGGACGGCTTCTCCTGTTGGCATATTTACTCCACGTTCCCGAAAGGCAGTAGCTATTTTGACGGGAGAAGCCCTCTGGTGGGGCGGGGCTGGGCAGCAGGAGGGGCACTTCTCCCTGCCTGCAAAGCCCTTGATAGACTTAGATGGAACTTAGCTGGGGATTGGCATGAGGCTGTGTATCAAGCTGTGGTAGTGAGCAAGCTGGACCCTTTGTGGTGCCCTGGAGAGAAGCAGCGGCAAATGGACAGCTGCTTCTTGGAACAGGGCTGATGTGCCTGATTTGGGATTTCTTTGTTCCTACTGCTTGCTGTTCAGGGAAATAGGACCTTGTTTACCTATTGTTAATAAACAGATTACACTAACAAAATGCCCTGAACCTCTGTCACCAATTTCTCATCCAGATGAAACCACCCTACTGCACCCTAGATTTCTACTACTGTTTGGTCAAAGGGGAAACACAATCAAAACACATTAGAACTGGACTCTCTGCCAAGAAACCAACTGCTCTTAACAAATATAACTGGACAAAAATATATAATCCAAAAAAACAAAATCTGTTTGCAAAATAGAGGTTAAAATATACTGAACAAAATTAACACTGACCCTTATAGGACCCAAATACAGGAAAGCATTCCACATTTAAGCATATGCTTTTAATCCCATTGACATTGAGAGCTGCAAATATGGAGATACATTTTCAGCCAAAAATACTTTTCAGATTGTCTAGCTAATACTGACAGTTATTTAGCAGAGTTATATGATTAAAATGTGTAACACATACCATACATTTCAGATAAATCCTTTTCCACTATAGCCATTTCCTTGCCTTACAATAGCCTTGCTGTTGACCCAGACATATGACATTTTCATATACTATATAGTGAATGAGTTTGGACAGGCCAGGGTAATACTTCTTCTAGGCTCACTGGTTTTGGCTTAGTCTTTTTTTGACATGAGCATTGCTTGCTAAATTCGTCCTTATATGGACTAGCTTAATAATGCTTACAGCTGCTGGGTCAGACAAAGGTGATGTTTTGTAAATGGCATGTACTATGCTGAAGGACATAGATGAGAGGAAAATAATCAGTACATTAAATAGACAAAAGGTACTGATAATAAATCCCTATATTGGGAAAAAACAGGAAAGTCCTTGTATTGAATGAGCTGGTATAGTCAGAGTGTGATGGAAATAAACTAACTGGAAAGACACGATGACATGAAAATAGTGTGGACAGCAAAAATTATGGAAACTGAAGCCTGCGCATGCATATTGTATAGGTTATGTAAAAGATAATGCTTAATGTTGATTGGATGGTCAGATCATGTGGAAAGATATAAATATGCTAGCATGTAAGGAGATAATCAGAGCCTCATAAGAGAAGACTATCGTGACCTGCCTACACTCTAGGAGAAGGTAATTGAGCAATATATTTTTCCCGTATATCAGTCATTTATTGTGCTTTTATGATAATTGTAAAAATGCAAAGCCATGTTTTGGTTCAAATAAAGGTTTGGATTAATAAACCCAAGTGCCTCAGTCCCAAGTGTGTGGTGGTCCTCACACAGCTCAGAAGTTATAAACAGGTCCCTCAAAAAATGATGGAAAGAACATGAATACTGAATGTTTAAGTACCCAAAAAGAAGAAAAGGCTAAATTTAACATTGCATGCTCAGCTCTAATACCTTCCCTTGCTAAGTACCCATTATGATAACAATATTTATCTATATGCTTTTCATGTATTATTTATATAGCACCTGAAATGTGTTTAGGTGCAGTACAGACTCTTCGAAAGATACAGCTCCTTCACCAAAGAGTTGCCAAGTGTGTGTGTCACATGAGATGCCTGACACATCTGTCAGCTCTGACATGCCTACCCCTATCTGAGCTGGAGTCTGACACATCCACCTGCAACATGAAGAGCTGCATTCTCCCATAGCCACTAGAGACCACTATTGCACATATGGCTTGAGCCCGAGGGAGGAGGCAGCAGCAAGTAGGGGTACATAGGGACGAAAGAGGACTCAAGAAGGGGGCTTCTCAGAAGAAGCTCCAATCCCAAGCATTCAAAAATTATGAAAAAAAAAATGGGGTCATTTTTAGGTCTTCTGCTATTTGAGCCTTTAGGCAGTACATTTTCAAGCTTTTCTTCACTATCACAATGGCTAGAAATATAGTTTAATAATATCCTGAAAGCTGAGATTCTCACATAATCACAGAACTCCAGGAGTTGAGGCTTTAAGAAAAACATCAAATATTGCATGAGCTGGCAAAAGTGGAGCTGAGACTGAATGGGGGCAGGCTCTGAAAAGGAAAGATTGGAGGATAGGAGCTGAAAAGAGATGTGGGAGATGGGAAGGAGAAGAAAATAGGGGAGGCTTCCCCAGAACCTAAGCCTTCAGTGACTGTTCACTGCCCTCCTCTCCCCCAGACCTCTCTCTGCTACCCCTTATAAACCTAGAGGAAACCCCTCACCCCCATCCCTCAACAAAGGGTGATACTGGCAAGGCAGTCTGTGTGTGTGTGAGAAATACTTAGCAGTAGAAAAATGCACTCACTCCCTAATGTGAAATAGGCTGATGCCTTCACTAGCACTAAACCCACCTAATTTTTTTAAAGGTGAGGTTAATGGTTATATGCAAAATTATTTTGAAATATGCAATTTAGTTCATTATGTGATTTGCACAAAATGTCACACAGGAGATGCACAAAACTTGGCAGCAATGCAAAGAGCTTAATAGTTCTCAAATACTATAATATACAAGTTTATCCTACAATCTGAGATACGTGTGGAGAGTCTGTATATTACAGATAAATACAGTCCATGCAATTTATTTACAGTTAGCAGAACCCTGTCTCATTCATTGCTCACCTTACATAGTGTACTTTTTAATCAAATAATACTTGGCCATATCATTAAAGATTAGAGACCCACTTCTGAAAGGGATAGCACATCGATGTCTACCCACATGGAGTCTTTTTACAAGATTGGGGCGTATATCATGTTACATCTAAATCAGAGTTTAGCTTGCATGGGCAAACTTAACTTTGACACTGACTGACTGCTGATTGCTTAACCATGCAACCTGAACATTTACTTCAAGGGTCGATTGTTTTAATTAAAATATTTTAAGTTATTTTTTCCCCTTTAAAAAAAGCAGAAAAAAGTTGGAACTCATTAGAGCACCTGTAACTCCCAACTCTGACATTTTATTCTGTCTCTAGGGTTTTTTACCTCACCTACCACCAGGGTATCTTAGCCCCTGGCACAGTCATTGCTTTGTAAACAAGAAGCATCCTCAAGTTGATTTAAACAATCAAGAACCAACCATCTATTACCCAGCTCTAGCCCTGATTATCAGTCTGCTCTGCACTGTCCGCCCATCCTTACTCTTTGCTCTGATTTGGCATTTTTCACTAATGCTCTGAAGATTTACTTAACACAAATATTGAAGAGTTAGAGCAGTGGTCCCCAACGTGGTGCCCGCGGGTGCCATGGCACCCACCAGGGCATTTATGTGCGCCCGCCTAGTGCCCAGGAAGGGAGAGAAGCCGTGGCCCCGCGCCTGACGGGGACAGAGAACTCAGGCTGAGGGCGCGGTGTTCTCTGTTCCCGGCAGGCGCGGGGCCCGCCTAGTGCCCAGCAGGGGAGAGAAGCCGCAGCCCCACGCCTGCCGGGGACAGAGAACTCTGGGGCTGCAGGCTGCGGGCGCCGGTGTTCTCTGTCCCCAGCAGGCGCGGGGCCCGCCTAGTGCCCAGCAGGGGAGAGAAGCCGGGGCCCCGAGCCTGCTGGGGACAGAGTACTCTGGGGCTCTGGGCGCCGGTGTTCTCTGTCCTCGCGGCTTCTCTCTGGATTCATATATTATGTAATATTACATATTTTTTTCATATTATTTAATGTACAAATACAAAATAAACCTTGAAAAATTATTGACGCCTGCCACACTCTTCTGAAAACATGAATGTGCTACTGGCCACAAAAAGGTTGGGGACCACTGAGTTAGAGCATAACAGCATGAACAGATGTACCAATTTTTTCTGGCCAAAAATTCAGTTCTATGGATTATCAAGATAAACTACTTGACCTTGTAGAGTATCATCCACTCAGGAATTGGATTATAGCCTCATAAAATAGCACGGCACTCCTATCACCACCCTAATAAGGCTGCCATCATCCTGGAACTTCTAGGAGGAAATAGTCACTGAGTATCTAGAGCAGGGGTCGGCAACCTTTCAGAAGTGATGTGCCGAGTCTTCATTTATTCACTCTAATTTAAGGTTTCGCGTTCGAGTAATACATTTTAACATCTTTAGAAGGTCTCTTTCTATAAGTCTATAATAGATAACTAAACTATTGTTGTATGAAAAGTAAATAATGTTTTAAAAATGTTTAAGAAGCTTCATTGAAAATTAAATTAAAATGCAGAGCCCCTCGGAACGGTGGCCAGGACCCGGGCAGTGTGAGTGCCACTGAAAATCAGCTCGCGTGCCGCCTTCGGCACACGTGCCATAGGTTGCCTACCCCTGATCTAGAGCTAAGGCAAAGAATAATACACTGAAATATATTTCCTAAAAGATTCTTCGCTAGATTAGGACAGATTTAAAGGCCTGAAAGCTGAGGCTATACACATACCTACGCCATCGTTTTCATTTTAGGAAGAACATCATGAGTACTAGGTAGGGACGGGATCCAGGTACAAGGCCTTTTCTGAATAGCTGACGATTTGTAGTGTACATGCAATATTATCCTGTATCACAGGAGGGCTCATGAAAAGTTTCTCAGCACTTGTAAGCTGGGAGAAGGAACTCTTCTGTTGCAGTCTTCTGATATTGTGCCTAGCTTTATAGTCACTACTGGCTGATTGAAAATATAATCTAGTCTTGTCCTGGCACAGGTTTCTGCAACTTTTGTTGTAAAAAACAAATAAATTGATGAAAATTAATTATTGCCAACCATGTAATCTGGATCCTATTCTGACGCCACCACTGGCTCACTGTGTGACATTGAGCATGTCTGTTTAACCTCATTTTCCTCCTGTATGAAATGGGAATAACTTACTCACCTTAGTAAGGAAATTTGAAGTCACTGGATGAAAGGCATGATATATAAACACAAGTTATTATTACTACCTTTTGGGTAAGGAGGACGGGAAGGTTCACATGAAAATCATAAGAGACTCAGAGCTACTATAATGGAATAACTACAAGGGCACGGGATATGTCTTAAAAGATTTTTGATCACATGCCACCTCCTTTTCTTATGTGACACTCCTTATGCATTTATTTCATGACAGTCACCAGGGAAGGCCTACATGAGAGCCTTAGTCACTGTGAGGAAATGGAGTTATTTAAGTCACAGCATCACAGTTCTCAACTTTAGTTTTATAAGAAAAGTCATACATCAAAGAATGTACGTCATACTCTCAAGACTATATCCTTGGAAACAATGATCTGAAAAGGAGTCATTGTGGATAACCAGCTGAATGTGAGCCTCTGGTACAATGCTTGACTAACAGGGCTAATTCTTGAAAGTATCAACATGGAAATTTTGAATGAGAGTAGGGAAGGGCTACTAGCACCATATATAGCATTGCTGAGACTGTTAGTAGAATATGGTGTTCTCTGATATCTACCTTTCAAGAAGCTACAAGAATGATTCAAGTTCTGGAAAACCCACCGTATAGTGAAAGACTACAGAAGCTCAATTTATTATGCTTAAAGAGAGGGTTAGACGACTTTATCAGGGTCTGTAAGCACCTGCAAGCAGAGATTTCTGATAATAGAGGTCTCTTTAACCTAGCAGACAAAGGCATAACAAGGTCCAATGGCATACCAAAGTCCAAATTGAAGCTAGACTAATTAGATTAGAAATAAGTGAGGGCAATTAAATATTGGAATAATTTACTTGGAGATGTGGTGGATTCTCCAGCATTTGAAGTGTTTAAATCAAGACTGAATCTCTTTCTAAAATACATGTTCAAAACGTCTCTTTCTAAAAGACATGTTCAAAAAAGAACTAGATAAATTCCTGGAGGATAGGTCCATCAATGGCTATTAGCTAGGATGGGCAGGGATGGTGTCCCTAGCCTCTGTTTGCCAGAAGCTGGGAATGAGCAACAGGGAATGGATCACTTGATGATTACCTGTTCTGTTCATTCCCTCTGGGGCACCGGACATTGGCCACTGTCGGAAGACAGGATAATAGACTAGCTGGACCTTTGGTCTGACTTAGTATGGCTGTTCTTATTACCAGAAAGTATGGGCTTCACACAGAAATCACTTGGTGAAACTTTATAGCCAGTGTTATCGATGAGGTCAGACTAGATCAGGGAGTAAGCCCCCCATCTGCAGGTTCGGCCGATCACAGCTCCCACAGGCCACAGTTCGCCGTTCCAGGCCAATGGGGGCTGCGGGAAGCGGCGCGGGCTGAGGGATGTGCTGGCCGCGGCTTCTCGCAGCCCCCATTGGCCTAGAACGGCGAACTGCGGCTAGTGGGAGCCGCGATCGGCAAAACCTGTGGATGCGGCAGGTAAACAAACCGGCCCGGCCCGCCAGGGGGCTTACCCTAGCGTGCCGAAGGTTGCCGATCCCTGGACTAGATGATCACAATGGTCCCTTCTAGCCTTAAAATCTAGAAGAATCAAAACCGACAATAGAAAAAAACCCACATACAGTCACTATCTGGTATGTACCAGACAGTCATTCTTGTTTAGCCAACAAAATAAAAACAGAGAAAGGACAGCTAGATTTTTATACTTCTGCTCTCTCCCCAGGCAAATTAATTCAGCTGCCACTCACTTCCCCCAGTTTCTGAAGGCTTTGATTGTGCAATCAGATCTACATGGGTGGATACCTGGACCTGTGTGGAGCTGCCCAGAAGTGAATAGGGCTCTGCATAGGCATTGGGACTTGCCTGCACAGATCCAGTTGCAGGATTGGGGCCTAAAACATCTTTTCTGATTTGATTTCCCATCCCTGTTTCTAAGCTTTACCCAGTATACAGGGATCATTCCACTTTTTCTAGGTCATCAAGACATCCCCGTAATATAAATATTTCACAAATACTTTTAATTGCTGAAAATGTGGCTTTGTATGTGACCCCTTGTATATAAGGACAGGATCAGTCATGATCTAATATGAATATCTTAAAAAACAACAACAAATGTTATACTCTACCCTTCAGCACAGTATATCAGTACCTCCCGAAGTTAAAAAACATAATCAAGATGACTATTGTCTGTCCAGTTCATTGCAACCCATCACCTCCTGAATCTCCCCCAGAGGGGAAGTTATATGTGTGTATTCTGTGTTTATTTTTTTTAAATGTAAAAATACTATGCCATGTGTTTCTGAGGGAAACCAAGCTTGTCAAAATTAACTGCATCATTACTAAAACATTGTAAATTTCTAACCAACTCTTGGGGATAGTTACTGAGCTATGTCCAGCTGCAGAAGATGAGACAGGGAATGATAAGGAGCTAGTTGAAACCACCTGATCCAAGGAGCTGTTTGACAGCCTTGGATTGCCAGAGTACAGCATGCCCCAGCCACTCTCTCCCTAGCACGCTCCCTAAACTGGGGGCTACAGAGGATTGGCACAGGAGCTGGCTGTGCCAGCTGAGACCCCCGCCCCAATACTTGTGGAAGCCCTGGCTAGGGAGAGCTGACTGTTCTTTGCTCCATTGACACTGTCGGAGTTGAACATAAAGGCCAGATCACAGCTGGAGATCTGAGCCAAGGCTTTCTCCCTTTGCCGTCCTCAGAGCAGCTTATCCCTGTATTTTTTTTGTTCCCCTAATGGGTCCTCTGTGCTCAAGAAAGAAGCCTGAGAATCACCTCAGTTTATGCCCTGCACTGCAGTCACTATCAGTGTTATTAAAGGGTAATTAGATGTCGCTCTCTCCAGATATTCAGTAACACTTCCCTATACTTACTGCTCTTTTCGTCAGAGGCTCTAAATTTTGGACTTAGTCTAGTAGTTTTTAAGAGGGATGTAGCAATCTCTTTAAAAAGATTTCTTCAAGCTACATTTGCTAAGAGTCAAGTTTCCTCTTACTATCTGATTTACGATTTTACAGCGGCATTGGTGGGCAATCATGACATCCAGTGGCCAGTCAGGTGAATCACCATTTATTTCCAGGATCCATTTTTGTGTACAGTGTTGTTGTAGCCATGTCAATCCCAGGATACTGGAGAGAAAAGGTAGGAGAGGTAACATCTTTATTGAACCAACTTCTGTTGCCGAGACAGACAAGGTTTCGAGGTACACAGAGCTCGTCCTAAGGTCTGGGAAACATACTCGGAGCGTCACAGCTAAATACCAGGTGCAGGTTGTTTAGCATAAGTTGAAATATATGTTAAGTATTTATCAGTTCATCAGTAAGGATAAAGAAGACAAATACAATTTCATTGAAGAGGTGAGAAAATACCTCACCAAAGGCATTTCATTCAAACAGCTATCTAATGTGCACAGAGCAGCTATTTTCTTCATGTATGTAACAATACAAGGAAATCACTGCAACTATATATCATTATCATATAATTACCAATGCCACACTGCCTTAATTGTGATGCTGGCACTCCTAGTTAAAAAAAACTTGATTTCTTTCCAGCAAGGTGTTCTTTAGTGAAATATGGGAAGAGAAAAGACCACCTAGTAAGATTTAGAGGAATGTGGGATACTCTTTTTGTGGGATGAGTTGAAGGCAAAACCTAGTGTCTTTTAATGTGTTGGCTACCCTGTTCTGGAATATGAAAAAAATAGATGTCACAAAAGCTGCTAAAAGACCTCAGGAAAAAAATAAATAAATAAAATAAAAAAAATCACAGCATGAACAACTGTTTTGTTTTGGTGCTTGGTTGCCTGCTCCTACCTTAAAAGGAGGAGTTTGGCCTACTGACAAGACTTCTACATACAGACTCGGGAGACCCATGTTCAGGGTGGGCCCTAGATCAGAAGTGCCCCATGCTAGGAGCGTCTTTGGCACCCCCCCCTCCATTTGTTAAACTTTTGAATACCTTATTTTTTATTGCATTTGTAGCCCATTTCACGACTGATGCACAATTTGCATGCATGATATTTATCCATGTCATAGAAGATGATAAATTTGCACACTAGGATCTGTAAATCTCTATGTATTGATGTTTTCTCTAAGCTTATAGAAACTTTTAAATTTTGAGAATAACCGAAATGTACTAACATCAAGAAATTGAACTGTGCACCAACATTGGGTGAATCAGTATTAAATAGTGTTACAGTAGCTGACACCCTTAGAATGTTAACCCTAGTTCTTTAGTTCAAAAGGTCACTTTTCTCGCCTTTGGCCTTGCAAACTGAAGCACAGCATCAGAGAGATCCAAATGCCAATGGCATTTTCCAGGGATAAAATAGCAAGTGATGTCAGTCTCTCGTTGGCCATCATCTATCAAAGATATGTTTTAATGAGCCTGAACTTTGAAAAGTTGCGCTCACCATTCGCAACTGTGACTGACAGTATGAACACAATCCTCAAAGCTATCCACACATTAGGAAAAGCATCCTTCAGCTCTGCATCATGAATGAATTGGAGAACTTGGAGTGGAGAGTGCTTCCAGGGTGGCAAGATGTGACAGATGTTGTCCAATTCGACAAAGAGATCTTTACCATTACGTCCAAACATTCCCCATGTGTGTCAGGTTATGGTGATGGTCCGTACAATTATTCAAGTGTGTTTTCCTGTCCTCCAGCAGCTTACTAAGGTCAGACAAAAAAACCCAGGTCTTTTCATGGTGCTTCATTTGTCCGAATCTTTCTTCGATGGACACTCAAGCAGTGTCAACGAGAGAGCAAAAACTCTCCCTCTTGAATTTTAATTCCGAGCTTCCCATCACCTCATCTCTGCCCTTGTAACCAAACTGTCTCTTCTTCCAATGAATACAAAGTTTCCTTGAAGACAGGCTCAGCTCCTAAGTTTTCCGCCATTTCTTTGGCAGTAGTGATGGCATTTTCAAAGCCGTTATCTCTGTAGGCCACAATGAAAATCAAGTCAGCTTCTCAAAGCAGTAGCGGTTGCGATATCCATTGACTGAGTTTGTAATGCCTTGTTTACAATGTTTACTTGGAACAGGATATCATTCCAAACCACAATGGAGATCAGAAATTTGAAGTCAGTGATCTGATTTTCCAAGCTTTGTGCCTCGTGTAGGATTCCGGCCTTGACTTGACTGCACCGGTTCCATCAGAGTGTCATAAACTTCAATCACTTGTCTGACGAAGCGGGTATTCACCCATGAAAGCTTATGCTCCAATACATCTGTTAGTCTTAAAGGTGCCACAGGACTCTCTGTTGCTTTTTACAGATCCAGACTAACACGGCTACCCCTCTGATTTTCAATCACTTGGTACTTCACTGGCCTTATACAGTCAATGTGGCTCTCCCAGTGAGTGTCACTTAGTGGCTTCATGATCAGATTTCTAACATTACCTATGAGGATCTCCCACCTGATAGTTGATGCCGAAAACAGGATGTATATCCTTTGCAGTACTCCAAAGAGACATACTGAATCTAAAGTAGATGATGCTGCATCTGACACAAGCAGCTTGTGGGAATGGCATCCACAAGGCACAGAGCAAGCTCTTGGATTCAATGCAAGGATCCTTGCCTGGATGCCATGGTTTCTTCCCTTCATGCTCTTGCTGTTGTCGTAGCCTTGGCCACGACAGTACTGAAGCTTTATTTTATTCTGATTCAAGACATTCATAAACAGTTCTGCTAGGCCTTTTCCAGTAGAGTTGTCCACAGACCAGAAACAGATCAAGTGTTCCTTTACTTGGCTACAGACATCCTCGTTGTCAACAAATCTTACTGTAAATAATATCTTTTCACTGTGACTAGTGTTGGGAGTGCAGTCCATTACTACGGCTTAGTACTTCACTTTGCTGAACCGCATCAATATGTTATCAAGCATCTTCCTTGCATAAGGTCAATCAATTCATTTTGAATTGTTTTGCTGCAGTAATGGTCCATAGCTTTTTTACAAACTACTCGACACAGGTGCTCATGACAGCATCGTATTTCCAACGGAGCTCTACCAAACCGAGGAAATTACCGTTATAGCCAATGACAACTTCTCCGACAAGCCCTGGAATGCGAAATTTTCTTTGCAAGAAAGAGGATAACTGAGATCAGACACTCGAGCATGTTCCTCCAGTGCTGGATTGCTACATTAATAATGTGCTGTTTTCTGTGTCTATGCATTTATTCAGCTTGAGCTTGGACTCGACCTCTATCCATTTGGAATAGGCCATAAAATGGCCAGGTAACCTTTCATGTTGCTTCAGAGCATCAGCTAAATTTTGCCAGTAATTGTACCCAGAAAGCACAAGCAACGATTTGGCATTCTTGTCAAATATTTTCCAACAAAAACAGAACAACATGTCGGTTGATTTGGAGGAAACTAGCCAATGCCGATTCAGTTTCTCACCATTCTTGAGCGCTCTTTCGCAGTGTGACTTTGAGAAGTGTCACTTCTGCTCATTTACTGGAAGCAGAATATCCTCAGTTTTGCCCAGCCCATTCAAAATTGTACGATCAATATTGGTTTAGGATCACTGGCCATAAAGCAGGATCTGATGTATCGATTTGTGGTGTGCAATTTTTTTCACTGCTGTTTCTGTCATCATGCGAGGCTGATTCTTCTTTATTGTTTCTCTCCTTTTCATGTGAGCCACATTCTTCATCATCACTTTCCTTTATGCCTCCAGGAAAACTGGATGATTCTCCATCACTTTCCTCAGATTTCCATTCCTTATCTGCAGATAAATCTGCTAATTCCTTAGTAATAGGACATCCATCATTTACACTTCACTCCTTAATTTCTTCTGCATGGGAGGATCGCTACTGCCTAAAGCCTGGTCTATAATGTTCTGTTTCAGATATTTTCCCAGCAAGTTTATCCCTTCTGCAAACTAGATTTCAAAAAAGCTTTATGCTTCCTATACTGAGCTCCTGAAAGCTTCTGTGGCAGCATCTTTTATTTTCTACGGGGGAAAACAGACAGTATTAGGGAGAGCAAAAGTTGATGTTCTGCGGTCTTAGGCCTGGTCTACACTGGGGGGGAGGGGGGAGAAATTGATCTAAGTTATGCAACTTCAGCTACGTGAATAACGTAGCTGAAGTCGACATACTTAGATCGACTTACCATGGTGTCTTCACCACGGTGAGTCGACTGCTGCCGCTCCCCTATCGACTCTGCCTGCGCCTCTCGCTCAGCTGGAGTACAGGGGTCAACGGGAGAGCGCTCGGGGATCGATTTATCACATCTAGACTAGAAGCAATAAATCGACCCCCGGTGGATCGATCGCTGCCCGCCGATCCAGCGGGTAGTGTAGACATACCCTTAGAAAGTCATCAAACATTATGTGTTAAGTATGGCAAAAGTAGTAACAGTATTTCTTTCATATTGTTGTGTAGATACTGGTTCAATAGAAATCTCTGGTGTCATTAAATATGTCCTTTATTAGTCACTACTTACATTCTTCAAGTCTTAAAACACAAGTATGTTTTCACAATTATACAATAAACCAAGATTCACAATATCGGAGCTGGGCTCTCACTTTATTTCACTTCATTCTTATATCTCACTAACCGACTGGTGATGCCCGCCCCTTATATATGTTGTAAAGGCTGATAACATTCTAGGAGGTTCGAGGAAGATATAGTTCTCAGCAAGTCTGGAAGGTTCCATGAGATTCTACAAAGGCTCAGAACATTCTAGGAGGTTAGTGAAAAATGAATCAACATATGGAATACCTGAAACATTTTACTTCAAAACATTCTATTTTTCCTTTTGTCACTAACAAAAACAGAATCCCGAGCCCGGTGCCCCCCAAGCCCGGCACCCCAAGCAGTTGCCTGGGTCGCCTGCCCTTACATCTGGCCCTGCCCATGTTCAATCCCCTTGCTTTGCCACAGACTTCCCATTTGCTTTTTGGCAATTTACTTAATCCTTCATGCCTCAGTTGTCATCTGTTAAATGGAGATTACACAGAGGTGTTGCAAATATAAATACAAAAATGCGTCACTTCACCCACAACTGAAACAGGTATTTTTGGAGTGAAACACAAAAGTGTTTAACATTGCATGGCAACAGTACGGTGCTCAGATACGACAGTGAGGGGAGCATATAAATGCATTACACTGATACTGCCTAAATTAATCTTATTTTAGTGTGTTAACTTCCTCTATAATGATGTCTTGATGAAGTTTGTCAAAGTTTCTTTGACATGTCTGGTTAATCAAAAATAGGAACTGGTTTTTAAATCCTTTATAGCAAACTTCAAATCACTTCACCTAATCTTGCTCTGCTTTTCACGCATCAGTTCATACGATTTGTCTCTTTCCAGATTCCAGCCCATCTTCCCACAGGGCAGAAGGGTTTGGATTTTTTTTAAACTAGCTTTTGCTAAAAACAGGTATCTGAGACTTATATGCACAGTTCTATAATCCTTTACTGCCCACACATTTGTCTTTTTTAAAACCAAGCTGTTAATAAGAATGCAGATTACTGCAGCTAGGATTTACAGTATCTGAATGCAAATGTAAAAAACTAGAATTGGCTTGATCAAACCACAACGCTCCTGAAGAACTTTTCTACATTATGGAATTCTCTCACATCCTTTCCCTTTTACAAGTTATAACAATAGTTCTAACTTCAATTGACTGGCCTTGGATCCAAGGGTTTCTCATGTTCTAACAAGCAGCAACATTTTATATTTTTATGTTTTTATATTTACAATATGGTGTATTTTATCCTGAAAGGCTCCAAATTGCTTTACAAACCAAAACTGTAAAATATACTAAAGAATCAGTTTGCCTGCCCTAAACACTTGGGGGTTTTCTCCAGAAATGTCAATAATGTTTCAGTTGCAGGCTTTGAGGAATACTGTATCCAACTGAAACAAGCACAATATAGATGGGCATAATACCGTGTTGCCAACTCTTGCCATTTCTCTGCAAATCACACATGTTTGAGTGGGGCTGCAGCCACTCCCTAGTGTAGAGAAGCTTTAATCCTCTCACCAATGTCAGCCCTGCAAGGGGGGAGCTATGATTGGGTGCCTTCTCCACTTGCCCCACCTCTTGGGGAAGAGCAGCCAATCAGAGCTGCTGAAAGAAACAGGCAGAGCTTTCTCCCTCTCCCCCTAGGAGTTGACACTATTCTGACAGAGGGGAGGAGGGAACAGAAAGAGCCCAGCCGCTCAGGGTGGCCCAGCTTCCCCCTCCCTCCTCTGAGCAGCAGGAGTCGTCCTCTGCTCCCTCCCCTCTCCATTCCTGCACCGCCCAGCCTGGGAAGGGAGAGAGGGGACCCCACTGGAGCCCTTCTCAGGCCTGGGGAAAGGCAGTGAAGAGCTACAGGAGGAGCAGAGGTGGGACTGGGGGACAGAACAGATGGGAACAGAATTGATGGGGGCTGAGAGGACAGAACAGATGGGGTGTACAACTGATGTGAGTGCAGAATTGATGTCTGGGGAGGGAACAGGCAGGTGTGTGTGGGGGTGAGAGCTTCTGCAGTAGGTTGTCAAAATCACCTTATTCAATAAATTTGTGAGAGTTGGCAACACTAATTGCCACACACACACATACAGACGCTGGGGAGTGGGGGGGAAGGGGTGTCAAAGGGCAGACCAATAACAAAATATATTTTAAATCTCATGATCTTTTGGGGTCTGACTTATGATGTTTGAACCTCTGGGGTTGGCAATACTGAGAATTGCCTTTCCTCTTCCATGTGTGCTCTTCCCCACAATCTTTTCCCCGTTCCTATTCAGCCTTGCTGCTGCCACCACCAGAGGGTCTTGTGGTGGTTTCAGTCTGTTTTCCCCTAGTGGTGTGTCATAACTTCCTTGCGGCACTACCCCCGCTTACCTTGGTATCAGGCATTGATGATGTAGAGAAGGGATATGCAAATTGTGGCCCTCAAGGGCAACCGGATTAAGAAGAAAACATGCATTTGATTCTGAATTGAAAGTTTTCTCCCTCCCTATGGTAGGTAAACTGAAGTGTTTTTATCAGTCTTGTTAGTATGGTGAGGCTGTAGGGGGACCACCACTCCAGCTGCCTCCTCCTGCTTCCCTTATGGCTCCAGAAGTAGGTTGGATGTTAGCTCGGTATGATCTGAGCAACTTCTGTCCTTTCTCTGCTCAGCAGCTCATCTGCTTCCCCACTGAAATGTGAGAGCCTCAGTGAGAGAGAACAGGAACTCAACTGGCTCTGTCTGAGTCTAGGGCAGGGCTTGGCAAAGAATGGCTCTGCTCCCCACACTGCCAGCAAGGACAGTTTAGGGGCAATATAGCTGAGGAGGAAGAAGGAGAAGCAAAGGTGGTAGCCAAGCAAAAGCATACCCCAGCTGGGGATAGCTGGAGCAAAGCAAGCACCAGCAACTCTCCTAATATAACGCTCCCCACTCCCAAAGTGCATCCTGTGCCAGGGACTGTGTGGAGGAAGACATAGCTCTGAGCCTCCTGTGCTGCCAAGAACCTCACTCCACCCCATGGTGCCTGAGCAGCGCAAAGGGAGCGGAAAAGGACAGTGAATCTTCTTCAGAGTACTGGTTGTGAAATCATGTGTTTGGCGAAGAGGCTGGTCATCCTGATCTAGAGCGAGTTCTGTGAAGCACTAGCCAGTGATGGAGAGAAATTGGAGGCAAATTACCTCTGGTAGCATCTAGGGAATCTGGGAGCACCATAAACTTGGAGAATCCATTGTAAGAAGGATTTTCCAGACATGCTGAGAGGCAAGAAAATGTCTGCACACACGTGTGTACACAGACACACACTTGTACGTATATATACTGTGACAAAGCTCTGTCCTTGTCTCAGTGGGTCCCGCACTTCCTGGCAGATTTCGCTAGCCTCAGAGGCTCACTGTGACCCTGCACGTAGCCCTTCTCTCTCTAGAGCAAGGGTCACAGCCTACTGAGCCATTTTCATCATAAGCCAGCAAGGGAGGTGAGGAGAAGCAACCCTCCCTCGCACAGTCTCTGTTGTCTCCCAGTCTCAGTGATTAATCAGAGAGGGGAGCCCGGGCCCACCCTCTACTCCGGGCTCCAGCCCAGGGACCCTAATAGTAGCAGCTATGGTAGCTGACTTTTTGGAAATAGGACGTGTACAATTTCCTGGGCCACTTCCCCACAGCAGCCCCCACTCAATATCTGTTTCACCGTTACCTCAGGGCCTCCTTCCTTGTGCCTGATATGAATTTGTACTGCTCAGTTCCTCCAACAACACAGTTTCCTCCTGCAGCTCCTGACACACTCACCCAACTGACTAACTGGGAGGCTTTTAACTAGTTTCAGCCAGCCCCTAATTGGCTCCAGGTGTCCCATCAACCTAGCTATCTTCCCTGCCTTCTGGAAAGATCTTAATTGGCTCCAGGTGTCTTAATTGACCTGGAGCTGCTGCCTTTTACTTATCCTGGTAACAGGGATCTGTTTAGCCTGGGGCTAATATATCTGTATCCCACTACTTTTCTATAGCCATCTGGCCTTGCCCCGTCCCAATACACACACACACACACACACACCCTATATGGAACCACAGAGATGTGCCTAGCAATAAAAACAGCATCAAATTAACACAACATCTAAAACGTATAGTTAAAGGGGGGGGGGGGAGGGAAGACAAGGGAGGTACAGAAATAATGTAACTGAAAGCACTCCTGCATTCATACCCTACACACTATTGTAATAATCTTTGTACAAAACATGCCTTGTGAGGCATCATTTGAAAACCCAATAGCTTTCTGATCAATAATATCATGGTGAAATGTGTGTAGCAACTTTATATATAAAGTTATGAATTTCCTGTGTATGATGTTGTTAGCGCGTGTTCAAAACCACACAGCCCTGGCTAGGCACAGGTTATTAAACAAGCAGCAAAGAATCCTGTGGCACCTTATAGACTAACAGATGTTTTGCAGCATGAGCTTTCGTGGGTGAATACCCACTTCTTCGGATGCAAGTAGTGGAAATCTCCAGGGGCAGGTATATATATGCAAGCAAGAAGCAAGCTAGAGATAATGAGGTTAGTTCAATCAGGGAGGATGAGGCCCTGTTCTAGCAGTAGAGATGTGAAAACCAAGGGAGGAGAAACTGGTTCTGTAGTTGGCAAGCCATTCACAGTCTTTGTTTAATCCTGAGCTGATGGTGTCAAATTTGCAGATGAACTGAAGCTCAGCAGTTTCTCTTTGAAGTCTGGTCCTGAAGTTTTTTTGCTGTAGGATGGCCACCTTAAGATCTGCTATTGTGTGGCCAGGGAGGTTGAAGTGTTCTCCTACAGGTTTTTGTATATTGCCATTCCTAATATCTGATTTGTGTCCATTTATCCTTTTCCTTAGAGACTGTCCAGTTTGGCCGATGTACATAGCAGAGGGGCATTGCTGGCATATGATGGCGTATATTACATTGGTGGATGTGCAGGTGAATGAACCAGTGATGGTGTGGCTGATCTGGTTAGGTCCTGTGATGGTGTCGCTGGTGTAGATATGTGGGCAGAGTTGGCATCGAGGTTTGTTGCATGGATTGGTTCCTGAGCTAGAGTTACTATGGTGCGGTGTGCAGTTACTGGTGAGAATGTGCTTCAGGTTGGCAGGTTGTCTGTGGGCGAGGACTGGCCTGCCACCCAAGGTTTGTGAAAGTGTGGGATCATTGTCCAGGATGGGTTGTAGATCCCTGATGATGCGTTGGAAGGGTTTTAGCTGGGGACTGTATGTGATGGCCAGTGGAGTCCTGTTGGTTATTAAACAAGACTATCCTAAACAGAGGAATGAGTATTTACCTCACTTTACATTATATAGATATAGATATATATAAATAAAACCAGAGTCCTCAAGACAGCAGGGGGATGAAATATCAGGCAATAAAGAAAATCTGCATTTCAGCTAACACAGATGGGAAGAAAGTTCACAGATTCTCCTTCACCAGACTCCATGTCACCTCCTTTATTGTTTGAATAAACTTTGATTTGAGGGGTAGGCTTCAGAAAAATCCACTTCAAGGGTTCACTGGACTATAAAAGAAAGGGACAGAGAACCCCAAGTTCTCTCTCTTTCACCTAAGATGACAAAGGCAGCAGCACCTTAAGGCCTCTGGGAGAGATCCTGACCAAGGAAAGTGTCAGTCATGATCTTGCTGGAAGACTGTGGGTGAGAAAGGCCATCTTGAACAAGACTTGAACCCAAACTTCCTAGATTAAGTTTTTATAGACTTTTAGATTCATGTTTTCACTTTTATTTGCTTGTAACCATTTCTAACTGTATCTCTTATACTGGAATTCACTTGAAATCCTATCTTCTTTTGTTAATAAATTTATTTTATTTTTTAATCTAAACCCATCTAATGCTGTGCTTTAATATATGGAGATATACCTCTCTCATAGAGCTGGAAGGGACCCTGAAGGGTCATTGAGTCCAGCCCCCTGCCTTCACTAGCAGGACCAATTTTGCCCCAGATCCCTAAGTGGCCCCCCTCAAGGATTGAACTCATAACCCTGGGTTTAGCAGGCCAATGCTCAAACCACTGAGCTATCCCTCCCCCCAATTCAGTGCTTAAACTGAACTTTTTGGTAACTCCAGTTAAAAGTAGCAAACTGTTGAATATTGACTCTGAGCAAGAAACCTTAATATATGAACTGTCCAGGAGAGGGCTGGACAGTGCAGAACACATGTTTCTGTGAAAATTTGGGAGTGGGCATGTGTTGAGGGTCACCCTACAAATAGCAACCAAGGCTGGTGGAAGCCAGAGTGTGACTGGTGTGTTGCCGACAGGCTGCTGGGGTCAGAGCTGCTGGATCAGGGCTGCAGCTATATCCAGAGATTCAGGATGTGACCTGCATGCTGGTAGGCTGTTTCTGAGCAGCCCAGGTTGGGAGCTACAACAGCAAAGCATTGTGAGGTACCCAGCGCAGGGCAGGCAATGACAACTCCTCACTGGTCTGGATTGCGCTCCAGAATGTGACAATGACTATGCTAGCTCATGATCTTATATTTGTCACCATTGCCCCCCAATTCCCTCTCTCTCTGTTTTGTTACGCCTCTTATCATTTTTCTACTTAATCCCTTGAGAGCACAAGCCATGTCCATTTTATTTCTATGCGTAGTGCCTAGCACACTTTTGAGTACTCAGTGAATAAGTATCAACAATCCATCCATCCAGCCGGAGTTCAGTGCTAAGGCAGAGGGGAAAAAATGTCTCCGATTGAGCCACTAGCACTTGCTTATTCTTTGGAGCGTGTCAATTTAAGGCCTGATCCAATTAGACCCTTCTTAATCATTGAGATCCGATAGAATCAGAAATGCAAAGCAATATGACCACAACATATGATAACACACTTGAATTACAGGGAGAGTTTATAGACTGCAGTGAAACTGGAAGCTATTCTCTTCTAACTGTGCCACAGTCAATTATCTACAATAAGCATGCTCTTTATAAGAACATAAGAATAGCCTTACTGGATCAGACCAATGGTCCATCTAGTCCAGAATCCTGTCTTCTGACAGTGGCTGGTGCCAGATGCTTCAGAGGAAATGAACAGAATGGGGCAATTTATCAAGTGATCCATTACTTGTCATCCAGTCCCAGCTTCTGGCAGTCAGAGGTTTAGGGACACCCAGAGCATGAGGTTGCGTCCCTGACCATTTTGTCTAATAGCCATTGATGGACCTGTCCTCAGTGAATTTATCTAATTCTTTGATCCCAGTTATGCTTTTGATGTTCACAACATCCTCTGGCAAAGAGTTCCACAGGTTGACTGTGCGTTGTCTGAAGAAATACTTCCTTTTGTTAGTTTTAAACCTGCTGCCTATTAATTTCATTGGGTGACCCCTGTGTGCCACTGCACCCCATATTCTTCACAGTAATATTATAATATGATTATGACATAATTATGATGTATTTTGTGCAAGATAAGTCATGTGAGGTGTCATTGGAAAAGTTATGATTTGCTGAATATGATTATCCTACTTGTATGCATGTATCCTTTTGGTATCTGAAGTTATGAATATTGACTATATATCTGTATTTCAAATGTAGTTACACCTGGGTAACGCCTATTAGACAAGATGCTTTCAGGCTAGATAGCTGATTGGGAGGGGCCTATTCAGGGCAATGGGCCATTAGGAAAAAACAGTAGGCCTTCAGAGACACTTATTTCCCACCTGGTGATGAGCCTTCCTGAGAACGTTCCAAACAGCCTGTGAGTAATGGCTGCTATGACTCTACAAGGACATGTTTATTTGCTAGGTAATCTGCTTTGATCCATTTGCTATCCCTTGTAATCACTTATCTTTTGTAGTTAATAAACTTGGTTTTGCTTTATCTAAACCAGTGAGTTGGAGTGAAATGTGTGGGAATCATAACTCCGGGGCAAAGGCTGTTGCATGTTCCTCTCCACTTTTAGGGAGGGGGCAAACTTTATGAGCTTACGCTGTACAGTTCCCCATGCAGTGCAAGACGGTATAATTTGGGGTTTATACTCCAAAGGGGGTGCGTGCCTGGAGCTGGGAGTTGCCTTGGCTGTAGCTTTCCTATGCAGGGGCTGGTCAGAGACTTGCATGTAACTGCAGCTGGATGTGTCCCTACCTGTGTGAAGGCTGGTGAAAGTGCAGGCTGATGGGCTTTGCAGCTTGTCACAGCTGTACAGTGTGAGAGGGAGCCCACTGACTTAATGAGATGGGCACCTAACTCTTTTGTACCTTTGGGGGGAAAAAAATCACCTCTCACATCTTTGCCAGTGGATTTTAACAATTACTATGTTTCTGTATTGTCCAATCCTACAGAAGCATGGCTACGTTAACTTAATTGGTATTTAGTTAAAACTGCTTTTAGAGTGTTCTTTGGGTTTAGTCATAGATTCAGCTCAACATAAAGGATGAAAATTAACACTATTTTAATGCAGTAGCTTAACCTAAACAGTTTGCCATAGTAAAGCACAATACTGTAATGCAGCACACAAAAAAGGTTTAGCTATTAGTAACACTAACATTACTTATGAATATTTAATACAAGATTACCACTGAATAAAACTGTCATTAAATATTTAAATTAGATTCACATATGTATATTATGCAGATTACTCATCTCCCAAACAAATCCCCAAACCTCTATAGCTGAATTTATCACTCAGTAGAAATCCCTATAAATCAAAAGCTTGGCGTAATTTGTCTTGCAATAAGTATATAAATCCCAAACCACCCCTCCTCCAAATGCCAACACTGTGTTTATATGGCATTTGGCACATATGGTCTTGTTCACATTAGGAAAGCCAAGAAAAAGATTATAATAGCAAATGAATGTGTTTCATAAAGAAAATATTAGTCACCTTTCTGAGAAATAATGAGGTTTGTATTATTCTATAATATTTCACAGGAAAGAAAAGCACAAAAGCATGAAACATGACAGTTCATTCATTATTTAAGGATCCATTTCAGTCAGAGGATAACAATGCTTGTAAAAGCACAGAAGATAAAACACGATATTTTCCAAATCAGTGCTAGAAGCACTGATCACAATGTTTAGAAAGTCTGTAATAATGAAAATCACACTATCAATGACGGTCTGCCATGAACTCAAGTGTCTTATGGGGTGGGAAATACAAATACTGGTGTGACGGTACCTCCCATAAGGCTTTGTGGGAATATGACATAACTGGAATATGTTTTGTGCTGCCTGTGCCAGGTACATATCTATGTAAAGGTTATGATCTACTAGTTATGTTCACCCTAGTTGTATGCAGGCACCATTTGTGTGTTCAAAGTTATGAACATGGGCTGTGTAATTGCTTGATTCCTAAGGGGCCTCAGTTAGAACATTTGGTGACTTCTGGGGAAAGGAATGTGCAAATTAGGTGTTCAGTCAGGGGGCACTTAACAGACAAAAGAGCTTGGAAGATTCCAATCCACATCAGAAGTCTACCTGAGGACGTTCAAGGCAGCATGTGGGTAATGGCTGCTACCTGCAGTCCTGAGTCATGCATGGGCATGTGACCTGCCCATGTGATTTTCGAATCTCCATTCTGTGACAGGATTCTACAGAGGGAGAGGAGGGGGTCTCCACCCACAAGAGACAGTCTATTTAAACCTGTGGGAGACCCCTCCATTTTGTCTTCAGCTGGCTAAAGAAGGAGCCTCTCCACCCCCACAGGACACTTGAAGGAAACTGAAAACTACAGGGGGTGTGAGTGATTGCTGGACCCAGGCTAAAAGAAGATTAGCCTGTAAAAGAGAACATTTTGGAACTGGTGAGGATCTTATCTGTATTTAGTGCAATTAGACATAGATTTGCGTATTTTATTTTATTTTGCTTGGTAACTTCTTTTGTTCTGTCTGTTACTACTTGAAATCACTTAAATCCTACTATCTGTATTTAATAAAATCACTTTCTACTTATTAATTAACTCAGAGTATGTATTAATACCTGGGGGAGCAAACAGCTGTGCATATCTCTCTATCAGTGTTATAGAGGGCGAACAATTTATGAGTTTACTCTGTATAAAGCTTATACAGGGTAAAACGGATTTATCTGGGTTTAGACCCCATTGGGAATTGGGCATCTGAGTGTTAAAGGCAAGCAGACTTCTGTGAGCTGTTCTCAGGTAACCCTGCAGCTTTGGGATAGGTGGTTCAGACTCTGGTCTGTGTCTGGAGCAGATAGGTGTGTCTGGCTATCAGCAAGGCCATAGTGCTGGAACTACCTGTAGCTGGCAGGGGAGAATAGAAACAGAGGTAGCCTTTGCACATCAGCTGGCAGCTCCCAAGGGGGTTTCTGTGAACCAACCCGTCACAGTGGCGTAGTCGAACAGGATCTGTGCACAGCTGATTGCTTTGAGATACTGGTAGTGATTTTAAGTGAGTTTTAAGTGTGGTGGCTGGAGAACAGACAAAGTGGTTACTGGTTTGTTATTTTCTGTTTGCTTATTTCGGGAAAGGGAAGTAGGGACAGAAAAGGAAGCAAAATAAGTAAGAAGGAAGATCAGAAGACTGTGAGAGTCTCTGTTAACTAAGAATCCCCTGAGCTGAGTCTATCCCAGTTTCAGTGAACTGCAGAGGGGTGTGGCCCAGCAGAAGAAAGCAGGAAAATGCCTACTAGTGAGACAGCCACCAAGCTCGAATTGGCTAGGTTGGAAGCAACAGAGAGAGAGAATGAACATAAGAGACGGGTAGAGCTAAGACAATTAGAAATTGATGCTGTGGAGGCAGAAAAAGTGAGGGAAGAGGCTGCCCACAAGAGAGCTATGGAGATGGAGGCAGCAAGGGAAGAGGCTGCCCACAAGAGAGCTATGGAGATGGAAGAAGCTGCCCACAAGAGGGTTATGGAGGCCCAGAAACATGAACTGGCTGTTCTGGAGTTGAAGAGACAAAATCCTTCACCTGCTGGCTCCACTTCCCCAAAAATCCACAAATGGGAGCGACTGTGCCCACAGTATGATGAGTCCAGCGATATTGCCGAGTATTTCATCACCTTTGAGAGACTGTGCACCCTCCATGCCATCCCTGAAGATCAGAAACTGACCACATTAATAGCAAAATTGACTGGCAGAGCTCTGGACATATTCAATAAGATGCCTATTGATGATGCTTCAGACTATGGTAAATTTAAGGAACTGGTTTTGAAACAGTTTCAGGTTACACCTGAAACCTATAGGGTTAAATTCAGGAGTCTTAAGAGGGGATCTGGATTAAGTAATCTGGCTTATGCCAATGAAATGAGAGATTTGGTAGATAAGTGGGTGCGGGGGAAAGGTGTTACAAGCTTCGAAGGGATGTGTGATCTGGTTACTCAGGAACAATTCCTGAATATGTGCAGTGATGATGTGAAACAGTATGTGTGGGACAAAAAGGTAAATGCACTGGGTGAATTAGCTGGGTATGCAGACTCTTATGAGCAAGCACAAGCTGCAATCAAACATAAACCACAGGCAGAGGGGTATAAGGGTGGGGGAAAGCAGAATCACCGTTTTATCCCTGGGTCTGGGAAAAAAGAGGCTGGGCGGTCACCTCCCCATTCCCCTGGTACTCGTCCCAAATTTCCTGTGCAAGCAGAGGAGCCCAGGAGGTGCTATCATTGTAAGTCCACTGAGCACCTGAGGAATAAGTGTCCCTTGCTGAGTGAAAACAGGCAGCAAGTTACACAGGAAGCTGCAGCTTCTCAGAGCCAGGCTGTGGCCTCTTTCCACACAGGATTTGTAAAGCTTGCTTCCACACAACCAAGCAATAAGCATATGCATGCTGTCGAAATTAATGGAGAGGTGGTTATGGGATTAAGGGACACGGGTGCAGAGATTTCTGTGATCAGGAGGGACCTGATCCAGGAGAAGGATTTGTTGCCAGGTAAAATGGCAGAATTAGAGCTGGTTGGGGGTTACAAAGTCCTTGCACCTTTAGCTAAAGTTCACATGCAAACTCGGGATTTGCAGGCTGAACTGACAGTTGCAACGGTGGCACACAATTTTGCACCGTTTCTACTGGGAAATGATTTCTTTAATGTGGCAGAATCTGTCCCAGGGTTGGTTAGCAGGGAGAAGGAATCTTGTGCTAAAAGCCCCGGAGGGGAGGGTGAAGTCACATGGACTGCTGGGGGAATAGGAGAGTGTCTCTTAGATTCCTCTGCAGCAGTACAGGGAGCAGCTGCGGGGGCAGGGATGGTTGTAGCCAGTTCCTGTGGCCCCAGGGCTCAAGGGAAGTTCCAGAGGGAGGGGCTGGACGAAGCCAGCTCCTGTCCCGTAATCATCTCCCTGGGGGAGGGGGATGTACCACCTGGTAACAGGGGGGTCACCCCAGCTGCTGACTGCCAGGAAGTTGCAGGTCAACAGGGGGCAGGGCCCGCCCTGGGGTGCACAGAGACGTGTGTCCCGAAGGTGGAAGTTGGGGTCTTGGTAACTGCTGCGGTGGGAACAGACCCCAAAGACTCTGTAGCTGGGTGCCAGCCCAACCCGAGTGAAAGGGGGGGGATTTTGCTGGCCAGTGAAAGGTCTGTCATGGCTGGTAGCTGTGAGCCCACAGCTGGAGCAGGGTCACCTTCCCTTTTGGGGGACACAGGAGTGTCTGACCCAGAGGGGAGCCCAGAGAGGGAAGCCCAGATGGAAGGTGAGGGGGGGCCAGAGAGTCTGCCCACCTTTTGTAGGGAGGGACTTTCCCAAGAGGAGGGTGAAAAGCCTGCATTTAAAATGCCAGCTCCCTCTCTTGTAGATCAGGTTTTAAGGGAAACCTGGGGGTCAAGTCTCCCGGAGGGGGGGGCCCATCCAGCTGACCTGTTGGAAACAGAAAGTGAGGTGCCCAAAGGGGTACAGAGCACCCCATTGAAAAAGGCTGTTCTTACCCCACTTGTAAGAGATGAAACTCTCTCTCCTAGACAGGGGGGGGGAAATCTCTGCATGAGTGAAACTCTACCAGGGGGCGGGGACCAGCCCAGAGAAATTCCGGAGGGAGGGGCCGAGGGCAGGCAGGGTTGTAGTACACCCTTTCCTGGCCAAAGACCCAAACACATGCCTGAATTAGCAGCTTTCCCCACAGAGGCTGAAGATTCTGAATCAGAGTGTCTTCCAGAAGGCACAGAGAACTGGGAAAATGCAATAGATGCTAAACAGGTCAAATTGAGTGAACAAAACCTGTCCACCGTAGATTTGCTGTTAACCTTGTGTCTTTTGCTGATTCACCTCTGGGATAAAACAAAAGAATTCATACTAGTGGTAAACCCTCTAAAAACATGGAACATACCTGATTTATGGAGAAAACTGTTGTACATGCTAGGGATGGTAACAAGACAGCCCCACAAGCATGTTGCTTTGCAGCCTATACCTGTAAATAGACTGGAAGCTTGGCACAGCAGCAAAAGCATAACAGGCCCATGCTGCTGTGTAGAAGGGGAAACTGAGGCACACCGCCTCATGGCCTTGGTGGTTAAAGGTCAAGACACCTCCACTTTAACAGGTATTGCTGTCTGCATTCTGTTAATGCTACACCCCAACCTGTTTTCAGGCATCTGGGGATCAGGAACCTCAAAATGGGCTAAAACCCCTAGAACTGACATATGGTTTCAAGGTACTGAAAAGAAGTGTGATCAAAGACAAACAGGAATTTTACGGGTACTGCCTCCGCCATGGACAGTGTCCAAGTCTCTGGCAGTAAGTTCAGGGGGAGGGTGTGACGGTACCTCCCATAAGGCTTTGTGGGAATATGACATAACTGGAATATGTTTTGTGCTGCCTGTGCCAGGTACATATCTATGTAAAGGTTATGATCTACTAGTTATGTTCACCCTAGTTGTATGCAGGCACCATTTGTGTGTTCAAAGTTATGAACATGGGCTGTGTAATTGCTTGATTCCTAAGGGGCCTCAGTTAGAACATTTGGTGACTTCTGGGGAAAGGAATGTGCAAATTAGGTGTTCAGTCAGGGGGCACTTAACAGACAAAAGAGCTTGGAAGATTCCAATCCACATCAGAAGTCTACCTGAGGACGTTCAAGGCAGCATGTGGGTAATGGCTGCTACCTGCAGTCCTGAGTCATGCATGGGCATGTGACCTGCCCATGTGATTTTCGAATCTCCATTCTGTGACAGGATTCTACAGAGGGAGAGGAGGGGGTCTCCACCCACAAGAGACAGTCTATTTAAACCTGTGGGAGACCCCTCCATTTTGTCTTCAGCTGGCTAAAGAAGGAGCCTCTCCACCCCCACAGGACACTTGAAGGAAACTGAAAACTACAGGGGGTGTGAGTGATTGCTGGACCCAGGCTAAAAGAAGATTAGCCTGTAAAAGGGAACATTTTGGAACTGGTGAGGATCTTATCTGTATTTAGTGCAATTAGACATAGATTTGCGTATTTTATTTTATTTTGCTTGGTAACTTCTTTTGTTCTGTCTGTTACTACTTGAAATCACTTAAATCCTACTATCTGTATTTAATAAAATCACTTTCTACTTATTAATTCACTCAGAGTATGTATTAATACCTGGGGGAGCAAACAGCTGTGCATATCTCTCTATCAGTGTTATAGAGGGCGAACAATTTATGAGTTTACTCTGTATAAAGCTTATACAGGGTAAAACGGATTTATCTGGGTTAGACCCCATTGGGAATTGGGCATCTGAGTGTTAAAGACAAGCAGACTTCTGTGAGCTGTTCTCAGGTAAACCTGCAGCTTTGGGATAGGTGATTCAGACTCTGGTCTGTGTCTGGAGCAGATAGGTGTGTCTGGCTATCAGCAAGGCCATTGTGCTGGAACTACCTGTAGCTGGCAGGGGAGAATAGAACCAGAGGTAGCCTTTGCACATCAGCTGGCAGCTCCCAAGGGGGTTTCTGTGAACCAACCCGTCACAACTGGTTCTCCCAAAGGAGCTGGAGTCATATGGCAGAGAAGATCACACATAGTCAGGGATCAGTGTCTTGGGGGGAAGGTGTCTCTGCTGGGAAGAGTGGGCCATTGGAAGTGGCCTGTCCATTATGAACCTGCTTTCTCAGAAGAATAGGAGGAATGGAAAGGATGTGGCCACCAGCAGCCTTGCCACAACACATCTTTGAGGGCCATTTGGCCCTACTGAAGTCAATGGGAATTTTCCAAATGACTCAGAGGGGAAGTTCCATTTAATCAATGCCATTTCCTAAAGCATCTAGATGTTTTTTGTTTGTCTCATATCTAGTTACTGAGCCATCCTGCTACAGAGATCTGATAGGAGTGCAGCATAAGGTGGCATGGCTGCCAGCCATGTACCATCATAACAACAGCTTTTGTAAAGAACCAAAATGCTGCAGCATTTTTTTCTTTTTTGGTGCTACATAGGCCTGATCCTTCACCACTAAAGTTAATTGGAGTTTGGCCATTGACTTCAATGAGTCAGGATCAAGCCCTATGGGAGCAAGACTGTGGTTAGTGTTACCTGCATAATTTAGGGCTCCCACTTCACCAACCTTTCTTTTGGGTACTTAGAAATTAAGGGACCCAACTTTACCCCTCCGTGGGCTCAGGGCTAACACCCATTTTCGGTGGACACAGGGCTCTATGGGTCTGCAGACCTTTTACAGGGAAAAGGCCTTACAGAGTAATATCCTTAACCTATATGTATTAGCAATGTATCAACGGAATACACACACTAAGCATACAATGCTCACCACTCCCAATAAGGCAGATGAGCTTTTCTTGATGGCCAGTTAAGATTAGATCATCTGGAGACTCTGGCTTCTGCATGGTATGGTCGGCAGGGTGTGGAGGTCTGGCAGTTCTGATCTTGGTCTGTGTCCCAGAGTCAGGGTCCAGAGAAGTTCCCTTTGGACCCCAGTTTATATAGTTAAAACTTGGGTCCTACTTAGCTATACCATAACCAATCAGTTTAAACGAAAGTACTACAAAACCGTATTTCGCACCAATCCTAGCCCATTATGAAACAACTCTTTAACCAGTCATCTCACCACCTTAGTCGATTTAAATTTTGCAAAAATTAGTTATGCAACAGACTGAAACAATTAAAGAAGCAGACAGAGACCATGCAGAGAAACAATAGAGAAGTGGGGACCATAAAGGCCAAACAATAGAGAAATATAGATTTCACAATCACAACTGTTGATAAACAGTTTCTTGCCACACACAATGTTATCAAAGTTTTCTTTAAACCTTTTAAGATCTGTTTCTTTATCTGGTGATGGCGAGTTCTATTAAGACTGGCTCGCCTTCGTAACAGCCTGATATTACATTGTTTTGGTGCAATAAATGGAATATGAGGATGTGACTCTCTGCAACTTAGCTCATGGCGGCTGTTTTTACTGCAGAAGGCGGCCTCAGACCTTACAGTTAGGAGATTTCAACATAGCTTGGTTAGTAAGAAACCAAAACCAAAAGAAGTTGAGAAGAAATAGTGACTGCATTTTAATGACCAAACGGTTTGACTTTTGACTGATAACAGAAGCTTCAATTTGAGTGGCTCACCTGCTAATGAGGTTGTCTGCAGACCACAGGTATCCAAGTTTTAGCTGCTGTGATGTATTTGAGACACTAATAGCATTTTAGCTCTATTATTTTAAATATTTTTATTTTTACCCACTTCACACCCTGCCAAATTTTCTTTAGGTTTCCAGGGTAACATTTATCTGACCCATGGAAGTCTTCTGACTTGCCATCCTCTGTCTAGACAGGGCAAGTTTCTGCCCCCATGTGTTTGAGTGGGTACAAAGGGACCTTGCTGCGGCTGGAGCCCCAAGCAGAAGATCTCCTGGGGATTCTCAGAGTGCATTTGCCACCGAAGTAGCTCAGTCCCCTTTAGTGAAGCTGCAGCATGCTCCCTGCTTGTGCCCAGCCTTCTTTGCTGGCTGGGGTGAAGGAGAATTGGTTACATGGCCCTGCCTCTCTTCAGACACCTTTCTCCCATAGGAACATTAACAAGAAGCAAGGCCTGAGCTCCCCAGTTGGTTCTGGCCAGCCCCTGTGTAGGAACTCAAGAAACTTCTTGCACCATCCCCCAGTTTGTGCAGCTGCCCAGGATCCTGCTGGAATCTGGCTCAGAGATGGGAAGAGATGGCTTCTTTTAAAAAAAAAAAAAAAAAATCTTGTCTTGATTTGATCTTTCAGGGAAAGGGCCTATTTTGAAAAATACATAACCGAACTTTATTAAACTAAGTTAGTCATATTTTATATTTTAGGAGAAATAATTGTAGCCGATCTTGCTCATGCTAACCTGAAACAGCAGACAGAACTTTTGAAGGACTATTACAACACGTTTTCATGAAAGGCCTATTCCCAACCCAGGAAATGAATAAGCACCAAAGAAACATTAGTGTGGCATGCCAAAGGAGCTCATAATACCATTCTGTTCAAGGCACATTCAAGATCTGGTGTCAGAGATAGAAGTATGACCAACAACAAGCAGATACTACTGTGCAAATGAAAGCAGTAATAGCCTGTTTCTATGCCTTGAGCCTGCTAGAGAAAATGCTTTCATCATACAACCTGTACAACAAACCACAAGCACTGAATTTGCCACTCAGGTAACTGGTGGTATTCCTGGAGAGGGAGAGCACTTTGTTTTTCACCTCATAGAAACTCATCAGTAGAAAATGATACCGTGTACACACATCATCAATTATTCCAGCAGCTTTCCTAATGAACACTGGCTCTGACAACCATGATCATGCACAAGACTGTAGAATATGGAATGATATATTTTGAATCTCAGGCAGCAAATGGATTCACCTATATTATAATTAATCTGAATTTGTGCTATTTGTAAATCGGATACCAGTGCCATTCTGTTACTCAAATAATGTTAGGCCGCTTGTTCTGAAAACTGATTTTGCCCACATTTCAGTCTCAAGGAGGCTGAGGTTTAGACAACTTACCTCTCACGTTTACTGACATTTGTTGAATCTGGCAGGACTGGAGATCTGTAATCAGAAGCAAATCTCCTGAAATTTCATGAAATCATACTGCTGCCCTACAACTCAGTAGTTTCACTCCAAGCTCCCCCTGCTCCTTTCCTATTGTGAATCCAGTTTCATCCATGAAGTCATTGCCTTTGGATTCAGAAAAATTGGATGTCCAAGCTTCCAGTCACTCAAGAAAACCGTGGAATTCTGGAGTGGATTTGTTCCTCACTGGGAGAGAAATGAGTGAATGGAGATGAAGGAAAATTTTCCTTGTCTATTTCTTTTAAATGTATTTACAGTATGCATATATTTCCTTTTATTATTCTCAATCTGTGCTCTAACCACTAGACCAGTGTTTGCACCTCACAGATTGGAAAATAACCAATAAAACTATAGTAAAATCACATGGGTTCTAAGGCCCAGCAGGAGCAAGAGAAGAAGCACTCTCACCTGCTTCTCCACCCCTAACCAGCCTCCCAATGTCACACTCCACTTTTCCCTGCCAGCACCACACACCGCTCAAAGGAGAAAGGAAGTCATTTGACTTTACACCATAGCAGGAGCGCAGTGCACTCTGGGGGAGGTGGGGGAGAGAGAAGCACTAACAAGTACCCCACAGCATGCCAGGCAACTACATCCCTCACAAACCCACCAGCTGCCACCCAGCCCCTCATCAGCCCCCTCTGTTCATCAGCTCCCCAACACCTCTTGACCAGCTGTAACGATGCTGGTTCTGGCGGGACCCAACTGAGAGTGTCAATTCAGGACAAATTGCTTAAAGCAGGGCAGTCACAGCCCAAGGCTGGGGTTTCTGTGCACATCAAGGCAAACCAAACCAGCCAAACAGAGAAGACTTTGGTTTTACCCCACTAGCTAACCACAAGTCACACAAGCAATTCCCTTAGACACTCCAGTTTCCCAGTATCACCACCAGTGCCACTCGTTATGGGAACGAATGGTTATGAAAACCAATGCCCCAGTAAAAGAAAAAGGTTCCCCCGATCCCAAAGGACTAAGCCCCAGACCCAGGTCAATATACAAATCAGATCTTACCCACAAATCACGCTGTTGCGAATCCTTTAGAATCTAAAATCTAAAGGTTTATTCATAAAAGGAAAAAAAGATATAGATGAGAGCTACCATTGGTTAAATGGAATCAATTACATACAATAATGGCAAAGTTCTTGGTTCAGGCTTGTAGCAGTGATAGAATAAACTGCAGGTTCAAATCAAGTCTCTGGAGTACATCCACAGCTGGGATGGGTCATCAGTCCTTTGTGTAGAGCTTCCGTTTGCAGCAAAGTCCTCCAGAGGTAAGAAGCAGGATTGAAGACAAGATGGAGGAGCTGCAGCAGTCTTTTATAGTCTTTTGTCATGTGGCCTCTCTTTCTTTGTTCCAAAGACAAGCATTGGGGCACATGGCAAGAAAAAACCTTAGAGTTCTGTCCATAGGCATGTCCCTGCATACCTTGCCGCCTTCTTTCAATGGATCAATTGTATAGCTGATGGTCCTTAATGGGGCCATCAAGCAGGCTAGGCAGAGCTGACACCAACTTGTGTGGGGTGTCACCCAGAAGCATAGCATAAGTTTGAAATACAGACAGTATAGAGCCAATATTCATAACTTCAACTACAAAAATGATAGACACAGACAGAATAATCATAACCAGCAAACCATAACCTCTCCATAGACCCCTTACACGACAACCTTTATACAATATTTGCTGCAAATATATAACAGTGGTCGCAACAGTGATCTATACAGTTACAGATTATGTCAATAACGTCACACCAGCCATTCCCACAAGTCTTCTATCTGGCTCATAACCAGTGTCTCCTTTCAGTACTCACAGTCAGCCTTGGTTTCTTGCCATGCAGGGTCCCACAATCTTCTATAGTTCAAAGAACTGCGGAAAGAAACCACAGCCGCTGGGTGGACAAGGTTGACAACCATGCACTAAACCATGTTGCCTCATTTGTGACCACAATGTGAAATGTGACTGTCTAAAAGCCAAGACACAGGCCATGTTAAATTTCATTTCTTATTGCTGCTCCTTTTGATGGTTTTGTCCATGAGGCTTTTCAGGCTTTAGGTCTCAGTTCCTTAAGCATCAAGTTTACTAATTCTGGGACACTGCACATCAATTACAGTTGCTGAAGAATTCAATCTGCCATTATTCCCCCACGCCTCCCTCAATATTGGCAGATTGCATGAGTTTAATTACTGATTTACAGAATGTAGCTTTGAACTAGTCTGCTTTCTCCTGCTGGGTGGGAGAACTGGAGTCTGGTTTCCAATTTTATTGAAAGATGAAGTTAAATTCTCTGATGTATTACAGTAGTTCTCAGAAATAGCCATCTTATCCTGACTATCATTCTTAATGGAAAAACTCCCAACTTTTCCCCTGACACTTTCACTCACATGTCATTGTTGTAGTGACACTTCTGTAGGGCTAGATTTTGCATTTATTGGGGCTTCAGACAAAGTCTTGGGGATGGAAGATCTCTTAAGACAATGCTGAATTTAAGGGGTAACACACCAGAACACCAGCCCAGACACAGCAGCTCAGTTGGAACAAAGTATGTATTTTCAATGTAGATTATTTATTTCAGCCTCAAGAATCATAGAATCATAGACTTTAGGGTCAGAAGGGACCATTATGATCATCTAGTCTGACCTCCTGCACAACACCGGCCACAGAATCTCACCCACGCACTCCTGTAACAAACCCCTAACCTATGCCTGAGTTATTGAAGTCCTCAAATTGTGGTTTAAAGACCTCAGAATCCTCCAGCAAGTGACCCGTGGCCCACACTGCAGAGGAAGGCGAAAAGCCGCAAGGGAGTATGGCAATATGCCCTGGAGGGAAATTCCTTCCCGACCCCAAATATGGCGATCAGCTAAACCCGGAGCATGTGGGCAAGACTCACCAGCCAGACACCCAGGAAAGAATTCTCTGTAGTAACTCAGATTCCACCCTATCTAACATCCCATCACAGGCCATTGGGCATATTTACCTGCTAATAATCAAAGACCAATTAATTGCCAAAATTAGGCTATCCCATCATACCATCCCCTCCATAAACATATCAAGCTTAGTCTTGAAGCCAGATATGTCTTTTGCCCCCACTACTCCCCTTGGAAGGCTGTTCCAGAACTTCACTCCTCTGATGGTTAGAAACCTTCATCTAATTTCTAGTCTAAACTTCCTGGTGGCCAGTTTATATCCATTTGTTCTTGTGTCCCCATTGGTACTGAGCTTAAATAATTCCTCTCCCTCCCTGGTATTTATTCCTCTGATATATTTATAGAGAGCAATCATATCTCCTCTCAGCCTTCTTTTGGTTAGGCTAAACAAGCCAAGCTCTTTGAGTCTCCTTTCATAAGACAGGTTTTCCATTCCTCGGATCATCCTAGTAGCCCTTCTCTGTACCTGTTCCAGTTTGAATTCATCCTTAAACATGGGAGACCAGAATTGCACACAGTATTCCAGATGAGGTCTCACCAGTGCCTTGTATAACGGTACTAACACCTCCTTATCTCTGCTGGAAATACCTCGCCTGATGCATCCCAAGACCGCATTAGCTTTTTTCACGGCCATATCACATTGGTGGCTCAGTCATCCTGTGATCAACCACTACTCCGAGGTCCTTCTCCTCCTCTGTTACTTCCAACTCATGCGTCCCCAGCTTATAACAATAATTCTTGTTATTAATCCCTAAATGCATGACCTTGCACTTTTCACTATTAAATTTCATCCTATTACTATTACTCCAGTTTACAAGGTCATCCAGATCTTCCTGTATGATATCCCGGTCCTTTTCTGTATTGGCAATACCTCCCAGCTTTGTGTCATCCACAAACTTTATTAGTACATTCCCACTTTTTGTGCCAAGGTCAGTAATAAAAAGATTAAATAAGATTGGTCCCAAAACCGATCCCTGAGGAACTCCACTAGTAACCTCCCTCCAGCCTGACAGTTCACCTTTCAGTACGACCCGCTGTAGTCTCCCCTTTAACCAGTTCCTTATCCACCTTTCAATTTTCATATTGATCCCCATCTTTTCCAATTTAGCTGATAATTCACCATGTGGAACCATATCAAATGCCTTACTGAAATCAAGGTAAATTAGATCCACTGCATTTCCTTTGTCTAAAAAATCTGTTGTTATCTTCTCAAAGAAGGAGATCAGGTTGGTTTGGCATGATCTACCTTTTGTAAAACCATGTTGTAATTTGTCCCAATTACCATCGACCTCAATGTCCTTAACTACTTTCTCCTTCAAAATTTTTTCCAAGACTTTGCATACTACAGATGTCAAACAGGCCTGTAGTTGCCCGGATCACATTTTTCCCCTTTCTTAAAGATAGGAACTATGTTAGCAATTCTCCAGTCATACGGTACAACCCCTGAGTTTACAGATTCATTAAAAATTCTTGCTAATGGGCTTGCAATTTTACGTGCCAGTTCCTTTAATATTCTTGGATGAAGATTATCTGGGCCCCCCGATTTAGTCCCATTAAGCTGTTCGAGTTTGGCTTCTACCTTGGATGTGGTAATATCTACCTCCATATCCTCATTCCCATTTGTCATCCTACCATTATCCCTAAGCTCCTCATTAAAGACTGAGGCAAAGTATTTGTTTAGATATTGGGCCATGCCTAGATTATCCTTAACCTCCACTACATCCTCGGTGTTTAGTGGTCTCACTTCTTCTTTCTTTGTTTTCTTCTTATTTATATGGCTATAGAACCGGTTACTATTGGTTTTAATTCCCTTTGCAAGGTCCAACTCTACATGGCTTTTGGCCTTTCTCACTTTATCCCTACATGTTCTGACCTCAATAAGGTAGCTTTCCTTGCTGATCACTCCCATCTTCCACTCCTTGTAGGCTTTCTGCTTTTTCTTAATCACCTGTCTGAGATGCTTGCTCATCCAGCTTGGTCTACAACTCCTGCCTATGAATTTCCCCCCCCTTTCTTGGAATGCAGGCTTCTGATAGTTTCTGCAACTTTGACTTGAAGTAATTCCAGGCCTCCTCTGCCTTTAGATCCACAAGTTCTTCAGTCCAATCCACTTCCCTAACTAATTTCCTTAATTTTTTAAAGTTAGCCCTTTTGAAATCAAAAACCCTAGTCACAGATCTATTTGTGTTTATCCTTCCATTTAGTTTAAACTAAATTAGCTCATGATCCTTCGAACAAAGGTTGTCCCCTACAACCAGTTCTTCTATGAGGTCCTCACTACTCACCAAAACCAAATCTCAAATGGCATCCCCTCTTGTTGGTTCAGCAACTACTTGGTGAAGGAATCCATCAACTATCGCATCTAGGAAAATCTGAGCCCTATTATTATTACTAGCACTTGTCCTCCAGTCTATATCTGGGAAGTTAAAGTCTCCCATGATCACACAATTCCCATTAGTATTTACTTCATTAAAAGGGTCTCTATCCATATCCAAATAGGATCCCGGTGGTCTATAGCACACCCCAAGCACTATCTCAGAGGAGGCTCTAGTAGCTTTCTTCCCCAATGTGATTTTTGCCCAGACAGACTCTGTCTTATCCATTCCATCCCTTCTTATTTCTTTAAAGTCTACCTCATCATTGATATACAATGCTACTCCACCACCTTTGCCTTTATTTCTCTTTCCTAAACAGCACATACCCTTCAATACCTGTACTCCAGTCATGACTACTATTCCACCATGTTTCTGTTATCCCTATAATATCCGGTTTCACTTCCTGCACCAGTAACTTTAGTTCCTCCATTTTGTTACCTAGGCTCCTCGCATTGGTGTACAAACATCTTAATTCTTGATGTTTGGCTTCGCTCACATTCTTTACCCAGTTAGGCCCAGACATTCTACCCCCAGTATCACCTATTAGACTGGTATCTACACTACCCTTCCTCCGTTTGTCCATTCTCCTACCCACGGCTGTCTCTTCTCTTACTTCATTTTCTTCCCTCTCAATGTTAAAATCCGGTGTGGAGATTACCTGAACATCTCCCAACCATCTCCCCCCAATTCCTAGTTTAAAGCTCTCTTAATCAGTTGTGCCAGCCTCCATCCTAGAACTATAAAGCAACAAATATAAAGTCTCCAGGGGGGGAAGAATATGACCATTTTAGCATTCTGCAGCTGACCTGAAACACATCCCTCAAACTAACAAAAGCAAGGTATTCCTCCCTATCTTACCTGGCTAAGCAATAAGCAATAGTATCTAAATTCTCCTAGCACCTGAGATAGGCACAAGGGAAAAATTGAAAAAAGAAGCAAAATTATCTTGTACTCTGCATTCTCACAACAAGGGACAATGTATGTGAAATACCTTGGGTTTTAATGGGTGACATAAGGACACAGCATAAAGATATACAACAATGAAATCCAAATCCAAGAAAAGAACAATTTGCCATCAATAGTCTGTTACAGAGATTGTTTGCGTTAGCAGATAAACCACATAGGAAAGTGACTGCCAGATCAATAGCTTCTGTGTAAATCTACTGCCTTTAGCTAGTAAATTACAATTGTAACACTACTCACCTTTTCCAGGACAAATCCAGTTCAAGCCAGCAGTTCAACTGCACACAAACATCCTACAGCATGGGGTTCTCAACCTTTTTCTTGCTGAGGCCCCCCTCAACATGCTATAAAAACACCAGGGCCCAGCGGGGGTGGGAACTCGGGGCTCTGGGCCGAGGGGGGCGGGGGACCCTTGGGCATAGGCGTAGTTTTACTTCTATTTTGGGGAGGGAGGGGCAAGGGCTGGTGGGGCTCGAGCCAGCTCTACATAGAGGGGTCCAGTGATGGAGCGCCACCTCCACCCCCTGGGTCACTCAGGAGGCCATCCAACCTGTCTGGGCTGGAGGGGGGGGGGGGGGAAACACACAATCAAAACGTATAACTCAAAGGGGGAACTCAGCTCAAAAAGTTTGAAAACCGCTCAAGGTACAGAGAAGGGGTAGTTAGGGGTTGTGTGAAGTGAGGGGAGTAGCTCAGGGTGCAGGGACGGGGTAGCTAGGGGCTGTGTGTGGGCGGGGGGGCTCCCAGTGTGGCTCGCAGTTTCAGTGTCTGGGGGAGCGCTGGGGCTCCCAGCGTCATCCCCCCGCTGCTCCTGGCTTGGGTGGAGGCAGTTTGCCGGCTTCAGCCCCACGCCGCTCCCGGCTTCGGGGGCTTGTGGGAGGGGGGTGCTGGCATTAGCCCTGCACCATTCCCAGCTGGGGGGCAGGGGCAGCAGGGGATGTGGACGGCTTCAGCCCCGCGCTGCTCCCTGCTTCAGCGCTGGGGCTCGGGCACCGGGTTTCAGCTGCGGGGCTCTGCTGCCCCCTGAAAGGTCTCCCGGTCCCCTAGTAGGCCACAGACCCCTGGTTGAGAACCGCTGTCCTACAGTACTCAACCAAGAATAAAATCCTCATCAGCCTGCAACAATAAAAAATAATTAAAAAAAAACCCACAAAAAACCCACCACCACCACAAGTGGAGCTAACAATTCAATCCGTGAAGGGTAATAAAGAATAGTATCCAGCTCATGCTCTCGTAGCTGTGCTGGCTTTTCAGGATAAACAGGAATGAATAGTGGTATCTTAGGGTTTGTCTACACAGGAAAGATTTTCTGATATATCTTTTTGTTATAATTATACCAGTATATAATGAAAAAGCACATCTACACCATTTATTTATGACAACTTAATTTACTTCCCTTGTGAATCATTGTGGCTACACAGCTTTGAGCTTTTCCCAAATATCTGCCAAGAATGCAGAACAGTTATCCCATGGTGCAATGTTCTGCCACTAGGCTCCATGCAGTTGGGGATTTTTTTCTTGGCATATTGTGAGATACCTACTGGAACCTACTGCAATTCTGGGACTTGGGGATCAAATTCAGAAACTCCCATGATTCCTTTCCTGGCATCCCATCATTCATCTGGTTTTAGTGGCCGTCACTAAAGATACCAGAGATGATTTAGACTACACATGGGTAGCAGGCTGACCATGGCCTTGGTGCAGGTCATGGGGTGAGGGGTCAGAGGCTGTTTTTTCCAGGGCCGCCCGGGGGGGGGGGGGGGCAAGTGGGGCAATTTGCCCCAGGCCCCGCAAGCCCTGTCCCGGCGGCGGTCCGGGTCTTCGGCGGCATTTCGGCAGCGGGTCCTTCAGTGCTGCTGCCGGGTCAGTACAAGCGCCACAGCTCCCCTGCTTTGCCCCAGGCCCCCTGAATCCTCCAGGCGGCCCTGGCTTTCTCTCTGCTTCATGTACCCCATGTGAGAATCAGAGACAATTGCAGTCCCTGTGCCTGGGGACTGGGACATGGGACTATTCACACTAGTTTCCCAAAAGGAATAGGCAGGGAGAATGTAGGGCCATGGCTCCACCCCCTTTGCTCCAGACAGCTGAGTTAACTGGCTGCAGAGAGCAGAGAAAATTGCACCACCTAATTAGACCAACTCCAGAGGGAAAGGTTCCGGGACCTAAGAGATTTGGCCTCAAGTCCCAGCTCTGCCATAGATCTCATGTTATAAGAGGCAATTCACTTAATTTCACTGTGCATCTGCTTCCCCACCTATACACTTACTTACCTATCTTTTCAGGGCATTGTGTTGCAAAGCTAAGGAGTCATAATGTTCTGAGATTCCCAGAGAAAACGCTCTATAGAAGTGCAACATACTGTCATTACCTAAACAAAGGGTTCACAGAAGACTTAAACAATTAATAACTCAATTTTCCCTTGGTTCTACCCAGAGCCTGATATTGTCACTAGGGCATCCAGAGTTTCTCTTTGTTTATTGGAATTAAAGTAGTCGTTTCCCCAATGACACTAAAACATTGGTGAAAGCAGCCCGTCCCACTCTAATTTATTTGTTCAGTCAGTGCTATTCAGCTCCCCACAGAAGTTACAAAATTAAAAGTTGTCATTTTCCATAACGACTTGACCTTTTCAAACTGAAAAGTTCAAAGTCTGGCCCATTGGGTCCAAAAATAAATCTGCCAAGAGCAACTACTGGCCTCAGAGAGACCATGTAAATGTTTCAATAGGTAAATAATCACTCAGCACTTTGGGGGAAATGTTCTACAAGTTGAACAAGGAGACAGGATGTCATCTGTGTAGTAAATTAAAAAGAAAATGCTATTTTAGTGATGTATCCGGAGAAAACAATGTCAGATATCTATCAAATCAAATCTAGAAGCTGGAAGTAACTATGTTTCAATACCTTCGATTAAAGAAATGGGAACTAATGAAAAACACAAGTTTGTTTGAACAGAAACTAAGCTATTCTTTTCTAGTATTTTATTACATATCCCTTTCCATTGTTGTTCTTATTTGGATTTCAGCAGTTACTAGGGTCTCAGTCAGAATCATGGTCCCATTGTGCCAGGCACTGTACAAACACACAGTAAGAGACAGTCCCTTCCCTGAAGAATTTACAATCTAAGACAGAGGTGGGCAAACTACGGCCCAGGGGGCCGTCCTGCCCGGCCCCTCTCCTGCTGTCTCCCCTCTCCCACAGCCTCAGCTCACCATGCCGGCAGCGCGGCTGGCTCCAGCCAGGCGGCACAGCTCAGGGGTGAACACAGGGTGCCCTGGCATGGGGCCCCCAAAAACAGGGGGCCCTAGGGCCGGGCACTCAGGCAGCTCAGCACGGGCGCACGCCCCGTGGGGGGAGGGGCTGCAGTGCGGGGGCAGGGGAGCAGGTGGGCGGTGCGAGCGGCAGGAGCGTGGGCGGAGGACTCAGGAGGAGCACCGGGCGGCTGCGGGAAACCGCTGCTTCTCTCCGGCTGCGTGGCTGCCCCTGCTCCTCCTGAGTCCTCCGCCCATGTTCGCAGGGCCACATTCCGAAAGGCGGGGGGTCCCAGGAGGGGGCGGTCAGGGGACAGGAAGCAGGGGGGCTTGGATAGGGGGTGGGGTCGGTTAGGGGTCAAGGAGCAGGGGGGGTGTTGGATGGGTCAGGGGTTCTGAGGGGGGCAGTCAGGGGGTGGGAAGTGGGAGGGGGCAAATAGGGGGCAGGAGGCAGGCTGGGGGGGGAGAAACAGCCTTCCCTACCCGGCCCTCCATACCGTTTCACAACCCCGATGTGGCCCTCGGGCCAAAAGCACCCCCACCCCAAGCAGCAAAAAAAAAAAAAAAAAAAAAAGCCGCGATTGTGATCTGCTCTACCGCCGCCACTTCAGTCTTCGGCGGCAATTCGGCGGCTGGTCCTTCGCTCTGAGAGGGACTGAGGGACCTGCCGCCGAATTGCCGCCGAAGAGCCGGATGTGCCGCCCCTCTCCGTTGTCCGCCCCACGCACCTGCTTGCTGGGCTGGTGGCTGGAGCCGGCCCTGCCCACCCCTGATCTAAGGCTTTGATTCTGTTTACAAACACATGCTTCATTTTACATGCCTGAGTAGACCCACTCACTTCAAAGGGACTTCTCACCTGCTTAAAGGTATGCACATGTCTAAGTGTTCCCAGGTTTGGAGCCTAATTTAAGAGAAGATGGGACACGTGGGTGTAACAAACAAATGAGGGGAAAACAGGATGAATGATGAGTGTAATGTAATAGGGTGCATCTCACAAAATGATTATTTCCAATGTTTAAAACCTACCAATGGCGTTCATCATGACATACTGGTAGCCCAGATTAGAAACAAAGTGGAAAATCCCTATCTATAGACAATTTTAGTGAGTGGTGGTGACAGCCAAATATTGTAGGGCAACCAGGACATATGAGAGCAACTTTGAGCAAAAGAGAGAGAGAGAGAGAGGTCACTTCTTGAAATAATCATTCTGCAGCCTCAGACAAGTAAAATAATTTCAGCCTAACCATATTTGGCTGGTCAGAATTTAGCCTCACATTTTAGAAAAGTGAGATGAAGGCGTCTCTGTTTTGATCTGCAGTGAACAAAGATTAATTTCTGACCTGGCACCAGTTACCACTGAGTTTAAATACTAATTGCTCCATGGGATGGTCGCTGCATCAGCAGAATGCATCTTTGGTCTTTCCAGATTTTATTTTTTAATCAGAGATTCAGCAATTTCCCTAATATCTAAGAACCAAGGTTGAAAGCTACATAGCAGGTTGCACTAATTACACTATTTCTTATAACAGCAGGGAGCTTTTGACAGGTTTGCGTATTTGAATAAATGAAGACTATTTTTTCTCTCTGTCATAAAAAAAGAAGTGAAGAGCTCAGTGAATAATTACAGTCCAGAAAATAGTTTCTACTCACTGCAGGTACCCCCCCTCCCCACAATTACTGCACTGTAAGACTGAATGTGGGTATGTCTTCCCTAGAAAGAAGTGAAAGGCAAGGCGGGTGAGGTAATATCTTTTATTGGACCAACTTCTGTTGATGAGAAAGACAAGCTTTTGAGCCAAACCTCTTCTTCAGGTTAACCCAGGTTAAAACAGCAGTGAAGACGTGGCAACTCAACTTTTAGCTCAGGTTAGCAGATCAAGTTAAAGCCTGTAGAAGAACCTGGGGTTGAACTCGAGCTGCTCCCCCAAATTAAAGGTCGAGTTGCTGTGTTTTTACTGCTATTTTAACCCTAACTAGCTAACACAGGTTAGCTAGCCTGAGTTCAGAACATACCTTTTATTAGCATTGAAGACATACCCTGTAACTAGTATCAGATGTACTGGCTACTGTATCTGTCGGGCAATATCTTTCCAGTGGAGCTAAAAGCCCAACATTTAGAGTATGTCTACACTGGAGCGGGAAGGTATCATTTCCAGCTCAGGTGGACATCCCCACACTAGCTCTGATTAAGCTAGCACACCAAAAGTAGCAGCATAGCCATGGTGGCGTGAGTGGCAGGACAAGCTAGCTGCCCTGAGTAGGATGCTGTCTGAGACCATAGGCATGTATTTGGGCAGCTAGACCATCCTGCTGCTCATGCCACCACAGCTGCACAGCCATTTTTAGCACACTAGCCTCAGAACTAGTGTGGATATGTCTACCTGAGCTGGAAAGTACACCTTCCAGCTCCACTGTAGATATACCTTCAGTGTCAACAGGCATCTATTTGTTGCAGGTGTCTCTTGGCTTTTTAACCAAGTGAGGTGGAAAGAATTCAGTGTATTTAGCATATTCTTACTGGAAATGCAGTTGTCACACTAAGTACAAATGTCTCTCCTTCCTATCCATGCAGGCTCTTCTCCTGATAGCACCTTTGTGCTTTCTTCCATGCTGCCTTTTATCAGTGGGAAGATCCACCCTGAACTAATTGGTGACCCCATGGCCCTATCCCCCTTCAAATCCTTCAGTGCTCATTTCTGCTGCGATGCCTCTAGTAAACTGGCACCTCATAACAGCGAGGAAGGTGGCCAGCAACTGTTAACTCATTTATGTATTTTTATGATTAGTGAAGTGTGAATTAGCAAGGTATTTAATATACAGTGAGGAATCTGAGTAAATTTATTTGCCGGGCAACTCCACTTTCAGTGAAGCCACACTAGGGATGAATTTGGTCTACTGTGTTTTTGAGATAATTTTTTAAGGTGAGTGTTTGAATGATTTTTAGCACACATGAGAAATACCAAAGTGATTTTGCTGGTGACGAGTGACATACAGTATCTCTCTACAGGATAAGTACAGCACAAGCAATTCCAAGTTCAGCTACTTCACATCCCTCGTGTGGCTCATCCTTAATCCAAAAGGCATTACCCTCTTACGGGATAAATAGGTAAGATCGTCTTTATGCCTGTTCACTCTTTGACCTCTGCAAAGTCAGTTAACAAGCAAGGATACCAGTTTTGACAGAACCTTTTGTAACACTAACACCTATCCATTGAGAACTGAACTGAGACCAACCATTAATTTCACATAGGCCAAACAGCTGTCAGATTTTGGTCACCACAGACCTTTGGCCCCAATTAAAACCCGTGATCTTGAAATATAAGACCCCAGAATTCCCATTGACTTTAAGAGAACGAGGATTTTACCCCCTATCTCATTAAACAAACCCCAGAACTACCTTGGCCTTGCACTAGGCCATCTTTCCCTGCACATTTTTAATCAATGTAAACTGTGTATTTACAACCTTACCATGAAAATGCACCGTCACACACGACTGTATTGTTTATAAGCTAGGCAAAACACCGGAATGTTAAAGCTGGGCTCTGAGACATTTTCAGTTTCAAAAGTGGCTCAGAAAGAAGAAGTTAGGGCTTACAATTTAAGAAGAAATGTTATGGTTCTTGTCCTTGAGACTTAAAAGAAACCCCCCCAAATAGGTGTGTCCTCACATTTGTCTCCCTACCACAGTTACCCAAAGGGACAATGGGGCCCCAGTCTTGAGTCTGGCCTCTGGGTAAATATTAAAATCAGCATAATCTGTTTATAGCAGCTGTTGAGGTGGTGAGTTTCATTTTGAACGTTCAAAAAAACAAAACAATTGTTAAGAAGGTTTTGCAAAACCAAAACCACCTTTTTTTAAATTTTGTTTTGTTACAATCGCTGCATATAGTCCAGCTTTGCTTCCTACTGTTTGTAAATAATGTGGCTATAGATGCAATTTTAATCAGACAAGGAAGTTTGTAGCATTTCATATAAGGATTCATGCTGTGTTACCATCACTTTCTTTATACTATAGCTGCTCTGAGAGATCAGAATTTATTTGTGCCATTTGAACCATGATTTAAGATTCTGACCTTTTTCAGCATTCTGTAATTTGAGAGCAGCTCATTCTGTTTCTCCTTGTTTATGGCCTTACACAAGAGATAGAAGAGGGGGAGAGAAGCTGCATACCTGTAGCAAAGGCAACAAGACACATTTTCAGTTTGCCAAGATTTGGGTGTGAAAGAGAAAAAAAAATAACTTCAAAAGAATCTGTGAAAATACACAAGAAAGGAAATTAAATGTTCTTCCACTGATAAAAAAAACTTGCCATGGAAACATTTGGAGAATGCAGTTTGTGCCGCTAAAGGAAACTGATTTTTTTCCCCCACCTATCTAGCAAAAGCAGTAAAGAAACAGTGTATTTCTCAGCACTTTATCAAAATGGGTACAAAGGCAAATGAAACTATGCCAGGCTATTATAGCAATGCAATAAATGTCATAGCACTACACAGACTTCAGCTTGCCTACAATGTCCCTGTAGGGTTTTAGGTTATTTTACTCTGCCAGAGCAATAGAAAGGGGCTTTAGTGTAAAATGGGAATCAGATCCAGAGGGTTTTTATAAAAGTGTTAAAGAAATCTATTTCAGAAAGTATTTGGGGCCCAATTCTGTGACTCCTACTCATATTGAGGAGTATGTATCATGTGAGTAATCCCACTGATGTCAATGGAACTAGGCATGCAAATTTTATTTCATATGAAGGTCACAGAATCAGGTCTTGGGATTCTAATTTGGAGTCTTTTAGATAATACTCAGGAATGCATTTCTTAGGGTCCTCTTTGTAGCTTTTAAAAGATATAGTTGGCAGGTGAGAGAGCAAGTAATATGTCACACCATACTGGCTCTTAAAGAGAGTATAAGATTAATTTGCTAATTCAAAAATCTATGTCGTGCCAAAAGCAATCTCCGGTGCTATAAGCATTCAGTCCACCAGAAATGCAGTGCTGCAGACATAGTGACTCTGCACTTGTAAAAATGTTACTCTGACACAAAACAGGCCCTTGTCTATGCACCTTGGACAACACATGGTGACTAGAAAACAGGTGCTTCAATGTTAAAGTATCAGTTATCATAAATATACATGGGACCGGGGGGGTGGGGGCGGGTGGGGGTAAGCTTGCAAAGCTCAGATGTTTAAAAAACATGCCAAACAGATAAGGAAATAAATGTAAACTGGTGACCACTCTGGGAGGATATGGGTATTTCCCTCCCCTAAAACTCGAAAAGAATTGAAGATGCCTGAGGCACTCAGTGACCAGCAGTAACTGGGCCCAATATGAGACAAGTGAGAAGGAACCATAGATGGTCAGGAACTGCAAGATCTCATACTGGGGCCTGGAGTTCCAGATCTTATCTCATAGGTTTTCCTCTCATTAGATTTATTCCATTGTGATCCTTTAAAGATAACTTAGGTATGGCCCAAAAACTAAATGAATACTTTGCCTCAGTTTTTAATATGGATGGTAATATGGAACATGTGGATGAAGACGGTATTGCTGATGGAAGTGTATCTACAAATGGAAATTACCACATCCGAAGTGGGTGGAAGAAAAATGTAAAGAGCTTAATGAGCTCAAATCATGGGAAATCAGATCATTTCCATCCCAGAATACTGAAAGAGCTGGCATATGAGCTTGCTAGCAAGGATTTGTAATATTTCTATCTATTATGGGGTAGTACCATATACTTGTATTTAAAAGAAGGGGGGGGGGGAAGTGATCTGGGCAAATACAGTCTGACCTCAGTAATATGCAAGGCTTTAGAACAAATTGTGAAGGGAAGAATAATTAAAAATTCATGGAGGGAAATGGTAAAGGGGATGTAACACAACATGGGTTTACCAGTCATGATCATGCCAGACTAACCTGGTTTGCGTCTTTGAGAAAATAACTGATTTTTTTAGCTAAAGTAACGTTAGTGGATCTAATATACTTGGACTTCAGCAAAGCATTTGACAAAGAACCACATGGAAACTCATTAGTTAAATTAAGGAGGATAGGGATCAGTACAAAAATTGGTGGATAAGGAACTGGTTAAGGGGAAAAGGCAATGGCTTGTGCTAAAAAGGTGAATTATGGGACTGAAGGGAGGTTACTAGTGAAGTATCTCAAAGATTGGTCTGGGGACCAATTTTATTCACTATTTTTATTAATGACATTGGCACAAAAAAGTATGAGTGTACTAATGAAATTTGCTGATGATGCAAAATTGGAATTCATGATCAATATGGAGGAGGATTGGAATATTATACAGGAAGATCTGGATGACCTTGAAGACTGGAGTGACAGAAATGGGATGAAATTCAATAGTAGAAAGTGCAAGCTCATGCAATTAGGGTCTAATAATAAGAATTTCTGCTAGAATCTGAGGGCATATCAGTTGGAAGTGACAGAGGAGGAGAGAGACCTGGGTGTGTTGGTCAATCACAGAATGACTATGAGCCACCAATGTGATGCAGCTGCAGAAAAGGAAAATGTGAGCCTAGGATGTATCAGGGAAGGCACTGCCAGTAGAGAGAGTGAAGTATGAATGCCATGGTACAAGGCACTGGTAAGACCTCATTTGGAACACTGGGTACAATTCTGGTCACCCATGTTGAATAATGGTGATATTAAACTGGAATAGGTGCAGAGAAGTGCTACTAGGATGATCAAGGCCTATCTTATGAGAGAAGGCTGGAAGAACTTGGTTTGTTTAATCCAACAAAAAGAAGGCTGAGAGCGGATATGATTTCTCTCTCTCTGTGTATATATATATATAGGGATAAATACCAGGGAAGGTGAAGAGCTATTTAAGCTAAAGGACAATGCTGGCACAAGAACAAATGGGTATAAATTGGCCATGAACAAATTCAAGCAGAAAATTAGAAGAAAGTGTTTAACGATCAAAGGGCTGAGGTTCTGGAATAGCCTCCCAATAGGAGTTATGGGAGCAAACAACTTAATTACTTTTAAGATAGAGCTGGACAAATTTAAGAGAGCTGTGATTGTATGACAGGGTTGCTTGTAATGGTAGGGGGCAGGTTTAAACAGCCCTGCAGCTAAATTCCAGTTTATAGTTTATGTTCCCAAAAGCTCATGCTTCAGGATTTCAGCTAGTTACCTGCAGTGATCAGGAAGGGATTACCTCTTTCCCCCCCCTCCCCCGCCAGTGTATTCTGGGGTTTGTTTACATCCTTCCTCCAGAGCATCAGAAATGACCATGGCTGGAGAGGGGAGGGTAGATGAGGTGGGCCAGTGCTCTGAGATGGCACCAGGCATTTTCTCTTTCAGGTGCTTGGCTGGTGGGTTCTTGCTCACATGCTCAGGATGTAAGAGATCACCATGTAGGGTCAGGAAGGAATTTTCCCCAGGTCAGATTAGCAGTGGCCTCAGGGGGGTTTTCAGGCTCCACTGCAGCATGTGGGTGTGGGTCAATTGCCAGGCTTATCTGCCTATATATATCTCACTTAATCATTTCCCTGTGTCACCTGACCAGGATGAGGACAATCTCACCTAGTGGTCAGAGCAGGCATCAGTAGTCAGGAGCCAAAGCCCAGAATCAAACCAGAGATGAGGAACTGTGTCAAGCAGGGTAGCAGGCAAGGGGAGGACAGCAGCAAGGCCGGGGAAAAGCAGGAGCAGCAAGAACAAGGTAACACAGGAGCAGGTACAGTGGTGGGTAAGAGCATTGAGAAGCCAGCAAGCTGCTGCTGGTTTAAGAGTGACCTGCTGACCTCTGCAGCTGGTCAGGTGGTGTGGCCAATCAGGCAGCCTGCTGCAGGTCAGTTGTACTGATAAGGCGGTCTGGAGACTAGCTCTGCGGCAGACCCTGATTCCTGACACCCTTCCATTACAGGGGCCTCTCTGCCTGGGGCACATAACAGCCTAGTCTCCAGTGTGCTGTAATACTTCGTTCTAATTTTGGTTGAGTTTAGTGTGTGAGGGCTGGTGGCCTGTGATGTTCAAGAGGCCAGACGATCTGGTGGTCCCCCTGGCCTTAAACTCTATGACTCTATGTTGTGATCGGATTGTTAAAATTGAATTTGAAAGATATTTATTCATAGAAGAGTTCCAGGATGTGGTGTAAACAGCGTTGGCAGACTTGAACTCTTCTACGAGTCTATAAATAGAGATGTTTCTTCAAAACAAAATCTAGCAAAGTCAGAGTTGGCTAGCTGTCAGGAGAAGCAGTTTGAATTCAATCCATGTCCTACAGAGCTAACAGCCCAGCTGATCCAAACAAAGAGACAAGCTGAAAACTACATTTATCTTTAACCTGAGCTGGAATATACCACAATGATTCATTAACATAAAACTAATCTATTAGCGCTGCTTGTGAAACATTTAGGTTGCATGGTTAAAAATCTCTGCCAGGAAAGACAAAGTGCAGTTATACTCTGGAAAGTAACCAGCCTGAGTGATTTGGGGATGGTGGGGGGAGGGAGGGTCTAGCATCTTCCTATACAATGAGGCAGAATGGATGGAAATACAGAAGCAGAAGGTCCCTTAGAGCTGCATGGGCTCAGGTGTACCAGATCAGGCCCAAGTATGTTTTTTCCTTTTGGTGTTTGTGTGAAATGTTGCTAACCTCAAAACAGTTTTTGCTTTTAATCATCACAGAAATTCAGAAAGATGACATCCCATAAGAGGTATTTACAATATTACTGTCACCCACTTCCCTCCTGCCCCCACACTAATTATAAGCATTTTTTTAAGCTCTGTTCTAACCCCCATCACTTCTTTCTCCAATAATAACAGAAGCTGTAGTTAGGTCCCCTCATTAGTAAGATGCCATTTCTTTTACACAATATGATATAGATAATTTACTAGTACAGGGGGTCCCCAGTATACATCTCCCCGTTATCCGTCATTTCGCGTATCTGTCGCTCACCAATAGGGGAACATGTTCTGATTCATGTCGGGCCTGATCCGCATAACTGTCGCTTCACCTTTTGCGTGGCTTTTCTTTGGGTGCTTCCCCCAGTGTTCAGGAGGTGCTGGGAGGGAAGGGCAGGAGTGGGGGCAGGGCGTGCTTGGAGGAGGGAGCAAAACTGGGTGGGAAGAGGGGGGCTGGACCATTATTTCTTATGGGGGAAAATTCCCAAGTATCCGTCGTTTCAGTATCCATCGCCCTTTTCAGCAATGCAACCCCGACATACTGGGGACCCGCTGTAGCCTTGTGAATTCTTTATAAGACTTCATATTAAACTCCATTTGTCAAATACACAAAGGGAAATACAGTTTGAGAGATGTTATCCTTTGTGTGTGCATGTGTACAAAATGCAGTAATTCACAAGGGCTCTCCCACTCAGAAAAAATTAGTGAGGTTCCAGAGTACTAAACTTTTTACAGTTCTTCACCTTCTTTTACCAGCCGTTCAGTGTCACTCACATGATTGCTGTGGGTCTATGCTGACTGGAATCTCACTTGTTGGCAGGCCAATCATTTTGTAGTATTTATGATGACCATAATATTTCATTATGATCAGTTTGATTGATTTAAGCTAGGATTTTCCCCCCCACTTAATAGCAGATTGTTAATTAATATGCACATTCCTGTATCAGGTTAATCATATATTTCAGGGGTAGGCAACCTATGGCACGCGTGCCGAAGGCAGCACACGAGCTGATTTTCAGTGGCACTCACACTGCCCAGATCCTGGCCACCGGTCCGGGGGGCTCTGCATTATAATTTAATTTTAAATGAAGCTTCTTAAATATTTTAAAAACCTTATTTACTTTACATACAACAATAGTTTAGTTATATATTATAGACTTATAGAAAGAGACCTTCTAAAAACGTTATAGTTATAATGTATGACTGGCACGCGAAACCTTAAATTAGAGTGACTAAATGAAGACTTGGCACACCACTTGTGAAAGGTTGCCGACCCCTGATATATTTGAACATCTGTAGCTGTGACATCTTCATTAATGTTATCATAAATTTCATCAGTTCCAGTTACACAGTCTCTTGAGCAATCCTGAATTTTCCTTGCTAAAACTCACACAACTGGTTTGTCTGGGTGTGTGCTTGGTAATACACAGTTCCCTGTCACTAGGACATAGATTCTAAGGCTCGATGGGACTATTATATCTCGTTTGATCTCTTCCATAATACAGGCCATAGAATTTCATCCATCCATTTGTCCAAGTTACTACATCTATTCGGAATGTAGTGGAGTATTTGAAAATACTTAGACTCACATTCTGGGACAGAATTTAGGAATATTCATCTGCATCATGGATCAAAGAGACAGATGCTGATTTTTATTCTCCACTAAATGCTTCTGCTTCTGGTACTTGCTCTTTCACACTTGTGTAAAGCGGGTCCTACAATGTCCTGACCCAGTTAATTGTTGATCTTGCTAGTTAACTTGGGAGGCTCCTGCTCAATTCTTATTTTTCTGAATATTGCAGCTGCCTTTAATATACATGAGCACTCACCTCTCTTTATAGTCCTCACACTGTATCTTGGTTTCCTTTGTTCTGTGCACTTCTGGTTCACTTCCTACTCTATTCTGATGGTTGCTCTTTCAGCCGGGGTATCCTTCAGTGGCACCTCACCTTCCTCCCTCCATCTATTGATATCTCGTGGGGTTCTGTCCCTATTTCCCCCGCTCCCCTCACTCTTCTCTACACTTTCTTGGCAGCCTCATACACCCCAATGTTTGCAGTCATCATCCCTACATGGATGATTCCCAGAACTGCTCTATCCATCCTTGACCTCTCCCACTCTATTCTCACTTATGTCATCACGTTTCCAGACATTTCCTCTTGGATGTTCCACTGCCACCCCCAACTCAGTATTTCCAAACTAAACTTCTTCCTTGCTGATCCTTCTCTGCCTCCCTTCTCTATCTCTAGTGACAGCTCCACTTCGTCTAACATACATTTGTTTTTTCCTGACACTGTAAACTATTCAGATAGGAACATGAGTTCTTAGTGTACAGAATCCTGCTCATGTCATTCATGGGCTTTACTAGGACTGCTCATGTGAGTATGGTAGGTTGGATTTGGCCTTGTCTTTACAAAGCCTTGTATAAATTTACAGTACTCTACACTTATTTTAAACAACGATAATATTTATAAGTCATTTAATTACCTATAAGTGAATAATTACACCCATAATTTTTGGGAAATACTCAGATTTCCTACCAACTGCTTGAAGGTCTCACCTATCTTTTTGTAACCTATGGGGTTAAAACATGAATAATCCCCCTTCTACTCTAAGATTTTAATCAGAATTTCAATACCATCCACTTCCCCCATTTTTAAATGTGACTGCTGTCTCAGTCAAGTCCTTTTCTCCAGCAAAATGCAGTAGAGTTCAGTGTTGTGGTTTACTGATTTAGTATCTCACTTTTGCTTTAATCTGTACTGTTGTCTTGACATCTCCAGGTTTTTATTGTTTCCTTCAAAACTTATCCAGTTAGGTGGTAGAAATATATCCATCTTTTGGTAGAATCTTTAGGTCTGTTTTTGATAGGTAGTAATATTTATCAGGCACACAGCCACGCAGTTTATTTAACCATCTCTATGCCACTGCTTCATAGCCACTTCACCACTGAGCAACATATATGACAACACAATTTCCATTAGTCACACAGCACCAATTTTAATAAATTAAGTGCTCATGAAAGGTGACAAACAGCTCTGTCAGATCTCTCTACTGAGATCTACACAATGGGTACACAATAGGCTGTAGCAGTGCTAAACTCCCCAAGTTGCCCTGCCTCTGTGTACCTTATCCCTGAACATAGGTACTGCCTCAGCAGGGCCTCTCTCCATGCCCATTCATGAATCAGCTTCTCTGCTAAGACTAAAAACAATGTGGACCTGTACAATATGGCAGTACTTTCAATGAGGTGGACACCAGCCCACTAGGAACAGGACTCATTTAACATCAGCAACCAAACAGCCACGAGATGGTAATAGCACTTGGTCATCACCAACCTGGACTTGAACCTGTGACCTACAGATGAAATCAGTATTACCAGTCCCCTGAGCCTTTCAGTCCCCAGCACTATTGTATTCTGATATCAGTACATGAAGTACCACCTGAAAGTCTAATAGAGACTTTGCCAGGTCAGAGGACGCAACACTGCTCAAGCGGATCAATGTATACCCCAGAGGAAGACAGACGGAAACCCCAATATTTCTCACATATATCAGTGAGCAGCAGAAGTAATCCCAATGAAGTTGTTATTGAAGTTAATGGAGTTATGCTGGTGTAAAATCAGTATAAATGAGACCAGAGTAAAACCCATGTGGTACTAATTACTACTGACTCAATCATAGGTGTTCAAACTAGTGGTGCTGGGGGTGCTGCAGCATCCTCCTGGCTTGAAGTAGTAACAACCCAAATACATTGTTTCCACCTTCAGCACGCCCACTATCAAACAGTTTCCAGCACCATTGGGCTCAACCAGCACAAACCTAAATTGAACCTTTGTCAGTAGTAGCTGTCCACAGGTAAGGTTATGGGAAACACCATTTAGAAAACAAAACTAGCATGAATCTTTGAAAGGTTTCCAATTACCTCCCTTCCCCACCCACAATTTAGAAGAATAAGATGTTTCCAAGTGTTTTTGGCCTGTACTCAAATATTTGGGGTGATTTCTCATTTCCAGTATTTTATAGTTACTGCATTTCTCCAAGCAGGTTGCTTGGCTTTCAATAGAAATGGACTGAATCGGGGTCATTCCATACCACTCCAACCAACCACTGTGTCAGTGTGGCCATGTGACCTATGCGTTTAACTAGACTCCCTTCAAGTAATGGTGGCATGTATGTGAGTCTCGCTGTTAAAATTGTTCACATTATAGCACCTAGAAATCAAGATAAAGTAATTATGAAATAAAAGCATGGTGCCCTCCACTGTATTTGAGCTAAATAGAAATTCAGTGTTACTTTGGAATAGAAGCAAGGGACTAAACAGTCAGCTATAAGTAGAGGGCTGTAAGCCTCTGTTTAGAACACAGAGGAGCCCCCAGACTCTTACCTCCATTCTTCAGTCATTGCTCCGAAGACCTGGCACCCTGCAGCAATCCTCCCAGTGATGGAGGAAGGATGGAATTAGATCCCTCCAGATCCCACTAACACTCCATCAGGGCCGGCGCAACCCATTAGGCGACCTAGGCGGTCGCCTAGGGCGCTACTATTGGGGGGGCGCCGGCGCCCCGGTCGTCGGAATTTTGGGGGCGGGACCTTCCGCCGCCGCTGTTGGGGGCGGCATTTTGGGGGCGGGACCTTCCGCTGCCTAGGGCGCCGAAAAAGCTGGCGGCGCTCCTGCACTTCATGCATCCACTAGTGGATGTTGCTAGAGAACAAAGAGAAGCCCTCCCTGCTCCAGAGTCTGCTGCATCAGTCTTACCAAGCCAGGTTAGAGGCAAGGCACTGAGCTGGAATTCTGAAGTATTACTAGAGTCAAGTATCAGAGGGGTAGCCGTGTTAGTCTGGATCTGTAAAAAGCAACAAAGAGTCCTGTGGCACCTTATAGACTAACAGATGTATTGGAGCATAAGCTTTTGTGGGTGAATACCCACTTCGTCAGACGCATGTATGTGCGTCTGACGAAGTGGGTATTCACCCACGAAAGCTTATGCTCCAATACGTCTGTTATTACTAGAGTATTACTGCTGAAGATCAAGAAATTCTGCTCTCCTTTAGACTGGTGTAAATCTGGAGTCAATTCCTTTCACTTCCATGGAGTTACTCCAAATTCACACTTATGTAACTGAGACCAGAATGTGGCCCATTGTATTTCTAACCCACTTAAACAGTATTAAGGCCCTGATCCAAATTCCACTGAAGTCAGTGAGTCATTTCACAGACTTCTCTGGGATTTTGAGCAGGTCATGACAGAATGAAATGTTTTTTAAAATATATTTTTTGCCATGCATGTTTTGTTGTTGAACTGAGCTTGTGGACATGATGGATCTTTAATAATGCTCAGAACAACTGAGTTAAGAGTAGCCACCAGCTATTCCCCTTTAGTTACTTACACAGGATTATTCTTTACAGTTTTAAAAATGGAATCATGTTTATTTGTTGTTCATAACTAATGCATGGAACAAAATTCAACAAAACTTCTCCATAGTTTTTTTTACAGGTTCCTTAAATATTTAGTAAACATTGTCTCATTTTACAGACAAAAAAATCACTGAAATAAATATGGGAAAACAATTGTTTGACATCACAAATGATTTAACATTAAATAATTCATTAAGTTGTGCTTTACATCAATGAAAATCCTCAGTTCTACAAACCATCTTTTAAATAGCCATAAAAGTAGATATGGACACTCACAATACAATCTCCTATTAGCAGAGTTCATACACATTATTGCACATAAATAAAAGGAAGAATCCATAAGGAAAAGAAATTTACAATCTATTAACTACCCTTTCACCTTAAACATTGCAACTGGTGGAAAGTTCTGATTTTCCTTCCAACATTTATTTGAAATACACATTAGAGAATGACGAGTTAAAACCATGAAAAGGGACACCTGAATCATAAAAATACTGATATGGCCAAGAAGAAAATGGAGGATGCTGCAATCCGTTTCCTCCATAAAGACTATCTCACAAGAACCAAGCCATCAGAAGTGTTTCAGTACAAACTTGGATATCTTTTCTGAGTATGTAGTTGCTGTTATTAGAGAGGTTTACAGCATTCAACACTATCAGAGTAATCCAAACTTTGTGAATGAACAGCACAGGGCCTTGGGCACTAACTTGCACCAATTTGTAGTTCAGTGGCATCTGATTCTGATCTAACGCACCCTGGTGAACATCAGAACTCCAGGGAAGTCGGTCATAACAGTGGTGGGGGGAAAAAAACAATGTAAGTGAGCTAATGAATTAAACACAGCAACATTACTTATCGATATAGTACTTTGTGTTCAAACTGCAGTACGGACATTAATCAGAATCAGGCACTGGGCATGCAAAATGAGTCACAAATGGGGTGGAAGTAGTGTGTGTAGCAAGAAAATCAACTAATAGGGAGGTCTGCCACACACGCTTTCTCCTCCTCCTCTGACAAATCCATTTCTGGTGTATAGTGGATGTCACTCCCATCACCTTTCATTGGACTATGCTACACTCAATGTGTAACTTTATACCCCTTATGTCACTGGATTTGGCTAAATTACTTGAAGATGGGAGTTGAAAACCAGAGATGGGCCCAAGCTAGTCAGACTGGAACCAACCCTAAGCTTTCCCAAAGTTCAAAGAGGAGGGGACCTGGCATTCTGGTTTGGGTCTTTACAGTTACATGGTAGCCATGAAGTCTGGCTCTGGACCCGAACTTCCACAAAGGTCAGAGGAGTTTGGATCTAGATTTTTGGTTTGGGCTCCATCTCTAACAAGTAACATGTGTTGTTCAACAGAACTTCTTGAAGCCTTATTAAATTCTCATCACCAGTGCAGAGAAGCTGATCTACTGTTGCTGCAACGGCATTGTGTGCGTTTGTGTGAGAGCAGGCTAGGTCACATCTGCATTTGTCAATAAAACAGCGCAGAGGTAATACATTTAATTCTGTGGCCAAACATAAATTATCAGGAATTAGAACCTTAGATCTCAACAGTTTGGTGAACTTTTTGCCTAGTGTGAACCTACAGCCAATTCGAACTGGAAATAAGCAGCCAGTGTTGAGCACATCAGGTGAAAGATTAATAAGTACATCTGCACCACAGCAGAGTGATGTTTCTTAGCACCACCTCAGTAGCAGAAACACAAATGCCTCATTTCAGTAACATAATAATTTGCCAGGAAGACAGTGATTCCATGTCTTTGTTTTTAAAAATCTAACGCTTGCAAAGTTTTGGAAATGGACAGAGTGGGCTAAATTCTGATCTCATTTAAACTAGTCTAAGTCTAGTGTATCTACAGTTAAGTCAGTGGAGTTACAACAATGTAAATTTGGAGTACCTGAGATATGAACCTGGCCCTTTATTTTGATTATTGGCATCAGTTATTTTACACACAGCATTATGCACAGCGCTTTAGAGTGAATATCAGCAAACTTCTGTCTAAGAAGTAAATCTTAGAGAATGTGGAAGCCCTTTCTGGTTTATTTTAATATGCCAGGAACTTCTGCTAAAAACACTACCTGAAGTGACTGTGGGTTTTTCTAAAGCCACTAGTGGAACGGCGAAGGCTTTGGCTGTGCTCCTTGCCCTCTATGAGCTTTAGAGACTGGAAGCTGTCAGCCCTCTGCCCAATAGGCCCACTTGCTGCTCTGCAAATGCCAGCACGTGTGAAGTAGGCTCACGGTCAAAAATGAACTTTAACTCAACCTCAAATATACGCCTTCAAGATGTCAGAAATTCCATTAACATAAATGCCATAGCACATGAGCAGCTCTTCAGAGGCCTGACTTCCCCTCTGGGAGATGACTGACTACAGGGTTAGCCATAGTATTAATGTGTTACCAAACTGTTAAATTTTAACTCCCCCACCCAACTACTTTGTTTTCATTTTCTCCATTATAAGTTGTTTTGTGGGCTGCTGCTGTACCCAGGCAGTGGCAGCTGGCACCCAAAGTGACTGCTACCTGCAGCCTCACCAATCTCCCAGCTTCTCTCTCCCATTCCATACAAAGATAATATTTTCAAAAATGAAAAGCCAAGCCACTGTGGCCCTGAGGGACAGGGGCGTGCAGGGAAGCGTTTTGTTGTGTGTTAAGGGAGGACAGCAGGGAAGTGAGAAAAAGAGGGGACCCTCCCATTTTCAGAATGAAAAATGAGGTATGCTTTACAGTAAAGGGCAAATTGGGAGACAACTGTGATTATCTCTCTGTGACCCCCTTACTGATCTCTTGTAGTACCAACCTCTGCCTCTCCAAGCTACCTCTACCCTCCCTTCCACACTACAGTCACCCCTCTTGCCACCAATTCACCAGCACCCACATTCACCAATTGATATAATTCCTCCCTGCATTCAACTGGGCCAAACCAACTGTGGGGGGGATGGGCTCCCTGGATCCCCCCAGGAGCCACTGGGCATCATTTACCCTCTCTTCTCCCCCAGTTGGCAGCCTTGGGGAATTTCTCTGCAGGCTACATCCCACAGACTGGTGTCTGGCTCCTGTTCTTCCCTTCCCTTCGCAAGAGGGGAAGGTCTGGCTGGAACAAAGACCAGCCTCTCAGGCAGCCCCTAGAGACTCAGCTGTAAGGGCTCAGTCTCTCAGAGTCTATTGTCCCTTCACAGGGTTTACCTTCTACCCCTCTTCCTGGGGCATGTTGCTTTACCTTCAGTCAGGGCAGCTCCAGGAGCAGTGTCTCACAGCTGTCTCCTCCTTGGCTAGACTCCCTCTACTACCATCAGTCACTGGGCAAGCAACTTTCTTCCTGTTCACCGCCTCATTCTGTGGTAAATTCCCCCCTTTTAAGCTCTCCCCCCCTCCAGGCTGAGCAAGTTTTGCAGGTGTGTCTCATTAGCCTGGAACAGGCCCAGAGGAGCTTGTTAGCCTCCTTCATAGGAGGGCATGTCACCCATGCCCCTCCCAGCTCAGAATCTCTGCAGGCTCCCTTGCCTCCGTCATTCCCAACCCCACCTGCACAACAACATCCTCCCCGCCACCCCCACCCCACATCACTACTGGTCCCTCCAAGCTAAGAACCCCTTCTTCTTGCCTAAACTCAGCACAGCATGGACCCACCCCATTCAGCTCAGAACTCTCCTCCCACCAAGGCTCAGAACAAACACATACACCTCTCAAGATTCGGAGAACCCATTGTCAGGCTCAGAACTATTCCCCCTTCTACTGAATGTCTTCCACCACCTGTCTCAGATAGACCCACCCTTCCTTGGCCCTAACTTACTTGTTGCTTGGTATGGAAAAGCAAGAACAGACACATCAAAGAGCCTATGTATGGGATGTGAAATAGCCCTACAGATGCTTGTATTCTCTCTGTGCCCTCTCCCTCTGATGCTGCAGTCTATGGGTTTGTCCACGCTGCCAGAAAAGGTGTGTTCGTAGCTTGGGTCAATTACCCCATGTTAGCTAACTCAGGTTAAAATAGCAGTGAAGACACAGTGACTCAACTTTTAACTTGGGTTAGCAGTTCAAGTTAAACCCCAGGCTGCCCTATAGGCTTGGACTCGAGCTGCAAAGTCAAGCTGTGAATTTGAGTAAAAAGCCAAGTTGCCATGTCTTCACTGCTGTTATCACTTGAGTTAGGGAATGCGGGTTAGCTAACCCGGGTTAACAACACATCTGTGTTTGCGGTGCAGGTATACCCTTTGTGCTGCAAGGCCAGAAGCAGCCACATCCCTGACAGTGCAGTTCCAGCCCTGCCAGGAGCTCCCATTGGCAGCAGGTGGGATTGCTCCCTGCTATATATCAGCCACACTACACAGTTATGATGGTATTGATGGGGCTCAGCTCCGAATGACCAGCTACCCTGTGTACAGGTGCATTCTAAGCACTACATGTGAAGATGTAAGGAATGTGTGTAATATATGTGTAATCCCTTAGCCACCATTGGAACAAATAACATGGGCTAAAAATGTTGTTTATCCAACAAAAATCTTACTCTATATTGTAGTCTTTTCTCTTCTCTTAATATTAATGCCACTCTCTCTGTAGGATATTTTATGTTTAATACATTCTTGTACTCCCTGAACAACCAAAGATGCCATGGGATTTGCCCTTTTCCTATCGTGTATATCAGTGGTTCCCAAACTTGTTCTGCTGCTTGTGCAGGGAAAGCCCCTGGTGGGCCGGGCTGGTTTGTTTACCTGCCGTGTCCGCAGGTTCGGCCGATCGCGACTCCCAGTGGCCGCAGTTCGCTGCTCCAGGCCCATGGGGGCTGCTGGAAGCGGCGGCCAGCACATCCCTCGTCCTGCGCCGCTTCCAGCAGCTCCCATGGGCCTGGAGCAGCGAACCGCGGCCACTGGGAGCTGCGATCGGCCGAATCTGCGGATGCGGCAGGTAAACAAACCAGCTGGTCCCGCCAGGGACTTTCCCTGCACAAGCGGTGGAACAAGTTTGGGAACCACTGGTGTATATGACAACTTCAAATAACACTGTTTGTCAAAAAAGTAGCATGCCTTAAAAATATGAGAAAATTAGGAAATTTAGTGAATAATTTCCCAAAACAGACTATCATATTTTGGGGTACATTTTTCTTTGCTGGCTCCAAAACTCAAATCTGCGAGCACAAATATTTGTGCACCCAAATCAGGCAATTTACCATCTAATTAGTGAATCTGGCTGGGGAAAAGTCATTCATACATGTAAACTAAATGTTGGGGCACATAGGTTAAGCAGCCATGTTGAGGCCAATTTAAAAATGTGGCGTTTAATAAATTAGATTTATGCTGGAAGGGGAAATTTATTTTTTTTTATAATAGGGATCTAAAAAGTATAATACCCTCTTTTTACAAATCAGAAAAAGAAATCTGAAGTGGATGCAGTTTAATCACAATAACCTAAAGCATGGAGAAAGAACCCATCATTAGGACTTCTTTTCTAGTCAAAGTAGAAAAACAGATAAAGAGCTGCATGGTCTGGAATGGATAGAGTTGCAGAATATCTTCATATTCAGCATTGGCATAAATATATTTGCACATGATGCACAGAAGATCAGTACACTAATATTAGTAACAAATTTAAGTGTTTGTCCACACACCCATTGTGTATCCTTTAAGTCAGAGGTCCCCAAACTGTGGGGTGCACCCCCCTTGAGCAGCATGGAGGAATTTTCAGGGGGGCATGGCAGGGCCTGGACGAGCCCCCACAGGGGGCAGGGAGGGAGTGCCACCCAGCCACTCTTTTCCCCTAGCTCTGCTCCGGTCCTGCCCACAGCTGCGTCCCCATTTTCTGGCCCAGCACCTGGCCCCGCCCGTGGCTCTGTTCCCAGCACGGGGCCAAGGCTGGGGGTGGGGGTGGAGCTGCACCTGGCCACGGGCCCAGTGCTGGCCCCCACCGCAGCGGCTCTGCTCCTGCCCCCGCCCCCAGCCTTGGCCCCTGGCCGCGGCTCTATCCCCGGCCCTGCTCCTGGCCCCAGACCCACCCCCAGCTGCGGCCCCAGCCTCGACCCCCTTACCACTGTCTGTGTCTCCCTTCCCTCCCAGCTGCAGCCCCGGTTCTAGGGTGGGGGCACAGACAGGGATAAGGGGGGGCACGACCCTCAAAAGTTTGGGGACCACTGCTTTAAGTGCACAATTCTATGGATCATGGCCACTATTGTGTCTGGTAATAAAACCATGTTAGTTCTGTTCTCAGAATTTAAATGTACCTTTATGAACAGAGCCTTTATAACAGATTTGGAAAGTGTCAGACTAATACTTAAGCTTTTTCCACTCTTTTTCTTACCTTTCTTAATTCCACGCCCTTTGTGGATTTCACCTTTCACAAAAGTCAAAGCTGATATTGTTACCTCCACCCAGATAGGGTGAACAGGCCTGTGTGAGCTTCCCCAGAATGGGGAAGTTCTACAGAATGGATCTCATTTCTCAGCAGTAGTACTTATGCATTTCATTTGCCAGGCTCTCTCAGAATGGAGCCTGCTTACTAGCAGGGTTTGGTGATGCACAGCCAAATCTGCTAGGGATTAGGTTAAGACCATATAACTCATTTCACTTATAAACCACCCACGACTGCAGGCTTTCAGAAATGAAAAAAATAGTTTCAGCCCCATGTGTCACCTAGTCCTAAATGTAATTTAATCACATTTAGTATTTGCTTTTTCTTACTTAAAACACTGCGTGTAAACATCTGAAGGGCAACATGGGTTTCTCTGTTGCATTCAATACAGAACACAGCTACACAGGACAATCTGAAATATACCAGTGTCAGCAGCTCAGTGGTTCTCTGATTTTTGATTCATGTCATCACAAGTTTCAGCTGCTCAAACTGTACAGAGTACATCTGTTAATGGGGGAAAAAAAGAGCTATCTTTTCCAGCCACTCTCATCGCTTAGGCCTTTGAAAGAAGTTAGTATTGGATAAGAATCTATTCCACTGTCAGTTAATAACACTGATATAAGATGTATTGAGAAACACAAAAATATATATATTCGCCTAGCTGATAGAAACTAAGAAAAACTAAGACAAAGAAGGGCAGCTGTGAGACTCAGTCTCATTTACCAAGGCAACACTCATTCCTTGTGTAATCTCTGAGTAACCAAGTTCAAGAAATTATCAGGGTTTTCAATACTCTTTTTTTTATTTGTCTAAGAATGAAAAGTGTCACCATCGCTCCACCTGACTGTTATAATCTTCAGTAACAGCTATTTCTGCTGCTGCTTCTTCCTTCTGCCACTGGTGTGCTCTTTGCTCCCGGAGTAGCCTCCGCTCCTCCCGCCGTTTTTGCCGGTTCTTCTGGTGCTCCTCTTGCTTGGAGTACTGAAAGCGTTGGAGAAAGAGGTCTTTAGCATATTCATAAAGCTGCATGTCCAGGAAGTTCAACACCTCTATGCGTTTCCGGGCCCCTTCATCAATATCCACATTAGAGGCCCGGGTAATATTGAACTGGGTGAACGGGGAAATGAACTTAAGGTTGAATGTCCTCTCAAAGAGATACTGTGTTTTCCTCTGAAACTCTGTGAGTCCAAAAAAGGCCATGTTTTTCAGGTTGTTCTTGGCGCTTTGGAGAAGGATCATATTTCTCTCACTTTCATTCATAAAAGTCAAGTTGTAACATCCAACCAGGCTCAGGTCTGCCAGCATGCGAACCTGGCGGTTGTTAGCCAGGTTGTAACCACAATCCATGAACTCCTGCAAGCTGACTCCAGACCAATCATCCCCCAGGTAACAGGTAGGCAGCTCATCTGGCGTTGGACTTCTTCCATCACACATGTGGAGGGAAGTTTTCCACGTTGCACCTCTCTGGACATGTTTCCATTCACTCAAATACCGTGACACTGGATCCCTCAGCATTGTGATGTAATAGAAGTTCCTGCAACAAATTTTTAAACCACAGTTTTAGGATTCAGCAGCTTTTACTCTTATTAATCAGCAATTTTTATTTTTCTCTGACGAAATGCTTCCTAACCAATGACTCTGTCTTAGGGCAGGTCTACACTAAAAACACTGGATCAGTGCAGCTGCACCGCTTAAGTGAAAATGCTCCTACGCCAGCGGGAGAGCTTTTCCCATCTGCATAGTTAATCCACCTGGCGCGAGGCAGTAGTGGTTGATGGGAGAAGCTCTCCCGCTGACATAGCACTGTCTACACTCGGGGGGTAGATTGGTATACGTGTGTCGCTCAGAGGTGTGGATTTTTTACACGCCTAAGCAACATAGTTATACCCCTATAAATCTGTAGTGTAGACCTTGCCTTAACTTTTTCAAATGGACCAATGCACTTGTAAAACTTAAGCCTATAGAACAGGGGTAGGCAACCTATGGCACGGGTGCCGAAGGCGGCACGCAAGCTGATTTTCAGTGGCACTCACACTGCCTGGGTCCTGGCCACCGGTCCGGGGGGCTCTGCATTTTAATTTAATTTTAAATGAAGCTTCTTAAACATTTTAAAAGCCTTATTTACTTTACATACAACAATAGTTTCGTTATATATTATAGACTTATAGAAAGAGACCTTCTAAAAACGTTAAAATGTATTACTGGCACGCGAAACCTTAAATTAGAGTGAATAAACGAAGACTCGGCACACCACTTCTGAAAGGTTGCCGACCCCTGAGCTAGAACATTCCTAGCAACCATGACATGTGGATAATAAAATTTACCACACCACAAGATAGATAGTCACTTTCAAGAAGGTGGACTGAGGACACATTTTTATCCCTAACCCATTTATCCATCCGTTCTTCATCACGGTGGTTTTTGAGGCACTTACTAGTTCTGAAAGAAGAAATAAGTAACATTAACTACCTCCCAGTGACAAACACAGTAGCACAAAGTGCAAACCTTAACGCATGGTGAATATTGTGAACAAACTAGAAGGCAGTTTGTTTTTTGTGATTAATTCTTTTTATTAATTTTCATCCATTTGTGATTAAGGAGATATGCTAGAAAACAAGCTGCAGATGAGGGATTTTTTTTTATTTCGAGGAAAGGAGATTCTAAACAGCACCAATTGTGCAATGTTCCTCAATTTACAGAGACCATGACAAATCCAATTGTACTCAATACACTCTTTTTATATGCTGGTATTTAGCAATATCGGAATCAATGGGAGAAGATACTCACAACGGTTCAAAGATAAAACAGTGAAACAGTTGTGTCCTTTGAGGATTTACTGTGGTGAGGATGACAGACCACAAAGATGTGAATTCTCTCACTACTCTTGTACATAATGAGAAAATATTAATCCTGTCACCTGTCTTCTGCACTGAGACAACATGACTTTCTACAGCACATGGTTAGAATATATGAGCAGCCTGGACAATACCAACTGGATGCTGCAACTGCTGTAAATAATGCAATGTGGAAGATTTTGGCAAGACTTGCCAACTTGACAATGGGTCATTAAATGGGCTACATTGAGGCCAATGACAGGACTAAAATCCATTTACATGACTTAATTTGAGTTGAGAGATGGATTAAAACTAGTTATGATCATGGATACTAAAATCACTCACTGTTGATGAGTGTAAAGGTTAACATGTTCAGCTGTTATCTGTCAGGAATACAAAAAAGATACTAAAATCGACCTGACATCAAATAGAACAAGAAACTGAGACCTCAGTTTGTCAATTTATCTTTTAGTTGCCGCATTGAGAGTTTCTACATCTAGTTATGGCAATGTGAAAAAGACTGAAATTGAGTATGCCTAAACAATCTTTCATGTAACACATTTACTGTTGAAGATTTTATTCAATAACAACTTAACCTAAATTATAGGGTGATATAAAAATAAGACAAAACCAAAATACTTTATAGCTTTTGTCAGCTGGAATAGCAACTAAAAGTCCACGAGTAAAATTAACACAGCTAGTGTGGTACAAAAATAGGTGTTTGCATGACTCATCTGGCTCTGAACAGTACATTAATAAATTATGAGTCTCCAACATCTGATCCACTGAAATTACCCTAAGATTTCTTCAGACAACCATGATCTCAAGATGCTTTTTATTGAACCTACCCAACACTCAGAAAAACAAGCAGTGTTGGAGACACACACTGCTGAAACAATGAACACTTTGAGAGTTCATCTTTCAGAAGATCTCACTTTAGTTGAATGAAAAATCCAGAAACTATTCAGAATTGCTGGGTGTAATGTCCTTCCTATCCAGATCATCACAGCATATCACCCTTTTCTAAATGCTGAATGACTCCCACTGCTTCTCCAGACGCCCTAAAGCTTGGCAAATAAAATTTAGACATACCCCAAATTCTTGCTAAAATATGAAGGTGTCTCCACCAGTTCAGAGCAATTAGAAGGCGGGAGGGATCAAAAAATTTTTTTTCTGTCTTATTCACTCAATCAATGACCTTGCTGCACAAGAACTATAATGTATTTTCCAGAATGATGTTACAGTGTCAGAAGTGTTGATTGTGCATTGCTGCAGTATCTCTTCCTGGACTACTATCTTCTGGCAGCAGCTGCTCCTGAAATGGTTTCACAGCAGAAGGGATATACATTTTTTGAATGAGCAAGAAGGGGCATGTAGTGGGGAGTGTCCTTGTGTGTATTGCTATTACAATTTGGATTAGGAATTGTATGGTTTGCCTTAATGTTTGGCAAAGCTGAGGAGGGACGGTATGGCATAAATAATTTGTTCTTTGTGTTGGTACCCAGTTCCATACTATCTAACAGCAGTTTCATCATGCTCTATTGGGGTACTTATACAGATCCTGTCATCATAGTTCCTGAGCATCCCATGACCATTCATGAATGGATATTCCCAGAAACATCCACTTTGACTACAGTACCTATAAACTAGGAAGTAGTAGAAATTATTTCGCTTGAGCTGCAGTTATACTTGGCTGTAGAGGACTTTGGCTTCCAAGGGCTGTTAGAAAATATTGAACAATGCTTTTCCTTCTCAAGAAAAATGTTCGTCTTCACCATCACTCTGCTTTGTGTTTATGAGAACAGATTAAGACATGCTTTCAGGCAAGCAGACGGAGTTTTGCATATGTTACAAGTGAGACCTGCACAAGCAGCCAAACTATTGCATATCCTTCTCTGCCACTCAACAGCTTTGAGCATAAAAATATTGTATTTCAGCTTCTGGGTCCGGGATCAGCATTTTTGCAACTGCTACCAGCATCACTAAGCAAACATACTGGCTGCAACACTAACAAAAACAGCTGTGCTCAAAGTGGCTGAAACACACAATGATGAGAACACTCAAAGGCAGCTGGAATGTCTGGCTAACATTTGGATCACCTCACAGGGGCTTATAATGGCTTCTTCCTCATATTGTTGCCCTCCCTCTCTGGGATAGTATTGGATGTTAATGTATACGTTAAAATATTGCTATTGATGGTTATTTATGCCTTTAATAATGTTTCAGCCTTTCCTCACCAACCTATGGCATTTTCATTCTGGTGTGCCTCGGGGCAATGACAACTAGTGAAAGTAAACCTTCCAGGGCATAAATCATTTCCATCTCATTACTGGCTGTGCAGATGTATTTGCTGTTCTATAATGGAATATGAGCTGAAAAGCAGAATCTGAAACAAATACAGTGAAATGAATGAGGAAATGCCTTTGTATGATTTACGCAAATTTCCTTGTGACTATCCAAGAAACTTTCTTCCTTTACTATATTTACTATATGATTATCGAGCTTTTCAGTGGTCTGTCAAAACTAAGGCGTCTACACCACAGAGGAAATTCAAGCTAAGCTACGCAATTTGAGTTATGTGAATAGCGTAACTCAAATCGATGTAGCTTAGATCTACTTACCACGGGGTCCACACTAGGTGATGTTGACGGGAGATGCTCTCCTGTCGACTCCCCCTACTCTTCTCGATCCAGTGGAGTACAGGAGTCGATGGGAGAGCGATCTGCGATCGATTTAGTGGGTCTTCACTAAACCCACTAAATCAACCACCGATGCATCGACCACCACTCGTCGCTCCCCCGGTAAGTGTAGACAAGCCCAAAGATACTCTTTCTCTCAGTCTGGCTTTCATGAATTTAGTTTGTGGGGGTATGTTTACATTGCAATCAAGAGATGTGATTGCAGCATTAAATAAAAGCTAGTTTGAGTAGCAACAGCAATGAGGCTGTGGCAGCACAGGTGGCTGCATGGGCTAGCTCTGTTCGTCCAGGAGCCTGGGTACATACTTGAATGGCCACCACCCATGCTGCCACGGCTTCACTGCTCTTGTTACTTGAGTTAGCCTTGATTTAGCAATCTCAAAGCTAGTTCAGGTATGGCTACAAAGGTTGAAATCACTCCCCCTAATTGCAGTGTAAACATACCCTGTGCAAGAAGACAGACTGACAGTCCTGTACAGCTAAATCCTCTGTTTATCCACAAAAACATACAAAAAAGGCTCAATTGCTGGACAAGCTGTCCCACACTGCCATACTGTTGTGCCTTGGACCTATAATGGAGCGACCATTGCTACAGGCGAGAAAGTAGTTCAGTCTCCACCTATGTGAATCCTTTGCATCTATAGAAATGACCATCAAGGACACCACATCATGTCAGAAGCTTAGGCCATGTCTACACTTACAAGCTTACAGTTGCACGGCTGTACCAATACAGCTGTGCCACTGTAAGATCACTCATGTAGTCGTGTTATGCCGACAGGAGAGAGCTCTCCTGTCAACATAATAAAACCAGCTCAACGAGCGGCAGTAGCGATGTTGGCTGGAGAGCATCTCCCGCCAACATAGCGCTGTGGACACAAGTGCTTATGCTGCCAAAACTTACGTTGCTCAGGGGGGTGGGTTTTTTTCACACCCTTGAGTGACAAAAGTTTTGCCAACATAAATGCTAGTCTACACATGGCGTAAGTTGAGCACCCACGTTTTAGGATGCTTATTTTAACTCTGAACCTTTATCTTCCATCACTGGAGTTTGTATGTATTTTTGCTATATTGACGGTCAGGTCTGATGCTTGTGTGTGTTTTTAGAGTGTTCTATTATTGCAATGACACATAATGTTACCCCAATGCAGTTTATGAGTGGGAGAATGCAAGACGTAATGGGTATTTGGTCTGGTAGGCATTAGATCTTTAACAGCCTGAAAAGTGTTTTGTTTTTCATGCTCTCTTGTCTTCTACACATTCATGTCCCATGTAGGGGACAGGATACTTATGAGTTCTTTTCAAGGAGTCACCTCAGAATTCTTCTATCATGGCAGAAGCAAGGGGCTTAGATATCCTGATACTGGCGTAGATTTCCAGATGATTGTGCCTCTACATTAGCTCCTGTTAGAAAGCCAGATGGGTGGGAAGAGGGATCTGTTGCTGCAGAGGAAGCATTCATGTCATGGATTTGCCTGGGAGGGGAAGGAATTTTATGGCCCTAGGCCATTGATACATTTTTTTAAAAACTACACTAAAACACCCCAAGTTGTACACACAAGCCTCTGGTTGTTCTGAGACCACCCCTGTCTTACTTGGAAAATTGTCTCAAAACATTTTCAAATGTTGGTAGTTATGGTTGAAATACACAAATATTTCCTAATTCTCATTACATAGTACAGGGAGGCACCTGAAGCCCCAAGACCCCCCTCCTCATTGGGCAGAAGCCAGAGGCAATGCATGGGAGACATGGGGGGGATCACATGACCCCCCCCCCCAATTTTTGCCAGGGTTTGCTGTCCCCGCTCGGTCACATGGTGCTGTTGGGTCCCTTCCTGCACAGCAGCTACTGGAGCTGGCAAGCTTGGAGCTGTGGCCATGGGGAGAGGCAAAGGCAAACAGCTGGGAGCTACAGGGAGAGCCACTACTTTTGCTGCTGCCTCTCCCTGGAGAGCTAAAACCGGGGAGCTGGAGGGAGGAGCTGCTGAGGGTAAGAGGGGAGGTGTGCCTGGTGGGGTGTGACTCAAGCTGTTGGGGGGGCAAACCTTTAAATTGTGTCCCCCCACTTTCAGCAGGCACCAGTCATCTCTGGCAGAAGCCCCTAGCCCAGAAGTGGGCAACATGCAGCCCGTGGGACCGTCTTGCCCAGCCCTTGAGCTCCCAGCTGGGGAGGCTAGTCCCCGACCCCTCCCCTGCTCGCTCCCCTCCCCTGCAGCCTCAGCTCGCCGTGCCGCTTGTCTCTCTCATCAACAAAATTTCGGCCAATAAAAGATATTACCTCACCCACCCACAATGTCTCTCTAATATCCTGGGACTGACACGGCTACAACTACACTGCATAACACAAGAATAGTAATTAGTAATAGCTGCATAGTATACATCTGCCAGTCTAACCTGCAGTCTGACTTGTAACAGCTAGCATTGTAATGATAAAATGGAAACATCCATGAATCACTTCAGCTCACTTTCAAAACAATCATTAATCCAATGCCAACCTGCCATTCATTACAATTTATTTTCTGCAAGAAACTCACACTTTTTCCAGGATAGATACTCAGTCAAATCCCTTCCTAGAATAACTCATGAAAGTCAATGGGTTACCACAGGGATAGCTTTGGGCCACTTAAATTATTTGGCCCTATGATATACAAATAAATGGCCAGACTATGTAATCTATACACAGGCCTGAGTAAGTAATCGTGTGGAACCACACTGCCCTGAGGGAGCCCTGGGAGGGATTGTGCCTCAGGAGACCTTGCAGGCATGCAGTGTGGAAGTGTGTATGCTGGATCAGCCTTTAAGACCAGCACAATCCAGTCCCAGGTGTATCAAAGATGAATGCTACAAATTCTCATGTCTCCAACAGTATGAGAAGTCATATATCAGATACACTAGCATTTACATTAAAATTAACACACACCTGGAAATTCATAAGGCATTATTTCCCACTGGTGTGAAGTCCAGTATCTTTGTTAGCATTAGACAATGAAAATCATCTAACAAAATTTTAGGGAAAAATAGTTTCTAGTATGAATCTAACAATATGTCTTCATTTCACACCATAATAATATGAAACACTTTAAATCTTTAGTTAATGCTGCAGTAATATCATTTTGATAGAAAAGTATAAACTTGTTGGAAGTGCAGAGCCTGACGTTAGTCGCATTGATCACATACCAGGGCATTCTGCCTCTTGTATCATCATGGAACAGACATCACAGCTGAGTGAGATTTGTTACAGAAGTGACGGATGACCACAAAATGAGAACAAAAATGTTTTGTGTGGCTTCATGGAGTAGACAGGTGCAGTAGAGGGCAGCCTGCACACGACAGCTCAATCAGAAGCTCTGAATACAAAAACGGGTAAAATGAATGATATTCTCTTCTAACTCACAAAGTCAGTTGGGACCTTATCGACTATGACTGATGGGCTTGTTAAACAAAAGAGCAGCAAGAGTTCACAGCAGCTGAAACATAGAAGTCATATGAAGTAGCAGAAAAGGAAAACAAAGTAATTGGAGAATGCATTATAAGAAAGGCTAAGTTATGGGTGGCAGGGCTCGGGCTGAATCCCCGCCACCTGGGGCTGAAGCCGGAGCCCCACTATGCAGGGCTGAAGCCCGAGCCCTGCCACCCTTACTGCTTGGGGCTGAATTAGTGGAATTTTGAGGAAATCGCAGGGGTTTTGTAAAATCACAGAATCTGTGACCTCTGTGTCCTCCATGAGTGATTTGTATTCTTAATTATAAGAAACTAGCAGCAAGTAGAGTGAAGAACTGGGATGACCAAAAATCCCAGGTGCATACTAAACATGTTATACTAAACATGTTTTTTTTTTTAAACAAACAAAAGGAAGTATTTCTTCACACAACGTACAGTCAACCTGTGGAACTCTTTGCCAGAGGATGTTGTCAAGGCCAAGACTATAACAGGGTTCAAAAAATAACTAGATAAATTAATGGATGATAGGTCCATCAATGGCTATTAGCCAGGATGGGCAGGGATGGTGTCCCTAGCCTCTATTTGCCAGAAGCTGGGAATGGGCGACAGGGGATGAATCACTTGATGATTACCTGTTCTTTTCATTCCCTCTGGGGCACCTGGCATTGGCCACTGTCAGAAGACAGGATACTGGCTAGATGGACATTTGGTCTGACCCAGTATGGCCGTTCTTATGTTCTTATATCCAGGCACTGGTTTTTCCTGCTGGAATGGAAGGTAAAAGACCTGGTGGGGTTAATTACTAAAACTGTGACTAAACTTTTGGGGTTTTAACCCTAAAAAAGAGCCTGTTCCAATGGAGAGGTTCTGAAACCAATGTGGAAGAAACAGAGGGGGAAAACCAGAGTCACAGCATGTTTCTATTAATAATGACAGAAGTAGTGGAGAGAGGCAGCTTAAGTGGTGCAAGACAAAAAAGAAGATCTCGAATTATGGGAACAAAATCCTTGTGCTTCCAGTGGTGTACTATTGCTTTTGGAGTGGGGGGAAGGAGGGCTTCTGAGTCCTGTTTGCAGGCTAGGGGCTCTGTAGCAAAATGTGGGGGCAGGATCAGATGCAGAAAGCCAGCCCACAGTAAAGTGGTGTGACTTGTACATGGCTGGTTCTTGTGTGTTCTGAATTCTAAGAAATAAAGTAGTTTTACATTGCAAACTCCCAGAATGAGTATTTTATGTTTATCTAATTTCTCTGTTTGTATTGCATGAAACAGACCACTTCTGGATTTAACCCAACATCCCAAAATCAGAGACAAGACCTCACAAGGAGAAAAACACTTCCCTAATAGAGACTGCCGTTTTGAACCTAGTCAGAGGATAAAGGACAAGGGTGAAATATTCAAATTCTGACATTGTAATTCTGCTCCCAGATTGTTGTACAAGCAACATCTGTGTCGCAGATTGAAAGCTCTAAAGATAATGAAGATGAATATTACACCCACATGATCGGAATAGAGTGTCCAAGGTCCACTTTCAAGAGTTTGTAAATTTAATACCATTAGTGGTTCTAATTCTCAGGTTGATGTGGGTATGTTTATATGTAGATTCTTTACTCAAACAATGTCATTAAGCCACTACTCACCATTAAAAAGTCAACATACGCCAACAGTTACTGCAGGTATCTCCTGTTGTGAGTGTACGAAAAAAATTTAGTGCCTGAGGAACTGAGCACCCAGAACTTCCACTAGCTTCAACTGGGACTTTGAGCAGGAGGGCATCTAGTCCAACCCCCTGCTCAAAGCAGGACCAATCTCCAGACAGATTTTTGCCCTAGATCCCTAAATGGCCCCCTCAAGGATTGAACTCACAACCCTAGGTTTAGCAGGCCAATGCTCAAACCACTGAGCTATCCTTCCCCCTTTGCCTGTGTGGATTTAGATAGAACAGGAAGGACTGGGAGTCCAGCATCCTGGACTGTATTCCAGGCTTTGCAAAGGGACTGTGATCCATAAGGAAGTTAATTGTGAGGATGCAAATTCTGTTACTGTCAATTGAAATGTGTTATTTAAGCATTAGGAAACAGTTAAGAGGTGTCACAATACTTATTTCCTTGCTTTTTATGGGGATGTCACATCTAACCAACATTAATGTCTCTTCAATGAAGTTTTTGTTTATGAAGAAGAGCTCTGTGTAGCTCAAAAGCTTCTCTCTTTCACCAATAGAAGTTGGGACAATAAAATATATTACCTCAACCACCTTGTACATATCCTGGGACCAACGTAGCTACAACAACATTGCATATATATATCCTAGTAATGTCTAAGATTTGCAAAATTGTCAGTTTTTGATTAGCCCTTGAAGTATTAAGTTGAAGTTTTATATTTGTGAAATCAGAGAAACTTCAGGAAAGCTTTACAAAACTTGCTAATTTACCGCATGACTTCTGATCAGAGGATTAGTGTCCTACACTTCATTCTACGGAATGTCAGATGAAGTGATTTTGTGTATTCCTAAAAACAACCAAACAAAAAAAAAAAAAAGGAGAGAGAACCCCTGTAGTAATAAAATGCTACATGTCACTTTTCCATGTAGAGTGGCTGATTTTCCTTTAACTTACACCAAAGGAAATTCATTGATTTCAATAGAGTTACACTGGTGTAAGTGAAAGGAGAATCGGGTAACTATTTTATTTATATAGGGTATTGTTATCGCCTCATATTCCTGAGAACATACCACCCAATTCTATGTTAGCCCAATGACCAATTGCAGCTCTGATGTGGTTGCATAGACTAAGATTCCCCCTCTCCCCTTGTTTTGGATCCAATACACGCAGAAGGGTAAGACAGGATATTGATAGTTTGTTTGCGAGTGAAGATGAATGAACTGGATATATAGAAATCAGGCCTTTTATTTGTCCCTTAGAGTGTAAGCTTTTTGAGGCAGGCACTGTGTCCTCCTCTATGCCTGTATGATGCATAACACGTTTTGGATGCTATTGTAATGTAAATAATTATATTAATAATAATCCATTATTATACACACCAAGTGGCCACAAAGTCTAATGAGTCGTCAGTGGGACTGGAGTTCAGGACCTGCTGCTCCAAAAACACAGCTGTAGTAGGGACGAGACACATTTTTTTTGACATGGTGGAATGTATTTGTTATTGTGCAGAATTACACTGTCGCCAAATACACAGCACCAATCACAAAACTCATCGAAATAGAATCACTTTTGCTACATAATCATATTTGCCTTCACTTGTCCCCTAGTGACTGTGCAAGAATAAATGTAAAGTAACACATCATAGTGCACAGGTCCGATGCTTTGCCTTTTCCTGTATAGGGCTGTAACTCTGGCTATGGGAGCAAGTGCATCTGCTCTGAATTATTTAGCATATTCATGGATATTTATTTCAGTTGCACTTCATCAGACATAGACTCTCTAGGAGTTGGAGTGGATGACAGACCCATTACATGTCCCCAAAGATGTGATTTATGTTCATGGTTATGAAGTCTGGGTCCTGAGCAACTCCCAGGCTAATGACATGATCCGTCACACATAGGTCTAATCCCAGAATACCAGGAAGGATACACAGGTAGTGTCTGAATACCAATCTAATAAAACGTCCTAACATATTGTGTAGTTTAGCTGCCTTCCTTGGTGCTGCTGTGAAGCTGTAAGAGAAGATTTTCAAACTGGGTGCCCAAAATGCATATTTAGGCATGTAAATAAAAGAGGCCTGATTTTCAAAGATGAAAAGCCCCTCAGAAATCAATACTGCTGCAGGCACTCAAATACCTCTGAAAATCTAGCCATTTTTATGTATGTGCCTAATTAAGACTTTAGACATTAAGGGTTGAATACTGTGGACGTAGTTCTGAGGCATATAAAATACATAAAAGCGTAAGACAGGGGGATTGACAATTTACTTGAGAGTGAAGAAGACTGAACTGGAAACATACAAATCAGTCAATTTAATAGAAAAGCAAATATGCCACTTTCCATCAAAGTACTGCAATATAAATTGTTCTGAATCACATCTTGAAGAGACAGCAAACTAGCAAGTCCCCTCTACAGATTTGTTTCTTATCTAAATTACATACAGCTCAATTGTTCTAAGCATCCTTTAAATTGCTAAAATGAACTAGCAATAACTAATGCAGCTAGTCTCTTGTTGACATAAATGTAAATACAAAATACATACAGAACAAAGATCTTGTATACTGAACTACTGTAACTAAGCACAAGGAGGGAGTGTTAAAAACTATGTAGTAGCTTCAATAATTTCCCTCTCTTGCCTGGCCCTTTATTATGCCACTGAATGGAAGGAAAGAGGAGATGAGGGCCGTATTTTCCTCTCTTCCGTCTCTCCTCTCCCCAGTGTCTTCTCTCACCCTTGCATGGTGGGGAGGGGGCAACAAATCAGCCACTTTTAAGAGAGGCCTCATGGAATAAAGGAGGGATGAGCTGGGGTGATGACCCACAATAGCAACTTCCACAAAAAAAGGTCTGGTACTAGAAAGGAGTGGAGGTGGTGGGCGAGCAGGAAGGGTGGAGACTAGTGCTGCTCTGTAAGAGGCAGCAGAGGACTTTAGCTCTTCAGTCCAGTCTCAGCTGGCCTGCTGAGCTGCTCCAGACCCCTCCTTATGCTTGCCAACCCTCAGGAGGGAAATCTTAGGGGCCTCAGAATGCAAGTAGAGTCTGGGGTGGTATCAGGGCCGGTTCCAGGTTTTTTGCCGCCCCAAGTGGCGAAGTGAAAAAAAAAAGAAAGCTGATCGGCGGCACTTCGGCGGCAGCTCAATCGCGCCGCTTCATTCTTCTGCGGCAATTCGGCGGCGGGTCCTTCGCTCCCTCTCTTCCTCTTCGGTGGCACTTTGGTGGCAGCTCAAAGAGGAAGAGAGGGACTGAGGGACCCGCCGCCGAATTGCCGCAGAAGACCCGGACATGCCGCCCCTTTCCATTGGTCGCCCCAAGCACCTGCTTCCTTTGCTGGTGCCTGGAGCCGGCCCTGGATGGCATGTAGCCCCCCAACAAGGATTTCTTCCCCTCAGACCTGCAATGCTGCACTTGGCCACCAGGGAACATTAGCGAGGTAAGACCAAGGAGTTGGCAGTAGAACCCTGCAGGGGAGAGGGTTGCAGGTTTTTAGCAAGGTAACAATAGGGTGACCAGATATTTACAGTGAGAAACTGGGAGGCCCATTACGGTGCTGCACAGAGAAATCGTTCAGGATGTGAAAGAGGGGTGAAAGAGAGCCAGCTGCATGTTGGGGGAAGAGATAAAGTAAAAGTGCCCACTCCTTCCTCCTCAGCAAAGCAATAACCTCCCCTTTAACTCTGTGTCACCCTGTCGATATGGCTCTATGAGGAAGGGTTGGCTCAAGGACTTAGAGGACATCTCATTGCGACACCTCATGGGTCGGAGGGCAGCCATGTGCTAGACCTGTGGTCCCTGAGGTGCATATAAATTCAGCCATCCTACTATCAGTTTCACCAGCTTAGCTGGCTGCAGACGCAAGGAATCACAAAAACCAGGACAGTACACATGGTTTTGTAAAATTTGACGAGGACAGACCCTGAAAGCAGGGACATCCCAAGTTTAAAGAGACATTCTCTGGTTTCCAGGACACATGTATAGGTGACAAGAGAATATTTGGGGAACGAAAACAAAACAATTCCCACCCATCCCCCAAAACCCCAAACAAACAGACAAATCTTTTGTGGTTTGTGTTTGGTTCAGTCTGATCCTACTGACTTTTGAGATGGAACAAAAAGCAGCCCCGACCTCTGAGAATATTTGGAGGGTGGAAGTGGGGAGCTGGAAAGGTATATTTGGGCCAAAAGCAGCGCCGGCTCCAGGGTTTTTGCTGCCCCAGGCAGCAAAAAAAAAAAAAAAAAAAGCCGCGATTGCGATCTGCGGCGGCAATTCGGCAGGAGGTCCTTCACCCCGAGCGGGAGTGAGGGACCCTCCGCCGAATTGCCGCCGAATAGCTGGACGTGCCGCCCCTCTCCCGAGTGGCCGCCCCACGCACCTGCTTGTTCAGCTGGTGCCTGGAGCCGGCCCTGGCCAAAAGTATCATGAGTACAAAGAATAATGAATACAAAGAAATTGATTTGATGTTAAACAGACCCCACTGGGCTGGAGTATGTTATTGATCATAACCAACATTACTAGGGATTTATGAACTGTTGTTTTCCTATAAACAATGTGATAATTTTCATTAACATTTCTCTCAAATTTCCCTACATAGTTTACTAAGAGGAATTGACATATCTTATTTACTGAAAAATATTTTCCTGTTATCATGTAGCTTTAATGAATCTGGCCAAAAGATCACAACATAAAGAGTATTTAAACAATAACAACAAAAGCCCAAAGATTTCTTCTCAGTATAATGCTCAGAAATATCCAAGCATATGGATAACACTAATGGGAGTTACACTGCATGAATACTGAAATGTACATATAATTGGTTGGCATCTAATTTAGTTATCAGCAACTGCTATGTAAATATGTATAAACCAAGGTTTTAAACCACACACTACTTTTTTTTTATTTTTCCAATTTATTTGTTAAAGTAAAACTGTGCAAACCTGATGTTAACAAAGCTTAAAATACTTTACTAGGCAAGAAAGCAATGCCTTACATATGGCTTGAGATATACAATATGTATGTGCAAGCTGAAAATTGATATCTAATTTCTACTAGTGAAAACCCACATATAGCTTTTTTTTCATTCAGTGTTTCATGTGTAGGCTGTTTAAACAATAGGCCTAGAGTTGCCAGGCATCTGGTTTTCAACCGGAACACCCGGTCGAAAAGGGACCCTGGCGGCTCCGATCAGCATCACTGATCGGGCCGCTAAAAGTCTGGTCAGTGATGCAGTGGGCTAAGGCAGGTTCTCATTTGTGGCCCCACCCCAGAGCTCGCACCCCTAGCCAGAGCCCTCTCCCTCTCCCCCTCCCACACCCAGCACCTCCTCATACACCCCAACCCCCGTCCCAGCCCTGAGACCCCTTCTGTACCCCCAACTCCTCATCCCCAGCCCCACCCCAGAGCCTGCACCCAGAGCCCTCTCCCCCCCCCACACCCTAATCCCCTGCCCCAGCCCAGTGAAAATGAGCGAGTGAGGGAGGGTGGGAGAGCGAACGACAGAAGGAGGGGGGATGGAGTGAGCAGAGGGCAGGTCCTTGGAGAAGGGGTGGGACCATGGTGTAGGGGGCGGGGCAAGGGTTTTCGGTTTTGTGCAATTAAAAAGTTGTCAGCCCTAAATAGGCCACATTGGGTTTCTTTTTGTTTTAAATGTTAAATATTATATTCAGCTAGAATATGGTTTTCTCTTTCAATTTTTCCTCCTTTTCCTGTCAGCTGTCAAAATCCTGCTTTTCTTCTTGACCAGGTAGGAGAAGCAGCATAAACATATGAAAATGCCACTCCATAAATGGATCTTGTGGCAGCCAAGATTGTGCTGTAAGTAGCCCTTATCCAGCTTCTCTTCCTAATCAAGTTCTCTTTATTCTCCACTAATTTAATCACTGAAGTTCTCTCCTAAAGCTTGATTTCTCAAATGAAGGTTCAATGGGATTTTTCACTGCAGTGGATTTTGAAGCATTACAGTAATTCTACTGCTCTGAATATTTTACATTCTTAGCCTCTCTCTCACTCCTGGCTTTCTGGCTTTTTTCTTTGCCACCCCATACACTTGGAACAATCCAATTAATGACAACCGCTTCCTTTGCCTTCAAATCTCAACAAGCCAAGCCTACCAGCATATGCCTCTCTGTAAATTTTACTGTACCAGTTCATGCCTGGAGATGCTAAACAATTTGAGAAAGGAGTCTAAAGAGAGGGCAAGGGGAAATAAAGAGATTGAGGCCTACTCTAAACCTAAAACTTAGGTTGACCTCGGTACATTGCTCAGGGCTATGAAAAATGTTATGCCCCATGCACTGTAGTTAGGTTGACCTAACCTCCACTGTAGACAGAGAGAGGTTGATGGAAGAATTCTTCTGTCAACCTGGCTACTGCCTCTCACAGAGAGGTGGATTACCTACATCGACGGAAAAACTCCTTCTGTTGATAAGAGTCAACGCTACAAGCAGCACAGGTGAGTCTGGCTTTGCTGCTGCAGTACAAATTCACCAATCTGTTAAAGCCGTCAAAACTATTTCCAGACCCTGAACTGAAATGCAACTCCAATATTTTCCCTAAGGTTTTTGGTCAACAAGCAATATTTTAAAGTGATATGGCAAAGTTTAACCAGTTCGGGTGACGAGGTTCAGTCTACAGCAATGTACAGATAAAGAAAAAAATATTCAAGGTAAAAGTTCTGTATTGATGTAAGGATTCCACAGAAATCACCATCCCAAGCAGATTATTGTTTCTTCTAGATCAACAACCTTCCTCTGGAATGGCCAAATCGTAGTTAATGATGCACATCTGTATAGAGGGTGGGGGGAGATCTTCCTGACCCCTGCAGGCAGGAATTCTGCCTAATTAATAAAGCAATTAACAATAAAATGCACACTAATTGAAATCTCTTTGAAAACCATCAATTTATTCTCTCTCTCTTAACTTTGCCTCAGGTCTTCATTAATTCTGACTTCAAGCACTGTGACCTTAAATTAGAAATGTTCTTTGCAAATTTCATGTATCAGGACAGAAATACTATTTTCTTCCCTTTGTTTGTTGCTATATTCAAAAACACCACAAGGTGTGGTAACTTGTGTGTGTGTTCTACTTACTGCAAGGTGGAGACCACAACAATCTGGATATTAAACAGTTCTATCAGACCCCATTAACATACAGACTGCTAACAGGGTTTTGCCTATCAATTCAACAATCAGTAAGTTAAGAACAAAGAAAATACATAGGAATAAGAAGCAGTTTTAATTCTGTTTGTCATAAAATCCCTCTTACCGTGATGTAACCCTGCCCATTCTTTCCTGTACTGCAATAAATAAGAAGCGTACAGTGTATTAAAATTTAATAATTACAAGAAAGACTATTGGGCTCCTAGTTGGCCTCCGAGTTGCACTTTCTATCCTTTCCACTGTAATACTTAAAGGTACCTGATTAAAACTGAAAATGTTCAGTATTAAAAATGGAATTCAAAGCAATACATTAAAAGACTCTCGTTCTTCTCTGTTGATCTAATAGATTTCTCTCCATTTTTGTTTAGACAATAGATAGCCACAAGAGGGCCCTCTTACCTTCCTAAAGTTCTATAATGGAATTAAGAGCAGAAAGCTGTTTGTGGAACTTAATTTCCAGACATCTATATTATATTGCTACTACCTACAATATATGACTTCATATTAGAATAAGGTTCTACAGACTTGTATCTACTAAAACTTTTGTTAATGAACGAATTTTACTTGAAAAGTTGACACTATATGGTTGTAATGAAAATGTGAAACAATTTACACCTATAATTTCAAGTGAATGTTCCTCTATAAAGTAATCACTTTACATGCTGACCTCTGAAACTGATGAAGCTTTATTAGAAGCATTTTGATATTGTATTATAACTGGAGTGCAATTCACAACAAGATAAAAATAGCACACACAGATCAATGAACAGGCCTAGGAAAATGAAAGAGCAGTGAAAACAGTAACGGTGTTAGTGGCTGTCATAGGTTTCACCCCCACTCTGAACTTTAGGGTACAGATGTGGGGACCTGCATGAGAACTCCTAAGCTTAATTACCAGCTTAGATCAGTATGCTGCCACCACCCAAATATTTGAGTCATTTGGGAAACTCTGCCTTCTCACCCAAAATCTTTCCCTCCCAAGTACTATAACCCTTCCCTGGGTAGTCTTGAGAGACTCCTCCACCAATTCCTGGTGAGCCCAGATCCAACCCCCTTGGATCTTAAAACAAGGAAAAATCAATCAGGTTTCTAAAAAGAAGGCTTTTAATTAAAGAAAAGAAAGGTAAAAGAAAAACCTCTGGGAGATAGCATACAAGCTGATCTCACAGACAACAGATTTAAAACACAGAGGATGTTCCCCTGGGCAAAACCCTTAGTACACCAACGAATAGCCAATTTGATTATTCCTCTAATGCCCAAGACAAGTTACAAAAAGAAAATAAACATAAGCTAATTCCTTCACTAAATACTCACTACCCTGTTTGATTCCTGATTCCTTTTCCTCTCCGGCCAGAACTGTAACTGACCCAAGACAAAGGGAACTTCCCTCCTTCCTTTTGAAACATCTTGTCCCCCCATTGGTTCCTTTGGTCAGGTGTCAGCTAGGCTAGGTGAACTCCTTAACCCTTTACAGGTAAAAGAGGCATTAACCCTTAACTATCTGTTTATGACAGTGGCACTGTGAGTATATGATCCATAGGTCGGGTACTTGCTGTATTAATGAGGCTAATGTTATTTACACAGCCCTCTATAAGATATTTGGAACTCAACTCTCTGCTTCTGTTCTCTCACTCCTGGCTTTTACGGTTGCCAACTTTCTACTCGCACAAGACCAAACACCTTTGCCCTGCCCCCTGCCCCACACCTCCTCTGAGGCCCCACCTCTGCCTCACCCCTTCTCCGAGGCCCCCTGCCCCACTCACTCCATCCCTCCATCCTCTGTTGCTCGCTCTCCCCCAACATTGTGGATTACCTACATCGACGATGGAAAAACTCCTGTTGATAAGAGTCTACACTACAAGCAGCACAGGTGAGTCTGGCTTTGCTGGTACCATAGGCAATGAGTTTCTAATTTGCCGGGGGGTGCTCCAGCCCGGCCCTGCCCCCACTCCACCCTTTGGTCCAAGGCCCCACCCCCGCCCTGCTTCTTCCCAACCCCGTTATGCCCCTGCTCCTCCTCTCCCCACCCCCACCTGACCCCTTCCTCCCCAGTTCTGCCCCCTCCCCCAAGCACGCTGCACCCTTGCTCCTCTGTCCTTCCCCCATCCCGCCCCCTCCCTGCCCAGTTCCACCCCCTCCCCCAAGCGTGCTGCACCCTTGCTCCTCCCCCCCAGCGCCTCCTGATGCTGCAAAACAGCTGATCTGCAACAGGCAGTAGGCACTGGGAGGGAGGAGGAGGTGCTGATCTATAGGGCCCGCCGGCGGGCAGAAGGTGCTGGGGGGAGGTTCTGGTAGGAGGGCTGCCAGTGGGTGCTCAGCACCCACCATTTTTTTCCCATGGGTGCTTCAGCCCTGGAGCACCCACGGAGCTGGCACCTAGGGCTGCTACAGTACAAATTCACCAATCTATTAACACCTTCAAAAGTGTTTCCAGACCCTGAGCTGAAATGCAACTCCTAAGGTTTTTGGTCAACAAGCAATATTTTAAAGTGATATGGCAAAGTTTAATCAGTTTGGGTGATGAGGTTCAGTCTACAGCAATGTACAGATAAAGAAAAAAAATTTTCAAGGTAAAAGTCCGGTATTGATGTCAGGATTCCACAGAAATTACTATTCCGAGCAGGCCATTGGTTCTTCTAGATCAACAACGTTCCTCTGGAATGGCCAAATCCTAATCAATGATGCACATCTGCATGGGGGGGGGGGGGGAGGACCTTCCTGGCCCCTGCAGGCAATCAACTGACAACTTGAAGCATGACATTTGATTAGTCTTATTGCTTGCATTTGTATAAATTCAGTTAGGGGCCATGAGATAATCCAGCCCTTATTAAAATCCAGCCACAGTATTTGAATCGCTTTTCTGCTCTCCTTTCTCTAGAAAACAAGATCAGCTTCCCTCATTTTTGGAGTGCTGGTTGTAATCATCTCTGAAATTGTATCTTTACAATGTAAAATAATACCCTCTTATGTTAGTACAAGAAGCTTTGATTTACCGACAAAAATATGCAAATAGCTCAACCTCACTAGTCTTTTCCCACAGAGACAATTGAATATGCACTATAATTGATACAATAAATATATTAAACTTACCAAATCTTTACAGATAAAATCTCAAATCTAGAGGGTTTATTTAAAATAGAAAATAAATGCTAATTTTATTTACCCTTCTTTGTAAACCAGTGTGAGATCTGCAGATGAAAATCACTATATAAGAGCTAATTATTAATTATTATTAAAAGTCCAATGAATCAGGATATCTGGGAAGTGATTGCTCCTTTTTACATTGATACACAAAGCACATACTGCACTGCTGGAACACTGTAAGCTTCCTTCGATTTCCCTTTAACAATTTTATCTTTCTAATAAATAGGAAAACAGCGAGTGCTTACTGGTGAAGTTTGCTTGCCTTTATTGTTAGCACACAGATTTTAAGACTGGCAAGTGGATCATCGACTTGCTTACTATAGTTCCATGCTTTGTTTTTCAGTAAAATTCTCCATTTATTTCCCTTTCCTATTACAGACTCAACATTGTGCGGAGTCTTCCTAAGCTGGAAGCCAGAAAAATGATTAGCTGCCATTTTCAAATGTATTTTGTATTTGCATGTGCTAAACCTGAATGTATAGAGTAGAAACTAAACCTACCTAAACAATACTAAACACAAGATCAAGGAACCAATTCCATGTCTGATGGTCAATTTTCTGGCCTCACAGGATTTATGATTTCTTCCTCCTACTCCCAAGATGCATGATACTATTTCAGACAACAAATTTATCTTCCTCCCAACAAAATCAGATCCAACATATACACCGCTACCTCGATATAACGCCACCCGATATAACACGAATGTGGATATAACGCGGTAAAGCAGTGCTCCGGGGGGGTGGGGCTGCGCATTCCGGTGGATCAAAGCAAGTTGGATATAACGCGGTTTCACCTATAACGCGGTAAGATTTTTTGGCTCCCGAGGACAGCGTTATATCGAGGTAGAGGTGTATATGGGATAGTAATATACTATTGTATATTACCATCATATATTGGATAGTAATGTACTGCACACAGAACTAAGACTGCTGACCCCTCCTTCCCCCGAATAAAACAAACACTAAAAATATATCCTAAAAAATCCTTAAAGTTCTTTCACAACATTTTAGAAATCACTCCCTCTTTCATAGATAATATTTCAATCAACACACTTAAGTATGAATATGAAACCAAAATTCAGATAGTAATGTTATAAAATCCATCAGAATTTTCCTAAAATTGATAATCATTTAAATGCTTTTAACTTTTAACCTTTTCACTGGAATCACAGAATTAGAGGAATACAGGGCTGGAAGGGTTCTTGAGAAGCCATCAAGTCCAGCCCCTGTGCTGCAGGAGTAAGTAAACCTAGACCATCCCTGATAGGTGTTTGTTCAACCTGTTCTTAAAACCTCCAGTGATGGGGACCCACAACTTCCCTTGTGCAGAGCTTAACAGCCTTTATACTTAGAAAGTTTTTCCTAATATGTAACCTAAATTGCCCTTGCTGCTTAAATCTTTAACAATAATTAAAACTGTATTCTTTTAGTAAGTGTTTTCAATATGAATACTGAATGCTAAATACTTTTAAATACAACAAAACTTGTAAATTAAAAAAATTCTACCATGCTATTTTCTGAATAATCAAAGTAATACCCCCTGACTAAAAGAAATGGCTAAGAAATTATTCAAAAGAACCTTTTTGGGAAGTGGGTTTGTAAGACAAAAATTTGCTTAACAAATGTAACAAGCTATTGTATTCTCCAGGTGCAACAAAACTATACATTCCAGAATTCTCACTGCATGTTATTTAGCTCTAGTATATCCTGCCTCTTAAGTGGGAAGCAACTTTATAATCTAAAGTGAGAAGACAGAAAACTTTGCACAGATGAAAGGGAATAAAAGAAAGAAGAGAAAACATTCACACACCATTATTTATGAGACCTTAATGCTCCCAATGACCCTGATAAAAAGACCCACAAGCAGCAAGTACATTCAGGCAAACTGCATCTCTGAAATAACTAATCTCAGATGCTCCTCCACATTGCTCCTAATAAAAACACGCTCACTAGGCTAGGAACAAACACATTAATACTGTCAAGTATTTATGACCAAAAAATATACTTGGAAAAAAGAGGAAATTCTTGTTGTGCTAACACCCATTACAGTTCAAATATGGGGCGGTATTGTGCCTTGTCCTACATAGGTGTACTGGGAGGAGTCCCATCCCCTTAGTGCACCTGGGCAGGCCTCTAGCATTCCCTGAGCACTAGTCAATCAAGACTGGTGAATGCCTCTAGTGCAGGGGTGGGCAAACTTTTTGGGCCGAGGGCCACCTGGATGGGGAAATTGTATGCAGTGGTGGGGCAGAGGGTTGGGGTGCGGGAGGGAGGGAGTGCGGGGTGTACAAGGGGGTGCGGTGTGCAGGAAGGGGCTCAGGGCAAGGGATTGGGGCAGAGGAGGGGTGTGGGGTGTATGAGGGGGCTCAGGGAAGGGGGTTGGGGTGCAGGAGGGGTGCAGGGTGCGGCAGGGGGCTCAGGGCTGGGGTGCACAGGGGTGCAGAGTGCAGCAAGGGGCTCAGGGCAGGGGGTTCGGGTGCAGGTGGTGTGCGGGGTGTATGAGGAGGCTCAGGGCAGGGAGTTAGGGTGCGAGGTGCAGAAGGGCTTCGGGCTCTGAGGTGGCAGTGGCGCGCACTGGGACCAGAGCAGGCTCCCTGCCTGCCTGCCCTGTCCCCGGCCCTGCACCACTCCAGGAAGCGCTGCGGGCCTGGGGGAGGGGGGGCAGAGGGCTCTGTGTGTGCCGCCCTTGCTGCGCCTCCAGGTACCTCCCCCGAAGCTCCCATTGGCCGCGGTTCCCTGTTCCCGGCCAATGGGAGCTGCGGGGGGCGGTGCCTGGAGGCAAGAGCAACGCACGGAGCCCTCTGCCCCCCCACCCGGGGGCCACAGGGACTTGGTGATGGCCGCTTCTGGAGAGCAGCGCGGGGCCTGCGGCGCCAGGGGGGGCAATCCCACGGGCCGGATCCAAAGCCCTGAGGGGCCAGATCCGGCCCGCGGGCCGTAGTTTGCCCACCCCTGATCTAGTGCCACTCCAGGGCCCCAAGTGGGTGTGGTTAGCCAGGTTATGGGCATGGCCAAGCCTCCCCATATCCCCTGCTGGCATCTGGCAGTGAGCAGCGGGGATGCACACAAGACATCTTCCACCACAAGGTGCAAGGAGTGCTATGCAGCACACCCTCCCTGAGGCATTTTCTGTCTCAACTGAATGTCAAAAGAATATCCACACTTCTTTGACACTGAACAGATCCTTTGGAATAAATATTGAACGTGGTAGGCACTGAGAACAATCTAAATATCTAGACTAGCTAGACAATGAATTACCAATATTCAGACAACTGCTATTATTTCTGCTTTACCTTTTTCATAGAATCATAGAATCATAGAACTTGAGATCAGAAGGGACCATTATGATCATCTAGTCTGACCTCCTGCATGATGCAGGCCACAAAAGTTGACCCACCCACCCCTGAAATAACTCTCACCCTTGACTCAGCTGTTGAAGTCCCCAAATCCTGATTTGGCGACTTCAAGCAGCAGATAATCCTCTAGCAAACGACCCCTGCCCCATGCTCGGAGGAAGGCGAAAAACCTCCAGGGCCTCTGCCAATCTACCCCGGAGGAAAATTCCTTCCCGACCCCAAATATGGCGATCAGCTGAACCCCGAGCATGTGGCCAATATTCTCTATCCTGACACTTAGGAAAAGACTCCCAATATCCCAACATTTAAAATCGGTACTAACTCCCAGGTGGCACATTATTGACCTATTGGGTAAATCAAGTTATCCTATCAGATCATCCCTTCCATAAACTTATCAAGCTTAGTCTTAAAGCCGGAGAGGTCTTTTGCCCCCACTATGTCCCCCGGCAGGCCATTCCAGTATTTCACTCCTCTGACGGTCAGAAACCTTCGCCTAATTTCAAGCCTAAACTTCCCAACTGCCAATTTATATCCATTTGTTCTCGTATCCACATTAGCACTGAGCCGAAATAATTCCTCTCCCTCCCCGATATTGATCCCTCTGATATATTTAAAGAGAGCAATCATATCTCCCCTCAACCTTCTTTTGGTTAAGGAAAACAATCCGAGCTCCTCAAGTCGCCTTTCATACGACAGGCTTTCCATTCCTCGAATCATCCTAGTGGCCCTTCTCTGTACCCTTTCCAGTTTAAGTTCATCCTTCTTAAACATGGGAGACCAGAACTGCACACAGTACTCCAAATGAGGTCTCACCAGCGCCTTGTATAACGGGACTAGCACCTCCTTATCTCTACTAGAAATACCTCGCCTAACGCAACCCAAGACCGCATTAGCCTTTTTGACGGCCACATCACATTGCCGACTCATAGTCATCTTGCGATCGACCAGGACTCCGAGGTCCCTCTCCTCGTCCGTTACTTCCAACAGGTGCGTCCCCAGCCTATAACTATAATTCTTATTAGTCATCCCTAGATGCATAACCTTACACTTCTCACTATTAAATTTCATCCTATTACTAATACTCCAGTTTACCAGGTCATCCAAATCCCCCTGGAGGATATCCCTATCCTTCTCCGAATTGGCAATACCTCCCAACTTCGTGTCATCCGCAAACTTTATCAGCCCACTCCTACTTTCGGTTCCGAGGTCAGCGACGAATAGATTGAATAACATCGGACCCAAAACCGAACCCTGAGGAACCCCACTGGTAACCTCCCTCCAACCCGACAGCTCCCCTTTCAGTACGACCCTCTGCAGTCTCCCCTTTAACCAGTTCTTTATCCACCTCCGGAATTTCATTTCGATCCCCATCCTTTCCAATTTACGCAGTAATTCTTCATGCGGTACCGTATCAAACGCCTTACTGAAATCAAGATATATCAGATCCACCGCATTGCCCTTATCTAAAAAATCTGTTACTTTCTCAAAGAACGAGATCAGGTTGGTTTGGCACGATCTACCTTTCGTAAAACCATGTTGTAATTTGTCCCAGACGCCATCGACCTCAAGGTCCGTAAGTACTCTCTCCTTCAATATTTTTTCCATGACTTTGCACACTACAGACGTTAAACTAACAGGCCTGTAGTTACCCGGGTCACTTTTTTTCCCCTTCTTGAATATAGGAACTACATTAGCTAATCTCCAGTCCAGCGGTACAACCCCCGAGTTTAGGGATTCATTAAAAATTTTCGCTAACGGGCTCGCAATTTCACTCGCCAATTCTTTTAATATTCTCGGATGAAGGTCATCCGGACCGCCCGATTTACTGCCGTTAAGCTTTTCAAGTTTGGCTCGTACCTCGGATACCGTAATGTCTACCCCCCCTCCTTCATTCCCATCATTCACGCCGCCACTATTCCCAAGCCCTTCAGTAGCCTCATTAAATACCGAGGCAAAATATTCGTTCAGATATTGTGCCATGCCTAGATGATCCTTAATCTCCACCCCGTCTCCATTCTTAAGCGGTCCCACTTCTTCTTTCTTGGATTTCTTCCTATTTATATGGCTAAAAAACCTTTTACTATTGTTTTTAATTCCCTTCGCGAGATCTATCTCCACTTGGCTTTTGGCCTTTCTAACCGCATCCCGACACCCTCTTACCTCCATAAGGTAGGTTTCTTTGCTGATCCCTCCCATCTTCCACTGTTTATACGCCTTCTGTTTTTTCCTAATCACCCCTCTGAGACGCTTGCTCATCCAGTCCGGTCTAAAACCGCTACCTACAACCCTTTTTCCCTTTCTCGGGATACAGGCCTCAGAGAGGTCCTGCAACCTCCACCTAAAATAATCCCACGCCTCTTCCGCCTTTAGATCTCTAAATATGTTTGCCCAATCCACTTTTTTAACTAGCTGCCTTAATTTAGTAAAGTTAGCCCTCTTGAAATCATAAACCTTAGTCTCAGATGAATTTTTGTTTATCCTTCCATTTAGTTTGAACCGAATTAGCTCATGATCACTCGAGCCAAGGTTGTCCCCTACAACCATTTCCTCAACGAGGTCCTCACTACTCACCAAAACCAAATCTAAAATGGCATCCCCCCTCGTCGGTTCAGCAACCATTTGATGAAGGAATTCATCAGCTATCACATCTAGGAAAAGCTGAGCCCTATGATTATTACTAGCGTTTATTCCCCAATCTATATCCGGGAAGTTAAAGTCTCCCATGATCATACAGTTCCTACCAGTATTGACCTCTTTAAAAACATTAAAGAGTTCTCTATCCATCTCCAGGCTGGATCCCGGCGGTCTATAGCACACCCCGATCACTATCCCAGGGGAGGCTCTAGTATTTTTCTTCCCCAACGTGACCATTGCCCAAACAGACTCTGTATTATCTATTCCATTACTATTTATTTCATTACATTTTACCTCCTTATTGACATACAAGGCAACCCCCCCCCCTTTACCTTTGTTCCGGTCTTTCCTAAAAAGAACATACCCTTCCATACCTGCACTCCAGTCGTGGCTACTGTTCCACCATGTTTCAGTTATTCCCACGATATCGGGTTTCAATTCTCGGACCAGGAGCTCCAGTTCCTCCATTTTGTTACCTAGGCTTCTAGCATTAGTGAACAAACATCCTAATTTTTGCCCTTTGGCTTCTCTCACCTTCGTTACCCACTTCGGTAGGGACACCGTACCGTCAGTATGACGTATCGGTCTAGTATCCCTCCCCCCCCTCTTCCTTATGTTCAAACCCTTCCCTCTGTCAATATCAGTTTTTATCCCTTCATCCACCCTCTCAATGTTAAAGCCTGGCGTGGAGAGTGTCCGTGCATCTCCCAACCGTCTCCCCGCAATTCCTAGTTTAAAGCTCAATGTCTCTCAATGTCTCTCTTTTTTCGCCCTTTTCTTCTCTTGCATTTTTGCTCCTCCTTTCTGCTATCTTTTCACTCTTCTCTTATTGCTCTTTTTTCTTATTTGCTCTCTGAAAGAGTAGCAGCATTTTATGCATGAAAGAGCTGCACAGGGAAAAAGATCCCTCCTGTGTGTAATATGTTTTTAAGCTGATACAGAAGGAAACTGACTTTTCCCTAGCTAGGAAAGTGAGAAGTAAGCTACACAGTGAGCTAGCTATAGAGAGAAACTGACTGGCATGGTTTCACACAGGTCAGTTTCTCTTGCAGCAACCTCCATGTGTTGCATTTGTTAGCTGAGGTGCTGCTGCTGTCCACAGGTTGTCTGGATAGGTGTTGTACAACTGATTCAGGACGTTTAGCAGAAGGTGTGTGTGTGTGTGTGTGTGTGTGGCAGGACCAGCCCTGTATGAACACTGTACAAAAATCACTGCAACAATCGTTTCCAGAGGAATGCATTGGAATGTCACAAGCAGAGGGTCAGGAACTCATTAACTTTGATATGGAAAGTTCCTGTTCCCAGGCAAATATCCTTAGTAATATAAAGGGGGGGGGGGAGGAAATACACTGATATATACACACATGCTTTATAAAAAACAAAGTTGATTACTCAGAAGTTAGGAAATAGCAGAATTAAGGATGCCTGGGTATGGGTCATCAGCAGTTTAAATCTGGGATCTTGAGGGTGCATCTACACTACAATAAAAAACTTGGGGCACCGACTCTCAGAGCTGACGTCAATTGACTCAAGCTTGTGGGGCTCAGGCTGTGGAGCTAAAAAGTGCAGTGCAGGCATTTGGGCTCAGGCAGGAGTGAGAGCTCTGATATCCTCCCCTATCATGGGGTTTCAGAGCCCAGGCTCCAGCGCAAGCCTGAATGTCTACACTGCAATTTTTAGCCCTGCAAGCTGAGCCCTATGAGCCGAAGTCAGCTGACCCCAGCTAGCCGTGGCCATGCAGCAGATCTTTCATTGCAGTGTAGATGTACTCTCAGATACACAGCACTTGAGCTAAATGAGTGACTGTACTAGCCGACAGCAATAGTACACTGTTACCCACGTCAGTCTAATTTTGTAAATCCATCTAACGCAATGGAGTTACATAGTACTAGATGAAGGCAATGTAACAGGCAGCCTGGAGGGCCAGACAGCCTAGTAGTTAGAGCATATGGCTCTTCGCCCCCCTGCTTGGTTCCAGGGCCTCAGTCTTTAAGGCCAGGAGGAGGTACAGGGACTTGGGTCCTCCCTTGCTACCTAGGGTTGCCAACTTTCTACTCGCACAACACCCTTGCCCCACCCCTCTTTACAGGCCCTGCCCATGCCCCACCCCTTATCCAAGGCCCTGCCCCCACTCACTCCATTCCCCCTCCCTCTTTCGCTCGCTCTCCCCATCCTCACTAGCTCATTTTCACTGGACTGGTTCAGGGGGTTGGGGTGCAGGAGTGGATGAGGGCTCTGGCTTGGGGTCTGGGCTCCAGGATGGGGCCAGAAATGAGGAGTTCAGGAGGTGAGAGGGGGCTCCAGTCTGAGGCACTGTGTTGGGATGCGGGAAGGGTTGAGGGCTCCGGCTGTGGGTTGTGGGCTCTGAGGTGGGGCCAGGGATGAGGGGTTTGCGGTGAAGGAGGGGGCTTCGGGCTGGGGGGTGGAGCCAAGGTGTTCAGAGTATGGGAGAGGGCTCCGGGCTGAGGCAGGGGGTTGGGATGTGGGAGAGGGTACGGGCTCTGGGGTGGGGGTGCAGGCTCTGGGGTGGGGCTGGGGATGTGGGATTTGGGGTGCAGGTGTGGGCTCCTGGGGCAGAGGGTTGAGGTGTGTGAGGGCTCCATCTGGGGGTATAGACTCTGGGGTGGGGCTGGGGATCAGCGGTTTGGGTGCAGAAGGGTGCTCTGGGCTGGGATCAAATGGTTTGGAGGGCGGGAGGGGGATCAGGGTTGGGGCAGGGGGTTGAGGCGTGGGCGGGAGTCAGGGGTACAGGCTCCGAGCAGCGCTTACCTCAAGCAGATACTGGGAGCAGCAGTACGTCCCCCGTCTGGCTCCTATGCAGAGGTACGGCCAGGCGGCTCTGTGCGCTGGCCCGTCCGCAGGCGCGGTCCTTGCAGCAACCATTGGTTGCGGTTCCCGGCCAATGGGAGCTGCAGAACTGGTGCTTGCAGCGGGGGCAGCGTGCAGAGCCCCCTGGATGCCTCTATGTGTAGGAACCAGAGGGGGGACATGCTACTGGTTCCAGAAGCCACGCGGAACCACGGCAGGCAGAGAGTCTGCCTTAGCCCCGCTGCACCGCCGACCGGACTTTTAACGGCCCGGTTTATTAAAAACAGATCCCAATTAGAAAAAATCATACTTTATATAGATATAAAAAAGACTTTACTATCATAAAATCATTCCACATTGATTATAAATTTTAGCTAGCACTATAAAGAAGAAATTAAAAGTAACACTTATGAGTAAAAAACAAATCTTCTCACATACAAAGAAATCAGCCTATTTCTTTAAAAACTGATCACACAATGTGGGTGTCGCAAAATCCTTGTTCTTTCTCGACTAGGGTTGCCAACTTTCTAGTTGCAGAAAACCAAACACCCTTGCCCCCCCCTGTACTGCCCTTTCTATAAGGCCCTGTCCCCCCTTCCTCCCTTCCCACCATCGCTTGTGCTCCCCCCAACCTCACTCACTCCCTCATTTTCACCGGGCTGGGGCAGGAGGTTGGGGTGCAGGAGGGGGTGAGGGCTCCAGCTGGGGGTGTAGGCACCGGGGTGGGGCCAAGGCTGAGGGGTTTGTGGTGCAGGAAGGGGCTGACGGGTTCGGAGTGTGGGAGGGGACTCCAAGCTGGGGCAGGAGGTTGGGGTGTAGGAGGAGGTACGGGCTTTGGGTTAGGGGTGCAGGCTCTGGAGTGGGGCCAGAAATGAGGGGTTCAGGGTGCGGGAGGAGGCTCCGGGCTGTGGCAGGGGTTTGGGGTGTGGGCTCCGGGCAGTGCTTACCTCAGGCAGCTCCCGGAAGCGGCTGGCATGTCCCTCCTCTGGCTCCTAGGCACAGGGAAAGCCAGGTGGCTCCGCACGCTTCCCCTGCCTGCAGGCACCACCACCCCAGCTCCCATTGGTCGCGGTTCCTGGCCAATGGAAGCTGCAGAGATGGCACTCAGGGCAGAGGCCACATGAGGAGCCCTCTGGCCATCCCTGTGCCTAGGAGCCAGAGGAGGGACATGCCAGCCGCTTCCAGGAGCCGCGTGGAGCCAGGCAGGCAGCCTGACTGCCCTGCTGCAGGCCGCCAACCAGACTTTTAATTCTGGTTGAAAACTGGATGCCTGGGAACCCTATTCTCTACTGCTGTGAAAACAAATACCCTTCATTCATTTACAAAAGGACTAGGAGAAGGGAATATTATTTCCACTGGCTACTAGGAGGTATAATCAAACTATGTCAGTTCTGCAAGAAAAATGAGAGAAGTTGTGAATCACACAATGCAGATGCTAAGTTCTGAGGGTTCGCACAGAACAGGAGGATCATAGTTCCATGATAAAGTGCAGTAAAACAGGGCATTTCTAAGCAGGTCTTAGGGCATCTTCAAATAAGGTTCAAAGTATAACCTCGGATTTACATCTGTGTAGCTGAAATTCACCATCTGGCCTTATCAATTTTGCCATATCATTCATTTTGTATTTTTCCCCTTGAATTGTCAAGCAATTTGATTTTGCCCATCTGGTAATTTTTTTTTCTTGTTTCAATGCAGTTAAAAACATTTCTTTTAAAGATAAGCAAGAAAAAAACGCAACTATCCAAAAAAAGTGTGCATTCAGTTCCTAGAAATTCTTGCTCACGTTACATACCACTCATGAAAAGGATTTAAAACTATGTAATATTTATAATTAACTGATAGTTTTTATTTCTTGTGGTATTGACATGTACCATTTTAAAAGAACATTATTAAGGTTGCAAAGTCAAGCACTCAAAAATCAGGAAATGCCAGAATTAAGCACAGCCCCTGCTAGCAGCACAGCACCAGCCTTTTCCCTGTGGGGGGCTGAGGTGGGCCTTAGCTCCCCTTAGCTCCCCCTCACCACAGGGCCCTGCCCCCTGTTCCTCCCTTCCATTCGAGGCCCGGAAGCCGGAGTCGGACCATGTTAAGAGCTGCCCATGTGGGGAGCCCTGGACCCTCCACCTGCCCTGGGTGGCACTTCCTGAGTGTCTCTGGATTAAATTTAGAAGTATGAACAACAAGGGTAATGTCGTGGTGGGAGTCTGCTACAGACCCCCAGACCAGGGGGATGAGGTGGACGAGGCTTTCTTCCAGCAACTAACAGAAATTGCTAGATCACAGGCCCTGGTTCTCATGGGTGACTTTAATCACCCTGATATCTGCTGGGAGAGCAATACAGCAGCTCACAGACAATCCAGGAAGTTTCTGGAAAGTGTAGGGGACAACTTCCTGGTGCAAGTGCTGGAGGAACCAACTAGGGGAAAAGCTTTTCTTGACCTGCTGCTCACAAACAGGGAAGAAATAGTAGAGGAAGCAATAGTGGATGGGAACCTGGGAGGCAGTGACCATGAGATGGTCGAGTTCAGGATCCTGATACAAGGAAGAAAGGAGAGCAGTAGAACAGAGACCCTGGACTTTAGAAAAGCAGACTTTGACTCCCTCAGGGAACTGATGGGCAAGGTCCCCTGGGAGAATAACATGAGGGGGAAAGGAGTAGAGGAAAGCTGGCTGTATTTTAAAGAAACCTTATTGAGGTTGCAGGAACAAACCATCCCCATGTGTAGGAAGAAAAGTAAATATGGCAGGCGACCAGCTTGGCTTAACAGTGAAATCCTTGCTCGTCTTAAACACAAAAAAACAGCTTACAAGAAGTGGAAGATTGAACAAATAACCAGGGAGGAGTATAAAAGTATTGCTCAGGCATGCAGGTGTGAAATTAGGAAGGCCAAATCACACTTGGAGTTGCAGCTAGCCGGAGATGTTAGGAGTAACAAGAAGGGTTTCTTTAGGTATGTTAGCAACAAGAAGAAAGTCAAGGAAAGTGTGGGCCCCTTGCTGAATGAGGGAGGGAACCTAGTGACAGAGGATGTGGAGAAAGCTAGTGTACTAAATGCTTTTTTTGCCTCTGTCTTCACAGACAAGGTCAGCTCCCAGACAGCTGCACTCTGCAGCACGGTATGGGGAGGAGGTGACCAGCTCTCTGTGGAGAAAGTAGTAGTTCGGGACTATTTAGGAAAGCTGGACGAGCACAAGTCCATGGGGCCGGATGCGCTGCATCCGAGGGTGCTAAAGGAGTTGGCCGATGAGATTGCGGAGCCATTGGCCATTATCTTTGAAAAATCATGGCGATCGGGGGAGGTCCCGGACGACTGGAAAAAAGCTAATGTAGTGCCCATCTTTAAGAAAGGGAAGAAGGAAGATCCAGGGAACTACAGGCCAGTTAGTCTCACCTCAGTCCCTGGAAAAATCATGGAACAGGTCCTCAAGGAATCAATCCTGAACCACTTAAAGGAGGGGAAAGTGATCAGGAACAGTCAGCATGGATTCACCAAGGGCAAGTCATGCCTGACTAACCTAATTGCCTTCTATGATAAGATAACCGGCTCTGTGGATGAGGGGAAAGCAGTGGATGTGCTATTTCTGGACTTTAGCAAAGCTTTTGATACAGTCTCCCACAGTATTCTTGCCAGCAAGTTAAAGAAGTATGGGCTGGATGAATGGACGGTAAGGTGGATAGAAAACTGGCTAGATGGTCGGGCTCAACGGGTAGTGATCAATGGTTCCTTGTCTAGTTGGCAGCCGGTATCAAGTGGAGTGCCCCAAGGGTCGGTGCTGGGGCCGGTTTTATTCAATATCTTCATTAACGATCTGGAAGATGGTGTGGACTGCACCCTTAGCAAGTTTGCAGATGACACTAAACTGGGAGGAGTGGTTGATACGCTGGAGGGTAGGGATAGGATACAGAGGGACCTAGACAAATTAGAGGATTGGGCCAAAAGAAATATGATGAGGTTCAACAAGGACAAGTGCAGAGTCCTGCATTTAGGACGAAAGAATCCCATGCACTGCTATAGACTAGGGACCGAATGGCTGGGCAGCAGTTCTGCAGAAAAGGACCTAGGGGTTACGGTGGACGAAAAGCTGAATATGAGTCAACAGTGTGCCCTTGTTGCCAAGAAGGCTAATGGCATTTTGGGTTGTATAAGTAGGGGCATTTCCAGCAGATCGAGGGATGTGATCATTCCCCTCTACTCAGCACTGGTGAGGCCTCATTTGGAGTACTGTGTCCAGTTTTGGGCCCCACACTACAAGAAGGATGTGGATAAATTGGAGAGAGTCCAGCGGAGGGCAACAAAAATGATTAGGGGGCTGGAGCACATGACTTACGAGGAGAGGCTGAGGGAACTGGGATTGTTTAGTCTGCAGAAGAGAAGAATGAGGGGCGATTTGATAGCTGCTTTCAACTACCTGAAAGGGGGTTCCAAAGAGGATGGATCTAGACTGTTCTCAGTGATAGAAGATGACAGAACAAGGAGTAATGGTCTCAAGTTGCAGAGGGGGAGGTTTAGGTTGGACATTAGGAAAAACTTTTTCACTAGTAGGGTGGTGAAGAACTGGAATGGGTTACCTAGGGAGGTAGTGGAATCTCCTTCCTTAGAGGTTTTTAAGGTCAGGCTTGACAAAGCCCTGGCTGGGCTGATTTAGTTGGGTTTGGTCCTGCTTTGAGCAGGGGGTTGGACTAGATGACCTCCTGAGGTCCCTTCCAACCCTGAGATTCTATGATTCTATGATTCTATGAACATGGGCTGAGGGCTGCCTCCAGCCGGGCTCCCTGGGCGGCTCTTACCACATCTGGACTCCAGCTTCCAGCCTGGCCAGGTGGCAGGACCGTGGGGGGAAGAAGAGGAACAGGGGGTAGGGCCATGGGGAGAGAAAGGAGGAGCAAGGGAGAAAGGAGGAGCAGGGGGCAGGGTCACATTCTGAAGCCAGTGGCCCCCCCACTTCTACCCAGGTTCCAGAGCCCCTGGGCACGGGCCCTTTGGGTAAATACAACACCGCCTAAAGGTTCAGAGTTTTTCTTTAATTTCATATTTCATATAAAACAGGTGTTATATATATTTTAGGTAAATTAGTATATGTTAAAGAAAATCTATGATCATGTGCCTGTCAGTTATTCATATTTATTTGGGATTAATACATAAGTATTATGAAATGTAATGATACTGGTAGTGTTCAACTTTCTCTTTTCCAGATACACAAAGTCTTTTGTGTTTAAGGAGTTTTAGAACCATTATTTCATGAACTCAAGATGTTCTGTATTTTCCTTGTTTTCTTAAATCCTTAGGACATCACACTTTTCTGACTCATCTCTATTTTTCTATAATCTCGCACCTTCAGTCAGGTAAGATATTATTTTTCATTAGAACTTTAAGTTTACACATCACGCAGTGTGTCCCTGCTCTTTTGCCTTTGTTTCTACTGTATCCCGCTGTTGCTCTGGCATCCAAATTAAGCTGTCCAAATTGCTAATTCTTTCCAGTTTTACCTTCAATGTCATGTGCATGTTTTGTCACAAAGCACTGAAATAATCTCTGTAAAGGGTTTTTTGGCTTAAAATTCCTTGTTGTGACAGCTTTGGAATCAAATGACGCCAACAAATATGCTGTGTTATAGCCCAGATCTTGGTGGTTTGAAAATATCTGTGTCTGTTTTTCCCCTATTCTTTTGGCATGTTAATTTAATTAAAAGATGTCGCATATAAATTTGATGCTCAGAACTGAATAACATTCAGCTAAGAAAAGAAATCTCATTAAACCATGTGTCCTAACAGAGCCTTTCTTATGAGCCTTTTCTCTCTTTGGTGCCAAGCTTCACCTCTTCATAATTTGAACATAATAGTTACTGTAAATGCAAACTTGCCAAATATCTTTAACTAACAGCATTTTTACTTTCTGATCTGGCATGATGCATCAAACGATAGGCTGTTTAGTATGTAAGTTACCTCCAGTTGTGGTCTCAAGCTTAAGTCTCATGTTAGCCAGTCAAATTCTATGCAGCTATATTGACCTACATTTCAAGAAACCCCCTTGCTTCTTTGGGGTAAGTTAAATGTAAATCAGAAGAATTTGGCCCCATGCCTACAGTGAATACTTATCTGTATTCTTTCAAGTAATTCTCATTTGATGCTACAGTATTTTCAATAATGCTGGGCAACATGGAGGTCCATAGTGATCAGTATTGAATGACTGGAAAAGGGTTCTCCACAGAATGGCCAAGCATTACATGACTGGAAAAAAGAGGCCATGGAGGCCATTGTTTCTCGTATAAAGCTATGACTTTGAAAACATGGTTATCTTTTTCACCTTTAAAAAGTTGAGTGCTGCTTTTTTTATTTCATGGTTGTGTTAAGTTCCCCTGCTTCATAATTCTAGCTGCTCAGTGATCCATTGAATTATTGGCTTATTGCCATATCATTCATAATAAGTGATGGTACAGTTCACTTTTAAACTTCTTTTGTGTCAAATCTTTTGCCAAGATCTGTTTATTGCTGTCACTTGGCAGAGGAAAATATGATGCAGTTTGCAGTGTGCATGGTAACTGACGATTATTTATTCCTTTCCCATTCCAAGAAGAACCAATAATATTGCAAGATTTCATTAAAGAATTTAATGATTGATCACATCGATTAAGAGCGATATCAGCACTGTCATGTGGACTGGTAATTAGCTGATTGCCTTTTTTTACAGTCAATGAACATTGAGTTGGGGAATATCACAAGAAGGAGTGGGTGTCACCATTTTATTTAGCATAACATCTTATAATTAATAATAATCATAAGGGAAACAATATTTACTACATTAATCAAATATGCAGACGATACTAACTTGAAAGGTGCGTCAAATAAATGCATGGTCAGTGAAATAATACAAAGATATCTGGAGGAGTTAGAAATAAGGATAGGAAATAAAATATCATTCAACTTGGAAAAATTCATGTGACTACAAAATAAAAACAAAAATCTGAAACAGATATTTTATGAGAAGGTAACATCTTAGATAACCGGAATGCTGAATAACACTAAGCGATAATGGATAGCTTGTTACATATGAGTTTTTAAAAAAATGCAGTTTGAGGCTCCACCTTCATATCTATCCCATCTAAGATGCAGGAGGCAATAGTTCTCGTTACGAAATATTGTTAGGACCCAATCAAAATTACACTATTCAGTTCTGTGTGTTTCTATATGAGAAGGATGTTGGTAAATCGGAAGAAATTCAGAGAATAGCAGCTAAAACAATTGAGGAGCTGGAGGCACCCAATTTATAAGCAAGGAAACAAATACATACAGCTAAGTTAAATAAGGGCCTGATCCTGCACCAGTGAACATAGAGGAAGTTATGTCATTAACCCCAAGAGCTACAAGATGGAGCCAGTAACAAATTATTTGATTAGAGTATATTATTGAAGCATGCAAATAACCAGGGAAAGACATTCATTATGGTACTTCAAAAAGTAAACTGGAAGGAATTAAATTAATCAACAGATGTGCTAATATGCCCAGTAAGGAATTTATTTGTCAATAAACATTTCCTGAATCTTTGTTGTCTGTATAGTTACATACTTGCAAACAGGTATTTAGAAATAAATTACCAAAATAATTGAAAATGTTGTGATTATATTGTGTTATTTTGACGAATAAAATATGCAGAATTTTATAATATTGTGCACAGAATTTTTAATTTTTGGCACAAAATTCCCAGGAGTACAATGTTCAGAGACTGCTTGAAGAACCATAACTTTAGCATTTCTAAACTTTTGAGGGCTTCATTATGTACTCCTGGGGAAAGTCTGCACCACAGCACAAGCACAGGATTAATGTCCTTCCTGCCAGATTTCCCCCCCGCCCCCAGAGAATAATTGATTCTGACAGGAATGCAAAGGGAAGCCGTGAGAGGGGTCACACTGCAATTACACCTTTCACCTACCAGGGACTGATGTGCCAGAAGAGAGGGCAGCTGGCTCAGGGGATGGAGCAGCCAACCATGGAGAGGAAAGGGGGCAGAGGTTCCTTTCCTCACAGTGCCCTGCCCATGTGGCCAGGTGAGTGGACACGGGATATGTGGGGGACGGTACAGAGAGAGCAGGGCACACAGGGCTTCTGGGGCTCACACAAACTGGGGTTCAGAAAGGCTAGTGGGGGGAGACTGGGGCAGGGGCACAGGAACTAATGGGGTGACAATACTGAGCCAGGGGTTGAATCGGAGTGAGGGTGCAGGGCCACATGGGGACAGGAGAGAGAGGGAGTGCAGGATCACATGGGGTTATATGCAGATATGCCTGGCTGAATGGAGAGTAGGGGTGCAGGGCCACATAGGGACAGGGGCAGATGTACCTGACTCAATGGGGTGGTATCAGCCAGGGTCGGCATGAGGGAGGCTCCCCAACACCCAAACAATCCTTCTGCTCCCCAAAAAACCTGTTCTATACTTCTCTCACCCACTCCCAACAACCCTCCAGGTTCACTCCCAGGCTCCTTCACAGCAATCACTTCCCTCTCCTTCAACTCCTCCATTACCCCTGACTCCCCCAAGCCTTTGCACTGCTTCTGAGGGGTGCAGAAAATACATTTATGTGTTGTAGTTTACATGAATTATTACTAAAAGTTCTGTATTGATATGCCAAATAAGGAATCTATTTGTCAAAAAACATTTCCTGAATCTTTTTTGTTGTCTGTATTGTTACAGACATACTTGCTGACAAGTATTTTGAAATAAATTACCAATATAATTGAAAATGCTGTGATTATATTGTATTATTTTGTCAAATAAAATATGCAGATTTTTGCAGAATTTTAAAATATTATGCACAGAATTTTTTATTTTTTGATGCAGAATTCCCCCAGGCGTAATATACACCCATCCTTTAACACAGGTGATCACAAACAGCATGCAAGACAATCCTTTCTTTCAAAAATCTCAGCCCAGCGCCAATGCCCAGTTTTGGGGGAGCAAGAATTTATTCCTGGCAGAGACTCAGGTTCCCTCTGTTGCCAGAAACAGGGAACGGGTGACAGGGGATGGATCACTTGATGATTACCTGTTCTCTTCATTCCCTCTGAAGCACCTGGCATTGGCCGCTGTCGGAAGACAGGATACTGGGTTAGATGGACCTTTGGTCTCACCCAGTATGGCTGTTCTTATGTTCAGGTAACAAGCAAACTTTCACGTTGCTCACAAAGCTCCCTCTACCCAGAACTTTCCATAACAAAGCTAGCAAGAACACAAAGTATGTCTTCCCACATTTGCCTGCATGCAAAGAGAAAGAGGATGTTGTGAAGGCCAAGACTATAACAGGGTTCAAAAAAGAACTAGATAAATTCATGGAGGACAGGTCCATCAATGGCTATTAGCCAGGATGGGCAGGGATGGTGTCCCTAGCCTCTGTTTGCCAGAAGCTGAGAGTGGGTGACAGGGGATGGATCACTTGATGATTACCTGTTCTGTTCATTGCCTCTGAAGCACCTGACATTTGGCCACTGTCGGAAGATGGGATACTGGGCTAGATGGACCTTTGGTCTGACCCAGTATGGCCATTCTTATGTTTTTATGACTCATGTAGATGAACAGTTAGAGTGCAGTAATTGGGATGCAAATCTACCTTGTACTAGCCTACTGTGCACCAACTGTCCATGTGGACCCTGCTGCCATTCACAGAGTTCCCTAGTTCTCTGATTTGAAACTGAAATAGATCAAAACGCACTAGGGAGATTTTGGTGTGCATCAGCAGGATCCATATGGACAGTTAGTGCGCAGCATAATGCCCCACCTTGTTGTGCACTAACTGTTCATCTATATAAGCCCAAAGACTATGTATAGCAACGCCACCTTCCATAACAATACCGCATGTATCAATTTGTTTCATTGTCCTCAGTGGACTTTGGATGACTTCACAAACATTTGAAAGAAAGATATAAGTCTCAAATGGAAAATAAATCAGCAAGTATCAAAGTTTAACTATTTACATATTTCCTGTTCATAGAATCATAGAAGATTAGAGGTCATCTAGTCCAATCCCCTGCTGAAAGCAGGACCAACCCCAACTAATTCATCCCAGACAGGGCTTTGTCAAGCCGGGCCTTAAAAACCGCTAAGGATGGAGATTTCACCACCTACCTAGGTAACCCATTCCAGTGCTTCACCACCCTCCTAGTGAAATAGTTTTTCCTAATATCCAACTTAGACCTCCCCCACTGCAACTTGAGACAATTGCTCCTTGTTCTGTCATCTGCTACCACTGAGAACAGCCGAGCTCCATCCTCTTTGGAACCCCCCTTCAGGTAGCTGAATGCTGCTATCAAATCCCCCGACAGTCTTCTCTTCTGCAGACTAAATAAGACCAGTTCCCCCGGCCTCTCCTCGTAAGGCATGTGCCCCAGCCCCCTAATCATTTTTGTTCTCCTTCGCTGGACTTGCTCCAATTTGTCCACATCCTTTCTGTAGTGGGGGCCCCAAAACTGGACACTGTACTCCAGATGTGCCTCACCAGTACCGAATAGAGGGGAATAATCACTTCCCTTGATCTGTTGGCATTAGCCTTCTTGGCAACAAAGGCACACTGTTGATTCATATCCAGCTTCTCATCCACTGTAATCCCCAGGTCCTTTTCTACAGAACTGCTGCTTAGCCAGTCGGTGCCCAGCCTGTAGCAGTGCATGGGATTCTTCGGTCGTAAGTGCAGGACTCTGCACTTGTCCTTATTGAACCTCATCAGATTTTTTTTGGCCCAATCCTCCAATTTGTCTAGGTCACTCTGGACCCTATTCCTACCCTCCAGCGTATCTACTTCTCCACCCAGCTTAGTGTCATCCACAAACTTGCTGAGGGTGCCATCCCATCATCCAGATAATTAATGAAGATTAATGAAGATTAATTAATGAAGACCGACCCCTGGGGAACTCCGCTTGATACCGGCTGCCAACTAGACATCGAGCTGTTGATCACTACCCATTGAGTCCGACGATCTAACCAGCTTTCTATCCACCTTATAGTCCATTCATCCAATCCATACTTTTTTAACTTGCTGGCAAGAATACTGTGGGAGACGGTATCAAAAGCTTTGCTAAAGTCTAGATCAGGGGTCGGCAACCTCTGGCACGCGGCTCTCCAGGGTAAGCACCCTGGCGGGCCGGGCCAGTTTATTTACCTGCCGCGTCGGCAGGTTCGGCCGATCGCGGCTCCCACTGGCCGCGGTTCGCCGCTCCGGGCCAACGGGGGCGACGGGAAGCCGCGGCCAGCACATCCCTCGCCCGCGCCGCTTCCCGCTGCCCCCATTGGCCCGGAGCGGCGAACCACGGCCAGTGGGAGCCGCGATCGGCCGAACCTGCCGACGCGGCAGGTAAATAAACTGGCCCGGCCCGCCAGGGTGCTTACCCTGGAGAGCCGCGTGCCAGAGGTTGCCGACCCCTG
>QXTE01000010.1:5624682-5965004 GCA_003942145.1 Platysternon megacephalum
CAGGGGTCGGCAACCTCTGGCACGCGGCTCGCCAGGGTAAGCACCCTGGCGGGCCGGGCCAGTTTGTTTACCTGCCGCGTCTGCAGGTTCGGCCGATCGCGGCTCCCACTGGCTGCGGTTCGCCGCTCCGGGCCAACGGGGGCGACGGGAAGCCGCGGCCAGCACATCCCTCGCCCGCGCCGCTTCCCGCTGCCCCCGTTGGCCCGGAGCGGCGAACCGCGGCCAGTGGGAGCCGCGATCGGCCGAACCTGCCGACGCGGCAGGTAAATAAACTGGCCCGGCCCGCCAGGGTGCTTACCCTGGCGAGCCGCGTGCCAGAGGTTGCCGACCCCTGGTCTAGATATATCATGTCCACTGCTTTTCCCATATCCACAGAGCCAGTTATCTCATCATAGAAAGCAATCAGGTTGATCAGGCATGACTTGCTCTTGGTGAATCCATGTTGACATTTCCCGATCACCTTCCTTTCCTCCAAGTGCTTCAAAATGGATTCCTTGAGGACCTGGCTCCATGATTTTTCCAGGGACTGAGGTGAGGCTGACCAGTCTGTAGTTTCCCAGATTCTCCTTCTTCCCTTTTTAAAATATGGGCACTATATTTGTCTTTTTCCAGTCGTCCGGGACCACCCCTGATTGCCACAAGTTTTCAAAGATAATGGCTTTGCAATCACATCAGCCAACGGCCTCAGCACCCTCGGATGCATTGCATCCAGCACCATGGACTTGTGCATGTCCAGCTTTTCTAAATATTCCTTAACCTGTTCTTTCACCACTGAGGGCTGGTCACCTCCTCCCCATACTGTGCTGTTCAGTGCAGCAGTCTGGGAGCTGACCTTGTCTGTGAAGACCGAGGCAAAACAGAGCATTGAGTACTTCCACATTTTCCACATCATCTGTCACTAGGTTGCCTCCACCATTCAGTAAGGGTCCCACACTTTCCCTGACCTTCTTCTTGTTCCTAGCATACCCGTAGAAACCCTTTTTGTTACCCTTCACATCCCTTGCTAGCTGCAACTCCAATTGTGCTTTCGCCTTCCGGATTACACCCCTGCATGCTCGAGCAATATTTTTATACTCCTCCCTAGTCATCTGTCCAAGTTTCCATTTCTTGTAAGCTTTTTGTGTTTAAGCTCACTGAAGATTTCTCTGTTAAGCCAAGCTGGTTGCCTGCCATATTTGTTATTCTTTCTGCACATCGGGATGGTTTGTGCCTGTGCTGTCAATAAGGCTTCTTTAAAATACAGCCAGCTCTCCTGGACTCCTTTCCCCATCATATTAGCCTCCCAGGAGATCCTGCCCATCGGTTCCCTGAGGGAGTCAAAGTCTGCTTTTCTGAAGTCCAAGGTCTGTATTCTGCTGCTCTCCTTTCTTCCTTTTGTCAGGATCCTGAACTTGACCATCTCATGGTCACTGCTGCCCAGGGTGCCACCCACTTCTACATTCCCTACCAATTCTTCCCTGTTTGTGAGCAGCAGGTCAAGAGGAGTATGGCCCCTAGTTGATTCCTCCAGAACTTGCACCAGGAAGTTGTCCCCAACACTCTCCAAAAACTTCCCAGATTGTCCGTGCACTGCTGTATTGCTCTCCCAGCAGATGTCAGGGTGACTGAAGTCCCCCATGAGAACCAGGGCCTGTGATCTGGAAACTTCTGTTAGTTGTTTGAAGAAAGCCTCATATCTCCCTCATCCTCCTGGTCTGGTGATCTATAGCAGACATGCACCACGACATCACCCTTGTTGCTCTCGCCTCTAAACTTAACCCAAAGCCTCTCAACAGGCTTTTCTCCAGTTTCATACTGAAGCTCTGAGCAATCATACTGCTCTCTTACATACAGTGCAACTCCTCCACCTTTTCTCCCCTGCCTGTCCTTCCTGAACAGTTTATACCCATCCATGACAGTGCTCCAGTCATGTGAGTTACCTCACCAAGTCTCAGTTATTCCAATCACATCATAGTTCCTTGACTGTGCCAAGACTTCCAATTCTTCCTGCTTGTTTCCCAGGCTTCTTGCGTTTGTGTATAGACACCTAAGATAACTAGTCGATTGCCCTACTTTCTCAGTATGAATCAGGAGGTCTCCCTGTTGCACTCTCCTCATTGTGTTTCCTCCCAGTATCCCACTTCTCCACTTACCTCAGGACTTAGGTGTCCACCTCCCCGTGAACCTACTTTAAAGCCCTCCTCACTAGGTTAGCAAGCCTGCCTGCGAAGATGCTTTTCCCTCTCTTCGTTAGGTGGATCACATCTCTTCCTAGCAATCCTAATTCCTGGAACAACATCCCATGGTCAAAGAATCCAACGCCCTCTCTCTGACACCACCTGTGTAATCATGCATTTACTTCCACAATTCGATTGTGCCTACCTGGGCCTTTTCCTTCAACAGGGAGGATGGACGAGAACATGACTTGCACCTCAAACTCCTTTATCCTTCTTCCCAGAGCCACATAGTCTGCAGTGACCCACTCAAGGTCATTCATGGCAGTACCATTGGTGCCCACATGGAGAAATAGGAAGGGGTAGCAGTCCGAGGGCTTGATCAGTCTTGGCAGACACTCCATCACATCCTGAATTCTAGCTCCAGGCAAGCAGCACATTTCTCGTGTTTCCCGGTCTGTATGGCAGATGGATGACTCCATCCCCCTTAAGAGGGAGTCCCCGACCACCATCACCTGTCTCCTCCCCCTGGGAGTGGTGGTCGTGGAACCCCCATCGCTAGGACAATGCATCCCATGCTTTCTGGTATATGGGACCTCCATCTGATCCCTTCCCTAAGATGACTCTTCCAAACCATTCTCCATCGTAGTACCTGTGCAGAGAGCCTGAAAACGCTTTCTTACCTCTATCTGTACTGGGGGTAAATGGGCTCTCCTCTTCCTTCTTCTGGAGGTCACATGCTGCCAATTTTCTTCCCCATTCTGCACTGCCCTCTCTAATTCTTCAGCATGCTGTGCCTGCAGAACCAAATGCTGACTTCTATCCAGAAAGTCTTCATTCTCTCTGATGCAGCGCAGGGTTGATACTTGGGTCTCTAGTCCTTTAACCTTCTCTTCCAATATGGAGACCAGCTTGCACTTCGTACAGACGAAGTCGCTTGTATCCTCGGGAGAAAGACAGACATGGCACATCCTGTGCAGGTCACAACAGCTGATTGCTCACTATCCATATTGTCTTCCTTTTAAGAGCCTCTTCAGATGTTGTATTTATTGCTCACAGAAGCCTGAAAGGCAAAAAACTCTGCAGGAACTCCCCGCAGGCGAACTCCCAGGCAAACTCCTTCTGCCAATCAACTACTCAAGGCCTACCAGGAACAAAGCACTCCCAATTCACACTTTTCAAACAAACAACCACACGGTCAAACAGTCCCTGCAACTTGCACCAGTCAAACAAATGGTCACAGCAGACAGACACTCGGATATTCACCCCACGAGCTCACAACACAGCCCCCCTAATGCAGCACTCACTGTAGCTCCTCTCGGATGGTTCCCAGGCAAACTTCCTCTGTTGGCTTCTCCTCTGTTTGCAGGTCCTGTTAGTACTTCCTAAGTCACCATTTCCAAAAATGCATTTTATTTGAATCTAGAGAGTGGTGAAAATGGTCTTCAGATTTAATCACTGCTCAGAGTTCCTTTCTGGTTTTGCAATAGTTTACCTCAGTAGAATTTAGACTTTTGCTGTTATAAGCCACCATCCTTTCACGCACATGTGGCCCCAACCCATAAGCACTAGCATCTGCGTCTAATATGAGAGGGTGTTTGAAGCACAGGTAGGTCAACATAGAGTGTTACAAGTGCCTTTAAAAAATAAGCCACACCTCTGCACATGCAGTGGAAATCCGTTTCTACTAGCTGTTTGCCTGAGGTTAGTTTCTTCAGGTTCAGTCACAGATTAAACTACAAACTGAATAATAAGACAGGCTGAAAGAGGCTGGCCATGCGATACTTTCTCCAGAAGCATCTGAAAAATGGCTGGGGTGTTGCACAAGCCCAGAATCATTACTTTAAATTGCCATAGTACCTGGCCTGCTGTGATAGTCTTTTTCCAGTCCTTTCAAGCCACTTGCTGTTGCCAACACCGAAGAATTAAAACATTCCACGAGTAAATAGGAATTTGTTTCCACTTCACATCTACAACACTTTAAACAGCTACAATTCCCTCTAGATCCTTGCTTATATCCACTGAATTACTGACACTGATTACCTCTTCAGCTATAAGGATATTAGCTGTGATAGAGGACCTAAAAAGATAATAGAAATAAAGCAAGAATAAATTGAGGAAACCCCAGGGACTCCATGAGGATGCAGAGAACTTTTCTGTAGTCGGAGGGAATGTTTCTAAGTCTATAGTAACTTATTTTAGCCCACTGTATCATTATAATTTTGATCATGAAGGTGGTGTGACGTTGCACTCCATATGTTTTATGGAAATATGCTAATGAGTGTGAATATAATGTAACTGGAATATGCTTCATGAAAAAGGTCTCTTGTAAGGTATCATTACAAATCTCATAATCTACTGAGTGTGTTCATCATATTTGTATGTATGTATCATTCTTGTATCTAAAGCTAGAAATATGAAGTATTACTCTGAAGTCCTATTGTAACTATGCAAAGTGTGGGCCATTAATGGTGGCTTGGAATCTTGATGGCTCCCATTAACTAGGACAATTGGTTGTAAATGTCTCTGTTTACTTGTATATGTATACTTCCTGTATTAGTGTGTGCCAGCCAGTGGGTAATGAAGTCTCACAGGACATGTGAACACGTCACATAATACTGGAATCCATCTTAAACTGGGTGCTTTTCCATTTAAAAAGAGGGGTGGGGACCCAGAGAGACAAAAGATTCCTGCCTTGTGCAATAAAAGGGGGTGAAACAAAACAAAGGGGGGCTTCAGTCTAGAGAAATCCCCTAGTTACCACCTGAGCTGGAACTAACAAGGACTGTACCAGGGGAAAGGATTGGGCCCAGACTAGGAAGGAGTCCAGTCTGTGAAAGAAGTTTATTGAAACATCTTTGAGGGTGAGATTTTATCTGTAATTAGTTTCTTAATGTATTAGGCTTAGACTTGTGTGTTTTGTTTTATTTTGCTTGGTAACTTACTTTGTTCTGTCTCTTATTACTTGAAACCATTTAAATCCTACTTTTTATACTTAATAAAATCACTTTTGTTTATTAATTAACCCAGAATAAGTGATTAATACCTGAGGGGAGCAAACAGCTGTGCATATCTCCCTATCAGTGTTATAGAGGGCAGACAATTTATGAGTTTACCCTGTATAAGCTTTATACAGAGTAAAATGGGTTTATTTGGGGTTTGGATCCCATTGGGTGCTGGGTGTCTGGGTGCTGGATATACGAGTACTTGCTGAGCTGTTTTCAGTTAAGTCTGCAGCTTTGAAGGTGTGGTTCAGACCCTGGGTCTGTGTTGCAACAGGCTAGCATGTCTGGCTCAACAAGACAGGTTCTGGAGTCCCAAGCCATCAGAGACAACGGGCTCAGAGGTAGTTTCAGCACATCAGGTGACTGTCCCAAGAGGGTGTCTGTGACCGAACCTGTCACAGGTGGATCTATCTAGTTATATGTCTCCAGTCACCACACAAACAGTGCCTCACAAACATTACAACCCATACCCCTGTAAAGTAGGGAAGGTTTGTTATCCCTGTTTTACAGAGATTAAGTGTCTTGTCCTAAGTCACAAAGGAAGTCTGTGGGAGAGCTGGGAATTGAATCCAGATCTCCTGAGTCCCTCTCCAGTCCTTAACCACAAGGCCATCATCAACTCACCCAAAAAGGAAATCAGCTATTTCTAGCGGGAAAAGCTACTGCTACTTTGTACATTCCCAGCTGAGAAGAAATGGTAGATGAATAGGGTTGCCAACTTTCTAATTCCAGAAAACTGAACACCCTTGCCCCACCCAATGTCCCACCCCTTTCCCAAGGCCCAGCCCCTGCCCTGCCCCTTTCGGAGGCCCCGCCCCTGCTCACTCCATCACCACTTCCTATGTTGCTTGCTCTCCCCGACCCTCGCTCACGTGCTCATTTTCACATATTTATTGTTTTGACAGATGTATTATGCTAATTTCAGGTTTTATTTGTTACAGGACGCTAGAGCTGGCAGCAAACTAGTCAAAATGTGGTATTTAAAAAAAATATATTTCACAAAGGTTTTCATGATTCTTTCCCTCCCTTCTTACCATTTTTTGTAACCAGCTCCATGTTTTTTGTTCACTAAAGTTATTGTCATTTTATGTGTGGAATTAGGACCACACATTATCACAGCTGCAATGGGTCCATTAAAGGCCCACTCCTGAAGCCCAAATACAAATCCATAGAGTACACCCACAAAAATGCACACCTGTCCAAAAACCTATATAAATAAATCTGTAGAAACTGACTCTCACACCTACATACAGATACACGTGTATTCATGTGTACACATCTAGCATGCACTAACACATGTACTTCCACATTATTTATTATTACAATTGTTATTTAGTGCCTAGAGACCCCAATTAAGATCAGGGCTCCAGGGTGGTAGGTGCTGGACATACACATAAAAAGAGAGAGTCTGCAACAAAGATTTTATAATGTAGCTAGACAAAGGTAGGGAGAACTGTATGATACATTGAGTCTTCTGCAATTACTAGTCAACAACATTCACTTTTTAAGAAATAATACATTTCTTTTAGAGTTCCCTTCTCTTTTAAAAACTTGTTATGAAATGAATACACACATATTTTAAGTCATCAATTTTTTTGTGTGCAAGCCAGCAAAAGGAATAAAAGTCAAAGAGTTAGGCTGCAAATTTTATTCACACATTCGGCAATACACACACCTCCCTATACAAAGACACATAGTCTCTTACACACATACAATGCGTGCATGCACACACTTGCCTACACAGAGACACCCAGCCAGGGAGGGAGGAGGGTGGGCTGGAGGGGAAAAGATTGGGAGGGTGGAGGAGAGAGGATGGGGAGGGAAAGAGGCCAAGGACGAGAGCAGGGTGGGGGTAAGAGGGAGCAGTGAAGGAGAGAGGAGGGGGGTATGTGGGGTGGATGGGGATGCAGGGGGAGGCAGAAGGCTACAGGTGCATGAGGATGTGGGGGGCACAGGGGTGTATAGGGACATAATGGGAGTGCAGCAGTGTATGGAGGTGAATGGGATGCAGGGGTGTGGGGGGTGAGGGACATGGGTGTGGCGGCTCTGGGAGGTGGAGAGGATGGGTGGGAGAGCGCTGTAAGGGGTACAGGGCTGGGAGGGGTAGGTGTGGGGGGCAGGATGCGATGGGAGGGGGGGGGGATGCAGTGAGGGGCATGGCGGGGGGATGCAATGAAGGGGATGGGAGAGCTGGGGGGGGGGGGGGTTGGGACGTGGAGGGATGCAATGAGGGGAATGGGGTTGCAGCCCCATTCCCAGCACTCAAAGACAGCTGCCCAGTGAATGTAAAATTGTTTGGATAATTTCAAGAGAAAAATTAAATGCATTATTTTTAATAACACTTTATGAAAAGAATAATTCTTTGAGATGTAATAACCTCTTATTCCATCTCAATCAGTTACTTGGATCCATCATGCAGGTCCCTCGGTATTTGAGATTATATAAATTTTGAGTAATCTCAGAAAGGATTAGAGAGTTTCAAATTTAATCCTTTGTGCTTGTAATGTTGTCCCTGCCGGGCTTTTTACTGAATGATGGAGCAAATTGTGAAGAACCTAAGGATGACATAATTTGCTGGAGACGGCATTGTGATAGGAGTCTTGCACAGAGGACTTAATTATTATTTTGAATAATCGTTGTTCTAATGAGAGTTGTTTAAAATGACAGCACACTCCCTACCCACAAGGCCAGAACCAAGAAGTAGGAAGACAGTAAATCCCCTTTCAACTTGATGAAATGCAGGAAAATATGATGTTTACATTAGCAGCCCACAAGTCACTAATTTCACCATCTCAAACAGTGGGAGGTATTACCTATTTCACAGACTGCTGTTTATCTTCTGCATTACCACCATTAGCACTACTCACAATCATGATTATCAATTTAAAACCTTGGCTAATTTGAATCCAGAATAATATTTGTTTTCATAAATCTATTCTCCATTGGTAAAAAGAGCTAATGCCAGAGAGTTTCAAATATAGCACTATTAATGGAAGACAGGGTAGTGAGAAGCAGACGTCCTCTAGAAAATTACCACAATCTGCAATTGCCTGTGTTAGTCCTGACTGTTGGTAAGTGGTGATTAACACCCCGCTGGCTGCAGCTGTACTTCTCGATATAGCTTTTCTGAGTAGGAGGATGTACAGAGTGCACCTCATTACTATGTCTTTCAAGCTGTAAAGCATGGAATAATGTGAAATAAACCCTTTAAACAAAAGGTCATAGACTAGAGTATGTTGGCATAAACACTTGCTCACACTTTTCTTCTCATAACACTACAAAGATAAGTGATTTGTTTAATTTTCCTCTATCTCCTATATGTGGAGGTCACACTGCTGAATTTTACTAACTCTCAGCCATCCCAACAAATTTGTATATAATTCCTGAAATAAAAGAAAGGAGCTTTGTGATGGTTTGCATCACAAAATCCTTGCTGACACTGCAGAGCACACCCCTCTATCCAGGGCCGGCTCCAGGCACCAGCGGAGGAAGCATGTGCCTGGGGCGGCACATGCTAAGGGGCGGCATTCCATCCATTCTTGGGGCGGCCCCGTCCCGGTGCCTTTTTTTTTTGCTTCGGCAGTTCGGATGGCTTTATTTTATTTTTTTTGCTTGGGGCGGCAAAAATGGTAGAGCCGGCCCTGCCTCTATCCCCAAGATTCTCTATTCCCACAGTCCGTGACCCAGGGCGGTGGAGCACTGGTTCAAAAGCAGCACAGTTTGTTCAAATGAAAATCCTTCTGGTGTGTACTACTAAATCTGTGAGTATAGATACAAACATTTGGGCATCTTTGTAACCTATAAATTCCCAGAAACCAAAGGCTTCTCATGGGAGCTGATAGAAATACTGTCTGACATGGTGCATGAATTCACAAGGGTCATTGTCTTAGTGGACTTCAATGTCCATATGGACCATACTTCTGATTGGATAGGAGATTTGAGGCCATCTTAACTCTACTTTTGGTTCCTCGCAGTAATCTCTGAGCCCCTCATGGTTCACATATACCTCCACCACATACATATACACACAGAGGAAGGTTTCTAACCATCAGAGGGCTGAAGTTGTGTAACTGTTTCCCAATAGGAGCCGTGGGGGCAAACAACTTAATTAGTTTTAAGAGAGAGCTGGACAAGCTTATGAGTGCAGTTGTATGAGGGGGTTGCTTGTGAAGGTAGGGGGCAGGGCTCAGCAGCCCAGGGGCTTACTTTTGGCTTATGTCTTAAGTTTCCAAAAGCTCATTCTTCTAGGTTTCAGCTGGCCACCTATGGGATAAGGATGGGATATTCCCCTCCTCCCTCACCTCCCCACCACCACTGTCCAAGGCATTCTGTGTTTTTTTTAATCGCCTTCCTCTGAAGCATCAGGGATGGCCATGGCTAGAGATGGGACATTGGATGGGGTGGGCCAGAGCTCTGAGGTGGCACCAGGCATTCTCTTTCTTGGATGCTTGGCTGGCTGGTTCTGGCTCATATGCTCAGGGTTTAACTGACCACCACATGGGGGATGGGAAGAAATTTCCCCCCAGATCAGATTGGCAGTGACCGTGGGGGTTTTCTCCTTCTTTTACAGCGTGTGTGTGAGCAGGTCACTTGTCAGGATTATTGAGGTATATCTCATGTAATCATTTCCCTGCCATTGCAGGGGGCCTCAGGACAGGCATGCCTTGGTCCCTCCTATTCTCTGCCTGTGGCACATAGTCTCCACTGGGCTATAATATGTCACTACCAAGAAAGAGGCAAAGAGAGCCTAGCTCCCCTCTGCCATAGGAGCAGTAAAGTCACACCCCGCAGAACACTTCCAGAACATAAATCATTTTGTGCATGCAGATTGCCTGCACTCACCCCCAGAACACAGCACCTCTCACTGCAAGGAATTAGCCTCTCATTTCATGGACAAGATCATACACCTCCAGTATGGCCGTACAGGCTACCTAAAACAACAAACCAGGAAAACAATGGCTTCTCCTTCCAAGAACTTGTCTCATTCAAGTAAAAGTCATGGAAGCATTGATGGCGATGTGCGTCAGCACATATTGCTCTGACCCTTTTCCTGATGGATAGTAAGGGGGTAGACAACATCTGGAAATCTATCATCAATGCTAAATCATGCAGTACGCCAATCATTACTTAACAAACCATTGCTCAGTACTACTACAGTTCAGTCTACAACAGGGGTCTCAAACTCAAATGACCTCGAGGGCCACATGAGGACTAGTACATTGGGCCGAGGGCCGCATTTACTGACACCCCCCCGCCGCCCTCGGCCCCGCCCCCACTCCACCCCTTCCATGAGGCCCCGCCCCTGCCCCGCCTCTTCCCACCCCTTCCCTGCGCCCATTCCAACCCCTTCCCCGAAATCCCCACCCCAACTCTGCCCCCTCCCTGCCCCCAGGGGGCACAGGAGGGGTGTGGGGTGCGGTGGGGGCTCAGAGCAGGGGGTCGGGGTGCAGCAGGGGGCTCAGGGTAAGGGGTTGGGGTGCAGGGTGCAGCAGGGGGCTCAGGGCAGGGTGTCGGGATGTGGGGTGTGGCGGGGGCTCAGGGCAGGGGGTCGGAGTGTGGCAGGGGACTCAGTGCAGGGGGGCGGGGTGCAGGAGGAGTGCGGGGGGCGGGCTCCGGCCCGACCCGCACCGGGGGCAGGGCAGGCTCCCTGCTTGCCTGCCTGCCTTGCCTGCCACCGCGTCGTACCAGGAAGCAGCTGGAACCTGGGGGAGGAGGGGCGCAGGGGTGTGTGTGGCTGTTGCTTCAGGCACCGCCCCCAGCAGTTCCCATTGGCCGGGAATGGGGAACTGTGGCCAATGGGAGCTGCTGGGGGCGGTGCCTGAAGCAACAGCCACCCCCCCCCCTGCGCCCCTCCTCCCCCGGGTTCCAGCTGCTTCCTGGTGCGGCGCCGCCGCAGGGCAAGCAAGCAGGGAGCCTGCCCTGCCCCCGGTGCTGGTCGGCCAGGTAAACAGGGGGGGCCGGGGGGGCCGGGAGGAGCTCGCGGACCGCATGTTTGAGACCCCTGGTCTACAACATGCCATTTCTGTGGAGGTTAATTGAGAAGCTAGCAGTAAATTGCCACCAGTACCACCTGTCAATATCCTGGATCCTTCTCATTCAAGTTTCAAGCTCTAAGCTTATAGAAACTTTTAAATTTTAAGAATAACTGAAATGTACTAATATCAAGAAACTGAACTGTGCACCAACATTGGGTGGACCAGTACTAAATAGTGTTACAGTAGGTGACAGCCTTAGGGCTGGTCTTCACTACAAGGCAATTGATGCAGAAGGGATCGATTTAGTGGGACTCATGAAGACCCACTAAATCAGCGGCAGAGCGCTCTCCGGTCAACCCCGGTACTCCAGCTCTCTGAGAAAAGTAAGGGAAGTCGACCGTAGAGCATCTCCCGTTGGCACAGTGCAGTGAAAACACCAGGGTAAGTTGGCCTAAGCTATGTTGACTCCAGCTGCGTTATTCACGTAGTTAGAGTAGCATAACTTAGGTTGACTTACCCCGATAGTGAATACAAGCCCCTAGAATGTTAACCCTATTCCTTTAGTTCAAAAGGTCACTTTTCTCGCCTTTGCCCTCATTAACTGAAGCACAGCATCAGAGAGATCAGGAGACTGGCCAATGGCATTTTCAAGTGATAAAATAGCAACCAACGTGAATCTATTGTCGGCCATCATCAATCAAAGATATGTTTTAATGAGCCTAAGCTTCGAAAAGCTGCGCTCACCAATCCTGACTGTGACCAGCAGCATGAGCAGAATCCTCAAAGCTATCCACACATTAGGAAAATTCAGCTCTGCATCATGAATGAATTAGAGAACTTGGAGTGGAGAGTGCTTCCAATGTGGCAAAATGTGACGGATGTTGTCCAATTAGACACAGAGGTCTTTATCATTGACACCTGAACATTCCCCATGTGTCAGCATCCAGTGAAGGGCCATACAGTAGTTCAAGTGTTTTCCTGTCTACTGGCAACTTACTAAGTGCATACAAAAGCTCCCAGGTCTTTTTGTGGTGCTTCATTTGTCCAAATCTTTCTTCAACGGACACTCGAGCAGTGTCAATGAGCAAGGAAAAAACATCCCTCTTGAATTTTTCTTCCAAGCTTCCAAGCATCTCATCTTTGCCCTTGTAACCAAACTGTTGTTTCCTTGACTTCTGCTGTGGTTCCCGGCCAATGAGAGCCGCGGCAGCCGGTGTTTGTGCCCCGCCGCTGCCTAGGAGCTGCAGGAACACATAGCTGGGTAGGGCGCCTCTGCCAGTCCTGCCCCCCCCCCCCGCACTGGTGCACGCTGCAGCCCGGCTCCCCACCCCAGCACCAGCGGGGGTCCCGGGCCACCTCCCCCAGCACCCTCGGCGCCCGCATACAGCTCCCCCCGAGCACCTGCGGCCCCCCAACCCAAGTTTTAGTCACAGGTATTTTAGTAAAAGTCATGGACAGGTCCCGGGCCATGAATTTTTGTTTACTGCCCGTGACCTGTCCATGACTTTTACTAAAAATACCCATGATTAAAACGTAGCCTTAATCATGCTAAACCACAACTGAGACCAGAAATTTGAAGTCAGTGATCAGGTTTGCCAGACTTTGCACCTCATGTCAGATTCTGGCCTCGGGTTTACTCGACTGCGTCAGTTCCATCAGGGTGTTGTAAACCTCAGTCACTTGGTACCTCACTGGTCTTATGCTGCTGTGAAGTGTTACTTAGCAGCTTCACGGTCAGATTTGTAACACTGTCCATGAGGATCTTCCACCTGATAGTTGATGCTGAAAACAGAACATATATCCTTTGCAGTACTCCAAAGAGATACTGAATCTAAAGAAGATGATGTTGCATCTGACAAAACCAGGTTGAGGGAATGACAGCCACGAGGCACGAAGATAGCTCTTGGATTCAGCACAAGGATCCTTGCCTGGACGCCACTGTTTCTCCCCTTCATGTTCATGCCATTATCATAGCCTTGGCCACAGCAGTAGTGAAGCTTTATTTTATTCTCATTCATGCTACTTGACTTAGGTGCTCATGCATGACATGGTCGTATTTCCCAAGGAGCTCTACCAAACCAAGGAAATTACCATTATGTTCAGTGAACAACTTATCAGACGAGCCCCAGAAAGCCAAATTATTCTTTGCAAATGTGATGTTATGACCATATACAGCATTATTGCAAGCACTGTTATATATTTGCAGCAAATCTTGTACAAAGGTTGTCAAGTGAGGTGTCTATTAAAAGGTTATGATTTGCTGGTTATGATTATGCTATCTGTATTGTGACAAGATGGCCGATGTAGTATGGTGGGTCCTGCGCTTTTCTTGGCGGGGGGCTAAGATGCCACCCCTTGCCCCTGCTCTTGGGGCACCGAGGGCCCCATTAGTGGCCCGGGAAGGTGGTAAAGGAGGGAAGCGGGGGAGGGATCTGGGTTTGTTCCTTACTCTGAGCCCCAGCCCCTCTCAACCCCTGCGGGTTCTTACCCTCTTCCTCCTTGGGTGGGGTACCTTCGGTCCTTAAACGCTGGGGGAGGGTCTTCCTTACTCCGGTTTTCTGATCTTCCAAGTCTCACAGCACACCTCCAAGCTCCAGTCCTCTCTCCTTCCTCCTTCTCCCCTGACGGCCTGAAGCAGGGGGTTTTATTAGGTTGCTAACAGGGCCTTAATTGACTACAGGTGCCCCAATTAACCTGTAGCAACCCTCCCTAGTCTACAGGGAACCACGCCTTAATTAGCCTAGGGCTTATATACTTCCCCTCTCCCACTGCTCCCTGGCCCTCCTGTATCACAGTATGCATGTATCATTTTTGTTTTTGAAGTTATAAGTATTGGCTCTATACCTGGATTTCAAATGTTTGCTCCTGAGATACTGCCCACAAGGTAGCTAGCCAGCATATCTTGGAGGGACTATTCAAACTAAGTGGCCCATCAGAAGGACACTTAACTCACAATGTACTATGGGAGACGCCCATCTACACTGAGTGCACTGTCATGTAAAGGTGCTGTCTGGAGTGACTGAGCAAAATTGGGCATGAACACGTGACTCACCCATGTGACTCCAAAGTCCATCTTGTTGCCGTAATTTTCCACAGTAAGAACAATGGGATGCCCTCCACATGGCAAAAGCTATAAAAGACCCTGGAAACACCTCCATTTTGTCTTCAATCCTGCTTCTTACCTCTGGAGGAACCTGGCTACAAACTGAAGCTCTGAACAAAGGACTGAATGACCCATCCAAGCTGTGGATATATTCCAGAGACTTGACTTAAGCCAGCAGTTTATTCCATCACTGCTACAAGTCTGAACCAAGAACTTTGCCATTATGGTATGTAATTGATTCCTTTAACCAATTTTAATTCTCACCTTACTTTCTTTCTTTTTATGATTAAACCTTTAGATTTTAGATACTAAAGGATTGGCATCTGCGTGATTTTTGGGTAAGATCTGTTAGTTATATATTGACCTAGGTGTGTGGCTGGTCCTTTGGGATCAGAAGAACCTTTTATTTGATGAGACTGGTTGTAAAGAACCACTCATCTTTAAATCCAGTGTTTTTGGTGGTAATACAAGGACTGGAATGCTGGAGGAAAATGCTTTTATAACTTCTTGTTAGCCAGTGTGGTGAAACAGAAGTTTACTTTTGTTGCTGGTATATCCTATGAGGGATTAGCCACCAGACTTGGGGTGTATCTGCCCTATTTCTCAGCAGTTCATCCTGAATTTGGCATCCTCAATTGTGACCCAAGAAGGCATGGTTACAGCAAGAAAGAGGGTAATTGAGATCAGACAATCAAGCACGTTCCTCCAATGCTGGGTTTCTACATCTATTCATTTATTAGCTTGAGCCTGGACTTGACCTCTATCCATTTGGAGTAGGCCTTAAAATGGCAGAGTGACTTTTCATGTTGCTTCAGAGCATCAGCTAAGTTATGCCAGTAATTGTACCCGGAAAGTGCAAAAAACAATTTTGCATTCTTGTTAAATATTTTGCAACAAAAACAGAACACTTTGTCAGCTGATTTTGACGAAACTAGCCAACGCTGATTCAGTTTCTCACCACTCTCAAGCACTCTTCCACAGTGTGACTTTGAGAACTGTCACTTCTGCTCATTTACGAGAAACATCATATCCTCGATTTTGCCCAGTCCGTTCAAAAGTGTACAATAAATATTGGCAGAGTTTAGGATTGCCAACCATAAAGCAGGATCTGATGTATCAATTTGTGGTGTGCAATTTTTTCTCACTGCTGTTTCTGTCATCATGCAAGGCTGATTCTTCTCTATCATTTCTCTCCTTTTCATGTAAATCAGATTTTTCTTTGTCATTACTCTCCTTTTCATGTGAGCCACATTCTTCTTTATCATCACTCTCCTTTATGCTGCCAGGAAAGTTGGACGATTCTGAATCACTTTTCTCACATTTCCATTCCTTATCTTCAGGTAAATCTGCTAATTCCTTAGTAATAGGACTTGCATCATTTACGCTTTGCTCCTCAATTACTTCTGCACTGGGACGATTTCTACTACCTAAAGCCCGGTCTATGTTGTTCTGTTTCAGATATTTTCCCTTCAAATTTGCCCCTTGCTGCAAACTAGATTGCAACTGAGCTTTTTGCTTCCTATCCTGAGCTCCTGAAGGTTTCTTCAGGGGCATCTTTTCTTTTCTATGGGGGAAAACAGACAGTATTAGAGAGAGCAAAAGTCTATGTTCCACAGTCTTAGAAAGTCATCAAATATTACGTGTGAAGCGTGGCAAAAGAAGTAACAGTATTTCTTTTATATTGTTGAGTAGATAGGTGTTCAATAGATATCTCTGGCATCTCATTAAATATGTCCTTTATTAGTCACTGTTTATACTCTTCAAGTTTTAAAACACAAGTACACTTTCACAACTACACAATAAAACAGGTTCACAATATCGCAGCTGGGCTCTCACTTCACTTCAGTTCATTCTTATATCTCACTGACTGACGATGCCCCACCCTTATATATCCACGAGAGCATGGCTGACAACATTCTAGGAGGTTAGAGGAAAATGTAGTTCTCAGAAAGTCTGGAAGGTTCCACGAGATTCTATAAAGGTCCAGAATGTTCTAGGAGGTGAGTGAAAAATGAATCCACATACAGAATACCTTTAACATTTTACTTTTTACATTTTGCCAGACTGCCAAAAACACCTTGAAATTGCTCAGATCATTCCTTTCAGACCAAGTCCACAGAATTTTTATGTGTAATGTCCATCTCCAAAGACTTCACCTATAGAGTCCAACAATGCTCCATTCTCTCCCCCCACATTGTTGAACATCTCTATGAAGCTGTTGGGAGAGCTGGTGAGACAACACAGGCTGAAGTGCCAGCAGTGCATGAATGACAGCATCTCTAAACCTCTTTTAGGTCAAACACAGACTTAGGAAAAATTCCATCTAGATGAAGAACAGCTTACTAAAACTGAATCTCGGCAAGACTGGGCTGCTGCTGAAAGGAAGAGGGTATCACCTGGAAGAACTTGACTCCTCTCTAATATTGCCCGCTATTGAGGATAGCAGGCAACATTGTTTTGATTGTCAGATTGCTCTGCAGAGGTGGGTCTTTTGTGGATATTCAGTCATGGAACCAAAAAGATCCTTGGCAGTTTGTGACTGGCCAGAAGACTCCATCTCATCATATCAGACTCAGACCTGGCCCTATTGACCCATATATTTGTGATTGCTAGGCACATCTGTGAAAGAAGCTACACAGAATCCAACTAGCACAAAACAGAGCAACCCATCTACTAGGATTCTCAGGCTGCTGTGGACCCAACACTTGGGTAAGTACTCACTCTGCACTGGCTACTCTGAATGCATAGTGTAATTCAAGGTCTCTGCACCTGATACTCAAAGCTCTCTCCACGGGATTGTTCCTGACTACCTCAAACATCCCCTCTTCCTTCATAACGTTGGCTTCCCATGATAGCTGCATTACACTAGAATGATGAAAATACCATCTGAGAGTGAGAGGCTTTGTTACTCCAAAAATAGATTAAGGGTACCCCAGGAATAGCCCACCTATTGCCCCCTCCTGGATTTACCAAGGGTTCCCTCAAAAACAGCCCACCTGTTATAACCACACCAATCTGTTCTCATCAGTAAAGGTCTCCAGGGTGGCTAAGGAAATACTTGGAGGACACCCTTCTGATAAATGATTGACACAAGCAGTATTCTTTTCTAAAACAAGGTACCCTTTTATGCAAACAACAATCCCTGACACAACAGGAAACTAAAACACAAATCCCTTGCAACAGTGGTTCTCAAACTAGGGCCGCCGCTTGTTCAGTGAAAGCCCCGGCGGGCCGGGCCGGTTTGTTTACCTGCCGCGTCTGCAGGTTCGGCCGATCACGACTCCCACTGGCCGTGGTTCGCCGCTCCAGGCCAATGGGGGCTGCAGGAAGGGCGGCAGGTAAACAAACTGGCCCAGCCCGCCAGGAGCTTTCCCTAACAAGCGGCGGCCCTAGTTTGAGAACCACTGCCTTACAACATGTTAAAGACCACCCGAAATCATAACAACATATAGTTGGAATGATCCTAAGTGGTTGCACCCTGCTTCAGAAGGCCAGTCTTTCACAAGTTACTGACAGCAACTCTTAGATATTCTTTAAATCTTGCATATATAAGACTTTTACAATTAACACACATTCATACCTCTTTATTAACCCAAACACACACATATATACACTAACACTATACTATACTATAACTATAATTATCTGACAGACTTACTATGCTGCAATGTCTCTCCTGAGTGTGCTCTATCTCTGTCTCTTCTCCCTCTGCTCCAGTGACAGGACTTCCTCTGCTGCTGTTCTTCTTTTTCCTCAATGATTACCAGCGAAGCTGAGCTGGCAACATATTGGGCAAGTGATCAGTCTCCACGGGTCATTGATGGCAGCAGCTCCTCAGTTCAAACCCATGGCTACTCCCTTCAGCTACTCACTAACGCACTGACTTTTATACCGTTCTGTCAAAATTTTCTAGACACTTTTGCTAATATCTTTCTGTCAGATCTTTCTTGAATGCATGCCAACTGCCAACATTTTAAACTGTCAGTTCTATTTTTAACCATGTTTCTAACTGCCAGTTCTATTTTTAGTCTGTGACTGTTATTTACCTCAGTGTTATGATCCACCTTTTTCCTGCCAATTTGGTTCTCCCGCCAATTCTGTATTTCGTACTATGTGACCTGCAGCTTCCATTTAATAGTGGAGTGACTCTTGCTTATTTAAAATGGAAGCCAGGGATCTGGGGATTTTAAGATGGAGTTACTCTGGTATCAGCTTGTAAGTGCGGGAGACAAAGCTTTCATAGGAGCTGCAACTAGTCTATGGAACATCTTCTTGCAAGAGATAATAATCACAGAACTACTCTCTTTCCAAACTATATGCAAAACGTATTTATTAAACTTAGCTTTTCCTCAGTAAGTTCTTAACACAGAGAGAGACAAACAAAACAACTCCAATGAACTAATCAAGCTATTACTTCTACAGGGTGGAAGAAAAAGAAATTATTTCTATTTTTAAATATTTGCAAGAAGCTAAAATACTATGGTGAAGGGGGACATATATAGCAATTTCTTAGATAGATTGATAATGTGAACATTAATCAGATTTACCAACCTGTGTAAGTGCATTTTAACTAAGATTAATAAACATACATCAACAGGAGGCTTTTCATAAAGGGTACAGGTGATCTGAGATTTACTGCTCGAGTTCTTGAGCATCCTTGAAACAAATCTTTTAAGATAAATAACGTAATGCAATCTCAGAAAAGAGTCAGTGCCCTGACTACAGCAGTCCTTATTTATACTTTAAAATGACATTTGTGAGAAAAAAAATTCCCCACTTTCTTTTAAATCTGAAGCTATCATATGGATAGATACCCAATAGTGCACAGGCAATGAAATCCATCTTAACTAAGAATCTATGAATTCATGAAATTGCAATAATACTTTGGCTCCATATAGCACTTGTCCTTTCAAATGTGAATGTCTGAAGGGAAAGTGTGACATTCCTAGCGATTTCTGTATGAACTTCAGCCACCGAGTGGTATGGAAAGCCAGAGCTTGAAGCAACAACAAAAAGCTAGGTGAGCATCAAGAGAGAGAAACAACCACCTGAGAAGCAATTGGCCTTATTCAAAATGACGGAGATCACCAGCCAAGGACATTGCAGAATCTTGAAGAGGACTAGTGAGCAGACATCTGCAGAAACATCAGAACAGTAACCATCACTGATCAAGGCTAGACTGTAGGCACATTTCCTCATCAACCTCTATGTCTACACCACTATACTATACGCCTCGCCCCATGATATTGCACTACTGCCCCCGTTTTAGTCACAGGCTGCGCGTGACAGTCAAGAGTCGGGTCCTGGAGTCCTCCTCTCCAGACCACTGGTCCCTGTTGTCAGGTGGCTTGAGATCCATCCCAGAGGAAGGATGACTCAGTCTCTCCAAAGCACACCCATGATGGGGTGACAGTGCTGAAGCTCCCACCTTCCTCTTCACCTCAGTCTTCTAATGGGGCAGCATCAGCAAGGCTACTACAGAGTGGCAAGTTTCAGAGTTAATAAGCCTACATACACAAATGGGGAAGTTCACACCTTTCAGAGCTGTTGTTTTCAAACTCTCTACAGACATAAGAACATAAGAAATGCCATACTGTGTCACACCAAAGATTCAGGAGTTCTCAAACTTCATTGTACCGTGACCCCCCTTCTGACAACAAAAATTACTATCAGACTTCAGGGGGCAGGGGGACCGAAGCCTGAGCCTGCCTAAGCCCCGCTGCCCTGGGTGGCGGGGCCAAAGCCAAAGCCCAAGCCCCACTGCCCCGGGGGAGGGCGGGGGGGTCAAAGACCAAGGGCTTCCGCCCCAGGTAGCGAGCCTCTAGCCTGAGCCCCAGGTTGAAGCCCTCAGGCTTCGACTTCAGCTCTGGGCCGTGGGATCAGGCTTCGGCTTTGGCCCTGGGCGGTGGGGCCTGGGTTTCAGCTTTGGCCCCAGGAAGTCTAAGCCTGCCCTGGCGACCCTATTAAAATGTGGTCGCGACCCACTTTGGGGTTCCGACCCACAGTTTGAGAACTGCTAGCCTGTGTGCTGTCTACAACACTGGCCAGTACCAGAATTTTGGGTGTGTGGAGGGTGAGTACAGAAAAGGGCAATTTTAGAGAGATCCACCGTCTTCCCCCCTGGCTTCTTGCAGTCAGAGGTTTAGGGGCGCCCAAGCATGAGGTTACATCCCTGACTGTCTTGAACCCAATTATCCTTTAATTCTTTAGAACATCCCTGGCAACAAGTTCCACAGGCTTGTGCGTTGTGTGAAGTACTTCCTTATGTTTGTTTTAAACCTGCTGCCTATTAATTTCATTGGGTGACCACGGTTTGTGTGTTATGTGAAGGGGTAAATATTCTCTATTCATGTTTTCCACCATTCATGATTTTATAGACCTCTATCATATCGCCCCTTAGTTGTATCTTTTCTAAACTAAACAGTCTCAGTCTTTTTAGTCTCTCCTCATATATAATCTGTTCCATACCCCTAATCATTTTTGTTGACCTTCTCTGTACTGTTTCCAATTTTAATATTTGTGCTTATAATGTTGTCTCTGCCGGGTTTTTTGAGATGGGGCAACCAGAACTACACACAGTATTCAAAGCATTGGCAAAACATAGGTTTATAAGGCAGCATTATATTTTCTCTTTTCTCATGGTTCCTGACATTCTGTTAGATTTTTTTGACTGCTGGTGCACATTGAGCAGAAGTTTTCAGAGAACTATCCATGATCACTCCAAGATCTCTTTCTTGAGTGGTAACAGCTAATTTAGACCCCATCATTTTGTATGTCTCATGTATTAATAGTTGGGATTATGTTTTCCAATGTGCATTACTTTGCATTTATCAACACTGCATTTCATCTAGCACTTTGTTGCCCAGTCACCCAGTTTTATGAGATCCCTTTGTAACTCATCGCAGTCTACTTTGGACTTGTCTTGAGTAACTTAGTATCATCTGCAATCTTTGGCACTTTACTATTTACCCCTTTTTCCAGATCATTTATGAATATATTGAACAGCACTGGTTCCAGTAAAGATCCTTGGGGGATGCCACTATTTACCTCTCTCCATTGTGAAAACCGACTGTTTATTCCTACCCTTTGTTTCCTATCTTTTAACCAGTTACTAATTCATTCGAGGCCCTTCCATGTTCCCATGACTACTAGTTTCCTTAAGAGCCTTTAGTGAGGGACCCTGTAAAAGGCTTTCTGAAAATTCAAGTACACTATATCGACTGGATCACCCTTGTCCATGTTTGTTGACCCCCTCTTAGAATTCTAGTAGATTCATGAAGCATGACTTCCCTTTACAAAGACCATGTTGACTCTTTCCCAACATATCGTGTTCATTCTATGTGTCTGATAATTCTGTTCTTTACTATAGTTTATGTCAATTTGCCAGGGACTGAAGTTAGGCTCAGTGGTCTGTAATTGCCAGGATTGCCTCTGGAGCCCTTTTAAAAAATCATCAATGTGGGACAGTATTTCAGATGTGTTGCCAAAAAACCATAGCTCTGATGTGGGTATCTCCCCCACTTAAAAAAATTATTTTAGTTTTATCATCTTTAGCAAGATGCTTTTCAAATTCTTTCTTGGCCTGCCTTATTATGCTTTTACACTTAAGCTGCCAGAGTTTGTACTCCTTATTAGCCTCACTAGGTTTTGACTTCCAAATTTTAAAGGATGCCTTTTTGACTCTAATGGCCTCCATTACTCTGCTGTATAGCCATAGCATTCTTTTGGTTCTCTTATAGTCTTTTCTGATTTGCGGTATACAGTTGGTTTGTGCCTCTATTATGCTGTCTTTAAATATTTCTATGCTGCTTATAGGCCTTTTATCCTTGTGACAGCCCCTTTTAATTTCTGTCTAATAAACATCTGCATCTTTGTGTAGTTTCCCTTTTTAACCTTAAATGTTATTGTGGTGGGGTTTTTTTTGGTATTATCCTCTCTACAAGGATCTTAAATTTAATTACATTATGGTCACTACTACTGAGCAGTTCTGTTACCTCTTGGACCAGATCCTGTGCTCTACTTAGGACTGAATCAAGAACTGACTCTCCCCTTGTGGGTTACAGGACTAGCTGCTCCAGAAAACAGTCATTTATGGCATCTTGAAATTTCTGCATCACACTCTGAGGTAACGTTTACCCAGTCAGTATGAGGATAGTTGAACTGCCCCATATTATTGTACTTTCTGTTTGGTAGCCTCTCTAACTCCCTTGGCATTTCACAGTCACTTGTCACCCTCCTAGTCAAGTGGTCGATAGTATATTCCTACTGCTATAGTCTATTATTCAAGCAAGAATTTCTATCCATAGAGATTCTATGCTACAGTTTGATCCATTGAAGATTTTTACCTTATTTGACTCTATGCTTTCTTTCACATATAGCGCCGCTCCCCCACCAGCACAACCTACTTTGTCATTCCTATATACTTTGCATCCTAGTATTACCTTGTTCTGCTGATAAACCTCATTCCACCAACTTTTGGTGATGACTAGTATATCAATATCCTCGTTTAATACCAGGCACTTAAGTTCACCCATCTTAGTATTTAGACCTCTAGCATTTGTATATAAGCACTTGTACATTTGGTCAGTGTTTAGTTGCTTGCCGTCATGTGTTATTTTTAAATGGCACTCTTGTACTCTAGACTGTTCCTCACTAGCTCTTACTTGTACTTTACCAACTTCTTTCCTATCCTCTTTACTAGGATATAGAGTTGCCCCTTCATCCCTAAAGGATGTCTCTTCACAAACTGTCTGCTCTTCCACACCTGTCAGCTTGCCCCAGTTTAGTTTAAAAAAATCCTCTGCAATCTTTGATGTGAACACAGCAAAATGAGGACAGACATAATTCTATGCATAAGTGGCAGGCTGCAACTTTTATTAAAATTTAACACAGGGTAGGGGTGCAACCCACCCATCACCCATACTCTCCTATACCAGGCATTTAATTGGTTTCAGTGTGGGAGTTACAGGGCTCCTCACCATATAAGCCGTAACTAGCACCAGAGTTACAGGGCTCATTACTATATAACCCATAATGAGGGGTAGGCTCTCCTCAGCCTGCTCCCCAGAACTCATCTCTCTCTGAATCCTACCATTGTCCCCTCCACCACGAGGGTGACAGAGGGTGCAGCAGGGTGGGGACCTTGTCCTACAAGGGACCACAAGGGCTCACAATATCACTCACACCATGAGACACAACACCAAAATCTCAGATCTTTTACATCTGGGAACCATTCATTTTATTCTCTTAACTTTATTCTCTTTTATCCTCATACTTCTGGAAACCGGCTGCAAGTTGTGACAAATAAACAACCCATCTCAGTACTTCAGTTAAGTACTAAGCATGTTCCTACTCAATCTACTGTGGCTTGAAGATGGTGCAAGGAAGGCAAAAAAAACCCTGGTCCTCTGCCGATTGGTCCATGGGAGAAAAAGATTCTTTCTTGACTCCCAAAATAGGCAATCTGTCAGGCCAGGTTCCCATTCCTAATTGGGTTGGTAGGGTAGCACCCTTCCCCTGTGTTAAAGTTTAATAAAAGTTGTGACTTGCCACTTAATTCCATGCATATGTCTGTCCTGGAATGGAACTGTAAAAGGCTCCACATGGCCTCCACACCAACTTTAATTGTGGAAGCTGGGGAGTGCTGGCCAATCAACACCAGTCTCCGCCAGACTCACAGGGGGAGGAGCTACCTATTGTCTCTTGGGCTACGTCTACACTACCCGCCCGGATCGGCGGGTAGAAATCGATATAGCGGGGATCGATGTATCGCATCTCATCTGGACGCGATACATCGATCCCCGAACGCGCTCCCATCGACTCCAGAACTCCAGCAGGGCGAGCGGAGTTAGCGGAGTCGACGGGGGAGCCGCGGCCGTCGATCCCGCGCTGCGAGGACGCGAGGTAAGCGTGGGTAATTCGAAATAGGATACTTCGACTTCAGCTACGCTATTCTTGTAGCTGAAGTCGCGTATCTTATTTTGATCCCCGCCCCTAGTGTGGACCAGCCCTTGGTGAGTGTCTCCCTCCCTTTCTACTGGGACTGTCCCTCTTTCCCTGCTGGCCCCATCAAGTTCCCCCACCTGTTGATTTGGGTGGGTGGCATTTTTAATTTTATGTGCCAGCAGTCACATTGGTGGTCACACAGTGGTTTAGGTGGAGACCATCCCTCCTGTATCAGCCACTCCTTCCCCCAAAGGATCCCCTAGTTCTTAATAAACCTAAATCCCTCCTCTGTACACCATCATCTTATCCACATTCTGAGAGCCTCCAGTTCTGCCTGTCTTACTGGCCCTGCAAGTGGAACTGGAAGCATTTCAGAGAATGCTACTAAAGAATGCTACAAAGGTAGATATTCCTGCATTGTTTGTACTCTGTTCACATTTTCAAGATTCTTTTGGCTAGGATTTTCAAGGTTTCATGAGGGCTAGAAACATTTATTTTGTTTAATGAAAGTGAAGATTCTGATGTCATCATGCAATTCCAGGAGCTGAATCTTAGGCTTATAAACGTGAAGGAATATTTGCAGAGTTCAATATCCGCATATGGAGTTTGACATTGTCAGGTTAAAAAACATATTAGTAATAGATTAATTAAAAATATTTGTCTCCATCTTAAAGAGGGGGACATAAGTAACTAAAATTACAGTTAATAATGTTTGCCATCTTCTTTTGCTCCATGCTCAATTTGGACAGCAAAACTATGATAGTATTGCCTGGTATCTAACTAATTTCCCTTTCAGCTTGCTAGTACTAGAACACTGCTATAACATTTTGAGTTGTAAACACTGCAAGAGAATATCTAAAGTTCTAAAATATATACTGGCACTCGTTGAATTGCTATTTCTGTGAATAGCTGTTGTACAATAGTTTAGAGCTGATGTTTCAAACCTGCACAAGTCCCTTTAAGTTTCAAATAAACCTTCATTTTTGGAAGGTTGGATCCAAAAATTTGTACAATGTCACTACTATTTTATAGGCACTCTTCTCCCTTTGGGGATTGTGACAGGGTCGGTCACTGAGATCCCCTTGGGACTGTCACCTGATGTACTGAAATTACCTCTGAGCCCGTTTTCCCTGCCAGCTTGGGACTTCCAGAACTCTGTCTTGTTGAGCCAGACATGCTAGCCTGCTGCAACACAGACCCAGGGTCTGAACCACACCCCCAAAGCTGCAGACTTAACTGAAAACCATTCAGCAGGTTACCTCTCTCCAGCACCCAGACACCCAGTTCCCAATGGGATCCAAACCCCAAATAAATCCGTTCTACTCTGTATAAAGCATATACAGGATAAATTCATAAACTGTCCACCCTCTATAACACTGATAGAGAGATATGCACAGCTGTTTGCTCCCCCAGGTATTAATCACTTACTCTGGGTTTATTAATAAACAAAAGTGATTTTATTAAGTATAAAAAGTAGGATTTAAGTGGTTTCAAGTAATAACAGACAAAACAAGGTAAGTCACCAAGCAAAATAAAGCAAAAACACGCAAGTCTAAGCCTAATACATTAAGAAAATGATTATAGGTAATATGTCACCCTCAGAGATGTTCCAATAAGCTTCTTTCACAGATTAGACTCCTTCCTAGTCTGGGCCCAATCCTTTCCACGGTACAGTCCTTGTTAGTTCCAGCAGACATCTCAGGTGGTAAGCAGGGGTTTTCTCATGACTGGCAGCCCCTTTTGTCCTGCTCCACCTCCTTTTGTAGCTTTGGCACAAGGCAGGAATCTTTTGTCTCTCTGGGTCCCCACCCCTCCTTCTAAATGGAAAAGTACCAGATTTAAGATGGATTTCATTATCAGGTGACACGGTCACATGTCACTGTAAAACCCCTAGTCTCCATTCCCCATAGGCTGGCCCACACGTACACAAGAAGGCTTTCAAGTAACTAAGGCCATTTAAAACTGATTGTTTCTGGAGCACCCTTAATGGCCTCCACTTAAGATGTTTACATCAGTGATACAAGTTTATATCTTATTCTCCTAACTCTAGATATAGAAATAATACATGCAAACGAATAAGATGAACACACTTGATTACAAGCTTTCTAATGACACCCTACAAGGGGTATTTAGCGTAAAGCATATTCCAGTTATGTCATATTCATAAGCATATTTCCATAAAGCATATGGTGTGCAACGTCACAGGGATGTCTACACTGTAGCTGGGAACAAGCCTCCCAGCACAAGTGAAAAGACTCTCACTAGCTCCATCAAGTTAACGCACTACAAATAACAATGTTGACATTTATCAGAGGGGTAGCCGTGTTAGTCTGGATCTGTAAAAGCAGCAAAGAATCCTGTGGCACCTTATAGACTAACAGAGGTTTTGCAGCATGAGCTTTGGGCGGCAGCTCAGGCTCTCAAGACCACTTGGCCCTTTGGTCTGAGCTTGGGTGGCTAGCCTGAGCTGCTGCCCAAACAGCAATATCCACACTGCTATTTTTAGTGCATTAGCTCAAGTAGAGCTACCGCAAGTCTGTCTAACCAGGCTGAGAGTGTCACTCCCAGCAATTGTGTAGGCACTATGATTATGTCCACACCTTAATTCAGCTTTGTCACTGATAAATACAAATTAAGAACTAAAGCAGCTTTCTATATCAGTTCTGAACTAAACCTAAATCCCAGGGTGAGGAGTCTGTGCAAGGCATATTCCAATTTCCGCTTTATCATGCAACTTGGGAATGACACTGCTTCAGTTAAAACTGTTGACTCTAATGTAACAGAGAGATTGCCTGTTTCCCTGGAGCCACTATAGGTGACTCTGTGGATTACTATCCACTTGAACATGAGTTGAAACTATCATTCATTTTCTCTTTTTTTGAGGCAAAGAGGAAAGAAAGACTTTAATTAACCAGGTTTGTGATAAATATTTTTTAAAATAAAATGAATTTCTGAAAGGAAAATTACATAGAAAAATGTTGACACTGATTGTCCAAAGCTATTTAATAATTGTCATTTGGGCCTTCTTGGTAATGTCCTAGTCATGCACTAAGTCTCAGTGGTACATTCTTGCGAATTCATCTCCAAAAGGAAATAAAATATCCCAAAATCCAATTATCTTTTACATGTAGGGAAAACATTATTATTATTATTATTATTAAATGCACACACCCAAGAAATGTGAGAAAATCTGGAAATAGTCATATGAAAAGCTACATCCTGAAATTATGCACAATAAATAATACTCAAAATATGCACAAAAGTCAAATAAAAGATTTTCAAAAAGAGCTATGTTCTACTGTCATAAGGGTGTGCCTCTCCATCATGTCTTCTTGTGGCATGTTGTGGCCCTGCAGATGCACTGCACTCAAGTGTCCCTGGGATCTTTTCAAACTATTACTCAGACTAGGTTACTTCAACCCCTCTTTGCAGGGTCTGTTTTTTTCACAGTTCCACAATATACCGCCTTTACAGGGTTGGGTTATTCACTCATTCTACACAGGTAACTTACTTGTTTAGACTCTCCAGTTCATGCTCTTTCTGGATCCATGTAAGTGTATGTCTACACTGCAATTAAACACCCACGTCTGGCCTGTGTCAGCTGACTTGGGCTCCCAGGGCTCAGGCAGCAGGTCTATAAAACTACAAGGTAGACATTTGAGCTTAGGCTGGAGCCAGGGCCAGCTCTAGTTTTTTTTGCAGCCCCAAGCAAAAAAATTTTTGGCTGCTCCCCACCCCAGCCCTGGGCTCCCTCCGCACCCCCCTGCTGCCCCAACTCTGGGCTCTCCCCCCCAGCACCTGCACTCCCTGCTGCCCCAGCGCTGGGCTTCCCCCCACCAGTGCTGACTCCACCCGCTCCCCCCTCGCCTCCAGCCGGTCCGGCGCTGGCAGGGTCGGGGTAAGCAGCGGGGCTCCTGGGCTGCGCCTCAGCTCAGGGTCCCTCCAGCCAGGGCTCCCGCCTCCAGGACCGGCCGGGAGGGCAGAGCCAGGGGACTGCCCGGCAGAGGGCTGAGGAGCCGGGGCAGGGCATCCCCAGAGGGAGCGGAGCCCTGGAGAGCGGGACGTGGGCCCCGCACGGCAGCGCCCCAGGCACCGGTCCCCACTATGGCCCTGCTGCTGCTGCTCCTGGCTGCCCTGCCGCAGTCCCTCGGTGGCTCGGGCTGCTTCGCCCAGCCCCGGATGTGGCGCTGGGGGGCAGCGCCCTGCGGCACCTGCAGGCGGCTCCCTGCACCCCGTGGGGTGGCCCCCAGCCCGAGTGTCCCATGCTTTGAGCCCGCCTGGCCATAAGGTGTGGGCGCTGCTCCCCGACGTGAACCGCAGCGGCCCCAGGGCGCCCCCATGCAGGACGCACTGCTGCTGCCGCCAGGGCCGGCTCTAGGCTTTTGCAGCCCCAAGCGCAAAAAAAAAAAAAAAAAAAAAAAGGCTGGCTGGAATACCGCCCCTGAAAATGTGCCGCCCCAAGCACTGCTTGGTTTGCTGGTGCCTGGAGCCGGCCCTGGCTGGAGCCCAGGCTCCAGGATTCTCTGGAGTCCTGAAGCCCGGGCTCCCACTCAAGCCTGAGTATCTACACCACAATTTTACAGTCCTGCAGCCTGAGCCCCACAAGTCAGCAGACACAGGCAAGCCATGGGTGTCTAATTGTAGTGTAGATATACCCTAGAATTCCTGGTCAGCTTCCTCCACGGTTCAGGAGGCCTCAGTCCTCCTCCTGGAGCTGGACTGTACTTCAGACAATCCCCTTGTCCCTCTCCTTAATACAGGAGCTTCCTACCTCTCCTCCTTGGGTCTGGAGTTAGACTTTAGGCCAGCTGTAGAGTCTCCGGCAGTTTCTCTTCCCGGCTGGCCCTTTTCCAAATCAGTCCTTCTATCCTCAGGCTGTGAGGGCTCAGCGGCCAGACATTCTCCTGCTGGTGTCTTCTCCCTGTTAACTCAAGGCCCTGCAGGAGCCTCCTTATACTCCCTGCAGCATCTGAGGGCATTTGCCCGTTATTGAGGGAGGAGGCAGCATTTATACTGCCCCCTTCTCCCAGCTTAATTCTTCATTGGCTGGGTGAGGACACTTTGCCCCACCCACTTTGCAAGGCTCCTGGCCCTGGGTCATTAAAGGAACTGTGACAAGATCTCTTCTCCAATCACTATGCATTCCCAGGGCCAATTCCTCTCTAGCTCTATCCTCCTTAGGTCTATCTATCTAGTGGACCCTTAGTGGGCCATGCTCTGAGGCAGGGTGGACTCATCACTAGGTATTATTGCCTTTAAGGGGCAGACCCTTCTTTCATATCTACAGTATGGCAAGAAACAATACAAAGAATATTTGTTACCAAACTGGTAACATGGCCATTGGACTCTTTACTGTTATATGAAGTGAGAATAGATAAGACATAAATTGCAGTATGTTACATAACTGTAGATCAGAGCTACCCAGATGCTTTAACAAAAACAATGTAGATTATCATGTTATTTTAATACTGCAATACAGATACTTCATCGGGTTACGCTGCATAATGTTTATTCATGCCCTATGACAGATACAATAAAATGTTTTTTTTATAAAAAGAAAGTACTGTTCAGAAAGATTTTCATGTTCATTACCTTTCAAATATCCTCTTCTCAACCTATCATTTTGTAACAAAGACAACATTTAATATTTAAAATATATGTATATACTTTAATTTGTTTGATGAATGATGATATCTAGTATCCATTTTTGGATGCTATTCTCACTTGGCAATTGTCTTGATAACATATCTACCACTTTGTCGCAATGAGATAAGCAATAAATTTGTTATAGTAACTCAGGCCTGATTACTCCAGTTGATTGATGTAGTTCTCATCCTTAGGCTGAATTTGTAGCTTGTATCTTGCTCACTGGGGAACAAATATTATGCTTACAATAATGGAGGTAGTACAATAACTTCCAAGTGACTGACTAACTTCATGAACTGGAAAAACATTTTCCTTTTTTTTTTTTTTTTTAAACTAAAGGTCAGTAGCTTTACCCAGCTGCCATAACAGATTAATCAGACCCACTGCATATTTTTTAAAAAGTACATTTATGTACAAGAATTTCAGCAAGAGCCCACTTACTGATTGGTGCTAATAAAAGGGTTTAGTTTGGATGCCCCCAAGTCTAAAAAGAAGAGGGAAACAGTGACAGAATGGTGCTGTGTAATTTATCATTGAGTAGCCATCGGTTATGATGTATTGAGCTCTCCATGACACACTTGAGGGCACACTGGTAGGGCTCCACGAAGATCAATGAATACACTAAAGAATACCATTTTAAGACACATTCATCATCCACTAATCAATAGCCTTAAAATGGTCTCCAGGACATACTATCCTTATAAGCATAGCTGCTAGGCTGTCTTCGATCACTTGTCACCCTCTGACTCAGTTCTTGTTACCAGCAACTACTGCATATGTTCCCACCTTCTAAAGGAATTTGGCTTTTACAGAAACAAACGTAAAGCAGGCAAATATAGGAGAGGCATTAACTGTAGTCAAGATATTGAAGCACAATGAGTCTGTTCCATAACTTGTGGTACAAATGGTGCAAGACCTGAATGGTTTTTGTTCTCTTTCATGAGACTGAAAAATTCCATTCTATCGATCATATAGTTTTTTGTACCACTGTCAATCAACTGTGGGATTCAGACTTAAAGAAAAGTATCCTAAATGTAAAGATTTGTTTCACTCCCCATATACAGAGGAAAAGTGCAGTTAGGAATTCGCATCTCCTCCCCTGCCAGGGGAGCTTGACCAGCAAGGACATACACCTCTACAGGACAGGAGTTTTATACTGTGTGCAGGAGTTTTATACTGTGTGCAGGAGTCCCAGGGATGGAGGCTGGCATGGAAATGCCTTGAAAAAATGCCTCGGGGTTGGCTAGCCCACTTGTTGTGTGTGTCATGCTGGCCAGCTCTAGATTTCCTGGTAGAGTGGGGATTGCACGTGGCTTGCCTCATTGTAACTGGGCTGCAGACAGGATTCTTGCCAACAGTGTGAATTAGGCTTACTGAGTAAACCTAAGGCTTCCTGAACCACACTGTGAATGGCTGCACTGAGTGACTCACAGTGGAGGGAGGCATAATATTCCCAGGCACTGGTGGTCTCTGCTACGCTCTGTAAGGGTATATTGTAGCATGCTTCCCCCAACACAGCCTGATGCATGGAGGATGCCTACTCCCAGCCCATCATGAAATGACCCTTCTGGGCTATGCAGCACTAGCTGCCCAAAAGAGATGCTGTGGGTTTGTCTTGACTAAGATCAAAAGATGTTGTTTTTAACTTGTTAGTCAACTGTTCCACAACCCCTTGGCCCTTGCATGTTGGGTCGCCCACTATAATTTGGCTCATAATTTGCTTCACTGTCAAACGCACTAGATACTGTATATCTGGCAGAGATGCACTTCCTGTGCTGTAAGAAGTACCTGCTTTATAATGGCAGTCCATTCATTTCAAACGCATGATAATTTAAACACTGTATCAGCAGATGATTAAGCAGAGGGTTAAGGATATCAGTGCAACTGAACAGTGCACATTCCAATGGTCCAAACAAAAAAACAAATACCAGGAGTTCTAATGTCAGAGCGATTGATCTTTATTTATTTTCTCCAAAATTTGTGTGTGTGTGTGCATAATGCATCAGAAAGAATTCAGTCAGCATATTCAATGGACTTAAGTTCTATTTTATTAGAATATGAAGTCCTCGTCAAAGTCTTGATGGACCTTAATTTGGCAGGAACTATAATACCAACAATTAGATATCAGCACTACTGTACACCTCTACCCCGATATAACGCGACCTGACATAACATGAATTTGGATATAACGCGGTAAAGCAGTGCTCTGGGGGGGAGGGCTGCGCACTCCGGCGGATCAAAGCAAGTTCGATATAACGCGGTTTCACCTATAACGTGGTAAGATTTTTTGGCTCCCGAGGACAGCGTTATATCGAGGTAGAGGTGTATATTAAAAAAAGAGACAATTATAGTTCCTGCTGCACAAATAATTCCCATGCCAACAATCTTATAAAAACTAGGAGAAAATATCATAACTCACTCTAGGATAATTACATTTCCTGTGGTTTGTTAAATATTTTTCCACCTCCCCTACCCCCAGTATCATCAATCACCTGTTCTTTATGAACTACACAGTGGTGCATATTTAAAGATACAAGAGAAAGTCAAAGAGCAGCTTCAGCAAATGTGATGCCCTGGACAGGAAGTAAACATGGTGTCACTACTTTAAAAAATAAATAAATAAAACGCTTAGCCTCGCTTCACTGTTTACAACAAATGTAGTTATTATATTAAGCAACAGGACTTTGAAGTCTGTTTGGGAGAATAAATACTGTAGTTAGATATTAAAAGTCATTATGAGAATCTTGTTAATTGTTTCAGATGAGCAATTTAATGTTTAGGCTAAATAAATAGTGCTTATGGGATAATTATTTTGAATCTTATTTAGGAAAACAAAATTAAATCACATTTTAAATTTTCTAGCCTTTTGGATAGAACCAAAGCCCAGATCCAAACACTAAGCGTTGTGGAAGTTCCACTCTGGGCCTGCAACTGGATCTTTGTGACTGTGCAGGCTGCCTGGAGTCCCACTGAAATAGATAAGGCTCGGCATAGGTGCTAGGTTTCACTAGCACAACTGTTTACAAGACTGGAGCCTGGATTGAGATCCAAACTTTGCAGTTCATCTGTGCCGCAAAGAAAGTGCAACATGTGAGTTGAAGTTTGTTGGGGGAGTGGGGTTGGTGTAGAATGCATAAAGTAAACATCATAGCATCTGCCTGGTTAAAGTCGCAATACAGTTTTCATTACTGTCCCTGCTCTCCCTATTTTTTGGAAGAGCATAACTTTTCAGGCTGAAATTTCCCAGGTTTGAGCTCTGCCTGATGGAGAATTATTCAAGCTGGTTTTGAGTGAGAAGAGAGCAAAAATCTATCTTCCCCCTTTCAAAATATTTACAGTTTTCACAACTGAAGTGTAAAAGTTGCAATCTGCCTTGTTGGGTATAAATGAATGGCCTTCTCCTGGAGGAAATTGGTTTTGATTTCACTAAGCAATAAGCCTTTGAAAATCATACAACAGTATGCAAAGTATATTTTTGTGCTGACTCTCATTAAGTCCCTGATTCAAAGACCACTGAAATCAATGGAAAGATATGACTTCAATGGGTTTTGGACCAGGCCTGAAGTTCCTGCCTAAGGAAGGTGCTGCGTGTTTGTGTAGCTATGCCTTGAACTATCCTCAGAATGGCTCCCTCAAACCAGTCAAAACACTTCAAAATTTTGAGGAATAGCCAGATTCTGGTAAAAAGGAATGATCCTTTTCCTGGTTTTCCCACCAGCCAAGGGTACTGGCGTAGATCTAGGATCTGGGGAGCTTTCTCCTGCTTGGTTTCAGAGCTACGGACCAAAAGCAGTGATCTGTTATGATGGGGTACCGTTCAGGGGGAAAAAAAGAAACACAAGGAGTTCAGACAACTGCATACAAGACAATGGAGTGCTGCTGCATGACACATCTAGGCTTCCAAAATCTTTGAAAATTTAGATGCTTGAAAAAGGAGCTGAAACAAAATGTTTTTGATGGTAGATAATCTTCCTTACCATTGCTAAGCTATGTTTTCCTGACCTTTACTGAATGAAAAATTGTATCTTAGGGGGCTCATTTTACTTCCCCATTTTAAATAATGAAACTTATGCATCTTATTTAAAATTGGGAGAGCAGAAAAAATACATATCTATCATTAGGAAAAATATGGAGAAAGCACCCAGACACATTTCTTATTTCTATAAAATATTCAAGTACAATTTGCAAGGAAGTTGCTATTGCCTTCCTTGGTACTTTTAAAGAGAATTTGTTTGCTTCCAAATATTGCCCCAACTAAAGAAAAGTAAAACAAAAAGGCAAAAGTTTGGGAGGAGGAATATCATAGTATAAAGAGTAGCCTTTCTTTGAGTGGCAGCATAGCACAACTTCATACTGAATGAGTAACTTGTCTTCGGGGTGAGCTCTGAATCTGGTAACACTTCACACTCTCTGGGAACAGATTCCAGGTTATAAATATTCTATTTGCCTTTTTTCTTTTTCTGCAGCTTATTAAAACAGTGTCACTAGCTGTGCTCTACAGTCAAGCCAAGTGAATATAAAACCCAATTAAGAATCCTTGATACAGGCAGACAGACATGTAAATAAAATACAACTGCGTTAAGCCTGATGCATATTTGTCGTCTGAATTTTACACTTGTTTTAAAATTAGAGCAAGTGTAAGAATGGGACAAAAGAGACGCGATAGGCTTTTTTGGCCATGGGTGATAAACAACAACAACAAAACATGTGTAATACATTCACAATTAAGAAACCCATCTACCAGCACTCCAAACATACTTAATAACTAACAGCATTGCAAAAGGGAGCCAAATTTCAGTCAAAAGCCTGTGAGCACAAATAGTCCTAGACAATTTATAATTCTGTACAGTAAATAGCAAGGTCCATAATTCATAGGCTGAGCGTTAATGAGAATATTTGTTACCTATACCCATAAGAAAGATAAGGAGTGCTATAATGTGGTTTATCCTGTACTTCTGTGCCTTTCAAGGGCAGCAGGGAAAGCATCCTGACAGCAAAAAGCAACAAGAAATATTGCACTGACCTACAGATTTCCTACTTTCACATCAAACTAATACCTGTGTGGAGACATTAAACAACAATTCATCCCCACTGACAGTTTCCAAATAACTAGATGCTTTTTAATTGCTAGTATAATTAACTTTAATGGTATAATTCTATAGCTCCCAAAAATAATAATAATAATAATAATAATAATTTCCCATCACTTCCAACTCACTCAGCAGACCTAGAAAAAATGATGTACAGTAAAATCACTGAGAAGGGAAAACAAATTAAAAAGGGGAAAAAATGTACACATAAGAAGTGTAACTTTATCAGATTTATCTGCCATTATTGTCAGGAGTAAATATATGCAAGTAAACTTCTTTAGACAAGTCATATATATTAAAAATTACCAACTGCCTATTGGTTTTAGGTGACCTTTTTCAAAAACATGCCAGCTCTCTCAATTTCGATTAAGCACTGCAGTACATCTTTTAAAATCAGCAATGTTTTGAACAATTTATTCATATGTACCCACACTCCCTGCAACATTCCCTGCTGAAATAACCTCTAGTGAAGACACAGTGACATACTCCTTTGTTGCTAAGCTTAATCTATTAGCCGTATATAACAAAAAATGGATGGTTTTGCTTCTTTAGGTTAATGGAAAGATGTGGTCAAATGTCATCTCTCCCTAACAGCAACAAATTATCAGTGGCATTTTAGAACTGAAAACTAGATGCTCAGTATTAGTCACTAAGGTGGGAGTGGGGGGTTAAAGTTAGGGTGACCAGATGTCCCGATTTTATAGGGACAGTCCCAATTTTGGGGGCTTTTTCTTATATAGGCACCTATTACCCCCCACCCCCGTCCCGATTTTTTACACTTGCTATCTGGTCACCCTAGTTAAAGTAATAGTGACAATATGAAATTTCATATCTACTATTATTTTGTATTTGATACAAGTTGCCAAAATAACCCACAAAATTCTTGATAGCATTTCCATGTCCCCTAACAAGTCTTGCTGGTGTAACCCCTTCCCCTTTGCTTTTTTCCTTATTTTCTGGTGTTCAGCCAAAAACCTTATTTCTGTAATTACAGCTGCTGTTTCTACTTTCCCTGAGTGGATCTGGAAACATTCCCAGACAAAGTGGCAGTATAGATGCTTGAGTGACTAGCAAAGAAGTAGTTGCTATTTCAGCACATTAGAGGGAGTGCAGGAATTTGTTAACCATGCTCAGTTGCTGTTTTGAAGCTGGTGTGGAAGGCTTCATTAAGGGCAGACATGCATGTGTGTGTGTACATGCAGGAATAATTAGAAGCTGGAAGCTCCTGACGGATCAATGGTGAGTTCTATCAAGGGTGCAAAACTGGCAGCCACAGTGAGGACCAGTCAAATCCATCTCAGCCCTACAGGGAGAAGATATAGCTGCCGGGGTAAACCAGATTGAATCTGTGGGTTGGCTCCCAATGCAATTTCCTGTAATTTTACAGAAGTCAGGGGGATTGAGACTAGGAAAACACCATAAAGGAGGAATCACAGACTGGAGGCCAAATGTCTTTGTGAGTTGTATTATGTCACTGAACCAAAAACACTGTGCGAGCCCAACGGCTACAGCAATGGTAATTTCTTATCTGAAGTTGTGCATGTGCTCAGTATTGTGGACACTGAAACAACTGGTTATGTGCTACAACTAAATGTTTTATCTAGTTGTCAATATAATATCCAGGGTAAGCTTATGTGAAAGCAGAAGATCTCCACTTGTCACAAGTCCCAATCCCTGTACTTATTTTGCGAGGCTTAAACGGGGCTGGCCTTAGGGAAAATAGTACCCTGGGCGAACATGTATTTTGGCACTCCAGCCTCTGCTGCGTCCCCAGGTTCCCCACCCATCCCCACATTACCCCAGCTCCTGCTACCTCTCCGGGCTCCCCACAGAAGCCCAAGGAGAGGGGCAGCGACAGGAGGACACCAGTGGGCTGTGGTGGCAGGGGAGCAATGCTGAAGAATACTTCTTGAGATGACTCTGAGATGTAAATTGTAAATTTAACATTTTGCAGAGCATTTACTTAGATGCAAGAGTTATTCCCTAAATGTTAAAGTGTGACTAAACAGCAAATACATGGAATATCTGGTTCTTGTACATAATACTAAAATGTAAGTACATGTGAATTTGCATTAAAGAGTTCTTTCTAACAGCATCAGACACATGCTTGTGAAACTGTATTCCTGGATGGGTAAAATAATCATCTGGTTCATATGCAGACTTGTCTCCTAGGAGGCACCCAAAGATATTTTGCTTTACATTAAGGGCAATTTCTATGAAATACCCTTTACATTTTTTTCTTTTGGCATGACCTAGATTTGTTTTGAAACTCCCAATCATCCTACTGCGCCTTGGTATGTTATAGCTGGCTTCCCCTTTCTGCAAATTCTTTTTTCTGAAGTAGTTTATAAAAGGATCAGCAAAAGTTGGATACAGCTTTCTTCAGCAACACATATACCAAAAAAAAAAAAGGACCACCAAGAGTTGGATAAACTAGCAGTATAACCGCAGGTATTTTATTGTAACCATCAGTAAAAAGGTTAACTGTTCAAATTTTCATTAGCCACAAAAATACTTTAATTTGCTGACCAACTAGAACAACTAGCAAAAGACACAAAAATTAACAGCAATTTTTTTGAAGTACATCAGAAGCAGGAAGCCTGCTCAACAATCAGTGGGGCCACTGGATGATCAAGGTGCTAAAGGAGCATTCAAAGATGACACGGCCGTTGTGGAGAAGCTAAATTAATTCTTTGCGTCAGTCGTCACTGCGGGACATTCCCACACCTAAGCTATTCTTTTAAGGGGACACATCTGAGGAGCTGTCCCAGATTGAGGTGTCAATAGAGAAGGTTTTGGCACAAACTGACACATTAAATAGTAATAAGTCACCAGGACCAGATGGTATTCACCCAAGAGTTCTGAAGGAACTCAAATATGAAATTACAGAACTACTAACTATGGTATGTAACCTATCATTTAAATCAGCTTCTGTACCAGATGACTAGTGGATAGCTATTGTGATAAGGTACTTTAAAAAAAAGGCTCCAGAGGTGATCCTGGAAATAAAAGGCCAGTAAGCCTAACTTCAGTACCAGGCAAATTGGTTGAAACTATAGTAAAGAACAGAATTATCAGATACATAGATAAATCTATATTGGGGAAGAATCAGCATGTCTTTTGTAAAGGGAAATCTTGCCTAATTCAATCTATTAGAATTATTTGAGGGTGTCAACAAACATGTGGACAAGGGAGATTCAGTCGACATAGTGTATTGGACTTTCAAAAAGTCTTTTATAAGGTCCCTCAGAAAAGGCTCTTAAGCAAAGTAAGGAGTCATGAGATAAGAAGAAAGGTCCTATCATGGATCAGTAACTAGTTAAAAGATAGGAAACAAAGGGTAGGACTAAATGGTTAGTTTTCACAGTGGAGAGAGGTAGATAGCGGGATCCCCTAAGGAAATGTACTGGACCAGTGCTGTTCAATGTATTTATAAATAATCTGGAAAAAGGCATAAACAGTGAAGTGGCAAAGGTTGCAGACAATACTAAATTACTCAAGATAGGTCCAAAGCAGACTGTGAAGTGTTGCAAAGGGATTTCACAAGACTTGGTGACTTGGCAACAAAATGGCATATTAAATTCAGTGTTGATGAATTCAAAGTAATGCATATTGGAAAAAATAATCCAAACTAGACATACAAAATAATGGGGTCTAAATTAGCTGTTACCACTCATGAAAGGGATTGTGGAGTCATTGTGGATAGTTCTCTGAAATCATCTGCTCAGTGTGTAGCAGCAATCAAAAAAGCTAACAGAATGTTAGGAATCGTTAGGAAAGGGATAGATAATAAGACAGAAAATATGGTAATGCCACTATATAAATCCATTGTGCACCCATACCTTGAATGCTACATGCAGTTCTGGTCACCCCATCTGAAAACAGATATATTAGAATTAGAAAAAGTACAGAGAAGGTGTGACAGATTTCAGTTACCAGGGGTTTAAATTTTAAAGCTTTATTAATAAAATAATAAAATAACAGCGGAGAGTGCTCCCCACGTCAGAGGAAGTAAGAAAGTGTTAATGCCCCAAGCCCTAACCCACTTTCATACTCACACATGCTCTGGCCAAGCCTGGGTGTAACGTAAGAAGAAGAGGGGGTAGGGTGGACGGGAGTTCTGTCCTGGGCCCAGGTCGTCCGGGGTCAGCTGTAATCTCCGACTTGCTTTGGCTCTCGGGAGGGTTTTTAAGCCCTGGGTTCTTTTGGGGGTGTTTTCGTTCAGGGCCCTCTATTCCTGGTGTTCTTTGTACCAGTCCAAACTGGCTTTCTGTGGCCTTCTCAGCTCCCAAAACACACCAGCTCCAGGGACGCACAGCTCTGCTTCGCCCCCTCCCTCGTCGTCTCGCCTGTGTTTTCCATCTCTGCAGCTCTGGTTCAGTGTACCTTTTCTTTTCTCATGGCTGTCTGTGGCTGAGTAAGAGATAAACGCCGCTGCAGATTTCCGTGACCTTGGACTGGGGCCAGCATAGCGTCTTATCATCGGACTGAGCTAGTTAGCTACAGTGTTGAGTTAACCCGTTCTCTGCTCTCTTCCTTTTTTCCCCTCTTGGCCTCTTGCTACCTGTAAAGGATTCTTCCATTCCACATTCACACTTTTGACCTTCCCTTCCCTTCCCTTCCCGCCAAATGCCTGGCAATGTTTACAACCACGATAGCAACATACAATGCTGATCTGCCTTCCCATGGGACCCCCTGAGGGAGAGAGTCCTTGGGCCTGTGACAAAGGGTTCTTTTGGGGGTTCTGCCACAAAAATGATTAGGGGTATGGAACAGATTATGAGGAGAGACTAAAAAGACTAGGACTGTTCAGTTTAGAAAAGATACGATTAAGGGGGGATATGACAGAGGTCTATAAAATCATGAATGGTGGAAAACATGAATAGGGAAGTGTTATTTACCCCTTCACATAACACACAAACCATGGGTCACCCAATGAAATTAACAGGTAGCAGGTTTAAAAATTTATTGCCAGGGATGTTGTAAAGACCAAAAGTACAAGTGGGTTCAAAAAGAACTAGATAAGTTCATGGAGGATCGGTCCATCAATGGCTTTTAGCCAAGATGGTCAGGGATGCCATTCCATGCTCTGGGTGACCATAAACCTCTGACTAATAGAAGCTGGCATTGGACACCAGAGGATGGATCACTCAGTAAATTGCCCTGTTCTGTTCACTCCCTTTGAAGCATCTGGCTCCAGCCACTGACAGAAGACAGGATACTGGGCTAGATGGACTATTGGTCTGACCCAGTATGGCCATTCTTTTGTAACTAAAAATGTTGTTGTGGAGTGTTCTGGAGATGAGTACATTCTGGCTCATAGACAAAGCAAGTATACAATATCTAGCACTGTCTAATCAAAGTAGGTAGCAGGTTTTATTTTTAAGTTAGTGTTTCCAAGAGATGGTACTTTAGAAACCAATTGGGTGGTGGTGGGATATTAAGGGATAGACCTACCAAAATGTTGAAGGTTTAGTATTCTCATACATATCCAGGTATTTTTCATAATGATAATCACTTTGTTTTTTCTAATTAAAAAAAACAGTTAGGTAACAGATGTTTCCATAAAAGCCTAAATATATATATATAGAGAGAGAGAGATATACCTATCTCCTAGAGCTGGAAGGGACCCCGAAGGGTCATTGAGTCCAGCCCCCTGCCTTCACTAGCAGGACCAATTTTGCCCCAGATCCCTAAGTGGCCCCCTCAAGGATTGAACTCACAACCCTGGGTTTAGCAGGCCAATGCTCAAACCACTGAGCTATCCCTCCCCCCCAGCTCTAGCAAAATGATCTCCAGCACATAATGAATATTCTTGTTATAAGACACATCTAAAATAGTTTGGCTTTCTAGAGCTGTCTGGTTGAGAGAGACACAACAGGAGCATTACCAAGAGAATTCCCACCAGAAATATTGGAGGACTCAAGAAGTCTCATAGACAATTAGAAGCAAACAGGTAATCAATCATCTCCAAACTTTATCCAATCCAGTCTCATAAAACTGTTATTTAATATGACTGTCAGCCTACTGCTCCTAAGAGAATTCCTGCTCGTAGGCAGAAAAAAAAAGACGTGTTGCTAATCTTTCATGTTAAGGAAACAAAATCAAACTAATAAAATACAATTAGCAAATCTGCTCAGTGCAATGGAAATCAGCCAAATCTGCTGCCTTAAAAGTTTTTACATGTTAGTTAGTGCCAATTTTCCTTTCTCACATGTTTTCAGAAATTTCAAATTACCCTCTTTTCAGTTGCATGGTTTAGCTTCTATATTAGGATGATCAAACATACTTTCATTGGGGAGTAAATGTTCTTTTATGAGAGCATTGGAATAGGAGGGACAGATTGCATTTGGTATGCTATTAAAAATGCCATTTGTCTTAATCTTCTTCATACACACCTTTAGGGCTATGAGAAAAAAAATAATCGAAAAGAAATGCATAGGTTGTTTCTCGTGAAATGCTGACATTGGCATGAGACACTTCTTGTGCAGGGAGATAATATTTTCACACATTAACACCTCAACCAAAGAATGTTTGCATTTTATCACCTATAAAAGTTATGTCTTATTTTTAGGCTTCAAGATAGCAGCATAAATGCTGTCTGTTTGCATAGCAAAATATCTGACACTGTTCAGGAACAAATTACCACACTCTTGAAGTTCTGTGTTATATCTGACATTCAGCAATGTTGTTAATTAAGTTTTGACAGCTGTTGTCAAGTCTTTGCTTCAGCATTCTCCAGAGTTGAAACATGCCAGAATTAACTACACGTTTTATGAAAAATTGCTGCAACGAAGGATTACAATAGAAGACAGAGAAGTGTGCCACTAAAAACAGATGAACCTCCAGGACCAGATAACTGAATTCCAGCCATAAACAAAGTGGTCAATCAAGTTACAGTTATTCCTACCCTTTGTTCCCTGTCTTTTAACCAGTTCTCAATCCATGAAAGGATCTTCCCTCTTATCCCATGACAACTTAATTTACGTAAGAGCCTTTGGTGAGGGACCCTGTCAAAGGCTTTCTGGAAATCTAAGTACACTATGTCCACTGGATCCCCCTTGTCCACATGTTTGTTGACCCCTTCAAAGAACTCTAATAGACTAGTAAGACATGATTTCCCTTTACAGAACCCATGTTGACTTTTGCCCAACAATTTATGTTCTTCTATGTGTCTCACAATTTTATTCTTTACTATTGTTTCAACTAATTTGCCCGGTACGGACGTTAGACTTACCGGTCTGTAATTGCCGAGATCACCTCCAGAGCCCTTTTTAAATATTGGCGTTACATTAGCTATCTTCCAGTCATTGGGTACAGAAGCCGATTTAAAGGACAAGTTACAACCATAGTTAATAGTTCCTCAATTTCACATTTGAGTTCTTTCAGAACTCTTGGGTGAATGCCATCTGGTCCCGGTGACTTGTTACTGTTAAGTTTATCAATTAATTCCAAAACCTCCTCTGGTGACACTTCAATATGTGACAATTCCTCATTTTTGTCACCTACAAAGGACGGCTCAGGTTTGGGAATCTCCCTAACATCCTCAGCCGTGAAGCAAAGAACTCATTTAGTTTCTCCGCAATGACTTTATCGTCTTTAAGTGCTCCTTTTGTATCTCGATCGTCCAGGGGCCCCACTGGTTGTTTAGCAGGCTTCCTGCTGCTGATGTACTTAAAAACATTTTGTTATTACCTTTTGAGTTTTTGGCTAGCTGTTCTTCAAACTCCTTTTTGGCTTTTCTTATTACATTTTTTACACTTAATTTGGCAGTGTTTATGCTCCTTTCTATTTACTTCACTAGGATTTGACTTCCCCAAAAAAATAATGGAAAATTTCCACAGGAAAATCCAGATCAAAGACAGTTGGGTGCCTAGGTATGGCTGTGATGTTATGCTTAGAATTGTTTAAAAATGTATCTGTTAAGATGTAATTGATGACATTGCTATAGATACATTTTAGGAAGCTATTAAAATATAAATAAAAAGGGAGTTTGCATGCTGAAAGAATTAGGCACAAAGATAAATATTGAATAAGAACTGTATATTCCTGAGAACTGCCACTTATTTTTGACAAACTGATGTGTTATTGATAATTTACCACAGAGATTCTCTCTAACTTTAATTGCTTTGGTGAATTTTTCATTGGCCTTAAATAATTCTAGTAGAATTAAATTGTTTATTTCAATTTTGCTTTCTTTCCAGTGGTTTTAATCACCCTGGCTTTTCACTGAACAAGAATCAAACCCTAAATATTAGTAAATAGTCTCACTAGTTCTAGGTATATCATTGCTAAAAATAGTTTGTTCTACAACATATTTAGGCCTATTGAATTATCTTTAGGATTTTTAAGAGGAAAAATATCTGGCATTTCTATGTATATAATCACTCCTTTCCCTCTCCATGAGATCCTGAGCTATAATTTTAAAGATATTGTCCATACTCACTGTAACAGGGTGCACTCATCTCTCGTGAGCACCGCCTTGGCCAAGTGCGCATGCCTGCACGCTCTCTCTCAGATTGTCCCTGTTCCAGGATAGAGCAGTGCTCCAGGGCTCCCTCCCTGGAGACAATGTCTTCACCCTCTTGGGGCTTTCTAGCTACAGCTCTCCAGCTAGGCCACTATAGTTCAGTCTCCCTTTTGGGGTGCCTCAATGTCCAGGCCACTTCCCCCCCGGTGGCTAATGCGGGAGTGGAGGGCAACCCAGGCCCATCCACTACTCTGGGTCCCAGCCCAGGGACCCTATAGATTGCAGCCGTCTGTTGTGTCCCTTTAACTATGTTGCACGGCTTCTCTAATTCCCCAGGCCACTTCCCCACAGCCCCACACCATCTTCACCCTTACCTCAAGGCGTTGTCCTAATGGAGTCCCAGCAACCAGCTCAGGGCTCCTTCTCGCTCTCCCTGGCTTCTGGCAGCACTGCCCTGTCCAGGGTTCTGTAGCTTCATCAGCCAGCCAAACACCATCCACACTCCTACAGCTCCAGCAAGGAACTGAACTCCCGCTGGCCCTGCAGCTCTTCTTGTACTAGGCTGCTGGGCCCTGATTGGCTGTGTCCCACATAGCCAGTTTAGGCAGCTTGGAGGACCCTCTCCCAGCGCCGGCTCCAGAGTTTTTGCCGCCCCAGGCAGCAAAAAAAAAAAAAAAAAAAAAACCGCAATCGCGATCTGCGGCGGCAATTCAGAGGGAGGTCCTTCGCTCCGAGCGGGAGTGAGGGACCCTCCGCCGAATTGCCGCCGAATACCTGGACATGCCACCCCTCTCCCAAGTGGCTGCCCCAAGCACCTGCTTGTTAAGCTGGTGCCTGGAGCCGGCCCTGCCCTCTCCACTGTCTTTTTTTGGGGCAGGGTGTATCAGAGCCACAAGGTCTCCAGCAGGAGGCCTCAGAGGGTCTGTATACCCAGTCACACTCACAATGAAATCCCTTAATACTATGCATTTTGGAGACTATACTACTGGGCTTGAGAATGGCTCAATTACTTCCAAAAATAATTTAGTCAGCATCACTGTCATGGCATCATTGTCTTTTTTTATTTTGAGGCGCAAGAGGATACAAAGAAATAAAATGAATCACAATGCATTTTTTTATTCTTCCTGAAGATCAGTTTTTGAAACAAATATATAGTTGTACTGTTCAATTTATGTTTGCTTATTTTTGCAGCATCATGCATCTTTTTTGAGATCTACATGTGCTCTCCAATTTATTTTTCATGGAATATTAAAAAAAATAATGACTTTTCACAGCATGATACATAATTGTTACTTTATTGCCTACTGTTAGGAAAAATCACTTTTTAATCCTTCTTCAGCATATTTAGATGGCCTCAGACCCCTCTAGCAAAGGTAAAAGCTACTAGCTATTAAATATCATATCATCTGAACTCCCAATACCAGATACATTGAAACATTTCCCATATTGCTATATAATCCCTCATCTAAGCAGCTTGTTTGTTTGGATCGGTGTATTTTCCAGGCTATGACATACTAAAGAATTAAAAAGAAAAGTATCTTGGGTTTTAAGTAAGACACATTCTTGTAGTGAGCACACAACTGTGCATCCATCTTTCCTCTCCATGGGCTCCTTGCCTGTTCAAAAGGCCAGCAGGGAATGAAGTATTAAGGGCAGAATGGGATAGGAGCCACTGGATTTGCATTTATTCTGATCTACTGGGCAGAAACCTGAACAGGGCAAAGTAAGCAATGGCCTATAGGCTGAAATGACAACTCAAGTGTGTGGTGTGGATACCAACCCCACAACACCCACTTGGTTCCCTACACAAAGCCTGTTTATCCTTACTTTGGGAGGGAGAAGTGAATTTCATTGCATACTGGCTTTATAATTAAAATATGCAACTCAATAAAATAAAATTAAATTAAAAAATCAGTCAGAAACATCGCCTGAGGATATATCTAATACATGATGCTATTTTGTTTTCCTTTTTAATGTATTTTTATTATCTTCACAGGGAGTTCATTAAATCTGGAAAGCTGTTGAAATTCTGTCCGTGGATTGTATTACTATAGTGACTATCGATCCAGGCTACTGTGAACCATAACAACATGCTTCCATAAAGTTGGATAGTATCAGCAATCTGTTGCTGCTGCATTGACTTCATTTATCCATTGTGGATGGAATAGTGAAATATTTTTTGATGCATAATCTTTGTCTGGAATGAGTGAAAAAAAGTCACATGATATGGCTGGAGTCAAATTAAAAGTCACATTTTCCATTACAATTGCTTGATAAACAATACATACATTGTGCAAATCTGACAAATATGACATTAGGATTTAATCAATTCTTCCATACTGTGAGAGTAAAATAGAATTATTTATCTGGAATATCAAACAAAGATACAGTATTGCCTTATAAACTCTAAACTTTTGGCTAATGTGCAATATTTTCTGGTAAAGGTTAAACCACCAGAAATACTTGACAATGTCAGATGGACTTTGTGATCTCTGAAGACACATTATTATTTGTATTGCTGTAGCACCTACGAGCCCTAGCCATGGACCAGGACCCCATTTTGCTAGATGCTGTACAAACACAGAAGAAAAAGACAGTTCCTGCTTTGGGGAGTTTCCAATCTGAGTATGACACGAGACAACAGGTGGATACAGACCAATGGGGAAATGCAAATAAATAATGAGACTAAATGAAATGAAAATTAATAAAATGAATGAATGAAAATCCATGCCAGTATAAAGGGTCAGCATTTAAGTCTTTAAAATATGAATTACATGGGTCTTAAATTATGCATAGTCCTTATACTAGTTAGTTTCAGCCAACATGAGCTCCAGTTTCAGCACACGTTTAACTTGAAGGACCACATTTTACAGGGACTCTTGTAAGAGATTCTTCTTGATATAGCATACAATTATTCACCTATATTATAATGGGTGGAGCTGATCACACCATCTATAGTTAAGGTTGCTTAACACTTTCCATTACGAGATCATGCTTTCAGCTGTCGTTTTAAACTCTGTGGGCGGAAATACTCCACCCTGGTGTCTACTGCAGGCTGAATTTTTCTGGAAAGATTCAGCAGGAATGGTTCAGCCATTTCAAAGAAAGAGATTGGGGAAATAGACTGTTTTGCCCATGTTTAAATATTCTTATAATCGTTCAATTGTGTCATCATGCCTTGGAGCACGGTCTCAAAAACTGGCATAATGAGTGCCCCATGCCTTACAGGATGGAATTTCTGGTTTTTCAGTTTACTTATTAAAAATCTTAGGAAATTCCATTAAAATTAATTAAAGGGATATTAAGGTTGCAAAGTCAATCACTTTAAAGTTGGGAAATTAGGTGTCCTACAGACACCTGCCTCATTCACTTCACAACCCTGATTCATCCCCTGAGCAGATGCATACTACGTACTGAATGAAACAGTACTAGTATGATCATGCAATTGAAGACTATATTATAAAGCATATGCACAAGAGAGGCAAATTACGATGGTTTAGCAACCTTAATTCTGGCATTTCCTAACCTTTGAGTGCTTTACTTTGCATCCTTAACATTCTCTTAACACAGTTTTTTGAAGGTTATATATTATATAACTTTAAAGAGTACCTTCCTCTCCTACGTCCCACCAAGCTATTCATGGTGCTGTATAACTATTTATAAGAAGTATCATAAAACATTATAAAATGCAATGTGATGTCAAATAATCACACGCAAACTGAACTAGAAGCATTCTGAAACTGAAGCAGAGCAAAGTGAAGGACTCTACATAAGTGAGGAGACAATGTCATTAAAATGCTTAGAAAGCAATAATAGTTATTTCTTAGCAATGGGAAACAATGTACTGAAATTGAAACAGTAATGAGGAATATACTAGAGGCCACCAGAGCAAATATTCAATAACCTGCAGCCTACAATATGATAAAGAATCCTTAAAAGTTCGCTGGCATAAAGAGTTCATATACTGATAGCTTCCAAGGCAAGAAGGAACCACTGCAATCATCTAGTCTGATTTCCTTTACAGTACAGGCCACAGAACTTCCCCAAAATAATTACATTTGCACCTTATTTTCAGGCTGAATTTGTCTAGTTTCAACTTCCAGCCATTGGATCGTATTATACCTTTCTCTGCTAGACTGAAGAGCCCTTTATTAAATATTTGTCCCGCCACGTAGGTACTTATAGACTGTAATCAAGTCACCCCTTAACCTTCTCTGTTAAGGTAAATAAATGGAGCTCCTTGAGTCTATCACTTTAATAATTCTTGTGAACCCTCTCCAATTTATCAATATCCTTTTTGAATTTTGGGCACCAGAATGGACACACTACCACAGCAGGGGTCGCACCAGAGCCAAATACAGAGGTAAAATAACTTCTCTACTCCTGTTCAAGATTCCCCTGTTCATGCATCCCAAATTGTATTAGCTCTTTTGGTCACAGTGTCACACTGAGAGCTCATATTCAGCAGATTATCCACCATGACCCTCAAATGTTTTTCAGTCACTGTTTCTTCCAACCTGTAAGTATAGTCTACATTTTGTACCGCATAGTTATTTCTGTAATTAGGGACATGTAAAAGCTACCTCTATAAACATTCACTGGAAGCCACCAAATATATTTCACTTGGGCCCTCAGGATACTTTTGTATATGATGGTCTCAAAACGTTATCTTCTAAAACTTGCTCTTAAACACTACAGTTGCCCCTACCTGTATTTAACACATCAGTTTTGCAAGGTAATATCATTAATTAAAGATGAACTGAAAAGCAATGCTGGAAAATCTCCCACTGGCAATAAAGGAAGAGTAGAGAATGCAACAGATTTTGTCCTCTGGTTAAAAATGGTCCCAGTCTTCCCATCTCTTCTGGATTTGTTCACTATATTTTCATGTTTTTTGGATTGTAATTTATTTGCTTACTAAAGACTACTATAAAAGATAGTTTAAAATGGGGCAGAGGTCGTGTTGGGAAGGATAATAATAATATATATTGACAAAGTCATGCTGGACAGTCGTAAGAGGGTGGTGGAAGGTGGGTATATTAGCCCTAGAATGATAAAGGTCCTTTTCCCTATAAGCGGAAAGTGGGTTACCTCAGGTCAATTAGGGCCATCTGAGTCCAATTAAGGGCTGCTTGAGACCTTTAAAAACTCCTCCTCTGGTGATAGGGGAAAGGAGAGACAAGCTGCTGCTGCAGGGCTAGTGGAAGCAGGGAGAAAGTCTGCTCCAGGGTGGAGTGCTGCTCTCCTCCCTACAGGAAAAGGTACATATCAGACTGCCTATTTAGGGGAAAGGCTGGCACCCCAGGGCCAATAACAAGGCCACCCACCCACCCTCAGAGTGAGGGTAGGGAAAGGTATTCTGCTTTGTTTTGTGTTGGAATTGGGGGGTGGGAGGTGTTTGTTTGCCGGAGGGGCACTCCTTGGCCCTGCCCTGAGGCCTGCCTGGAAAATATTGGGAAATAACCGTCTGCGCAAATGGGAAAGTAAACACTGTCCAGAATGGGGCTGATTTACTCCAGGCACCCATTGCCAGAGGGGAAAGCGCTGAGCCTGCCGAAGTGGAGGAGCTGCCTTGCCACAATATATCAACTGCTCCCCTTTTCCTTTGAAAATGTCAAATAATTAGATGCTAACAGACATGAATCAGATGAGAAACAGCCAGATCTCACATTTCTCCCTCACTTACAAATATACAAGTCTTCCCATTCACCCACTTATATGGTAAGAGGTGTTTTCTTAGTGCTGAATAGAAAGTCATATTTTTCCTTTAGTAAGGGTTATAGATTTACAGTTGATTGATTTACTGATTATTGCTTTACCCTGTAAAAAAGTGATACCCAGAATGAGGCTCGGGAGCTTCATGTGGCTCTTTAATGTGTCTCCTGCAGCTCTTTGCAGCACATGATATTAAAACATTGTGCAATGTAATTATTAACCAATCTAAGTTATTAACCAGTCAGGATGCTTTTACTATGTTATTAACCAAGTGTACATCACTTGGTCAGTAATTTTGCTGTGAGAATAATATATATACAGACACACATAAATAGTAATAGTACATGAAACAATGAACTCACACTACCGTGGCTCTTTTGAGTAATATTGATTGCTTATTTGGCTCCTGAACCACGGAAGTCCGAGTATCACTGCTATAGAATATTAACAGTTCATAGTAGCCAAGCAACTCAACATGAGCCCCCAGTATGATGTTCTGGCAAAAAGGGCCTATGCAATTCTTAGATGTATAAACAGGGGAGCAATGAGTAGGAGTAGGGAGGTGATTTTACTTCTGTGTACTGCATGGGTGAAGCCAATATTGGAAAACTGCATCCAGTTCTGATGTCCACACTTTTAAAAAGAATATTGAAAAATTAGAGATCCACAAAAATGATTCAAGGCCTGGAAAAATTCCTTACAGAGAAAGACTTAAGGAGGTCAATCTGATTATTTTATCAAAAAGAAGATGGAAGGTGACTTGATTAAAGTGTATAAGTATACTCATGGAGAGAAAACAGTGGGTATTAAAGGGCTCTTTAATTTAGCAGAGAAAGGCATATCAAGAACCAATGGCTGGAGGTTAAAGCAAGACAAATTCAAGTTAGAAATAAGGCACTCGTTTTTAACAGTGAAGGTGATCTACTGAGGTCTTCAAATCAAGACTGGATGCCTTTCTGAATATATTATTGGGCTTATTACAGGAGTAACTGGATGAAATTATATGATCTGTGTTAGACAAGAGGTCAAGCTAGATGATCTAATGATTCCCTCTGGCGTTAAAAGTGGAGGTCACTTACTTGGAACTGGAGTTCTTTGAGAGTGACTCTGCATATTGACACTCATGGGATGCACTGGCCAATGCAGCTCAGATAGTGGAACCTTCTTGTATCAGTGCTCATTAGAGTGCTCAAGCACCCCTCCTACTGCTGCTCTTTGTCTTCCTAAATGTTCTGAGGGAGAGGCTATAAAAAGGGGCGTAATGCCCTCTGCCTCCTCAGTTCCTTCCACTGCTTCCTCAGAGGCAGAGTTTTATGGAACTCCAACAAAGAGGGGAAGGTGGGTGAGGAATGTGACTATCCAGAGTCCATCTCAAAGAACTCTGGTTACAAGTAAGTAACTCCATTTCTTCTTTGAAAGTCCCTTGCCTTGAATTTGGGTACCCTATTAATTTATGGTGGCACTCTGAGTCCTAACTGAATAGGGATTGGAGTACTTCCCTACCAAATTGAGCAGCTGCTCTAGATGCCAGATCTAAGCAATAGTGCTTTATAAAGGTACGAACAGAACTCCATGTGGCAGCCTTACATATTTCAACTATTGAAACATCTGAGGTATGATAAAGAGGTAGTCATTGCCCAACTCAAGTATGTTCTAACCTCAGTAAGAAGAGAAATAGATGCAGTCTTATATCCCTGTACTATACACGGTGTAACCCATCTAGATAATGACTGTGAAGAAATAATGTGACCTTTTCAGTTGTCAGTGTAGGAAATAAAAAAAAAATTAGGGGATTTTCAAAACTCTTCAGTCCTGCTAAAGCTCTTTGAGCATCTAAGGTATGTAATTCAAATTCTCCTTTATGAGCATGTCTAGGAAAGAAAACTGATAAACTAATCTTTTGATTAATATGGAATTCAAACACGGTTATGAGAGAAACTGACCTGACCACAGCCATTTTGTGCATTCAGCCATAATTAACTGGGAGCGAGAACACCAGAAAGTTAGAAATAACTTGAGCGTTGTATAAGCATATGAAATAACTGCAGTTTTGCTGATAACGATGGAAAGTAAAATTGGAAGAATCATGAGAATGGGCAGAAGTATGGATGGCTCACCTTGGATCTGGGTGTTCCTGATTATGAGGTTTTGCTGATGTTATGACTAGGAGTTGCTTGCTGATGTTAGAAAAATTGTCAGTTTGCAAGGGGTTATTATGAGTTATTACTAGCTTTGTTTTGAGCAACCTATAAAAAGATCAGTCAGAGTGTATAATCTGGAGAGGTTTTCTATGAGTTAGGAGGCTGACATCCAACTCCCCAGCAGCTAGGAGGAAGGCTGGCCACCAGAAGCCTGCCGCTGGCCACTTGACATCACCTCAGACTTTGGGTAACTATATCTGGGTTGCTCTAGACCAGGGGTTCTCAAAATGGGGGTCAGGACCCCTCAGGGGGTCATGACATTATTATGAAGGGGGTCGCGAGCTGTCAGCCTCCACCCCAAACCCCGCTTTCCCTCCAGCATTTATAATGGTGTTAAATATATAAAAAAGGTATTTTTCATTTATAAGGGGGGGTCGCACTCAGAGGCTTGCTATGTGAAAGGGGTCACCAGTACAAAAGTTTGAGAATCACTGCTCTAGACTATTGCTATTTCAGATGTGTGCTTTGGACTCAAGAAAAAAAGATTTTTGGGTGAAAGCACTCTCGTTTGAACCACTCATTTATCAGTGGAGGAATTATGTCCCCACTGATTTATTTCCTGAAACTGCCTGGAGACAGAAAAATATAAGTTACCATAGCTTTGGGTTGAGAAAATCCTGAGGAAGGACTCTAGGGCAAGGCTGAAGGACAACTGTATCTCCATGAAATACAGTGAATGGAGGGTCTGCCATGTGGGCATGTAACTTGCTTACATGTCTGGCTGAACTAATTGCTATTATAAAATCTATCTTACTAGATAAATGAAACAAACAACTATCTACCATGGACTCAAAAGAGGGCTCATGAACTGTGTTAAGACTACATTGATGTCCCATGATGCAACCAGATATTTTATTGGCAGTAGACATTAACCAGTCCTTTCATAAATTTCTTAACTGCATTATGTGCAAAGACAGATTTATTATCTATGAGCACATGATGTGCTGCTGTTGCTGATAAGTGTATTTTCAGAGAAGATACTGAAAGATGCAGAGACATTAAATGCAGTAAGTATTCAAGAACACATTGAATTGGTGCCTTCACAGAACCTTTGTGCTTGTCTCTTATCCTGTCCACCAAGCTAGCACACTTAAGATTGCAACAAGGCTTGGTAGAATTTGATTTTTTTAAAATAATTCTGAAGGATAATATCTGTTTATTTTAAAGTATTTATTTTTATTGATTTAAATTGTCATAGTTCAAAATTCTGGGTTTTAAAGATGTTTTTTATTTTTAATAAATTTTAATTTTTACAGTTGCAGGAAATTATGGGTGGGATCAGACAACTGGGGAGAGGGTGTCTGACAATTATTTAATGACAATAGACATTTAGATTTAAAAAATTAAAGTTTTATAACCATTAAAAATACAAATTGACAGCATGTCAAAATATATAAAGTAAATATCCTTAAATCATAAATATTAAATCAAATATTCTAAAAGCTTTAATACATTTTCAAACAGCATTTTTCTTACTTTGGCTATCTGTAAATTTCAATGATAATAGATGGAAATATTATTTCATTGGTCTGTGTGTTTTCAGAGAAATCAACATTTACTGACAAAAATAGAATCCTTCCAAGCCTAATCATAACACTTTCTTGTTGGCTGCTTCCTAGAATTACTCAGAACATGTTGTATCTCTAAAGTGCAAAATTTTTCAGGTCCACTAAGGTTCTATGGCCAATGCAGCTAGCTGTAGCAAAAGAAGGCTAGGGTGATAAATCTTCTCATCCTGTTGGCATAATATGTCCTGTGTTATTGGAAGATGTTTGAATGCCCCCTTTGAAAGACAAAGAAGATCTGTTTCACCATTTTTGTCTCAGCCATGCTGGAGCAATTACAATTATCCTGGCTGCACTGTGTTTTATCTTTCTTATTACCCTCTGTCTAAAAGGAAAAGAAGGTAAAGCATAAAACAGATCCATCCGCCAATTCAGGAGAAAATCATCCAATATGGATAACTGTCTCTCCTGCTCTTGAGTAAAAATGGGGACACAGTGTTCTGGCTGGTGGCAAAAAGATCTATGTCCAGAAATTCCCACAGGTTGAAAATATCTGTATTACTGACTATTTCAGAAACCATTAATGTAATTGTATGAGAGCTCTGCTGAACTGATCTGTTAGGTCATTGTCTTGGCCTGCTTGCTGCAGGGTAATTAGGTACATGTAGGGGATACACGCACCAAACCCATAAATTGATTGCTTCCTTGCAGGATCGAATGACCTCCTACCTGTTTGTTCAGCTAATAAATTGTCATTTTGTTGTTGTGATGACCTGAATACTTTGTCCTGGATATGAGGTAGAAAATATTTGAGAGCTAGATGGATATCTCTGAACTCCAGTGTCTTTTCTTGAGAGCCCCAATTATCTTCAACTGATCGATTGTTGAGCTATGCTTCTTACTCACTCTTGGAAGCATGGGAGGTGATTATTAATTATTGAGTGGGGAGTTGAATGGCACCCCTTTTGTAACATTCATTCAGTGTCCACCATGCCTGAGATAGCAGAATTTCCTTTGGGATGAACAGTGTCCTGAACTATGTTTGGTCTGTAATTCTATGCCAGTCAATGCAGCAGAAGTCTCATTCTGAACCTAGCATAAGATATGACATATGTTGCCAAAGCTATGAGACCCAACAGACCTAAAAATATTACTTTTTTAGTAGGAGTTTGATGTAGTAGCTGTATAATCGATTGAAGATTATGAAGTCTTTCAGGTGGCAGAAATACTCTTCCTTCTTGCGAATAGAGAACTATTCCTATAAATGGAATTCTCTGAGGAGGAAAAAGAAGGGACTTTTCCATATTTAATATGAGTTCTAATATTTTGCAAAGAGAACATATGTAATGTGTGTCCTTCATAAGGGCATTTTTTGAAGAGGCTTTGAGAAGCCAATCATCCAAATCAGGGTAAACAAGAATAACAAAAATGATTGTAAAAGGCTGCTGCTGCTGATAAGCACTTTGTAAAAACACCGGGGCAGTAGAAAGAACCTTGTACTAAAAATTGTGTTACCCAACTGTGAAGTGGAGGTACTTTGTGGTGATTTGATCTGATATAATGGTGGAAGTATGCATCCTAGAGATTGAGAGCTGCAAACAAATCTAGGATCAAAAGGGAAGGGATTGCAGATGCTAGATTTTATGGAAATGAAACTTTCTGATATAGGTGTGGAGCTTCCTCAGTCAGTATTAAAATCCTCCATCTTCCTTTGATATCAGAAAATATCTTGAGTAAAAGACCTGATTCCTGGTCCTCCTCTATCACTCCTGCCTGTAGTAGAGACTGCATTTCCAAAGTTAGAAAGCTCTTATAAGAGGGGTCCTTGAAGGGAAGGGAGATGGGGGCTGATGGCATAATCTTTTTCTATTAGTTCCAAATCCATTTGTCCAAAGTGATGGAATTCCAAGAGTCAATGAAATGGGAAAACTGGTTTCCAAAAGTTGGGGATGTATGTTGTTGTTTTTTACAGCTCAATCTGAAGCTCTTGATCCTCATGTCAAACTTGAGGTCTGACATTAGGGAGAGAAGATAAAACTGAAGAATGCTTTGTTTTTATCTGGGGCTTGAATTGTTTCCTTGTCTGCTGAAGTTGAGAGGAGGATGATTATTGTTGCTGATGTAAATAGTGTCTCTGGGCATAACACAACAATAAGAATGGAGGCTAAAACTCTCGATGGTATCTTAACACAGGTGCAGGATTTCTTCTAGATGGCTGAAAGAAATCTTGCTGTGGGTCTTGTATCCTTCATCTTTTCCAATATTATGTCTGTCTTGTTACTAAACAGCTCATCCTCTTCCCATCAAATGGAAGATCTTCTATTTTAGACCAAGTTTCAGAAGGAAGAGTGGAAGACCTCCACTAGGAGTCTCTGCTGAGTGGTATAGAAGACACAAGAACCCTTGTTGACAAATCTTAAACATTGAAGGAAGCGCTGATTGCATGTTTTGCCACTATCTAGTCTTCAAATTATCAAAGCACTTGCCAACTTATGTTGGTCCCGAGGAAGCACTTTTGTAAAGATTTTGTCCCAAGTGGTATTGATAACACAACAATTTGCTGCTTTGATACTGAAGAAAAAAGACAAAATGATCCTGACTATTGTGTCAATTTTTTTACTCTCCATGTCAGAACTGCATATAGAATCTATGGACCGCTGCTACTACTAAGGAATTGGAAAGATGTGTGTGAAAACAAGAGAATCCTTCACATGGTATATGCTACAGCCTTTTTTAAATTGCTTGACAAGAAGGATTAGACCACACTGTTTTAGCTGGTTGCCAAAATCCATCCAGAATCAAGAATCAGACTTTGTTCTTTGAAGCAGAGCCCAGAATATCAACAACTGGGCAAGAAGTTTCATACAAAGACGGAAGCTTTAATGTCATAGCCATTCTGTCTATAAGACCATGGAATTGCAAAGCAACCCGAGAAGGCAAGAAAGCTGTAGTAATTCCAACACTCTCTTCAGGAGAAGAATCCAACTCGAGCTGCGGGTCCAACTATTGATATTCCATTTAAACTGAAGGTTGCCTTCAGATAAGCATTCAGTAGTATAGTAGAAGAGTGCTCTCTGTAGGTAGGTACAAAGATCAGATCTGGAGTCTTGAATTTGAGGTGTGAGCATTTTCTTCATCCCTATGAGGTGATGAATGACTGCAGTGATAAGACTGAACCAGGTCTCTATGGTGTCTAGGTGATGGCCAGTAAGACCATGGAGCCCAATGTGGAATTTTCCAATCAAGCCAATAACCAAATTCCCGCAACATTTCATATTTTGAAAGGTGAGACGACCTGTGTGCATCATATCTAACTGTATAGTCCCGTGTTATGTGATTGAAATCTCAGAGGAACATTTGTAACTATATAATGCAATCCAATTCTTCCTCAGATTGGAGATCCAATCTATGATACAACCTCAGATCTGACAAAGACACTCTGATGAAGAATAAAGCGGTATGAAATGAGCTTTCTAGAGGAGACTGACAGTGTCATCAGGGGTGGAAAAGAAGTGTCCAGGGAACATCAAGACAAGTCTTTCAGTATCTTTTTTTTTTAATCTGGTGGAGAAGTGTGAGAAGGATGACTCACTAGAGCTTTTCTTTTCTCCCCTCTAGGTGATAAATCCTGCAGATCCAGAAAATGATCTGGCTGCAGATCCATGTGCACTGGAGCCATTACCACGGCAATAGGATGTGGATATATTGTCAGCAACAGTTCTTGACCTTTATTCTGACCGGATGCAATCTTACAAACCAAAGAAGGATATTTAGAAAGGGATTTATCTTGTTCCGAAATCATTGTTTTCGGATTAGGATCTGTTAGTCTCTGCTTTAAATCCCGTGAATCTGAGAACCTGGAATGTAACTTTGTTTCTGCAACCAGAACCGCCTTTTTCCTCAGATCCATGATGGTTGGGTCCAATGACTTCTCACATGGTTTGGCTCTTATATCAGAGGCCGACACCAACAGAGACTGTAAACGCTTTGGAGTTTGATCCTATGACTTGGGAACCAACAATGCAACTTCCTTGGAACTGGAGCTTGAACCTGAGATTGGTACGTTTTGTCGCATGGTCTTTGTCTTGGATCCAGACATGTTTTCCTTAGGATCCTTTAGTGATCTTGGAACCAAGTGGCTTCGCAGCCCATGCTTTGTGTAATAATAAGGCTTGTAGTCTTTTCTGCTGCTTCTTGTGTGCTCATGGGATAAAGGTGCTGCAGATCGAGCATCTTGAAGTAGAGGGACCTCACTAAGGCACTCCAGACATCTAGTATGAGCAGCTGATTGGACATATGTGCCTTTTACAACCATGTCTCTTCAGCTTTGGAACCACCATCAGAAATGGTAGACAGAACCGAAAATGGTTTCAGAGTGGTAGCCGTGTTAGTCTGTATCAGCAAAAAGAACGAGAAGTACTTGTGGCACCTTAGAGACTAACAAATGTATTTGAGCATAAGCTTTCGTGGGCTAAAACCCACTTCATCGGATGCATGCAGTGGAAAATACAGTAGGAAGATATATATACACAGAGGACATGAAAAAATGAGTGTTGCCATACTAACTATAATGAGAGTAATCAGTTAAGGTGGGCTATTATCAGCAGGAGAAAAAAAAAACGTTTGTAGTGATAATCAGGATGGCCCATTTCCAACAGTTGACAAGAAGGTGTGAGTAACAGTAGGGGAAAAAAATTACAGTCCTCACTTACAGACAGCCTCCCACCCTGAAGCAAATACTCACCAACAACCACACAACAAAAACACTAACCCAGGAACCTATCCTGGCAACAAAGCCCGTTGCCAACTCTGTCCACATATCTATTCAGGGGACACCATCATAGGACCTAATCACATCAGCCACACTATCAGAGGCTCATTCACCTGCACATCTACCAATTTGATATATGTCATCATGTGCCAGCAATGCCCCTCTGCCATGTACATTGGCCAAACCAGACAGTCTCTATGCAAAAGAATAAATGGACACAAATCAGACGTCAAGAATTATAACATTCAAAAACCAGTCGGAGAACACTTCAACCTCCCTGGTCACTCGATTACAGACCTCAAAGTCACAATACTCCAACAAAAAAACTTCAAAAACAGACTCCAATGAGAAACTGCAGAATTGGAATTAATTTGCAAACTTGACACCATTAAATTAGGCTTGAATAAAGACTGAGATAAACGTATTTTTCCCGTTTTTGATTTGTTCCTGGTATTTTTAAAATTGAATAACTAAATTTGTGTGTATAAGTAGCTTGTTTTCCACAAATACTTTTAAAATAGTAACTAAATCAATACTTTTTTTGCAATAATTAAACAGCCTGGCGCTGGCAGCAGCGTAAGAGTGTAACCAACTACTAGAGAGAAACTTCTCCTAAAATCAAATCAGATTGTGTTTTGTAGCTGCAGTAGCAAGTATTCTAATTATAGTTTGACTACAAAACCTATTTTGGTTTGAGTGGGAAATTAAACTATACTTCCCTTTCTGGCAAAAAATAACTTACTCTTGCCTATTCTCCTTCTAAAACCAAATCAAACTGTCTTGCAGCAGCTGCTGCTAAGTATGAAAGTTTCTAAAAACTCCTGTTATGGGCACACTTAAAATGTTCATTTCAGTTGTACAGGTTATATTACTAATGACAATAATATTCCCTATCCTTAAAATGGGGGATACTGCTGGAATCGATAATACCTCTAAAATCGGAATGAACTATTTAAATGTACTCTATAAAGCCTATTCTAGCTTCACTGGAAAATTAAACTCCTGCTTGCCCTTTTGGCAAAGATAATTTCTTTCAAACTACTTCAATATAACTGAAGAGTCAAGGCCAACTACTCCCCTCCCAATTCAAATCAAAACTTTGATCAGAGCACTGACGGGCAACTCATCAAAAGAGGCTCAGCCTCAGCCCAAGGCATGTTCAACAGTGCCTCACCTTCTCCCAAGGCATTACTTGTGTGTAGAGCTGGTCACAGATTTTCCAAATGAATGTTTTCCTGTTGGAAAGTGCCAATTTATCAAAATCAAAATGGTCCATTTTGGCAAAACTTCTGATAGAACTCAGGCAGATTTTTAATTGAAACCTGCCTGGTTTCCTGCCAGTTCACCTGCCCACCTCCCTGGCACACTGCCACAGAGCCAGGGCTCCCAGTGAGCCTGCGGAGTATATTTTGCTGTGGGAACATTTTGGTGTTTCCAAGTCAAAATATTGTGGAATTTCACTCCCACAAAAAATTTAGAGGTTTTGGTATTTCATCCCAATTGGAGATGAAAAATTTCCCCAAACCTTGAAATTTTTCATGGAAGTGAAAGTCAGTTGTTAATAATAATAATACCTCGCTCTTATGCAGCACTTTTCACAGTAGATCTCAAAAGGCTTTACAAAGAAAGTTAGTATCATTAACCCCATTTTACACATGGGGAAACTGAGGCAATGAGTGGTGAAGTGACTTGCCCACAGTCACTCAGCAGTCCAGTGGCAGAGCCAGAAATGGTATTAAGGTTTCCCGACTCCCCGTCCAATGCTCTATCCACTACACCACATTGCCTCCTGGCGAGCTCTATTTGCGAGGCTGAAATCTGTTCAGCCCATCCCCTTCCCTTCTTACTGGCCCCCTGCTGCAGCCCCATTACCTTTTTTTAGCAAGCAAGAAACCTGACACTTGTGCTTACCCAGGGGACATTTCTACTTGTTCCAAGCTTCTGAACAATCAGATTTTCCCCAAGCACCAAGAATATTGTTGATGGTTAACAAATAATATTTTTGTTCTTGTTCTATCCATCCTTTCATCAAAAATTAGTTAAGCCTCACAACACCCACCTAATTTAGAGACGAGGAAACAAAACAAAAAGCTGTTCAGTGATTTGCCCAAGGTCACACAGGAAATTTGTGGTAAAGCTAGTAATAAAAGCTGAATTTCCTGACTTCTTGTCATGCCAGACAATGTTTCCTCTCTATATTATTAGGAAAATAATACAATAAAAAGTAAAGCACACACAGTTGCTTTTCTGTGCACAAGGAGCGTAGGAACAAAGAAGAAACCATCCACTCAACTTTACAATTTTTCTTGAATTGAAATAAAGAAGACTAAAGATGAAAGAAAAATCAGATTCAGTCTTAAAACAAAATCAGGCCTTCAAAATTTACACAATTTAGAATGATTTGTTAATTTTTAAGTGCACAGATAGGAACCAAAAAACCAGCATGATTTCCAGGTACCAATGATGAAGAAATCACATCCTAGTATAACAGGTTTTAGGGTGCACCGCTCCTTTACTGAAATCAACCGTCAAGCACTAACATGCTAAATCATAGGATATTAGATCCTGCATTTCTACTGCATTGAAATGTACAACATTGAGATGTACAAAGTTCTTGCTGATTTACAACACTGACACAGCAAATCCTACAAAGGGATCACTACCTAGATGCATTTTTGTTTGCTTTAAACAGTATTGAACTTTAGCCTGTGCAGAAGCTTGATTCTGGAGGCAATCTCTGCTTGTCCAATTCATTATGCTGATAAAACAGCAGCTAACACTTTATATTAAGTGGAATTTCAACTTTAATTATAGGATTTTACTAACAGCTTGTCATTCAGCAACGTTTCAGGAAATGTGGACTTGGCATTTGTAATGTAATAACAATTAATTGATTCTGAAGTATGTGTAGCCTGCACTACCATTTAAAATAAATTTTGGCTCATGGGATTTAAAGCATCGTGAAGTATTACAGCGATATTCACTTGCTGTAGAGGCATACATTTCATGTGAACATGTATTTTTCTTGCAGGCTGCTGCTATGAGCATGCTTTTTATTGAATTAGATAAAAGTTTCTTCCAAGTTCCAAACATAATTTTTTTTGATTGGAAGAATGTTTAGAAAATGTTTATCTGCATATGACTCAGTTTAAAAACAAGGAGCCTGAAAATACTCAATTTAGTCAACCTGTGAATGTAATGGTAAAACAAAGGTAATGAAAATTATTGGAAAAAAACTTGCTAGGAATAAAAACTGATTCACCACTGGGAACAAATAGAGCCTCCTAGGAATACAATCCTTTCTAATGTTATCAGTGTTCTCCTCAACACTAAAACCATGGGAAAGGAATTTAACTGATGCCAACAGACAGCAGTAAGAACTCTTGTGTGAAATCGCAATCCATTTTAATAACATACATTGGCAGCAAAACAATGACTGCAGGCCACAAGACATTACAAACACTTATAAAATTAGATGATTTTATATTTTAAAAGGAAAATCTTTTGAGGCATCTCCTTTCAGGCTGGTCTCCCTATGCATCCGATCCAACATCTTGAGAAGTCCTGACATTTACGATCACCGCAGAGGCTCAGGGTATGTCTACACTGCAATAAAACACCCACGGCTGGCCCAAGTCAGCTTTCTCAGGCTCGTGGGGCTTGGGCTGCAGGTTGTGATATAGACATTCAGGCTCGGGCTGGAGCCTGGGCTCTGGACTCTCCCCCCTTGCAGTGTCCCAGAGTCCAGGCTCCAGTTCAAGCCTGAACATCTACACTGCAATTTTATAGCCTCGCAGCCCAAGTCCCATGACCCTGAGTCAGCTAACATGGGCCGGCTGTGGGTGTTTTATTACAGCGTAGACATCCCCTCAGACTACAGGATTCTGGCTACCTGAGTGCACACATGCATGTAGTAGATGGAGGCTGGAGGTTTTATCAAATCCTCCTATTTGGCCCTTTTCTTCCCGCATTACATTCAGTATAATGTATATAGAAGGATTAGACAAAGCATCCTCCTCTTCTCGGAAGGTGACTTGACTTAAAATACTTTTGATGGCCAAGAGGGAATGCTTGGTAATAAAATCATTGCCCAGCTCCTCTGTGCTATATTTAGACCATCATATTAGAGAACCAGAACTGGAGATTCTCAATTCCCTAGCTGTAAAGCACAACATAAATCACTTCCGTACTGCCAGCAGCTACTTGTCAGGTTTATTATAGCATTGTGTTTGTGCTGATGTAATTATAACTTTCTGAGGTTTTAATTCTTCTGTAAAACTTCATTCCAGGATGTATCTTGACATACATGGTCTCAGCCAACTATTTTGCATCAACCTTTTCCAGTAGAGAAAAACTTCAAAAATTAAAAAAAAAAGAACACGTGTAAATGTGATAAATTAGTAGTTACGATTTTTAAAGTTGATCTGTCAAAGGTAAATGAAATCATTCCACTAAACTACAGTTGCTGAATATCCCCTGTAGTCAGGCTGATTGAAACATTCAGCACAGGACTGACTTATTTTCCTTTTCATAAAAATATCTGACCCATGGCTACCCAACTGCCATCTCCAGGAACATCACAACTGTCAAGGAAGCCGTATGCAGATGGCATATCCGTGGGGGTCAGGTAAGTTTCCCTTTTAAAAATAAATATTGCATGGTTTTGCAAAATCTTTTTTTTATAAAGACAAATAAAATAACTGCAATATATATTTTCAGAATGGCACTTACCTGACCCCTCCCCTACTGCTTGTCTCATGCTTCAGTAGTGGCTGTTACATCACCAGCATTGTGCATGCTGGGGCATCATTTGGAGTGGGAGCCAGCCAGCCATAGCAAGGATAGACTCATGGGCACTAAAAAGAAAAAAGTCAGTTTGAAGGTAATTATGTGCTGAACGCCCTTCTTAGCTTGCAGCTGTCAGGAGCATTCAGGACATATGTTTAAAGCTACTGAATTTTTTAAGTTTACATTAGCAGGTCACCTAAGCCTTCTCCCCCACGCCCCCCAGAACAGAAAAGTAGCTCAGGGTTAGATTGTAACAATAGTATTTACTCTGAGTAAGAGGCAGTACGCGAATGCATTGGCCCAGGAGCTGATGAGGTAGGGTTGCCAATTTTGGTTGGATGTATTCCAGGAGATTTCATCACATGACATAATCTTTAATTCCTGGAGACTCCAGGCCAATCCTGGAGGGTTGGCAACTCTATGATGAGGGAATGCATTGTGACAACTCTATTCTTGCTTCCCCACTTGCCCTGAGGAGAGAAATCTGGGTGGTATGTAGCAGAGCTAAGGCTCTATCTATTCCCTACCCTTCCACCTGTATGGCAGGACCATAGCAGCTCCACAGAGATTGCTCTCCCTATCCATTTCTCTGGGTCTTTTGATGGGGTAGTTGCTACAGGGGAATAAGGAAGCTCATGAAGCCCCTTTTCTCTCTGTTGGCCAAGTGAAAATCTTGCCATTATTTTTTAAAATAGAACTTGTTGTCAAATTAAGGTTGTGCACTCTAACCTGTTGTTTTGTTTTGTTTTGTTTTGTTTTGTTTTTGAGAAACAAAGTAGATGGAGCTGACTGGCTCAGAGGATTTGCACTGCTATACACAGCTTTCCATTATAGCCCAAGGGAGGAGCAACTGAAAGCCACTGTCACCCAACAGCAGTTTGGTAGACTACGTGGCATCAGCTGGTGCTCTCAGTCCTAGTCAACAGGTATCCAATAAATACATGAGCAGAACGGGCAACACAAGACAACCTTGCTGTGTCCTTGCCATGTAACTGGGTCTAATACATTACAGTTTGATATAATAACAAACAACTGTTTGTAAGTAATCTCCTCTTGTTCTACAGAAATTAGTCACAAATCCTGCAGCTTTTAAGGCACTGCTTTGGTGCAAACAATGAATGAATTTAAGTCTAAACTTGGAAGCTTTGGTTAAAATATAAAAACTCTCTCACATAGAGGCTAGGATTATTGAAAGAGCCCAAGGCACTAAGAAGCTCTGCATATGCATAGCACAGAAAATGAAGAATACTTGCAGAATGCTCAAATCATTCATTTCCAAATGCAATTGGTCCAGTTTAATAGTTTCACGGCATTGCTGACAGTTGAACAGCCATAGATCAGAAAGAGAAATGACTGAGCAAAACAATCATTAAACTAATATAATAATCTCAATAGCCTACAGATTTTGATATAATACAGAACTGTAAAGAAATAAATATAGCTTTACACAGGCATGCAGTGGTGAAGTACTGTATCAAAATTACCCAAAGGATTGTCACTCTTGGAAAATGCCTTTTAGACACACCAAAACCACGATCAGGGACTAGGAAGAGTGATGGAAAGAGCTCTAAAGCCCCTAATCCAAAGGGTAAGAGTCATAAGAAAAACTAAAGAATTTTGAGATCCATAACTAAAGAAAAATTAATTATAAATCTTCTACATTTCCATCAACATATAAGAAAATAGTTCACTCACATTTGAGTGATCATCCATTGTATTGGTCACTTTATGATACAAAGAACGATATAGCAATGGAGCTGGAACAGCAAAGGGCAGCCACAATGAGAAAGGGAGTTGCTATCTCAGCAATTTCAAAAGGTTAAAAGAAACAAAAAAGTCTTTAGTCTTTGGAGGCAAGATTAAGATAAAACTTCATTGGCATAGAGAAAAACATAATAGAAATATGGCATCTAGGATCAATATACAAGAACAAAGCAGAAGCATTACTTAGAAAATAAACTGGAATCAAAATGTTAACCATTCCCTGTGTAATTATTATTAGAAAGAACCCCCAACCCCCTATCAATAACACAAACTAATTTAAGCAGTTTTTTTTAATAGACATCTCAAGCTGTGTGTGTTGTCAATTGGCATAGTTCTGGCCATCTCAGTATTCTGATTGGCCACCCAGCTGTTGGGAGCTTATAATGGTTCTGAGATCTTCTGAAAGTAGGCAGTAGCTGGACAAAGTTCAAAGCACCAGAAAAGAAAAAGTCACAAAGGCCCTGTCCATTTAAGGCCTATACACCGAAAACAGTTTGCTTCAGCTGTAGCCCAAAGTGCTGCAGTACTAACCAAATCCTAAAATGGGCCCAGTGATGGGCATTCTCCAGCCAAATCCCTAAGGGCCAGGTTCTGAAACCCTTTACATATGCAGAGTAGTACCTTACTTTGCAAGCAGCCCTACAGAAGCTAATGGGGCTACGTACAGAACAAGGCACTATTCAATGTGATTAAGGGTATGCAAGGTAAATATATAGTCAAGCTTTCTTCAGACGAGTACCAAGTCTATGTGAAAGGGATTTCCTCAGCAAATCATACATATATTACAAGTTTGACTCAAAGCCTCCAGCCAGCAAAGCTTTCCCCAGGCAGACAGCATAAAAGCTCTCCTGCTTTTTTTCCAGCATTTATAGTGCAACTACAAGTTTTGGTCATATGTTCCTATGTTCTGTTTTCTCCCTGATAGAATGGAAAAAGATTTTGCTGTTCCTGCTTCTGGGGTCCCCAGGCTAATGCTGCCTTCTCTTGATGACTCCCTTTTAATGACTTCCAGGGTCAGATGTGCAGGGAGAGAGGAGTCTGGGGTCTTTCAGGAATAGGGTGGTCCCGGTGGTGATTGAAGATGGGCAAAGAGGAAAGAGGAGTCTGCAAGGAAAAATTAACCTGAATGGTTATTGGTGGGTAATCTCCTCAAGGGGTGGGTATTGTCCCAGTGGGAGCCTGGGGGATTAGAAAATAGTATTAGACATGGACTTTGTTGTAACTGGAACAGCCTGAGGGTCTGTTAAATAGAGAAATAGTTTTCATGGATGTGCAGGAGGACTGAGGAATCAGTCAGTGGGACACCTAGACTCTGGGAATGCAGAAAGGAATGGAAGTAAGGTGGTTATGGATTTAATCAGGGAGAAGAATCATCTGAGTGGGAGCAGGGAGAGAACTGGTAGAAGTCAGGGAACATCAGAGACAGAGCTCAGTTAGAGTACTTTGGGAATTAGAAGGATAGGGAACAGTCAAGCCTGATGGCTTGAACTTTTTTGCCTTCTGTTATACTACCTCTCATTGTAAACCTGCACTGCCCACCTTGGCCTAGCTATTGCTTTCAACATTCACTTTTATTAACTATATTTAATTAGAGGGTGGTTAATTGTTCTGATTTCTCTTTTCTATAAAGCCAATAGTTACAGCTAAAATTAAGTCTTCTTTTTGCTGAAGTCATGTCTATAGGAGTGAAATGCAACTCCTCACTTTTGGGGTTTATATTTCCCCCCAAAAGCAGCAGCGGTATGTAATGGGAAAAAAATATCAATTTCCTTTTTGAAGAGGTACAAATCAAACAAAAACTTTAAAAGTTCTAGTCTTCTTCAAAACATACCACGATGCTATGTTTATAAATAGCAATATGTAATTAGAGATCCCGAAATAAAGTATTGTCTTCTTTCACAATACAGTGCTATTTACTAATGAGATTGGAACAGTATTACCACTCTCCATTTTTACTGAGTGAATTGGGCCTAAAGATAAGAACAAGCAAGACAGGACTGTAACCTATTTCAGTAAAGCCATATACTGGTTTTATTCCTTTACCCACCAATGAAGTGTTCAAACTTCATTGGCAAGTGGGAAATATATGTGTGACAGATTATAGGGTGTTTGTGATTCCAAGAATGGTACAAATGAATGAATCCCAGTCAAACAGCTTAGACAAGTGAGCCAAAACTACAAACCAAAGTCTTAAAAAGAGACTAAATAAAAAAGAAGGAACTATGTGTAGGTTGAAATTACATAGGAATACTTTAAAGGATCAAGTCACAGCAACAGAGTTCAACCACATTCAGACAAGATGACAATAACATGCTGTTAAATCCATTAATCTCGCTGAACATTTTACAAGGTACACTTTATGACCCCATAGGAGAAAACAAAACATGAAATGTGCTGGAGAAGTTTACCTCTTCATGTTAATAGGAGCAATGACATCAAATAGTGAAAAAGCAACACTGTAACAAATATTTAAAAGGGTAATTTGGAGGGGGCAATGGCCTTTGGTACAACTTTGGCAAAGTGCCTCTTTGAAATACATAAGGAAATTTGTTGGAACTTGCTTCTATTCTAGGCCCAAGTAGAAAAAAAGTTCTGAAAAATAAGTTAAAATGAGCTCACGACCCTGTTCCAAGATAGTTTCTCTGCCGTCCCTCAATGCCAAAGGAAGAAGGCAGTTCCTGCCTTGGGCCCTGAATTCAAGGTAATGGTCTCGGTTTCCTCCCCAAATCACCTGATTTCCCACACATATTTAATCCAGAAAATTGTGCCCCATCTTACTGGCCTCAGGCCTGGCCATGGTGATCCACTCATGTGTGATCTACAGGCTTGATTAATGAGACTGGTATCTAGAAATGAATCCACACACATTGAAAAACCTGCCGTTGGTACAAAACACCAGTTCCTTTTCTGCTGAGCAGGATTCAAACCTGCCAAGAGTCTCTAGAGATGTATTCAGGTATTTGTGTTTACTTGTATTTTTAGAAGCATTCCCATTGCTAAACATGTACACAGGAAAAAGAGAAGTTGACCACAACTTACATTTAAGGCACTAAAAAGAACGAGTACTTGTGGCACCTCTAGAGACTAACAAATTTGGTGCCACAAGTACTCCTCGTTCTTTTTGCTGCTACAGACTAACATGGCTACCACTCTGAAACCTGTCATTTAAGGCACTGTAAATGACAACCCTCATTGCCAAAGATACCAAGGCACTTTAACTACCTGTAGAAGTGAATCAATAGCCATCTCTGGGACAAAATACCCCATCTATTTAACAGAACACAATGGCACTATACAACATTTTTATGAAGAACTGAAACTGCAGGAGGAAAGCAAAGTGACTGTTAAAACTGCATCATATTACTCAACAGTTCTGCTCTCTAGTCACATCTGCTTCCTTTCATGACTAAAAGCTTTTACTCCTGTTAGCACTGAGGTACCAATTCTGCTATGTGAGAGAGGGAGCTAGGCTCCTATTCTGGCTCACATATCAACAACAAAATTGGTAATGAAATTCTAAATGAGGGTCCAGACTCTGCCCTTAGTTATTCCAGTGCAACCTAATTCCATGTAAGTAATGGAACATGAAAACAATGTGGTTGCACAAGTATAATTGAGGGTAAAATGTGGCCTGCAGAATTCTGCATGAGCCAGTATTAGAACCCCCAAATGACTTTCAGGTCAGAGGTTCACTGTGCTGCAGGCTGTATGTTTTCAAAAAGGAAGAAAAAACAAAGACTGTCTCCTGAACTGGAGATGGAAGAAAACTGAGCTGGAAGTCATAGAATTCAAGCATTTCAATTCATAATTCTATTTTACAGTCATTTTTCAAAATATAATTATACTTTTGGAAGATCTTGCTCCAATGGAAGTTAATGAGAATTTTAACACTGATTTTCACAGAAGCTGGTCTTTTAGTAATGAAAATGTAAGTATCAAAACAATCATTTGGCAAGGGCACCTAGGTTAACAGAAATGGAATCTTTAATAACCGTTTGTATAGTCAGGACCTCAAGTTTAACATCCCCAAAAGTCAGTACTGTACAGATTCATGGTTTGTCTACACCAGTGGCTCTCAACCTTTCTAGACTTCTGTACCCCTTTCAGGTGTCTGATTTGTCTTGCGTACCCCCAAGTTTCACCTCACTTAAAAACTACTTGCTTACAAAATCAGACATAAAAATACAAAAGTGTCACAGCATGATATTACTGAAAAATTGCTTACTTTCTCATTTTTACCATATAATTATAAAATAAATCAAGTGGAATATAAATATTGTATTTACATGTCAGTGTATAGTATACAGAGCAGTTTAAACAAGTCATTGTCTGTATGAAATTTTAGTTTGTACTGACTTCACTAGTGGTTTTTCTGCAGCCTTTTGTAAAACTAGACAAATATCTACATGAGTTGATATACCCCCTGGGAGACCACTGCATATCCCCATGGGTACGCGTACCCTTGGTTGAGAACCACTGGTCCACACCAGCGGTTCTCAAACGATGGGGTGGGCCTCCCAAGGGAGGTGCGGGAATGTGTCAAGGTAGGCGTGAGCTGTGTGCTTTTTTTTTGTTTTGCTTGAAGGGCTCTGGCTGTCAGCCCTGGGAGGCTGGAGCTTGTGCAGAAGGGCCATGCACATCTGGGAGGTGGGGATAAAGGGAACAGTTGGAGCCCTGGCTGTCATCTGGGCTTGGGCTCTCCTTTCCCCACCCCCAATCCCTCACCGGGTGGCAGAGGGCTCTGGCTGTCAACCCCAGGGTGGCAGCAGTGCAGAGGTAAGGGTGGCAATGGGGTGCTAAGTCTTCTGTGAAAAGTGATACAGGTCTGTCGCATCTTAGGCGCATTTAATATGCGCGATTTCAGCTTTACACGGTCGGCAAAAACAAAAACAAAATCCAAAAAATAGAGAAAAATAACAATTTAAATACTGTTTCTGTAGTGTGGGCGATTCCGCCCGCCATTACACTCAATGTAATTTTGACTATACGTGATTTTCGCTTTAGGCGCTGACTGCGGAACGTAACCCCAGCATAAGATGAGACAGACCTGTATTGACGAATATCACTTTTCACATTGTCACCTTTACTTCTGTGCATTGCCTTCAGAGCTGGACACCCAGCCGCTGCTCTCTGCTCTGCTTTCAGAGCTGCATGGCAGTATATGTGCTCGGAGGGGGGGCGGGGGGGGCGGAGGCGCGAAACAATTACAGACACAAAGAAGGGGGCCCCAATCAAATAAGCTTAAGAACCACTGGTCTACACACAAGTTATACTGCTTTAATTATACCGGTACAGTTTAACTATAGCAGTATAGTTAAAGCAGTATAGCCTCCCTCATGTGGACGCAGTTATACCAGTATAAACCTGCTTACCCTGGTAGAGCTATTCCCAAAAAGGAAGGAGAATAAGTTATATCAGTAGAAGGCATCATCATATTGGAGTAACTGCACCTACATTAGGTGTTATGCTGAAATAACTATTTCAGTAAAAAAAAAATCATCACACTCTTAACCAAAATAGTTAGACCAGTACAAAATTTGTGTGTAGAACAGGTCTTACATGGAAGAGGGCCACATACTGAATAACCAACACCACTTCCTGCAGTGCATAGTTTTTCTTTAGATAAGGGCATTATATCTGAAACGTGTCAAAGTGCTATGAAGTGGGGATTTGTGCTGATCACAGTGAAAATAGTGAATATTTTAAAGACTGTAAATGAAGTTAGCACCATTCTCCGAGTTAGCATTGTTCTTCCCTTCTGATGCTGAAAAAAAACCAAAACATACTTTTGAATGTAGCCAGTTGGCTTCATAAACCAATCTGCTCCATCTAATCTAATCTATTTGAAGTATGACATACCAATCACAGTAGTATCAAAGCACCCATTTGTCTCTCTGTATCTTTCCTGTACAAAGACATGGAATAGATATGGTAATATTTGCAAAATATTATTTGATTCTGAAGATTTTTAAATCAGTTTTTCAAATGCACTTGGGCTTAGGTACCATTATGTACTAGAGCAAGAGATAGATTGCAGGGGACTTGTAAGGAAGAAATTTGGGTTTCATTAAACTTTTCAGTTTCTTGAAAGTGGGGTTTAAGTTGCCATAAAGACAAATGATACAATTACTGAATTTATATAAAAACATATATAGAAAACCTCTTACACTAGCTGTGAAATTTGTCTGCAGTGAAAAAAAATTACTTTTAAAAACAGAATGAATCACTTACCTTCTCTTGGGGATTTATATTTCATTTTACAAAACATCCATACAATTTTAATAGTGTCCTTGCTTAGCAACATCCTTACAGTTTAGACTTACCCTCCCACAATAGCCTTCTGGCTGGTATCTGCAGTTAGTTGATCAAGTATCATTTACATCCTGGCCTTGCTGCCAGCTACACTGAGTTAATCCATTTAGCACCCAGCTATCCATCTGCTGGCCTCAATCTGCCCTGTCATCTCTTCCTCAGAGGCTCAGATGAAACCTTGTTATATCTACTCAGGAATAATCGTACATTAATCATATGGGCCCTCTCAGGTTGGGTGCTACTTCTCTTATATAAAATAATGAGCTCCTGAAGTTCAACAAGCATAATTTTTCTCTGCATAACCCAAGACAGGCTCTCAAACTTTCACAGTGTGGACCACATCTTAATAGAGAAATTGTCTCTTAGTGGGTTCTCCCACTACGGGCAGAGAAATGGTGCAAAAGATACAAAATAAAAGCTGGTCCAGATGCAAAAGTTGCACCAATTTAACTACAATTGTTTGTTTTTAAATCAGTTTAGTTAAACCAGTGCAAGTTTTTTATGTGAGCCAACCCTAAAATTCATTTAGTGAGTTGTCTTAAGTGTGAAGATCCAGAGGAGCACTGGAGGAGTTTCCTACCTCACCACACCTCTCCACCAGCCTCCCTGCTGGCCACTCTTCACACCTCTCCACCGCACCAGCCACTTGTTCACCAGCTGACTGTCAGTCGCCTTCTGCTGCCCCCAGCCTCTCTGCTGGGACCTCTGCACATCAGTCTCTTAGTAATTTTCAACTTTTTGCAGACTGGGCAGAAACACTGCCCCATCTCAAGTGATTTCAGTTCTCAGTGAGTTTCATGTCTTAGCAGGCAAGGCAGAAACACAGTCCTACCACAACTGATTTCAGCTCTGATTGGGCATTTAACATAACAAAGAGGGTCCTAATGAAGCATATTTAGCTCTATTCTTTGAACAGTGGGGAGGAACAGATTAAACCAGTCTAGGAAGGACCCTTGAGGAGGCTGTGCAGCATCATGGCTGAAGATTCCTGTCCCCACCCCTCTTACATTCACAGGGCTCTAGCATTTGAGCCTCTGACTTAACAACATCCTTTCACCAGAAGGTGACCCCCCTCATTTGGGACAGGTTAAGCACAGTCCTGCTTCCCTGTATTCCCACAATAATTACAACATTTTGGTAACAGCCTTTCACTACCTCTGCATTCAGTACTAAAGTGATTTGTACCCAACACCAGCCAAAATTGATTACTTTGAAACTGCTCTATGTGCTGAATATCTAAGAAGAGGAGGAGCAAACTGTATTTACATAAACACACCCAAGTCTCTCCCCGCTCCCAGCTAGCTGTCAGGGAAGCTTTCATTCAGACCCTGCTTACATCTATATATATCCCACCCACACTTTTTCCCTGGGGAGAAAGACAGTGAAAGAAGGAAAGAACTATATGTGAAAGACGTAAGTCAGGTAGCTTAATGCATTCTTGGGAGGTCCTCAGATATGTATGTTATTAGAACCAGAATAGAACAGAACAATGACAATTCTGTTTACCTGGTCCATTTTAATACATCCCCTTAGCTGTGATGCTACTGAATGTTTTGCAACATAGGTTTAACAGAACTGGACTATTTTCAATCTTCACTTTCACTAGCACTACTCCTGTCTTCTCGGCTTTTCCCACACACTGCCTTTCCTCATTCTCTATATCAAAGTTTTGAGTAAATTCTCTCTCCAGAAATTGTATTTGTTTCAAACTTTCCTATAAACACAGCATTGTGTCTTTGTCTTCTTCAATGATCGTTCCACTGAGTTGTTTTATGTCGCTCCTCCCGATAACCTCTATTGCTCAGCGTGATGGTGATTTCTTCTGAAATCAGTTCTTTAAACTCAGTCTTGGATCCTGGGTCATGTCTTTTCTTCAGTCCTATTGATTTCATGTTGAGGACTCATGCTCTCTGGTGGTTTGGCCAAAGTGTTTTCCTTTCTCATCTTAACAGTGGTTTCAGCATCCTTTGGCTTTCTCCTCATTTGAAACATGTCTGTACCTCGCCTACCATACAGGAGGATGGTTTGAGGGAATGTGTTTCCCTACTGTAGAGCTTTGCATGTACAGCTCTATAATTTAACAGCCATCTTGTCTTGTAGCATAATTTGACCCTTTGACCCCAAAGACTTTACTTATTTTAACTGAAAGCAGCTTCACTTCCTATTAGTCTTAATCCACTTCATAACAAATCAGAATTAATGAAAGTCATAAAAGCCAAAGGAAATCAGAAATGAGTTTCCAGAATCCTGACATATAGCCTCTAGGAAGATTGTTGGGCTTGGTCTCCAAGACTGCTACAAGCTGCTAAGACTTCAGGGGACCAAAGGTTATGGCCATGTCTAAAAGAAAACCAAGAAAACAGCAATAACCTGCTCTGATTCAGATTAAAACGTTCAGATATTATTGTTCAGCATGAAGAAAAGGGTTCAATTTGTGGCAGACGCATATCACAGAAAGGAAATAGAAGAGTGCGTGTTGCTATTTCATGATTCACTGTACAAATGTCGCTCTAGGCACTGTGATTTTTATTGCTCATTAGTAAACACTCATGTTAATAATAAGATTGCAAGATAATGCTGATTGATAAGGGAAAAAAGTAGCATGACACACAAATCATTGTCTCCCAGTCTAAATGTGTATTTACATTGCATGCTTCTTTTTTGTGGCTTGTAGTGTAAATACATGAGTAGCCCTCCTAGCACGGGTATAAATAGCAGGGTAGCCAGTGAGGCACGGCTTAGGTGAGTAGGGTAAATATAAGACTGAACAGCATGGGTATGTACTATTCACCCCAGCTTTCCCATCAACACTGCTGTTTTTAGCAGTGTAGTATCCGCTGCTTCCCCACTGCTGGAATCTTTCCCCACCATAGGAAAAGACTCCAGCAGCTGAGAAAGCCTCTGGCCGGGAGCAGACAGCAGGGAAAGACTCTGGCAGCAGGGAGGTAGTGAGGAAAGGTACAGGCAGTTTCCCACTGCTGGAGCCTTTTCCCTCTGCAGGGAAAGACTCCAGCAGTGGGGAAAGGCTCAGGCATGGAGGAAGCAGCAGCAAAAGGTTCGGGCTCGGTAGGGAGGAGGCAGTGGCAAAAGGTTTGGGAAGCTCCCTTCTGCTGAAACTCTTCCCCACTGCAGGAAAGACTCTGGCAGCAGGGGTGCTGAAGCCTTTTTCCACAGCTGCAGTCTTTCACTGACATGTGTAGCTACCAGGGGTAAAAGTAACATTCAACTCTTACTGGTACGGGGGCTGGCTCCATCCTCTGGAAGGGGCAGGTTCTTGGGCAGAAGGGGCGGGACTGAGGGTCAGCATCCCCCAGCCAGCCCATCCGCGCTGCCTGGCCCGCACCGTCCCGGGCTCCAGCAGCGATTTAAAGCACTAACACTAGCATTTTCATTCTCATTTTCACAAGAGAGGTTACTAAAATGTGGAACCTGGCTTTCTACCTCCAGAACTTTTTAAATCCCCAAATGGTGCAACTTAGTACTGTGAACTCTTTCTACAGCACTTTCCTGTCCAAGGCACACTCTGGTAGAAGGGCTACTGTGCTCTGGTTTCAAATGTACTGAAGTCCATTTTAACAGCCTCTTAAAAGCACAGATAGCACATGTAGGTCCTTGCTTCGCTTTAACAGGAGGAGATTTTGCTCAGAAGAGTATGAGAAACATAAAACAGTCTCTATCTTCTTGTCTGCCAAGATCCCTCCCTCCTATTCTCTTTCAAGCCCTCGTTAAAACCAATTTCTTCCAAAAATCCTTCTCTCTCCTCTTCTTCTCATCTCTCTCTCTCTCTCTCTCTCTCTCTCTCATACCTTCCCTTTCCTGAAACAGTTTTCTCTGTCCTGCCTGGACTTTGCTTGTTAAACTCCAGTCCTGAAAGCTTACATTTAAGTGGGCGCCTGCACCTGCACATGTATGTTTATGGGATTGGGGCAACAGATTGGGAAAAAAGAATGTGCTTCAATCCCTGTTTATAAACCAGTATACATTTCCAGGGCAAGTGATTTTTATTAATTAAAGTGCAAGAATATCCTCTTACAACACGGATTTGACTAAAAGAATGGAAAAATTGGAGACAGCCTTAAAAGTGAAAGCCATATGCCCATGGGCCTTATGTCTAATCGAATAATTCAAGATACAACAGAGCACTTTACGGATTATACTGTTATGCGTCCTTTTGCACAGAGATCAGACAGTGAATGCATTTCTGTCTGAGATCATTCATGAATGCCTCCGTGTCAGCAATATGAGAAGCAGCAGTGTTTGGTCACCATTTATTCTGCAAAACACTTTCCCACTTCTATAAAGTGATATTCAGAATTACCCCCTGCCCCTAGGCACCATCAAACCCCCTTTGTAACATAGATCTGGAGGAACAAGTGCCAGGAAAGGTTTAAACATTGCATATTCATGATGGAAATCTCATACATAAGTCCCTATCCTACTGAGTAACTTCCCTGACATATAGGGAACAACACAGACTCTCCAGCAGGGCCATCTCTATGCTTTCCTCTAACAGGTCATCCTCCATTAGTGTCCCCTAACAGGCTCCAATCCTGCACTATTGAAGTCAATTGGAGTTTTGTTAGTGAATTCCCTGGGAGCAGAAGCAGAGCCTAAAAGGACAGAAACGTAACTCATTCCAGATGCAATTTCCTTTTCTTGACATAGATAGCAGAGGTTGCACTTGCAGCGGCCTATCTCTGTGTGTCACTACGATGTGAATATCACACACAAAACATTCTCACTCCTTGCTTACCCAAAGATTGAGAGACTGAGCTTGTGTTGGAATCCTTGTCTCCTAAAGCGCAGCATCAGATATGCCATAAGGGGTACCTCACGAGGGCAAAGCAATAAATGTTTTATATTTTCCATTTTCTGATAACCATGAGTAAAATGTCACACTCTACAGATGAATAACAAAAAAACAAAACAAAAAACCCCACCAAACAGGTAAAAGGATTTTAAATCACCACTCCAGACTATAATAGTTCAAGTAATTTACCTTGCCAATTTTAGCCACACTTGCAAGTAATGTGATATTGCAGTAAATATTTATGGATTCTGCCTCTCTCTTTGCATCACTAAAATTGCAAGTTACGTAAATACTGAGAAAAAAAATTGTAAGTACTTAGGAAATATCAGTAAACATGACTCTAAAAGAAAAATTCAGGCTTTTGTTTGTTTGTTTGTTTGACTTTCAAACATCAGTAGGTGAAGAAATGCAAAAAATCTAATACATCCAGAATTTAGCAGATGGTACAGTGTCCCTAAAAATCTCCCCTGAAAAATTAATTCAAACAAGATTGTGCAAGACCTCTTTCACATAGACTGTAAACTAGCTGAAGGAACATAAGCTACAACTACCTATAAATGGAACAGAATCAAGTATGGGGCAGGGAGAAGGCAGGGAAATGTCCAGTGTGGTGTAGTAGCCTTAGCTTTATATAATATCATTTTTAATGGTATGTAAGGTGTAAATGACAAAGTACTGTAACTATATTTTGAGATTATTGGAAGTTGAGATAACATGGAAGTTGTTGCATACCCCAGAGGAGACAGAGAAGTAATACCAATGGACCTGGAAAAGTTGGAAACATGGGCAGGAAATAAGCAAGAACATGGAAAAATGCAAGATATACATCTAGGAGTAAATTACATGAAATACATCAGCGGGAGAGAGAAACTTCAAAAATAGTAATGCTAGATAAGACCAGGGAGAGGTGACATCACACAGCAAATGAAAGTATACATTTGCCAAACAATATGGTTGCAGTAAAGCTGTGGCATCCCGGCAATTTTCAGAGGCAGTGCAACTGTGGTGAATTTAACGACCAAACCCACATCTAATAATGCCCATGCCAACATCTACCGCACACACTGTTAAATACAAAGGCCTGGATCTACAAAGAGACTTAGGCGCTATAGAGCTGAGCATTGCAACACCTACGTTTTACGTGCCATGAAAATCACTAGAATCCACAAAGCCTGAGTTGGTGCCTAAGCTATAGGGCTGAAATGTATGAGGGGTCTGGAGCTTGTGTCAATGAGAGTCTGACTGCTGCCTAGGTGGAAATCCTGAGACTCAAGAAAAAAAATCAGAGAGTTGGCAACACTGCTAGTTTCCGGGCAGCGCCGGCCCCCTCAGCCAGCTGCTGCTTCCACTTCAGAGGTGTCCAGAGAATTGGTGGGGAGCAAAAGAAAGAGGAAAGGATGCCATAAGCTCATCAAGGGCCTCAGCGCCACCACTTCCAGCCTGAAGGAAGAGGAATTCTAGTAGAGCAACTAACGTGAACCATCGCTGCTACCCCCATGAGCTGCAGGATGGAGAAGTGCACTTGCCATCACCAGCGGCATGGAGGAGGAAAAGGAGCTTGCTCAAAGTAGTCACCTAAGCAAGCTGCTAATGTTGCCCAGGGAAAGACCATCCTCCACTAACCCTATGAGGTTTTCTTGAAGGTATAAACAGTAACTGGCTCAGGTCACTTTTCAGGGAGTTCTGGCTCTCCCCTCCTTGGAGCTGGTGGCATCTGGGCTTTTTGCAGGGCCTATTTATATTTCTCACCCCTTGTTTTTCATGGGATTGGCAGCACTGCTGGTTTAAACTACTACACTGATATTCCCGTGCCCCTCTCCTCATTCTGATGTGTGAAATCACATGTCATTGGACAGTCCTAACATATGCATCCCTAAGAACAACTGTGCAGGAAAAGCCAATGCAATCTGGGCTGTATCATGCCAATCAGCAAGGAGGAGCTATTTCTTCTCTCCATAGGATTAGCGAGACCATGCCTAGATTACTACAGTGCATGCACCACACCACACCTCAGTAACATGAAAATATTGACAAACTGGAAGAAAGTCCAAATAGTAAAGAAAATTAGGAAAGGCTTTATTTAGGAGAAAAAAGATTGAAGTAATGATGATTAAAGTAGAACATGACCACAACCTTCTTGTCTTTGAGGGGTAAGAACATTGAGGAGGGAAAGGAATTGTATAGGATGCAACAAATTGGTATAACGATAATGGGATGAAATTGAGCAAAGGAACGTTTTTCTCAAATATCAAGAATTATTTCTTACCAGTGAAGTCTATGAGATTGGAACAGTTTCCCAAGAGAAATGATAGTAACACTATCACTTGAGTAATTTACAACTAGACTGGACATAGCACTTGAGAATATACTCTAGAGAGTAATTTTGCTTAGGAAAGGTGAATTGAAAAGATGACCTGAAAAGTTTTCTTTTTAAGCTTTGGACCAGAGAATAGGCAATCCATTCCTCAAATTGCCAGGGGATTCTGCTAAAGCCAAGCAGAACACCTGGAAAAAAATTAAGGAAAGTGCCATCATCTAACATTAGGGCATATAGAATCAGACGGGAGGATCCCAAATGTGAAACACTGGAATTCTAACGTGGCTGTGTGTTCTAAATCCTAAAAACATTTGTAACATAATCAAGCTGAGTAGGGACAAGTTCTACTGTGCTCGTTGTTGATACAAGATAGAGTCAGTAGAAGCTGAGACTATTGCCAATCAAGTTTTACTACCTCCATACCTTATATTGCAATCATTGTTTGTTGATACAGTTCTATTGTTCTTTTTACAATAAGACAAACACTGTTTACTGTTCTTGCTATATCAACAATTCTCATTTTACAAATGTGTATCAATTATAGGACACAAAAGGGGGTGTATTTTATTTTTCTGTTTGATTTTACGAGTAGAAAGTTTGTATAAGGGGGTTAAAAAAAGCTTACATACATTTCTAAAGTAAAGGATTTCCCATGCATCTTCAGTGCAAGTCTGGAATGTTGCTTCATTCAAAGTCTAGAGTAATTTTTAAACAGTACTAATATTCAATATGAGCTAGGAGTTTCTGATTGCAACAGGGACGCAGATAGTTCATTTGATGACGTGGTGGTCCCTTCTCACTGGCCATTTAAAGGCCTTTTGTTTGCAAGATGGCTGGCAGTCAGCATGAAAATTTGAGCTGGAGATCTGTTGATTCTCCAGTGGTACACTGCCATCAGCAAACAAGCCAGGTGAGGTTGCAACCAGCTGCCAAGTGCAGACACTTTAAAAAATCAGGCTATCTTGGATTTAATCCTAATTTTGAGATTTGAATTCAGAGGAAACTGTAGAAAGATTTTACTCCAAAAGCAAAACTGTTAAAGGGATACCACCTTAAATTACACGTCTACGTAAAAAGTTACCTATTACTGCTGCAGATAGTGCCTAAGTTTACTCTAGTGGAAAACTAACTGAGGAAAAATATGATTTTTTTCTCTATTTTTCAGTTGACTTTCTGTATACCAGTTTAACTGTTCCCTTGTGGTCAGTCAGATTCTGAACACATTTACATGCATGCTTAAGTCTAAGCATGAGAGTAGTCTCACTGACATCAATTTCATTATGTAAATTACTATCGCCCTAGTAAAACCGGTCTCCCTTGCTGCCTCTAGAATAAGATGACATGGAGGGATTCAAAAATCAGCTGTGCATAAATTAGTCACCATTCTCTTCAAAAGCCCTACATTTACTAAAGCAAAACAAGTGCAATTTTGGGAATCCTATTATCAGCATCCCTTCCTTCTGCGCTTTCCATTTCCCTTCAGTGAATACAATCCAATAGTTACCATGAATCCAGCTATTAGTAATGGCTCTACATATGCTTTGTATTAATAGAATCAAATGCCCCAGGGAATTAGCCATCTATATTCATGAACTAAATGAAATAGTATCCAAAGAGCAGATGATGACAGCTCAGCGACATTGGTAAGAGATCTTTACTTTAGCATTGCTGTTGAAGGATATGCCCATGGGACAGCTAACGCTTCCCTCCCCACCCACTCACATTTTCCCATATTTCAGCCCTTTTCATTGCAATTGATATTTTAACTACCACCACTAGCTCATAAATGGGCTTCACTGCAGCTCAGGAGACCCCAAGGGAATTCAATTTAGAATCCTATGTGATGGTCGGCTGGTGAGGAAAAAAGCAGGGAACAGACTCTAACAAGCAGCCTTTGGGGATGCGTTGGGTGCATTCTAATGTTCAATACTATCTCCAGGCCACCCTGTTGATGTGTGACTGTAGTATCAGCTTTAAATGCCACTCACGAGCTTCTGGAATGAACAGTGGGATATCCACTGAAGAGACCCATTTAAATACGAGATATATAATGCACATAGAGGGAGCAAAATAGTGATTAACTATACAAAATTGGCCTGAGTGGACAAAAGAGGAAGTGAGAAGTGCTTAGCAGGTAATGTACAGTATGAGCAGGCTCTTAAATTAAATATTCTCCCCTTTTTTCATGATTTATTTCCTTTCACCTTCTGTTTTAATCTTTGCATTATTTTCTTCTTCCAGTGAAACAATAAGACTGAGTGTAGTATGGTACCAAGCTCCTACTGGGAACGAAGTGCAGGAGATCAACTCCTGCTTACTCTGAGCACTGAATTCATTGGAAAGAATCTCACAGTGATGGGGGTGGAGGCTGTAGAGCAATAAAATGTATTTGAATTTTTTTGGAAACACAGGCCGACACTGCCCACCATTCAGCTGAAGCCTGCTCCATGCTGAGCAGCCTCAGTTCTCACTGAGAGTCCTGTGGCACCTTTAAGGCTACCCCTCTGAGTTCTCACTGACTTCAGCGTGAGTTGAGAGCACTTAGCACCGCACAGGATCACGTCTTCTGTGTCTAACATACAGACACATGTACGACCCCATTTCATTGACGGTTACTATCACCTTTTGCCCCTCTTTGAATCTGCAGTGGAACTTCTCTGGCACTGATTTGAATAAATACCACAGCCTTCTCTGTGCCCTTGATCTAGGGCAGGGGTCGGCAACCTCTGGCACGCGGCTCGCCAGGGTAAGCACCCTGGCGTGCCGGGCCAGTTTATTTACCTGCCGCGTCGGCAGGTAAAAAAACTGGCCCGACCCGCCAGGGTGCTTACCCTGGCGAGCCGCGTGCCAGAGGTTGCCGACCCCTGATCTAGGGAGTTACCTTATCCATGTTCTGCCTCCTGAGATGAGATACACTTTTTCTTTGAGTTTGCCAGCCAGCAACCCCCAGGTAAGTTAAATCAAAAGAAGCTTTTGTTTTATAGAAAAAGTGAAAAAACAAGGTGACTTGCTCCTGAAAGAATACTATTAAAAGCATTACTGATGTAGCACTAAACTTTCAGGAAAGACAAAAGAAATACATATAAGCTCTCTGATAAGTTGCCAGCAAGCTGCCTACCAATTACTGCCAATTGTGGTACTAGGGCCGGTGCAAGGAAGTTTCGTGCCCTAGGCAAAACTTCTACCTTGCGCCCCCCTACCCAGCTGCCTCTGCCGCCCCGTCCTTTAAATAGCCGCGGGAGCCCCGCCGCTTCCCCTGGGCTCCCACAGCTATTTAAAGGGCCAGGGCGGTAGAAGCAGGGGAGCCCCAGGCCCTTTANTTTTACCTGCCGCTTCGGCAGGTTCGGCCGATTGCGGCTCCCACTGGCCGCGGTTCGCCGCTCCGGGCCAATGGGGGCAGCGGGAAGCGGCGCGGGCGAGGGATGTGCTGGCCGCGGCTTCCCGTCGCCCCCATTGGCCCGGAGCGGCGAACCGCGGCCAGTGGGAGCCGCGATCGGCCGAACCTGCCGACGCGGCAGGTAAATAAACTGGCCCGGCCCGCCAGGGTGCTTACCCTGGCGAGCCGCGTGCCAGAGGTTGCCGACCCCTGATCTAGGGAGTTACCTTATCCATGTTCTGCCTCCTGAGATGAGATACACTTTTTCTTTGAGTTTGCCAGCCAGCAACCCCCAGGTAAGTTAAATCAAAAGAAGCTTTTGTTTTATAGAAAAAGTGAAAAAACAAGGTGACTTGCTCCTGAAAGAATACTATTAAAAGCATTACTGATGTAGCACTAAACTTTCAGGAAAGACAAAAGAAATACATATAAGCTCTCTGATAAGTTGCCAGCAAGCTGCCTACCAATTACTGCCAATTGTGGTACTAGGGCCGGTGCAAGGAAGTTTCGTGCCCTAGGCAAAACTTCTACCTTGCGCCCCCCTACCCAGCTGCCTCTGCCGCCCCGTCCTTTAAATAGCCGCGGGAGCCCCGCCGCTTCCCCTGGGCTCCCACAGCTATTTAAAGGGCCAGGGCGGTAGAAGCAGGGGAGCCCCAGGCCCTTTAAATAGCCCCCAGAGCCCTGGGGTAGCAGGGGGCTCTGGGGGCTATTTAAAGGGCCGGGGCTCCAGCTGCCTCTGCCACCCCAGTCCTTTAAATAGCCACTGGAGCCCCGCCGCTTCCCCAGGGCTCCCGCGACTATTTAAAGGGCCGGCGCCCCCCAAATCTTAGTGCCCTAGGCGACCGCCTAGGTCGCCTAATAGGTTGCACCAGCCCTGTGTGGTACATATATCTGCCCACTGAACCCCAATTAATTTCACTTAAGACAAACAAACAGTCATCAAATAGGAATAACTTTTAGTCACTATCCAATACCTGGGCTGGATTCTAACCACTTAAGTGAAAAGCTGTATCTCCCATTTGTAATCTGGCTCTCCAGGTAAGTGCTTTCACCTCAACATATTTTATTGTTTTGTATATGAAAGTCATAAATTGATTATGAGAAATACTGTGTGCATCAAGATAGGCACTGATAATGCACCCATGAATTTGGCTGACTACACACAAACAGCATGATGCTCATTTACACTAAGCAGTCCAACATTGCTCTTGTCTTGAGCAGAGACCTTAAACTGGGTGCAAATATAATCCCATTCTATGGCACCTTTCCATTTCAGAGTGCTGTAAAGTGGCTTTAATGTTAATAAGAACCAGGCTCAAAGTCTCAAGTACAGACCCGTGAACACAGAAAATATCCTCAATTGGGTTGCTATGCCTTTTTTAAAAGACACTGGGAACATTAAAAACTAAAACCAAAATATTTAAATTAGTTAAGCAAGAACGGTCATTCTAAAAGATGTTAATTAACTGGAGGTGAAGAAAGTGAAGGTGGTCAGTGCTGCGACTGGAGAATAATTATATTGCTCTGTATTATTCAAGGCACAAGATTTTGCAGATTTCCATGTATTGTACATGAGAACACTATCTTTACACTAAACATCTTATTACATTATGGCCATCCTCTAAAATCGACCATTACCTGCACCTTTGCTGCCTACTTTCATATGATAGCATGGCCCAGATTCTATTGGATGGCACATAGTGTATGCAAAGCTGTCATAAGTTTCACCCCCACTCTGAACTTTAGGGTACAGATGCGGGGACCTGCATGAGAACCCCCTAAGCTTAATTACCAGCTTAGATCAGTATGCTGCCACCACCCAAATAGTTTGAGTCATTTGGGAAACTCTGTCTTCCCCCTCAAAATCTTTCCCTCCCAAGTACTATAACCCTTCCCTGGGTAGCCTTGAGAGACTCCTCCACCAAGTTCCTGGTGAACACTGATCCAAACCCTTGGATCTTAAAACAAAGAGAAATTAACCATCCCCCCTCCTTTCCCCCACCAATTCCTGGTGAGTCCAGATCCAACCCCCTTGGATCTTAAAACAAGGAAAAATCAATCAGGTTCTTAAAAAGAAGGCTTTTAATTAAAGAAAAGAAAGGTAAAAGAAAAACCTCTGGGAGATAGCATACAAGCTGATCTCACAGACAACAGATTTAAAACACAGAGGATGTTACCCTGGGCAAAACCCTTAGTACACAAAAGAATACCCAATTTGATTATTCCCCTAATGCACAAGACAAGTTACAAAAGAAAATAAACATAAACCTATTTATTCCTTTTCTAATACTCACTACTCTGATAAGAGGCTGATTCCTTGATCTTTTCCACTCTGGCCAAAACTGAAACTGAACTAAGACAAAGGGAACTTCCCTCCTTTCTTTTGAAACATCTTGTCCCNCAGCCAGCAACCCCCAGGTAAGTTAAATCAAAAGAAGCTTTTGTTTTATAGAAAAAGTGAAAAAACAAGGTGACTTGCTCCTGAAAGAATACTATTAAAAGCATTACTGATGTAGCACTAAACTTTCAGGAAAGACAAAAGAAATACATATAAGCTCTCTGATAAGTTGCCAGCAAGCTGCCTACCAATTACTGCCAATTGTGGTACTAGGGCCGGTGCAAGGAAGTTTCGTGCCCTAGGCAAAACTTCTACCTTGCGCCCCCCTACCCAGCTGCCTCTGCCGCCCCGTCCTTTAAATAGCCGCGGGAGCCCCGCCGCTTCCCCTGGGCTCCCACAGCTATTTAAAGGGCCAGGGCGGTAGAAGCAGGGGAGCCCCAGGCCCTTTAAATAGCCCCCAGAGCCCTGGGGTAGCAGGGGGCTCTGGGGGCTATTTAAAGGGCCGGGGCTCCAGCTGCCTCTGCCACCCCAGTCCTTTAAATAGCCACTGGAGCCCCGCCGCTTCCCCAGGGCTCCCGCGACTATTTAAAGGGCCGGCGCCCCCCAAATCTTAGTGCCCTAGGCGACCGCCTAGGTCGCCTAATAGGTTGCACCAGCCCTGTGTGGTACATATATCTGCCCACTGAACCCCAATTAATTTCACTTAAGACAAACAAACAGTCATCAAATAGGAATAACTTTTAGTCACTATCCAATACCTGGGCTGGATTCTAACCACTTAAGTGAAAAGCTGTATCTCCCATTTGTAATCTGGCTCTCCAGGTAAGTGCTTTCACCTCAACATATTTTATTGTTTTGTATATGAAAGTCATAAATTGATTATGAGAAATACTGTGTGCATCAAGATAGGCACTGATAATGCACCCATGAATTTGGCTGACTACACACAAACAGCATGATGCTCATTTACACTAAGCAGTCCAACATTGCTCTTGTCTTGAGCAGAGACCTTAAACTGGGTGCAAATATAATCCCATTCTATGGCACCTTTCCATTTCAGAGTGCTGTAAAGTGGCTTTAATGTTAATAAGAACCAGGCTCAAAGTCTCAAGTACAGACCCGTGAACACAGAAAATATCCTCAATTGGGTTGCTATGCCTTTTTTAAAAGACACTGGGAACATTAAAAACTAAAACCAAAATATTTAAATTAGTTAAGCAAGAACGGTCATTCTAAAAGATGTTAATTAACTGGAGGTGAAGAAAGTGAAGGTGGTCAGTGCTGCGACTGGAGAATAATTATATTGCTCTGTATTATTCAAGGCACAAGATTTTGCAGATTTCCATGTATTGTACATGAGAACACTATCTTTACACTAAACATCTTATTACATTATGGCCATCCTCTAAAATCGACCATTACCTGCACCTTTGCTGCCTACTTTCATATGATAGCATGGCCCAGATTCTATTGGATGGCACATAGTGTATGCAAAGCTGTCATAAGTTTCACCCCCACTCTGAACTTTAGGGTACAGATGCGGGGACCTGCATGAGAACCCCCTAAGCTTAATTACCAGCTTAGATCAGTATGCTGCCACCACCCAAATAGTTTGAGTCATTTGGGAAACTCTGTCTTCCCCCTCAAAATCTTTCCCTCCCAAGTACTATAACCCTTCCCTGGGTAGCCTTGAGAGACTCCTCCACCAAGTTCCTGGTGAACACTGATCCAAACCCTTGGATCTTAAAACAAAGAGAAATTAACCATCCCCCCTCCTTTCCCCCACCAATTCCTGGTGAGTCCAGATCCAACCCCCTTGGATCTTAAAACAAGGAAAAATCAATCAGGTTCTTAAAAAGAAGGCTTTTAATTAAAGAAAAGAAAGGTAAAAGAAAAACCTCTGGGAGATAGCATACAAGCTGATCTCACAGACAACAGATTTAAAACACAGAGGATGTTACCCTGGGCAAAACCCTTAGTACACAAAAGAATACCCAATTTGATTATTCCCCTAATGCACAAGACAAGTTACAAAAGAAAATAAACATAAACCTATTTATTCCTTTTCTAATACTCACTACTCTGATAAGAGGCTGATTCCTTGATCTTTTCCACTCTGGCCAAAACTGAAACTGAACTAAGACAAAGGGAACTTCCCTCCTTTCTTTTGAAACATCTTGTCCCCCCATTGGTTCCTTTGGTCAGGTGTCAGCTAGGCTAGGTGAACTTCTTAACCCTTTACAGGTAAAAGAGGCATTAACCCTTAACTATCTGTTTATGACAAAAGCTTATGTCCATTGCCAGTACGCTGTACCGGAAAGACACATTTTCAGAACTGCAGGGCTCTCCCGGGAACTGCAGCGGCGAAAGGAGCTGAACGTGGGGCTGCCACTCCCAGGAGCCAGCTCCCCGCGCTGGCAGCTCCTCCAGCACGGCTGTACTGCCCTCTGCCCCACCCCCAACCCTTCTACACAGCTGCGTCTCCTGTCCGGGGTCTGTACAGCCCCACCGGAGGATGGTACAACTGCCCCCAGCCCTGTCCTCTGCCGGGGCTATACAGACTCCAGATAGGAGACAGAGCTGCATGGAAGAGCTGGGTGGGGTGGGGTTGGGAGCAGTACAGCCATGCCGGAGGAGCTGCGCGTGCGAGGCGCTGGCTCCCGGGAGCGGTGGCCCCACATTCTGCTCCTTTTGCCACTGTGGTTCCTGGGAGAGCACTGCAGTTCAGCAGATACTGATTTCTATCCACGGATATCCTCATCCATGGGTATAAATTTGTATCCGTGCAGGGCTCTTTGGTCATGGAATATGTTTTGTGAGGGGGGCCGAGGTTGGGGCATTGGTACTGTACTGGTAAGAGTTAAAATCTATTTCCAAAGGAGAGGATGAGATCTACCAATTCTAAAAACTCAAAAGACAAGGGACCAGATTCATATACGTGTTCAGACACCTAAAGATACAGCTAGGTGCCTAGTGGAATTTTCAGAAGTGCATAAGAAGGTTAGGTGTCTACCCCATTTCAATGGGAGTTAGGCACTTCTGAAAATCCCACTAGGCACCTACCTTTGAAAATCTGGCACATGGTGACAAGAAACAGATACCATCAATTCACCAGCTACAATAGCTAACACTTCCTTTGTTTAATAAAACAATTAGTTTTAAATACGAAACATGTTTTGATAAACATACTTTTTTCTTATATATCCAGGATATGTAAAATAGTTTCAATTAAAAAAATTAAAATGTTTTTGTGCACTGTAATTCAATCCCAATTTCCATCCAAATGCAGCTTCACACAAATTATTAGTAAAAAAATCAACTAATGAATGAGAAATGTTTCATTCATCATTTTCTAACACAACAAAAAATTAAAATCTGAACAAAATTTAGAATCTGTATGTTAAAATATATAATTACTTAAATAAATGTGTTTAGAAAGCATATCCTCCTGGCTAGCAAAAAAGTACCACCACATTTAGTGTAAAGGCTATAGAATGAACCTTTCTTTAGGGGAAAAAACAAAAATGTACAAATGGAAAACAAGATTAAAATCAATGGTTTAAATCAAACTTTCCTGCTTGTTGATTTTCAGTGATGATTAGAATCTGCTATTCATGCTTCTTGATTTTACACTAAGAATTCTTTGCATGGCTCAATTGTATTTTTATAATCATTTTGGTTAAGACTGCACATGAAAGCAAACCTTGCACTGATTTGGATGCCCTTTTATCTGTGGTGGTTACCTGCACCAGACCTGAAGTTTTTAAAGCAATCTTGATAAGTTTTTGTTGTTTCCCAGCAATGGTTTAGAAACAAAGGGCTAGATCATGCACCTGCATGCAGATGCCCAATTTCACCATTGCAAATACCCAATGACTTCCAGGAGGCTCCACATGGGTGCACCTAGGCAGATCCAGTTACAAAATCTAATCCAAAGGTAGCCAGATTTCTTTTTCCTTCAAAAATCAAAACAATTAAGAGCCCGCTTGAGATTTGCACCTCATCGTTTAGTGCACTATATTAATATGAAAAGTAGCAGAGTCCTTGCATGCATACACATGCATCCTAAGGCACTAATGCTGGGCTGGTATTTTGTTGCCTGCCCATCATTCTAAATGGTTGCTTGTTTCTCCATGTTGTTTATGTCATTGTCAATAATTCTGGCTCCCAAAAGTACTCCAGGAAATTGCTTTGCAGTTTTTGAAAAGAAACTGCACAATACTGCACCATGATTCTCAGAAGTCTCAAGAATAACATTACAGCACAGCTGTGACACATAACCCACAAGTTCTGTTGTGCTGCAACAGCAAACAGTTGTTTGAGCTTTTATAAAGTGAAGCAGACCCCAGAGCTTTTACTAAAAGTATCATGCTCTGAATCAGTTTTCTGTCACCTACAGTTTTGGGAGTCTACTCTGGCCAGAGAGCAATCATGAGAATGGATTACATTGTGAATAACCAAATGTGGTATCCAGTCAGGACTTTTCTCCAAACTGAATGTGTAATTTGATATTTGCCAGCAGGTTTAAACAGCATTTCACGGCATCATTCAGTGTGAGTCCAATGCACTAACTCAATCCCATTTAAGCCTTCAAAATAGAAGGACTTATGTGGTGCCTAGGCCTTGTGCTGTCCCTTCATACTGCGGTCAATGTCATCGCGTGTATACATTTTCCTTAAATATCAACGTCAAAGAAAGTTCTGTAACAATTTACAATATTTTGCATTGCCACGTACAGCACATTTCCTTGTAGAGACACTTCATGCACAAATATAGCATATTATAAACTAAATCCTATAAGGTTATCGACCATAACTCACATACATTTCAATTCTAGGCATGTGCTATTCAGATAAATGAGAGATTTCACCCTAAGGAATCACTTGCCCTGTCTGAACTGCTATGTTTCCCTGAGAGTGTTCTAGCTGCGAGGTTTCCTAGTTCAGCAGGAGAGTGGAGAGACTGGTGTGGCAATTGCATGCTCAGAATAAGTTTTGAGGGATTACGCATGACTCACACTAACAATTAAAAAATTGGGTTTCTTCATTCCCTTCTCATTTAGATGAGCAGCCAAGTTTAATACTGTTAAGGATCTGCTTAAACAATTTCAACATTACACTGTCAACTTGAAAATCACATTCCTGTCTGAAAACATTGTACCTACTGTAGTTACAATGAAAAGCTAGCAAGACTAACAAACAAGTGAATGAAACAAAATTCTCTATCATTTGAAAGCGCTTTGTCACTTTCACTGTTTTCCGTATATAGTCAGTTTCTCCTTTGCTGACAATAACAGAGGAGCAGAAAGTATGACCAAAGAAACCCCAACAAAAAAACAAAAAAACCCACAAAGAAACCCACGCCTAAGAAATTAAAAAAAATATCAGGACATCCAAATCTAATTTCTTTTCATAATGTTGGCCCCCACCTTCTTCCTGCTAATGTCAGCAGCCTGGATTGCCAACTTGTCTACTTTTTTTCCACAAGTTGTATGCAGCATTGTTGCAGCCAGGATAGTCCCAGGATATTAGAGATAAGGTGGTCGAGGTAATGTCTTTTATTGGACCAAACGAGTTGATCCAATAAAAGATATTGCCTCAGCTACCTTTTTCCACAAGCACATTCATGCTTTCGCCCATGCTGCCTCATATACTTGGGAAGAACTCCTGAGGAAATTTGCAAATCCACCACACCTTATCCTCTTTTAAATCCCTCTCTAAAAACATTGCTTTGATATGATGCGTCTAACCACTAACATCTGGCACTGACTAGACTGGTGGACACCTATGACTACTTTAACTACTAGTTTCTGTAAATGTACATGTTTTTAGTGCTACTGTGACCTCATGCCCACCACCCCCTTTGTGTTTATTCACCTGATGCTTAGACGAAATTCTAGATTGTGAGCTCTCTGGGACAGGGACTGTCTTTGCCTTGTTTGTACTGTGCCTGAAAAAAACGGGGCCCTAAACTCTAGTTGGAGTCCTTAGGTACTACTACAACATAAATTAATAATAAGAATTAGAATAATGGGTGCTTATCAGAAGCTGGATTTTTTTTAATGAGTCAATTAACAAAATAAGTTGATAGTGTCCCTTTAATTTTCCTATATATACTGTACATGAATGTTTGGTGTTTGTCACTAGCAGAAGGCTGCTACTTCTGGTGATATCACTAGATCGGGGTAGGCAACCTATGGCACGGGTGCCGAAGGCGGCACGCAAGCTGATTTTCAGTGGCACTCACACTGCCCGGGTCCTGGCCACCGGTCTGGGGGGCTCTGCATTTTAATTTAATTTTAAATGAAGCTTCTTAAACATTTAAAAAACCTTATTTACTTTACATACAACAATAGTTTAGTTATATATTATAGACTTATAGAAAGAGACCTTCTAAAAACGTTAAAATGTATTACTGGCATGGAGAAACCTTAAATTAGAGTGAATAAAAGAAGACTCGGCACACCACTTCTGAAAGGTTGCCGACCCCTGCGAGATAGTCAATACTTGTTGAAGATATGCTCTTTCTGCAACCCTTAGAAATACATTTAATTAGTATTTATACATCAAGAACAAGAGAGACTCTACTGCATTCCGGCCTTAGAAGTGGAAATACCAATGTTTGTGCTAACTTGGTAGTGATCCACAGTCACATAATGACCAAAGAAGCTACCGTTATGAATAAAAGCACACTCAAGTCAAATCCATGTCTGAACGTCCCCAAAGCTCAGAGTTACAGGGCTCCAGGGTTTTGGTACTGTCCAGTCATGAGCTATCCACATACTTTTATTCCCTGTACTTCATCTAACTTTTGCTCCAGAGTCACAAGTCTCTGCCTTTTAAACTATAAGAGCTGCTTTGTGAACTCAGTGAAATCAGAGTAATCTGAACAAGTTTGAAATATATTCCATCTAGCTGAGGTCAGTAGTACCCATCTACAAACCTCTGCATTACAACTATCAGCTATTCCACATAACTGAAAAGAGTCTTTATGCAATGAAGCCAGTAGTGAGCGAAAGGCAAAACCATGTGATGACTGTTTGGTGGCCTATGTGAAATATTTGTGGGTCTCAGTCCAGTTCCCAGTGAGACTGAGCTGGTGTGGGCCTCGTACAAGCTGCATTTGTTTGGTTTTTGGTGAAGTTCACAAGATGGCAAACATAAGCGGCTCCTGGTAAATTAGATGCAGATCTCTCAGCTTTGTCTCTGCTCTCTTGTGATTTTCCTGCATGACATTGTGGACTTATCTACACTTAAAACACTGTGGCAGCACAGCTACACCGCTGCATCTGTACTGCTGTAGCGCTTCAATGAAGGTGCTACCTATGCTGATGGGAGAGGTTTTCCTGTTAGTGTAGGTAATCCACCTCCCTGAGAAGCAGTAGCTAGGTCAACAGGAGAATTTTCTCATCAACCTAGCACTGTCTACACTGGGGATTAGGTCAGTTTAATTGTGTCGCTCAGGGGGGTAGATTTTTCCAGGCCTGTGACTGGTAGTGTTCTTTATTCCACATCTGAAGCTGTGGTCACAAGTACTCTGTCTGCCAGATTGCCTGCAGATAACACATCCTCTTTTCTGGGTTGCCTGTCTGCATGTCTGCTCAGACCATTTACAGTGCTTTTGTTATGTGCCTGGACAGTTTGGCTTAATGTTTATTTCAGCTTTCACATCTTTGTCAGAAGAACAAATGTCAAACTGGAAGAACTACCTTAATAAGGTCATTGACGCCTATAACTGTACATGAAATGAGGCTACAGGATTCTCATCCTTCTATTTATTACATGGACAATTACCATGTTTGTCCATGACATCACATTTGATTTACCAATAAACTCTGAATCCGCACCTGGAGACCATGAAGATTATGTCGCGCAATGGAAACAGCGCATGAAAGAAGTGTATGAACTGGCATCAAAATGTTCTAAAAAATCTGCTACTCTTGATAATTATGATCAGAAAGTGAAGATTGCTGCCCTCTTGCCAAGTGACAGGGTACTTGTCAGGAATCTTTCAGAGAAATGGACCACGCAAGATTCTATTTGGAAGCTAAAATTCATGTAGTAGTTGAAAGGAAAGGGGATAATCTAGTCTATGGAGTAAAGGGAGAAGATGGAAAAGGAGATGTTAGGAGTTCTTCATTGCATTCTTTTACTACCCAGTGACTTCTGGCCCTTGGACATAATGCTATCCTCTAAACCAACATAGGTTAAGGCTATGGTTACACTACAAACTTTGGTTAATGCAACTTACGTTGGCATACAGCTGCACACTCACCAGAAGCGCTTTTGTCAGAATATGGTACGCCATGGGTAGGTATCCCAGTGTGCCAGGCACCACCGTCCAGCCTTCTGGGAAGTTTTCATGTGTTATGGGATAGAAATCAGGTGTCCAGGGATCTCTGGGGTCAAATTCCCAGCATGCAACTTTCTCCATTCCATAATGCCATATCACATAATTTCATGCCTTTAAATTTTTTTTTAAGATCCCACAAACCCAGATACACTGTTTGGTGTCCGCCATCTCTGATAGAAGCATGGAATCTGCACAGCTATGTACTATTCTCATGAACGTTGCAAACACAGGATGCATCATTCTCCAGTATTAGCTGAGCCCCAGGAAGAGCTGGAAAAATGGGGGACATGACAAACTCTTTGAGGACAGATTATTGAGGAACATAACAAGAAACAATTCAAGGTTGTTGGTGGCATTCACAGAGCATCTGAAGATGGAGGAGTGCTGCTTCTGGGTCCAAGAAATGAAAACTGACTGGTGGGATTGTGTCATAAAGCAGGTTTGGGATGATGAGCAGTGGCTACAGAACTTTCAGATGCAAAAGGCCACATTACATTCCTGGATATGGGCTCGCTTCAGCCCTCCAGCACATCGACAGGGGAGAAGTAGAATGCTGATTGAACTCTGGAAGCTTGCAACGCTGGACTGCTACTGGTCAGTGGGAAATCATTTTGGAGTTGGAAAATCCACGTGGGGGCCATTGTCATGCAAATGTGTAGGGCCATTAATCATGTCCTGCTATGCAAGCTTGTGACTCTCAACAATGTAAAGGGCATAGCGGATAGATACGCAGCAATGGGGGTTCCTGAACTGTGGTGGAGAAATAGATGTCCTTATTTTGGCACCAGACCATCTTGCTACAGAGTATATCAACAGAAAGGAATACTTTTCTATGGTCATGCAAGCCTTCATGGATCACCGGGGATTCATCAACAGTATCAATGTGGGCTGGTCAGGAAGGTGCCTCATGATCACATCTTTAAGAACAAGGACTGTTCAGAAAGCTGCAAGCAGGGTCATTCTTTCCCAACTGGCAGATTACCATTGACAATGTTGAATGCCAATAAAGTTCTTTCTGCCAAGCGGGCCTAGATGTTCACCCTCCTTGTCTGTGGGTGCAGATCTGGGTTAGTGGTTGCTTGTTCCTTTCAGTCCCAGCCTGCACCACTAAATAGTGGGGTATGAAAATAAAGTATTCCGTTCCCTTCAGTGATACAAAATATTTCTTCTCTATTCTTTGAAGTGGGAGCACAAGTGAGTGGAGAACTGAAACTGTCTTGTCTGGTTCTAAAATAGCCTCATTAATAGGCAGTACCACCTTACTAGGACAAGTGCTCTGGAAGATATCCAGTAGCTTATAAGGGGTTTCCTGTACTTCCGCTGAAGGGATTGGGAGTATGTCTGCAATTCTCCACAGGAGATCCTGGTATTGCCTGTAGTAATCAGGTGACGGTAAGGCCATTATGACTGCCTCATCTGGTGAAGATGATATTCCTGCAGGGGCAAGTGGTTCTTGATTCCCCTCAAGACCTTGCATATTCGTGATGTTTCATACATAGATCCCAGGGACCAGTGGGAGGAATCATAGGGGAATGAAGTGGTCCCCATGGTGGAGAGTATGATTGGTCCTGAGTTGGATAGTCCTTCCTGTGAGAGTGGGAAGGTGCCCATGAGATTTTGAAGCCTCTGTTCGGGCAGACTTCCCCTTGATAAGGCTGGTGAAGCTCTCCCACTGATTCTGGATTCATCACAGGAGAATGAGGCCTCTAGTTGGATGGTGAGTGCTGGTGACACTAGTCGTCTCATTATATCTCAGCTCAGATGGTACTGGAGAACGGTAAACTGACAGTGTAGGGAACTCCCTGTTAAGACCTGATCCGACAGTATCAGCGATTCTGGCTCTGCATAGATAGTAAGGTCCTCTGCGATAGTGTATCTAGCCCATGTTGCTGGAGACTGGACCAGGATCCTGTTCCTTGGTGATGCTTGCAAGGCCAATTTTGGATGGGCAGTGGTGTTGAGTACCAATGATTCCTTTTTTCTGAGCATTGGTACTGTTGGGGTAGGAGGCTTCACTCTCTTCTTTCCCTCATCGATACTGAGGATGGTCTCACTCTTTCAGTTGTCAACTGTTTTGGGGCATTTTTGGTCCATGGTATTGAGGAACTGGTATTGTGCTCCTTGAGAGCTTCTGATACACCCATACTAAGGTATGGATCCTCACCTGACATAGAGGATGTCAGAAAGGAGGTCCACTATTTTGGACGAGGACCTAGAGGGAAATTTCTCACATTTCCCATGACAGTGTTTGCTCTTACCCTCCTCATGTCTCTGTTTGGAAGTCTTTACCTCTGCCCTGAACAGCCCAGAGCTGGAGACGACTGAAGGGGCACTTTTCAGTGCTTCTGCCCAATGTATAGGGTGTTAGGCTGGGGTCTCATGGAACAATCCATCAGGAAACTTCTAAGTCTTAATTGACAGGACTGATGAGGAGAGATATATCCACTTACAGGGGATATATCTCAGAGGGGCTGGGCTCAGAGCTGGGGGTCAGGGATGGGGTCGGGGGGGTGCCCGGCTCAGAGGGGCTGGGCTCGGAGCTGAGAATCAGGGCTGAGGAGGATGGGGCTGGGGGGGTGCCCGGCTCAGAGGGCCTGGGCTCGGAGCTGGGGGTTAGGGCTGTGAGGGATGGGGTCAGGGGGGTGCCCGGCTCCGGCCCCTTACCATGCGGCTTACCCCCTCTCCTGGAGCCTCAGCACGCCGCATCCAGGAGCGGCCCTGGACAGCGCTGAAGCGGCGTGGTGTCTCCAGCGGGGTCGGAGTTCCCGCCGCTCGGCTGTAGTTCGCAGCCCTTACCAGCTGAGATGCCGGGGGATGGGGGAAGACGGAGGCGGGGGGAGCCTCCGACATACTCGTGGGCAGCCCTGGTATCATGTGAGACTGAGATGGTGATGGGCTTGTACAAGCTGCATTTTTTAAAATATTAACTTTAATAAAACCCCAGTTTTAAAACAATCCCTGGTTTGGGAATATAACAACCATGTTACAAAAAATGGCACACAATTTGGCATTCTTCTTGCAGAGAGGCCAAAGGACCACAGGAGAGCAAAGTTTGAACCACCTTCTAACCAGAAGAGACATTCCTTCTAGCTCACTGCTGCCTGGCCCATACCTATTCTGAGGATAAACATGGATCAGAGATGTCAATCTGGCATCTTTCATGAACACTAATTAACATTAAGTAGTTATTCATAAAAATGATGGTTTCAGGCGATAGACATCTGTAAACTGCAAACTTTGGGGAAATAATAAATACTGCTCGAGAAACAAAGGTGATGGAAAACGTTTTCCCTCTTTACTGTTAAAGTGGATCCCTATCCATCAGGGCTTCTGGATTTTAGAATGTTTTTATTTATTCACATTTATAAAAATATCTATAGATCCACCGCTTATTTTCTGGGCACCTGTTCCATGAATTAAAAACATGCAGTACAAAAGGACTGCCCATAAATATTACCACCTCTAAACCTCAGCCCCCCACCCACACCCTCTTCAACAGCCTGAGAAAAGAAAATTGAGCTGTAAAATTTGCTCTGGGCAGGAATTTGGTATACATTATAAAGTCAGAGTCCAGAGCAAATTACAGCCATAATTTCAAATAAATTATTTAAATTCCCATATCTCAACAAACAGGTTTGATTTAAAACACAGAGGCCTAAATTCTGTCAGGCAGTTTACACCTACACATGTGGCAGGAAAGCTGCAGGTGGGTCCAAAACATTCAATCCCAGTTCTGGCTTCTTTCCCAAAACATCTTGTCATGGCAGGGGGTTAGGGGCTCTATTTGATACGTCTTTTCCATCTCTGGTAATGGACACAAGCAGCATCAGTCAGTTTTTAACTTAGCATCTTATAGGAGGCTGTTTAGTCAAAAGCCCATGAATGCTTTCTTCCTTGATTCTTTTTTCTTTGATTATGAAAGCATAATTTCTCTAATTTCATGTTGGTGGAAAGCTCAGTGCCTTCAACTGCACTCTGTATGGTTATTATGTTCACTTTTCAGTTTTAATTGGGATTCAGTAGCAAATAACAGGCTCATTATTTTTCATACAACTCCAAATAATAAAGGTGGTATTGGAGTTAACATAAGCAGATTCAATTGCTGCAATTGCTAGCAGAAAGCCAGATAAAAGGTTGCCCAATACAAGAAATCACAATAGAACAGCATAGGGAATATTTTTGAGCTGCTTCTACATAGCATAAGGAATTTCAAGAATTCTGATAGCCCCTTACTTGGAAACTTGTACTAGGATCAGAACAGAATCTTATGCTTGCTTTCTATTTAATGTACATACAGAGAGATGGCAGAACTGGGACAAATAGGTCCATTGACTTATTCATCATCCAAGATCTGTAAAAACTTCTTGTAATTCTTTAATTTAAAAAGAAAATGTTGTAATATATCTGTTATAGGTTTCACCCCCACTCTGAACTTTAGGGTACAAATGTGGGGACCTGCATGGGAACTCATAAGCTTAATTACCAGCTTAGATCAGTATGCTGCCACCACCCAAATATTGGAGTCATTTGGGAAACTCTGTCTTCTCCCGCAAAAACCTTTCCCTCCCAAGTACTATAACCCTTCCCTGGGTAGTTTTGAGAGACTCCTCCACCAATTCCCTGGTGAACACCGATCCAAAAATCCTTGGATCTTAAAACAGGGAGAAATTAACCATCCCCCCTCCTTTTCCCCACCAATTCCTGGTGAGCCCAGATCCAACTCCCTTGGATCTTAAAACAAGGAAAAATCAATCAGGTCTCTAAAAAGAAGGCTTTTAATTAAAGAAAAGAAAGGTAAAAGAAAAACCTCTGGGAGATAGCATACAAGCTGATCTCACAGACAACAGATTTAAAACACAGAGGATGTTCCCCTGGGCAAAACTCTTAGTACATCAAAAAATAGCCAATTTGATAATACCTATAATGCCCAAGACAGGTTACAAAAGAAAATAAACATAAGCTAATTCCTTCACTAAATACTCACTACCCTGTTTGATTCCTGATTCCTTTTCCTCTCCAGCCAGAACTGAAACTGACCCAAGACAAAGGGAACTTCCCTCCTTACTTTTGAAATATCTTGTCCCCCCATTGGTTCCTTTGGTCAGGTGTCAGCTAGGCTAGGTGAACTTCTTAACCCTTTACAGGTAAAAGAGGCATTAACCCTTAACTATCTGTTTATGACACGCCCCCCAAATTTCAGACAGTGTTGGACCGCACTGGCTGTGATTTTTTTCCCTAGAACTTTAGAATAAACAGATTAATAAAACACATGCACCTTTACATATACTACTAATTATGTAAAAACTACAAGATTTTTTACATTTTAAGGACGATTTAACCAGTTAATTTTGGGAAACTTTTATGGGAGAGTGCATTAGCCCTTGATTTGTTGTTGCTGTAGACGTCCAAGGGTCGTGGAGAGGTTTACCTTTTCCACCCCACCATTACTTTTTTCTTTGTAGTAGCCGCCTTTAGGCCACTTCGCATTATTTGTTTCCTGGGCTGTAAACTGGAAAACCTTTAATTTTTTGGAACAAAAGGGCTTAAGAGAATTAACATGGTATACCTTAGGCTTTACATTTGAGGTGGGGAATGCTATGAGATAGTTAACAGCTTCTAGGCGCTTCTGGACCGTGAATGGCCCTTCCAACGATGCTTCCATTTTATGGGCCTGGAGTGCTTTTAAGACCATGACTTGGTCTTCTACTTTGAAGGACCGTTCTCTGGAATGGTTATTATACCAGGCCTTTTGCTCCTTCTGAGCATTCTTTAAGTTTTTTTTAGCAAGGGCTAAAGAGTGTCGGAGGGTGCTTTGTAGGTTGCTTACAAAGTCTAGAATGTCAGTTCCTGGAGAAGGCGTAAACCCCTCCCATTGCTGCTTCACCAACTGTACTGGCCCCTTAACCTCGCGGCCATACACAAGTCCAAAAGGTGAAAACCCTAAACTGGGATGTGGTACAGCCCTGTAGGCCAAAAGCAACTGCTGTAACACTAGGTCCCAATTATTGGAGTGATCATTTACGAATTTACGTATCATGGCCCCCAAAGTTCCATTAAACCTCTCTACCAGGCCATTGGTTTGATGGTGGTAAGGGGTGGCAACCAAGTGATTCACCCCATGAGATTCCCACAGGCTTTTCATGGTCCCTGCCAAGAAATTAGTTTCCGAATCGGTAAGGATGTTGGAGGGCCAACCTACCCTGGCAAAAATGTTTGCTAATGCCTGGCACACACTTTTAGCCCTGGTGTTGCTTAAGGGTACTGCTTCCGGCCATTGGGTGGCAAAATCCATGAAAGTCAGTATGTACTGCTTTTTTTTGGGTGTCTTTTTTGGAAAAGGACCCAGAATATTCACAGCTACTCGCTGAAAGGGAACCTCAATTATGGGAAGTGACTGGAGAGGGGCTTTGACCTGGTCTTGGGGTTTTTCCACTTGTTGGCACACCTTACAAGACCGGACATAATTAGCAACATTCTTGCCCATTCCCTCCCAGTGGAAGGACTTCCCCAACCGGTCTTTGGTTCTGTTCACCCCAGAATGGCCACTGGGATGATTATGGGCTAAGCTTAAGAGCTTTACCCGGTACTTAGTTGGAACTACCAACTGCCTTTGAGGATGCCAGTCTTTCTGGTGTCCACCAGAAAGAGTCTCCTTGTATAAAAGTCCTTGTTTTACAACAAACCGGGATCGGTTATAAGCGCTGAGAGGCGGTGGGGTGTTCCGTGCCGCCACCCAAGCTTTCTGAAGGCTGTCATCTGCTTCCTGCTCGGCCTGGAACTGTTCCCTTGATGCTGGAGACATCAGTTTCTCCTTGGACTGTGGACTTGGTCCCTCTGGAAGCGATGTAGGTGATGAGGTTGTTTCCGCTGAGTGTGAACCGCTCTTCGCTGGTGCACTATGTGGTATTTCAGGCTCTGGCTGAGCCTCTTGGGTAGGATTATTTTTTGCTTCTGCCAGTTCAGGCTCGCTGGTGCCCTCTGGCGTTGTAGTTGTAGACGGGTTTGCAAGCGCTGTACTTAGTGTAGGCAAGGGTTCTGGTGCTGGTTGCTTTGCTAGTTCCGGTTTTGGGCCTGGATTCACTACGGCTGTAGCACTCGTGGGCAGAAGATTTGGTTCCACCACCTTTGTTTGAGTTTTGGGTAACACAGACGGGGCCCTGGTGGAAGGCTCAGGAACAGAGATAGGTGTGAAAGCTTGCTTAGCCTGGTTGCGGGTGACCATTCCCACCCTTTTGGCTAGCTTCACATGGTTGGCCAAGTCTTCCCCCAACAGCATGGGGATGGGATAATTGTCATAGACTGCAAAAGTCCACATTCCTGACCAGCCCTTGTACTGGACAGGCAACTTGGCTGTAGGCAAGGTTAAAGAGTTTGACATGAAGGGTTGGATTGTTACCGGCGCCTCTGGGTTGATGAATTTGGGGTCCACTAGAGATTGGTGGATAGTTGACACTTGTGCTTCAGTGTCCCTTTACGCGATAACCTCCTTTCCGCCCACTCTCAAGGTTTCCCTTCGCTCCAAGGGTATTTGAGAGGCATCTGGGCCTGGGGATCTTTGGTGTGATTGTGGTGTAATGAACTGTAATCGGTTGGGGTTCTTGGGGCAATGGGCCTTTATATGTCCCAGTTCATTACATTTAAAACATCGGCCTGCTAAGGTATCACCGGGGCGAGGTGGGTTGCTGGAGACTGGTGTGGTGTGACGATAAGGGGTTTGGGGTTTAACTTGGGATGTAGGTGGGGCCTTGGGCTGCCCCTGGTGGTAGGGTGTGGTTTGAGGTTTTCCCTCTGCTCCCTCCACCCGNATCCTTTATCTGGTGTGCATAAGCCAGATTACTTAGTCCAAGCCCTCTCTGAAGGGTTTTAAATTTGACTTTGTAAGTGTCAGGTGTAACTTGAAATTGCTTTAAAACCAAATCCTTAAATTTACCATAGTTAGAAGCCTCCCCAATAGGCATCTTGTTGAATACATTTAGAGCTCTTCCAGTTAATTTGGCTACCAATGTGGTCATTTTTTGTTTTTCAGGAATGGTATGGAGAGTGCATAGTCTCTTAAAGGTGAGGAAATATTTAGCAATATTACTGGATTTATCATACTGTGGACATAGTCGCTCCCATTTATGGATTTTTGGGGAAGTGGTGCCAGCAGGTGGAGGATTTTGTCTCTTTAACTCCATAACAGCCAGTTCATGTTTCTGGGCCTCCCTCTGGGCCTCCATCCTTGCTGCCTCTGCCTCCATAGCTCTCTTGTGGGCAGCTGCCTCTGCCTCCACCCTTGCCGTCTTTGCCTCCATAGCTCTCTTGTGGGCAGCTTCTTTCCTTGCTTTTTTTGCATTAATTTCTAATTGTCTTAGTTCTAGACGTCTTTTATGTTCATTTTCTTTCTCTGTTGCTTCCAGTCTAGCTAGCTCAAGCTTGTTGGCTGTTTCACTGCTAGTCATTTTCCTGCTTTCTTCTGCTGGGCCACACCCCCCTGCAGGTCACTGACTGGGATGACTCAGCTCAGGGTTGCTTAGTTACCAGAGACTTCCACAGTATTCGGTGTTCCTTTTCTGGTCTCCCCTAGCTATCTTTGTTTGAGAGGTAGAAAAAAAAAAAAACCCAGCTTGTAAATTCCTTTGTTATTGGAACTTGACCACTCAGAGTAAGAAAGAAAACAAGGAAAACGGGTTTTGTAACTTGTCTGGCAATATGCTAATTTCCTTCCAGCTGTTCACAGCTGGGAGCCTTTCTTTTAACAAAAAGCCCTTGTTAGAAAAACTTAACCTGTTTGCCTTCAGGTCAAAAGATAAGATCTGTATCTCTCCTTCACTGTTTCCCCAGCATCTCCAAGGAGAGAGAGAGAAGAAAAAAAAAATCTGGCTTGGTTCCTTTACAATCATCCCACCTCTGACACCATGTCATAGGTTTCACCCCCACTCTGAACTTTAGGGTACAAATGTGGGGACCTGCATGGGAACTCATAAGCTTAATTACCAGCTTAGATCAGTATGCTGCCACTACCCAAATATTGGAGTCATTTGGGAAACTCTGTCTTTTCCCCCAAAAACCTTTCCCTCCCAAGTACTATAACCCTTCCCTGGGTAGTTTTGAGAGACTCCTCCACCAATTCCCTGGTGAACACCGATCCAAAAATCCTTGGATCTTAAAACAAGGAGAAATTAACCATCCCCCCTCCTTTTCCCCACCAATTCCTGGTGAGCCCAGATCCAACTCCCTTGGATCTTAAAACAAGGAAAAATCAATCAGGTCTCTAAAAAGAAGGCTTTTAATTAAAGAAAAGAAAGGTAAAAGAAAAACCTCTGGGAGATAGCATACAAGCTGATCTCACAGACAACAGATTTAAAACACAGAGGATGTTCCCCTGGGCAAAACTCTTAGTACATCAAAAAATAGCCAATTTGATTATACCTATAATGCCCAAGACAGGTTACAAAAGAAAATAAACATAAGCTAATTCCTTCACTAAATACTCACTACCCTGTTTGATTCCTGATTCCTTTTCCTCTCCAGCCAGAACTGAAACTGACCCAAGACAAAGGGAACTTCCCTCCTTACTTTTGAAATATCTTGTCCCCCCATTGGTTCCTTTGGTCAGGTGTCAGCTAGGCTAGGTGAACTTCTTAACCCTTTACAGGTAAAAGAGGTATTAACCCTTAACTATCTGTTTATAACAATATCCCAATGTGTTTGATAGGATTATGACAATGCTGCATTCAGGGGATTTGCTGTATTAAAGGAAAGGTAGTATTAAATACAGTTTTTCATGTTTTAATAGTACTGTTAATGGTTTGATGTAACCTTTCTAAAGGATGAATTTTTATTTTTTTGCATTAGCCATCGCAGATTTACTTCATATCCTTTTAAGAGAGACTGAAATTAACATGGCATCTTCCTTTACCTCCCTCTTCACATATAAGCACTTTAACTGATGTCAGCACAGCTCTGATATTTTGTATGTTAACTAGTATTCCAGCTGCTGGCTCTGTATCAAAAGAGCACAAAAACACAGTAGTTCCTACATAAACAGGGGAAAGTATTTGGTTTTGTTAAGGGTCAGATTTTCCAAGGTGCTCAGCACCCAATATCTGTTATTTAGAGATCGAGAGATTTTCAGAACAGCTCAGCTCAGGCTCCTAAGTGATGTGGCGAAATTTGCAAAAGTGCTGAGCACTCAATTGTTCAAGTGAAAACAAACTTACTACTGGGCGTAGTACTTATTCAATGGCACCATTCAGGATAGGAATATGGTTGGTAGTAAGAGCCTGAAGGATAAAGCCCTTAAACTCTAATCCAAGTTGTCATCCTCTGCAAAAAGCACAGATCATTTAAATTCTATTTTTAAGAATAATTCCACCTTGAAATTACTGAGAAATTCATTTTTTCCCTTAATTCACTATTCCAGGATACAGAGAATCATGTGAATAGTCTTGCAATGTTGCCACAATACCAATGGATTCCTTTCATGGTCTGTCTTACCCTGGGTAGATGATTCCTTTGGGTGAGAGTGGAAGCTTTGGAATGTAATTCGGCAGCTTCATCCAAAAACTATGCAATCAGTTTTTTCAAAAAAAGGAACAGTAATGAACACTATCCTACATTATGTTCTAATCTCCACCTCTCACATAACAAAAAGAAGGGGAAAATACTCTTTGCATTATTTAACGTTGAGTAAAGAAATTCTGGATTTTCAAACATTGTTGCAGATATTTGAACTTGCATTTTCTTCAAATACTGAGAATGAAAACCAATTTTTTCAGCATTGTGGCACAAATTTTGCAAAGCAAGTAATGCACATTAATCACCTTCTATAATTATTTAAAGGTATCTTCATAATTTCTTGTCTATGTTGTATTATTAGGCCTTATCTGGTCAGAATTTTGGAACCATTGCAAAATACTGCATTATTCAATTAACCAGTTTCAATTAACCAAATCTGTAATTTACACTTCACTTGTTTTAAAAAATGTTAAATAAAATATATGGAGATATACCTATCTCATAGAACTGGAAGGGACCCTGAAAGGTCATCAAGTCCAGCCCCCTGCCTTCACTAGCAGGACCAATTTTGCCCCAGATCCCTAAGTGGCCCCCTCAAGGATTGAACTCACAACCCTGGGTTTAGCAGGCCAATGCTCAAACCACTGAGCTCAAGTGAAATCAAAACCAAAATGAAATGTTTTAATAATTTGCTATGCTGAACACCATACATAAAATCTTTTGACTTTGGTAATTAAAGCCTTTTCTGGTTAAAAGAAAATATTTATTGATATCCAGAAGACCTATTTTAAATGAAGAATTACTTAAGCATTTTCCTGGTAAACACTTTTATTCACAGAAAGCAAATAGAAAAAAAGTAAAAAGCTCAGTAATGAAGCAGTTTCTATCTGTTTCAGAATTTGAAGTGACTGTACATTAAAATACTATATCTGGTCAAACCGAATCAATAGCTTCTGTATTTTCACACTTTGCCGACAGTTTTCCAGGTACCGTTTTATGAAACTAAATATATTTGTTTTAATTATTGTTTAAATTCAGCTACTTTTAGGATCATTGTTACATTTATTATTAATGCCAACCATTGCCTGAATTTGGACTGAGGGTCAAGGTAAGGTCACAGTAACTTGAATTTAGGGTCTGACTTTCATTCGAGGCATTTGACAGGATTACAGCCATCTCCCAACTGGAACTTCACCCTTTTAAATCTATTAGGCATTTCTAAGACATCCATTACTGCAGTATCCACTGGAGACACTAAATATGAAATGAAGAAGTACAACAGGTTTATCCATAAAGGACACTACTCTTCTTCATTCCTTACGTCCACAACTCTCACTTGGAGATTTCTTTTGTCCCATCTTCTTCCATCAATTAAAATGATCCTGGGTTATTCTTCAACCTTCTTTATTTGGAGAAAGGGTATGCAGGACTCTGACCGGTGAGCCAAATTGTTTGGTAAGGGTGAGAATAATGTATTAGCTAGCTCCTTAAAGTGTTTCCCTCTTTACCAGGATCAAGCATGAACCAGCTGTTTTCCATCCATAGGCTACAGTCTCACAGTCTGCGTGACATCTTGGTGACTACATTTTTATGGCACTGGAGGCTATATTGTCTTACAACCTTTCTAAAGTCTTCATACATAGTATGTATTGAAAAGAAGAGGCGACAAGACTGTGCCCTGGGGAACTTCCCATATCAGGGACTTGGGGAAAGCACCAGTTGCCCAGCATGATTCACTGGGATCTTTCTGAAAATAATGGTTGATGCCAGTTTAATGCTGCACCTCATCCTCTCTTGCTAGGTCCCGTATACAAGTCAGCAACACCTTACAACTAACTGAATTAAGAGGCGGATGATAGAGCCAGCAGTATACGAACTGCAATTTGTCTTCTGTCCATGGCCATAAAGAGGTGATTTATCAATGCCATCTCCATGCCATGACCTTTTCTTAAGGCTGAATGTGAAAGGGCTAGAATCCTCGTAAAGGTTTGCTATTGATGGAATCTGGTTTTCTCCACCTTTCTGATGGTTTTGCTGTAGGAATGGAAGGTTGAAGGTTAACCATCTGTTAACCAATAGCTATCCTCTTAAACTGCTGATGGTATTATCTTATGCATGAATTTTGTATTTTTAAGGCTGGTCATCTTTAGTGCTGCTCTCCGCAGGCTGTGTCCTCCCCTCTCTTCAGAGGTGAAAGTAAGCCGGTATGGTCCAGTACGGCGTACCGGTAACAAAGTGGCCGCCAGTACACAGCCGACCATACCGGCAGAGCCACTGATGGGAGGGTGGGGGGCAAAAGGGGCAGCTACCCAGGCTGCTGCTGGGAGCCCTGGGCCCTTTAAATCACTGCCGGAGCCCCAGGGCTCCTAGCCACCACTACCCAAGGGCTCTGGTGGCAATTTAAAGGGCCCGGGGCTCCCAGCCGCCACTGCTGCTACAGCACCAGTGGCCACAGCCCCAGGTCCTTTAAATCACTGCCGGAGCCCCGGGCGGCGCGGGCCAGGCAGCACTGAAGGGCTGGCTGGGGGAGTCTGGCACTAGCCTCGCCCCTTCCGCATGAGGCCCTGCCCTTCCCAGAGCCCCCCCACCCCCATCTTGCCTAGGAGCCCCGCCACCCTGCATACCGGCAAGTCCTCTAAGTTGCTTTCACCCCTGAATATAACAAGATAAAAAAGTTCTGAACTGACAATTGAACTAGATCAAAATCTGAGTACAAAGACAGTTTCTCTTTTGGCTTGTCCCGTTCTAATAGAAGAGTTGATGTTGCCTCTGCCTAATATTCCTGTGGGGAGTACTTCTGGACACTAGTTATTCCGTTTACATTTAACCAACTGACAATATGAAAAAACCTACAAAATGTAATACCAAAATATTCATAACCACATGTGATGAGGTGTATAGACCCCCACACAGACGAGAAAGGTGCCAGAGATGCCTTGGAGGTAGGCCTAGCCCTGCCCCTCTGGCCCTGTCAATCTTGTATGATAGGGAGGAGGCCCTTAAAAGGGAGGAAGCTGCAGTCGGGGGGTGGGGGAAGCAGGATTGCCCGAAGCAGCAGACTACAGGAGTTACTCCTAAAGCTGCGGAGGGAACTCCTAGTCAGCAGACCTTCACCCTGACCCTGAGGAGAGTACAGCAGACTCCCATGGTAAGACAGGCAGGCTTAGCCTGACTCAGAGGCCCAGCCAGAGTAATTGCCCCAAACCCCCCTATGTTGGTGCTGGATCATTGGCCTTGCCCCCCTCTTTGCTGGGCCACAGGGAGGGAGTCTCTCTGAATGCAGTGGGGTTTCTGACTTTCATTTTGATCCCCCATCTGGAGAGACTTAAGAATGTCCACAAGGGCCAGAGTCCCTGCCCCCGCAAATAGTAAGGAACTGTGGCCTGTGCTAGGACCTCCCAGTGTAGACAAGTGGGCAGGGCCGGCTCCAGGCACCAGCTTAACAAGCAGGTGCTTGGGGCGGCCACTCGGGAGAGGGGCAGCGCGTCCAGGTATTCGGCGGCAATTCGGCGGAGGGTCCCTCACTCCCACTCGGAGCGAAGGACCTCCCGCCGAATTGTCACCGCAGATCGTGATCGCGGCTTTTTTTTTGTTTGGTTGGTTTTTTTGGTTTTTGGCTGCCTGGGGCAGCAAAAACCCTGGAGCCGGCACTGCAAGTGGGCATGGTCAGGTCCTCCCACCCTCTGAGGGAGGAACCACCAAAAACTCTGTTACACCACATCACTCTCTTTTCTTAAGGGTGTTCACTTTAATTCTCTGTTGGAATAATTAAATGAAACTCAGCCCCATTCACTCTGCTTAAATTTACCCCTCTGTAAAATGGAGATACTGATATTTACCTATATCATATGTCTGTTGTGAAGATTCTTTAATATTTGTAACATGGTTTAAACGATTCTGATGAAAGGAGCTACTAAAATACAGAATATCATTTTTTATGATGATTTGCTCAAGGGCAAAACAACAGTCTCCATTCAAAGGCACTGAACTTTCTGAGTCTCTTGCATTCTACCAAAAAGAAATGATAGAAAATAGATTTTCATGGTTGTAAACAGAAAGTGAGAAGTAGCAAAGTCAACTTCCTTAAATAACATTCTAGCCTTTTTTGAACCATTGTGTGTCATCTTGGATAAGAGTGTAACTGAACTTCTCAAAAGGGCACTCTCAATATCCTTTAGGCCCTGACTGGCCTTTTCAAATACATACAATGTAGGTTTTGTAGAGAACAAGCTGTACCATTTGCTTTAAATCAGAACATTATTTGATGCATCTTCCTAACAACTCGCCTTCTGCACTCAGTGAAGCCACATGATGATTCATCTAAATCTGAAAATGTTCATATTAATTGTATAATTTTGAATCCCATTAGGAATGAAACAGAACACAGGGGACTTACATTAGTAACGTAGCTTAGTAAATAGCTGGAACAAAAAACAAGACAAAAAAATTAACTCTACTCTGCAGACATTTGGTTATGATATGCGAGCTTTACTTCAGTATCATACAGTATATGCTGGAAAAAATGAATTCAAATAAGAGAAGTGAACATCTGTTCCTTTGTGAAAAAAATTAATATTCACATAGGAATAGACCATTTTAAATCATTCCATATGGAATCTTAGAATAGTTAATTGTACTTGTTCAGGATGTGCAGTAGAACATTGAAGGTATCCTGTGATTAATGTTACCTACAGAAAATTTGAAATTAGCAGGCAGTTGTAATATTAGCTAACCTAATACAGAAGATATCCTAAAAATGGGAGCTTCTCGCAGCTTCAATTAGTTTTACAAGTGAAAATAATTCTTATTCCCAAAGATAATTGTTTGTCAAATACAGGTCTGTCTCATCTTACGCTGGGGTTACGTTCCGCGGTCAGCGCCTAAAGCGAAAACCGCGTATAGTCAAATTTACATTGAGTGTAATGGCGGGCAGAATCGCCCGCACTACAGAAACAGTATTTAAATTGTTATTTTTCTCTTTTTTTTGTTTTTTTTCTTGTTCTTGCCAACCGCATAAAGCTGAAATCGCACATGTTAAATGCGCCTAAGATGTGACAGACCTGTATAGTTGGAAATACAAACTCTAGCGAATCTCGGTACTTAGTCTTTTATTACCAAATGACTGTTTGGTAATTCTTCCTGGAATTCTTAGTGAAAATGGTCTCACAAAAGGAAATAATCTCACATCAATTAGTAGCTGCTAGACTATTGGCTAACTTCTACATGGAAAAGGAACTATTGCCTAAAATTGGTGAAGTAGTGCCAAGAAATGTGGAATGTTCTTGTTATAAAAAAACAATATACAGCAAAATTGTTATGGAAAAGCATACAAAGCAAAATAGAGGAAAAATAGATACATATTAGGTTGCCATTTCATTTTACAGGTAGAATACATTCAATCACAAAAAAACATTGCATTTGTTCCATTTATTTCAATGTTAATAAATATAGCAGATTTGCTTTGGTTTGTTAATATGGAATTATGATACAATTTAGAGGCTGTGTGACACTGACAGTAGAATGGAAAGCATACATCACGGACCAAATCAGCACACTAACACAGCTAAATTTTGTGCTTGCTTACATCCATGCAACCCTACTGACTTGGGTATAAGCAAGGGGAAAATGTTTCACAGCACGTTTAAATGCTTTTATGCTCAGAGCATGAGACACAGTATTCTGATTGAAAATTCTGATTGAACCCCAACAAAATGTTTTAAATTGTTTCTTTATATCAAAAACACCACACAGAAGAGAATACAAACGGAGTAATGACAGGTTCTCAAAAGGATCCCATCACCACAAATAACCGACTTTTCCCATTTTGGACTTACTGATTATTTGTAAATCTCAGATAACACTTTTGCATATTTACTTTTTCTCTCCATTGACTCATTTACTTTCCTCCTACAATATATACTCACTCATCTACGATCAAGACAGTTTTTCTCACATTCATCCAGCTCTAGAAAAAAAAAGTTTATTATAAGAATGTCCTACTTATTTTGATATGCTGCCATTGTAAACCTTTCAACATTCTCGAAGGTAAGGTTTAAGAGCAATTCCTTCTGTTTATATTACAGGTGCTTTCCAGAGTTATTCGATTACTCCCATCTACCAGTCAAATAAACAATACTTCTTGGAGAGATGTCAGAAACAGCCTTCTTGGGTGGTAAGACAAAGGACTAAACTAAATTATTTCCACTGTAGACCACTTGTAAATTCTCTAAAGCCATTTTACAATTTCTATTGTACTCATTGTTATACAGAAATGAATATATTTCTCAAAATCATATTAACATTGGGGAAGTTTGGAGATGTCAAGAGAACTGAATATTCTTCTGTAATAGCCCTCTATTATGGTCTTTCATTACATGATCACTACCATAATGCATACACACAAGGAAGTAGACGCAAGGTTGCTTTCAGAGCCTTAATTCCAAAGGGTTTTTTCCTCTTTAATTTTTGTTGGTTTAAATCAAAGTCTTAATGTTCCATGAACAGGTCCCCCACTTCCCCCAATTATTATACATGCTCAAGGGCACCAATAGGCATGCGTGCTTTATGGATTGCAAACCATCTTAACACCCTCAATTATATTTTCATTGATTGATATAGTTTGGCGTATAGCTGTGCCTGTTGGCAGTTTATTTGGGCTCCAGACCAGCGCTACGCAGACAATACGACCAATTACAATCAATGGGAGATTAGGCTGAGTAAGCATGGTAGTTTCAGACCCCCGATTGCTGTGAAGAGAATCTTAAGTTTAAAGCTACACTTGAAATGTTTATCCGTCCTCATTGCACTACTCTACTTTTAAAGCATACATGATCCTTATACAGGATATAATTAATTTTTCAGAAACTCCACATTACAGATGCCACGTAAATTGCCATCAATTTATTTGGTCTGTGTACATACCCTGTACAGAAAATACATTTAATAAAGGTCCAAGTGGGGCAGGTTTGATATAAAGTTGTTGGTACACACAAAAGACCCAATTCTGCATTTGATGGCATACAAAATTGTGGAGGAGGAACTGACAGAGAGCATAGCAAATTTTAAAAATTAACTGACATATGGCGGCAAATACTTCTTCCCACACACAACATGAGTAAAAGGCCTTTTTACATGGGTGCTTTGTGGATGGCAGAACCACCCCTTTCAGACAGCAGAGAAATTGCCAAATCACTCTCTGGCTACTGCTGCAGCTCAGAGACCTGCAGCTACCACATACTCTTGCAGGGCTGTTTTTGAACGCTATGGATCCGTGTAGTGAGGATTTATTGGTTCACCGCCAACTCTTCACTCTGTGAAACCTGGGTGGAAAACAGTTCTGCCGCTTACATGAGAAGGAGTTCCCCTCTGCACTGGCTTTCTGTGTTCTCCCAAATGTGCAGCAGTTCCACACTTGTTACTCTGTCATCGGGCTCTACATCAGCTGAATGGCAGAAGGCAGAGTTCAAACAAAGAAATGAAAAAGAAAGCTTGTAGACTGAAGCTCCACAGAGTGTAACTGGGAATGGATGAAAAACTTACATCCATAAAGGAGAAAGACAGCCAAAGATCAAGATACCTGCCTCAACTGACCACATGTTTACTTTCCCCCCTAATTTTCTCCATGTTTTCTTCCAGGCCACTCCATGTGCATGGAATGCCCTTCCCTCTGTATGGTCTCCCAAGAGAGACAAGGTGGGTGAGGTAATATCTTTTATTGGACCAGCTTCTGTTGGTGAGAGAGAGAAGCTTTCAAACTTACAGAGCTCTTAGGTCTCCCAAGACTCACTTTTATCCAACCTTGAAATCCCCTAAGATTTACTTTTCCCTTGACAGATACAAAGCCAACTATAACAGGTAGGTAGATGCAGAGCTGAGCTGTGGTTAGCCAATAACATATATAAATATTTTAAAACCTGATTGTATGCTGTATACTGCTGCCCCACCCTTCATCAGTTGCCTGTCTTCTCAGATTGTAAGCTGGTCGGTCTCCTCTTACTTGTGCAGGCAGCACCTACCACACTGTTAATGCTACCAAAATACAAGCAAACAAATAAATAAATAAATGTTATAAATATAAATTCAGAAGCCAAAATATTTTTAAACACATTTTTGATGCTCCATATGTTACATTCAGCAAGTGGCATGCCCTTTCCTTAAGATGTAAATGTTATTTCTTGCTTCTTCTCTCTCAGATAGTTACAGCATTGCCTTTAAGGACTTCTAACCCCAAGGAAGGTCTGTGAAATGTGGTGAAATTAATCAAACCTGCATTTCACAAATTTTAAGTGGTATAAAATGCTGTTAAACTGCATAAATGACAACTTATTCCCACATCAGATGGAGGTAAACATAGCAAGAAGCCAAATTAAACACCATTTCTTTTTCTGTATGTTCCCTCTGGAGTGCCACATAACAAACATTTCATATAATCTATGAGGCTTCCAGGATAGTAAAGCAGATAGATACATTTGTGTGATTCTTTTTCTATTTACAGCAAGACAAATTGTCTTGTTTTGAAATACCACGGCTGATTAGAGTTGTACCATGGAGAATAAAATTGCCATTGCAGTAGACTAGGTTTGTGCATAGTCAAATACTATCTTGACAGTACAACATGATTTGAGTGCACTTGGAAAAAATTGTATCTACATATTATTAGAACTATAGCCCCTCATGTGTACTTATGTACATCTTGCTTTATAGTTTTAATCCTTTGCCTCACTTCTTATACTTAGAGATGGGCTTACAATACAAAATTCAGGTCTGGAAGAGTACCAGGAAGTTATTTTTACCTTTGCAGTGTGATCTCTGTTGTACTTACACATGCTCATGTTTTCTGCTTATAATTCTCCTACTGCTTGTCCTGCTAAAACCTGAATTTACAGTAGCCAAGACTAAAAAACAGGTGCCTAAAATTAGGCTCTTAAATCCATGTTTAGGCACCTAATAATGCAGCCTTATTTTCAAAGGTGCTGGGCACCCAGCAGCTCCATTAAGTTCAATAGGAGTGGTAGGTGTCTAGAGCCTTTGATAATCAGGCCACTTATTAATTTCCCAAATAAAGGTTTAGGAGTCTAGCTGTAAACACTTATCTTTGAAAATCTTGGCCTGTATCTCTTCATAGAATTATATTTTTATTCCAACTGTGACATGAGATAGAAGACACTTATCTGGACATTAACCCCAAATAAAAAAATCAGCAAAATTCATTCCAAAATAGGTCATGACTGAAGCACAAGGGCCAAGGGACAGGGGATGACTAGGTTCTCATTAGCTGCAGTCAATTGTACCTTCCCCCTACAAACTCTGGTCTATTGGTAAACAGAAATTTTAAGAAAATAAGAAAAAAATATTTTTACAGCTCAGCCCTGTAAGGTTAAGTGCAGCGAGGCCTTGAGTTATTTACTGTGAAGACGTTAATTACATAAATTAAAATGTAAACTAGGAGAACTTTAACTTGTACAGTCAAGACTTAATGTTTATCAAATGTTGGAATTCAGAATCAAAGGGCCATTCTACCAACCCCCATTGATAAACAGAGTTTTGTCAAAAGGTAATGGGAGAGATGGTCAGTTTTTCAACTGGAATTACAAACTGAACCAAGTCATCAATCCCAGCACTTTAGGATCACAGAAATGCACTGTACATTACTTTGGAGGTTAGAGAATTTAATCCAACTCTGTTCATCTTTAGCTGGAAGCTACACACTACAAGACAACAGTGCCGTTTCTACCAATATAAAATGATTCAGTGTTATGCTAGCATCATTGCCCATTCAAGCTGCTTTTGAATATACCTAGTGACTTCTTGCTTGGAACAGCCTCCTGCTAGCTTTGCTGCTGTCAGGTGTCATTGTGTAATGTGCTATAATTAGACGTACATTTCATGTCATGTTCAGCACTACCATCAGGTTAGGGCTCTCACTTCAAGTGTCCAGGGCATGAAACGATACTAAGTACATGGGTGACAACACAATGGGAACAGCTCATGGTAACAAGTCTTTAAAGTACACTCTCTATTAAGAGAAATATTTCATGTGTAAGAAAGTACTTCTCTGGCATCAACTGGACCAAATCAGTAGCCTCAAAAGCTGTGTAAGTTAAAGTCATCACTTGCTTATCCCAGTTGTGCATTCAAAACTCTTTTTCACCTGTTAAATCTGGAGGTGATATTCTGTGGACAGCAGAATATAAAAATAAAGATCATCACCTCAGATACCAGAGAGAAAGTTCATTGTTTACTCAAAATCACTTAATTGGTGGATAGCTTTTTGGTGCATCAATAAGTAGTTAAAGGGAAAGATGTGTGCTTTCCTTTCTCCCTTTAGATTGTCTCTAACACAACAGTGCTCCATAATGCTTTCACTTCCATCTCCCGAAAGCAATATGTACTCAACTTCATCAGACTTGCACTCTAATAGAAAACCTCACATACTTTTATATCAGTTATAGTGACAGATCAGCCCATCTGACTGTCCAACATTCCATGCACTAGGGAAGTTATTTTGCCTTACATTGGCCACAATTAAAGTTTGTGGGAGAGAACATGACAAACACTTTCCCAGTAGGTTAGATAAATATTTACCAGCCAGGAGTAGAATACTGCTGATCAGGAATCCTGGACTCACTCTCTGGCTCTAGGAGAGGAGTGTAGTTTATAGCAGATAGAGTTGGGATAACTAAAACTGATTTCATCACTCTGGAAGGTAGCGTGGTGCAGAGAATAATTAGGGTTGCCAACTTTCTAATCGCACAAAACCGAACACCCTTGCCCCGCACCTGCTCCGCCCTTTCCCCGAGGCCCCATCCCTGCCCCCCTTCTCCGAGACCCCGCTCCCCGCTCACTACGTTCCCCCTCCCTCTGTTACTCGCTCTCCCCCACCCTGACTCACTCGCTCATTTTCACCAAGCTGGGGCAAGGGGATGGGCTGCGGGTGTGTGTGTGTGAAGACTCTGGCTGGGGGTGCGGGCTCTGGTGTGAAGGAGGAGGCTCTGGGCTGGGGCCATAGAATCATAGAATCTCAGGGTTGGAAGGGACCTCAGGAGGTCATCTAGTCCAACCCCCTGCTCAAAGCAGGACCAAACCCAACTAAATCAGCCCAGCCAGGGCTTTGTCAAGCCTGACCTTAAAAACCTCTAAGGAAGGAGATTCCACTACCTCCCTAGGTAACCCATTCCAGTTCTTCACCACCCTACTAGTGAAAAAGTTTTTCCTAATGTCCAACCTAAACCTCCCCCTCTGCAACTTGAGACCATTACTCCTTGTTCTGTCATCTTCTATCACTGAGAACAGTCTAGATCCATCCTCTTTGGAACCCCCTTTCAGGTAGTTGAAAGCAGCTATCAAATCGCCCCTCATTCTTCTCTTCTGCAGACTAAACAATCCCAGTTCCCTCAGCCTCTCCTCGTAAGTCATGTGCTCCAGCCCCCTAATCATTTTTGTTGCCCTCCGCTGGACTCTCTCCAATTTATCCACATCCTTCTTGTAGTGTGGGGCCCAAAACTGGACACAGTACTCCAAATGAGGCCTCACCAGTGCTGAGTAGAGGGGAATGATCACATCCCTCGATCTGCTGGAAATGCCCCTACTTATACAACCCAAAATGCCATTAGCCTTCTTGGCAACAAGGGCACACTGTTGACTCATATTCAGCTTTTCGTCCACCGTAACCCCTAGGTCCTTTTCTGCAGAACTGCTGCCCAGCCATTCGGTCCCTAGTCTATAGCAGTGCATGGGATTCTTTCGTCCTAAATGCAGGACTCTGCACTTGTCCTTGTTGAACCTCATCATATTTCTTTTGGCCCAATCCTCTAATTTGTCTAGGTCCCTCTGTATCCTATCCCTACCCTCCAGCGTATCAACCACTCCTCCCAGTTTAGTGTCATCTGCAAACTTGCTAAGGGTGCAGTCCACACCATCTTCCAGATCGTTAATGAAGATATTGAATAAAACCGGCCCCAGCACCGACCCTTGGGGCACTCCACTTGATACCGGCTGCCAACTAGACAAGGAACCATTGATCACTACCCGTTGAGCCCGACCATCTAGCCAGTTTCCTATCCACCTTACCGTCCATTCATCCAGCCCATACTTCTTTAACTTGCTGGCCAAGGGGTTCAGAGTTCAGGAGGGGGTCAGGGCTGGGGCAGGAGGTTGGGGTGAGGGAGGAGGGGTGAGAGGTGCAGGATCCAGGCAGTGCTTACCTCAGGTGGCTCCCAGGAAGTGGCCAGCATGTCCCTCCAGCTCCTAGGCGTAGGGGCGGCGAGGTGGTTCTGTGCGCTGCCCCCGCCCGCAGGCACCGCCCCCACAGCTCCCATTGGTCACAATTCCTGGCCAATGGGAGCTACGGAGCCAGTGCTCAGGGCAGGGGCAACGGGCGGAGTCCCTGTGGCTGCCCCTATGCCTAGGAGCCGGAGGGACATGCTGGCAGCTTCCTGGGAGCGACACAGAGCCCCGCACCAACCGGACTTTTAACGGCCCAGTCATCAGTGCCGACCGGAGCCATGAAGGTCCCTTTTCGACCGGGTGTTCTGGTCGAAAACCGGACACCTGGCAATCCTAGATAAGATTGGGTGTTGTAATATTAGAGACCTGGGTTTTACAGCTACAGTGACCGTGCATAAGCTCTCAGTTAACTTATTTTACAAGGGGAGAATGTTCTGTAGCTCTTCTCTAACCGTCTTCTAGATTGAGGTAGTCAAATAAAGGGCAGTGACTTGCATGGGTATTACACTTAAAAGAGGTGAGATTTCCACTCCTGGTCTCCTCTTTCCCAGCTCAGGAGTTGTCCCCTAGGCTACAAGGTATTTGGGAGTGGGAGTCAGTCAGTCAATCAGTAAGTCTCTTTCTCTCTCAGCATTTGCACTGCAGCAAATAAGTCATCAAATTCAGCAGGTTCACCATATATGCACCTATTTTTCGTTATGGCTACAAAGTTATAGAATACTCTCCAAAAAATCCACAACCCACGTGTAACTGATATTCTAGGAAACAGCACAGGAGGAACAACACTGTGGCCAAAAGAGCAGGTTGCAGAGTGTTTTAGATTTCTTGCAAAAGAGGTACAAAGTAAAATAAGACAATCAAGTGGAGGGGGGAATGGATATCGCACAAAGGGATGTTTTTTAAACTCTTATTCTTTCTATATCAATCATTTTTCATCAAACCACCATGAAAAAAACAAATGCTCAAAGTTTACAGTTCATGTTTTGGTTTTTACCATTTCAATGAGATTTTTACATGTAGGTTTAAAACTCCTGTTAAAGAGAACACTGTCACGCAACGTTAACTATTATGCAGCTGTTGCTGCACTATAATCAACATGCCTGTTACTGAAAGAGAGGATGGAAGAAGAGAGAAATGTTCACTCACCTGCTAATTTCAGTCCTTTGAAAGGACACATTTATCAATGATGACCATGAAGAAAACTTAAAACTTTAAAAATACCCTAGATACAGCAAGCTGGAGTACAAATGAGTATGATTTGGTGGAAAGTGTAAATGACCATGTTTCGAGTCTGGGCGAGGTTCTTTGGCCTGTGTTATGTAGGAGATCAGACTAGATGATCACGATGCTCCCTTCTAGCCTTAAAATATATTGAAGTCCTCTTCTCATGGACAAGACTACAACAATAGTATATTGCAACTATCCAGACAAATCTACCTCCCCAAACACACATGTCTGTGACTATAGGCTATTCCACAATCTGCTGCATATTGAAGTCAAGTTTAATTACAACTCTAAATGAACTGGTTTATGAATAAAGCCATCACCACACAGTCAATGCAGTTTGATTCTCACAGCTTCTTACTGTTTCATGTTTTCTTTCAATATCAGAAGCATTCAACTACTGGCATACTATGCTTAATACAAACTGTTAGGTCAAACTGAAAGAGGACCAAGAGCCAGGGGATCTTCATCTTGAGCAGTCATTTACAACCATATGAAATGGATAAAAAAAAAATGAAACTATACTGATACATTTTACACCGACTTTGCACTCATTCTTCACAAATGTAAATGATGAAAAAGTTCAAGGCTGTGGAGAATCAGAGCCTTAATGTCCTTATTTGTTCTACTAAAAACAAATATATCATTACATTTTTCAGTTAATAAAGTCATGGTATGTTAATATTTTTAGTAGACAAACTTATGCAAATTCTAAAAGGCAAGACAATATTTATTTCCAGGTTTTCAAGATTTTCTGTCGTAAGTATGGAGATGGTGCAGCAAAGATAGCACAAACAATAAATCTCTATGTCTCAATTTTTCATCACTGTGAAATGTGCATCAATAAAAAAAATAAGAACAAAATTTTGCATGTTTAGCAATTTACTTTTTAAATCCAGGATCATTCTCAGTATTTTTCAAGTAATTCCAAAGTAACAAAACATTCCAATACTTTGGCAGGAGAATTAGACGCCCTGATAGTGGATTCCTCTCTGCTAAGCCAGCACTGGAGCAATGTAGGTGATATCAAAGAGGCGCCACCCAGTGGAAGTCTTAGAAAAAGATGAATTTCAAAGCCCCAAAATGTATTGAAAAATATTCAACTCAAAGGTTAATAAGAATAGCAAATATAACTAGGTAGGAGCTATCTGACTGGAGGAATGAGCAAAACAAAAACACTCCTCTTCAAAAATACTGAAGGTATCACTACAAAGAGGCTACAACTTCCTCCGTTCCTGACAGACAGCTAGACAGTTTGATGGAGGTGACTCTTCAAAAGAACAGGAATTAGCTGGTAAGTGATAATGTCTCTTTTAGTTCAAGAACCCATTTGCCAACACTGACTAGAGGGACATACCTCGCAGTGGAAATACAGAGCACTGGTTCTCATTGGAGACAGGATGATGATTTTGAAGGGAAGGAAGGCCAGTTGTTCATTCCTAAAAACACTTTGCTGAACCAGCCCTGGGGTGTCCCAGATCTATTGTACAACAAAATGAGAGGCAGCTAACATGCAAGAAAGGTGTCTTAGGGAGTGGAAGCCTCTGGTGCTAAAGGAATCTCCCAAGCACTCCTATTCCAAATATAAAATTCGTTTTCTGAACACAGAAACGAAGTGCCATAGAAATCCTTTAATGTTGCTGTCGATCCTGCGTAATCACTAATAAGGGCTGGGGATCTACCAGGAGGCTTGGGGAGTCCCCAAGCTTTTTCAAAGAGGAAAGGTGAAGACCCCCTTCTCCTTTCCAGATGGGCACCAAAATTAATAGAAAAGGAGGAAATTGTCAGGGAGAAATTAAAGAAAATAGGGGAAAGAATCCTTTGCGAAAGGCTCTCTTATGGAAAGCAAGAAGAGGCAACATCTGCACACTTCTGTGGAGGCTGAGAGACAGGCGTAGGTGTGGCCTCTTCAGTAAATCAGGCAGCAGCAGAATTTTTCAGTTTTATTTTTAAAGGAGGGGGTGAAGAAAGAGAGGGAATTTGTAAATCTGGCTCCATTCTGCTATATTGGACAGAAATGCCCATAAGAAGTTATGAGTTAGGTACAGAGCAGAAAACCCATGGCAGGAGAAATTAATTTTAATGTCCCTTTAAATAAAAAAGATCCATATTATAATGGCAGACACTCCAGGCAGTGCATTTTCTTCTAACACACAACTATTAAAAATTCAGCAATATTTTATATTCCGTTCCAGATACAGTCTTCTGTTCTTAATAAGTTTTTATGTAAATCTTCATGCATGTTTACGATTGTCCTGGAAATTAACATAATATTCCAGTATATTCTAGGGATAGTCAGTGCTGGAAAGTAAATCATCTTCTCCATAGCCATATATCAGTGTCCAACCACCAGAGTTAGAACGATCGCCATTGCCTATGGCGAGAAGTCTGCTGAAAGGAAAACTACACCCATTTTGTTCAGCTTAGCAGTAAGAAAGCCTACAGGGTAAGAAGTACTTGTCATCCTGAATAAACTATCAAATTGATTTATTTTAAAAGTTTTTAATGACATTTCCCGTTTTTAAGTCTAGTGCTAGAGGTGGCTATTTTTCTGAAAAGTGTAATTATTCGTGACACTGAGCCATGTAGGAGTCCAAAGTAAGAGACTTGTTTCAATACTAGTTAGCAGTGACTAAAAGAATACTTGAAATGATCCGTTTTAAACCTGAAATATTCCAAACCCAAATGTAATTAAAACCTATCTCCCATTTAAAAAAAAAAATACAAAAATATTCATTGGTGACTGGTGCTTCCTGCCTTACAACCTTTTGAACCCAGACATTACACCTACCAAAACAGAAGCTGGGGGGCTGAGGCCCTGCAGAAAATCAGGCTCTTAAATTAGTGGGCAGTGCACAATGGAATTAGCTTTTCTTTAATAAAGTTGCATGTAATACACAATTTCCTGGCAATATATACAAAAATTTTGAAGAAATGTCTTTTAACTAGAGTGGACTGCAGTTCCTTACTTTCAGAATTTAATCCATTTCAAATGAAAGATACTTTCCCCCTTCCAGTATGCAAGTTTTATTCCTATTAATGTTCATGGGAGTTACACCTGCATCAAGAAAGGATACACCCATTTAGGTTAGAAATACATCATCACAGCAAGGTGTGAACTGAGTTCTGTCTAATTTATCCAGATTTGTAAAACCAGATTTGATGATGTGATGGTAACTCCATACACCACTTTGAAAAGCTCTCTCTGCTCCAAATGGGTGCCAGTTGCTTCAAAAGATTCATAGATTGCAAAGCCTGAAGAGATCACCATGATCATCTAGTCTAGGGGTCGGCAAGCACAACCTCCAGCACATCCCTCGCCCGCGCTGCTTCCCGCCGCCCCCATTGGCCTGGGTCGGCGAACCGCGGTCAGTGGGAGCCGCGATTGGCCGAACCTGCCGACGCAGCAGGTAAACAAACTGGCCCGGCCCGCCAGGGTGCTTACCTTGGCGAGCTGCGTCCCAGAGGTTGCCGACCCCTGATCTAGTCTGAGCACTATAACACAGGACACAGAACTTCCCCAAAATAACTCCTAGAAAAACATCCAATCTGCATTTAAAAATTATCAGTGATGGAGAATCTACCACGACCCTTGGCAAATTGTTAATAACTCTCACTGTTAAACTCCTTATTTCTAGTCTGAATTTGTCTAGCTTCAACTTCCAGCCATAGGATCATGTTATACCTTTCTCTATTGGACTGAAGAGTCTGTTATTAAATACTTGTTCCCAACGTAGGTACTGAAGAATAAATTCAGTAATGGCCAATTTCAGCCACCGATCTGCACACAGAGTGGAATGACCCACCCAGAGTGGAATGACCCCTGCAGGCTCAGATAGGAGAGACATAAGGCGGGTGAGGTAATATCTTTTATTGGACCAAATTCTGTTGTTGGAAGGGACAAGCCTTTGAGCTTCACATAACTCTCCTTCAGGACTAGAAAAGGTAACCAGTGTCCAACCTAGATACAAAGTAGGACAGATTGTTAAGCAATTGTTAAGGGTTTTACACATTTGTTGGATACTACTTAAAATGAAGTGGGCAGTTAACACCTCTTCAGTCCTAGGACAAAAGAGAGTAGTAGTAGGCAGTAGAGTTAGGGTGTGTTACAAATTGTTGTAATGAGCCAGAAAACCCAGTGTCTCTGTTTAGTCCATGCTTTTTAATGTTCATTAAAGTTACGAATTTAGGTTCCCAGGTTTGTCTTTTGAAGGTGTTGTGCAAGTATCCTTTGAGGATGAGGACTGAAAGGTTAGATATGGAGTGATCACTTTGTAAAAAATGTTTGTCCACTGGTGATAGGGTGTTTTGAGGTACACCACATGTTGTGATAGACATGTATGGGACTCAGGGATCTTGAAAGGTGTGTTGTGGAGAATATTGATCATTGCAGCAGTGGAGATATACCTGCAGGTTTTGCATCTGTTGTTCTGGCAGGATCTGGTGCCACTTTGAATTGGTGGGTCCTGGTCTATGGGGAGCTTGCTTCTGATGATGAGCGTGGAAAGGCTGGGGGTTGTTTGAAGGCCAGAAGAAGGGGTTCAGGAAAGATTTATTTCAGGATTCGGTCCCCATGAAGTATGGGTTGTAATTTTTTGATGATAAGCTGCATGGGCTCTAGCGAGGGGTGGCAGGTGACAACTAGGGCTGTGCAGTCAATGTTTCTTTTCTTTCCTGTACTAAACAGATTCTCTCAGGGTATTTGGGTGGCCCATTCCATGATGCAATCTACTTCTCTGGTGGAGCATTCAGTGAAGGCAGTTTTAAATGTGCTCAGGTGTGTAACCCTGGCAGAGGCGACGTGTCAGGGGTGACATGCCGGGTCAAGTGTCCCCCCAGCAGCCACCCAGGAAGGGGCAGGGCCAGAGCCAGAGAGGAAAAGGCAGGGCCAGAGCTTCTCCGGCTGTGCTGGGACGCTGCCCGCAGCAGCTGCCTGGGAGAGAGCCTGGCTGCAGCGGCGTGCTCCCTTTCATCCAGACTCTGCTTCCGAGGACAGTGGCCGAGTGAGCCGGAGCCCCACCTCCCTCCCCTGGCATGCTTGGCCCTTGTCGCCAGAAGCCGAGCCCAGGCAGGGAGCGGGCTGCTGCCGCCTCTCCCCAGCCAGGCTCTCTCCCAGGCAGCTGGAGCAGCAACCGGGAGCGGCTTCGTCCTGCTCCAGACCCAGCTGCCAGAGAGAGCAGCCGAACGTGCCACGGGGGAGGGGAAGGAGCTGGGGGTGGGGCAGGCAGGAAACACATGGGGAGGTCATGTGTCCTCCCCTTTAGCTGGTGCCCCCCCAGTATGGGGAGGCACCAGTCGTCAACCCGGGCTCTCTCTATTTGGAGCATATTCTGTGGTAACAGGCTCAGTTAGCACATCTTGCTCCAACTGGTGAACCCAGGATGCTCTGCAGATTGGTAGAGACAGGACGGGAAGGGAAGAAGAACATGATCATGACCTCACTTTCTCTCTGCTTCCTTTGAGGTAGAGTGTTTCTCTAAAGGCACATCGAGGAAGCAATCCCTGCACGCTCAGGCACAAGGACTTGGTTCTGATTGGCCATTGCACGGGATGTGAAGAATGGTGGGCTTCACGTGTGCTCACTCTCCCCTGCACACCCATGTGAGGGCAAGATACAAACTGGCCCTAAATTATGAATTTAGAAAACAAAATGTGAACAATTAATTACACAAATGTTAATATTGTTGTAACCATAATGACCAGAGAACATGAAGGAATTACATTTTGTAGAATTTTCAGCATCAATAAACATTTTGGCAAGGCAAGGTTTGACTAAGGTATTAAAAAACAGATAGATATTTGACAGCTAGATGCTTAACATTATTTCATTGTCACTGAGCATCTTTAATGAGATTAGATTCTCTAATTAATGTTTCTAACCCTTCAACAGACAAGATACTTATGATCTGCTAGACATTATATAGAGATGGTTCTTAAATACATAGATGAAAGTTTGACATTTAGATACTCAAAATTAAGATGCTCTATTCACTGACATAGTGTCAGTAATAAAAAAGATGGGCAGCTGCTATTACCATATACATATTTTATATATGTAAAGAACATAAAGATGGCAGGTGAAAGATTTTCATAGCCGAGAAGTAATTGGGTTTCTAAAGATTTCTATATGAAATAATACTTCATAATATAATAAATGGAGGTTACTTACCTGCAACTGGAGGTTCTTTGAGATGCGTGGTTCCTATCTGCATTCCACATGAGATACACATGTGCACCATGTGGCTGTGTCCAGAATTTTTTTGCAAGCCGATAGTGGAATACAGATAGAAATCATACATCTCAAAGAACCACCAGCTACAGGTAAGTGTGGTAACTATGAGTGATGGTCCTTATGTGTACTCCACATGTGGGAGATTAACAAGCAGTAGTCGGACAGGAGGTGTGTGGACGCAGAAGTGAGACTGACTGTAACTGGACCAGAGTGTAATGTCTCGTGTGAAGGTATGCAAAGAACTCCAAGTAGTTGCCCTCCTGTCTTCCTATTTCTAGGAGGGGGACGTCTCCTAGAGATGCAGCTGAAGTAACTTATGGAATGAGCCCTTATCCCCTCCAGAGGGGCGGGGGGAGATATGAGCTAGCTGGTAACAAAGAGTGATACAACCAGAGATCCATTTTGAAAATCTCTGCATAGATACTGCTTGACTCCTTGATCTCTTTATGGAAACAAATAGTTTAGGTGTCTTTCTAACATCCCTTGTTCTTTGCAGATAAAAAGCCAAAGCCCTTCAGACAACTAGAATATGCAGCTGTCTTTTTTCACCTGTGGCATAAGGCTTTGGAAAAAAATATTGGGAAGTGGATTACCTGACTCGTATGAAACTCGGAAACTACTTCAGGAATGAATCTAGGATGGGTCATAACGAGACCCTTTTGTTTATAGAAGATAATATATGGTGGGTCTGCCATGAGCACTCCCAGCTCACTGACTTCTGGCTGACATTATGGCTATTAGAAAGGCCACCTTCATGGATAGATGGGCCACAGCACATGTGGCTAGAGCAGTGGTCCCCAAACTTTTCCTCTCGCACCCTCCCTTACCAGTAATAGAATGTTTCTGCGACACCATCCCCTCACCGGGCCAGGAGCTGAGTCATGGCTGGGGCTGGAGCCAGTGGGGCTGGGTGGCGCTCTTTCCCCCTCAACTCCCCTGTGGGGGCTGGCCTGGGCCCTGCTGCCCCCTCCCCCCCAGCAGGGCGTGCCCCACAATTTGGGGACCACTGGGATAGAGGCTCAAAGGGGGGTTTAGTGAGTGAAAATAAAAGAAAACTGAGGTCCAAACTTCACCAGTGGTGGGAAGGAGCTGAGAACCCCCTTCAGAAATCTGGTTGTGACAGGATGTGTGAATTTTGTACAGTTATCCACTAGAAGATGGAAAGTGCTTATCGTTGCTAAATGTTCTTGAAGAGAACGGATCGCGAGACCCATAAGGGTAAGTAGATATGCTAAGATACCAGGGATCCTGGTGGATTATGGAGATAAGTTGAATTAGTGAGTAACAGCTTCTCATAGAGTCTTTTCTGCTTTGGTTAAGGATCAATTGTGCCCTTTTAGAACATGAGTGCTCTATTTCAGATGCGCATCCAAATATCAGGCCTTGAGTTGCAGCGCTCCCAGACTGGGGTGCTTGAACCTGCCCGTGTGCTGGGCTAGAAAGTCTGGCAATGTGGGGATGTTCATGGGTGGGTGAACTGAGAGCTTCAGCAGATAAGTTAACCAGAACTGTCTCAGCCTGGATAATGGGTGTGCACCTCCCCCCAGCTTCCTCCATGGGGGACCCACAACCCCCAAAACTGCAGGAGGCCCCCGGCCCCGTGGCAGACTCACCCACAGTCTCTTCCCCGCCCCACTCCCCCCATGCAGTGATTTATTCTTTCGCTTCCAAAGAGTGCCAGTCCAATAACAATGTGCAAATGACCATCCTCAGCTTACTTCACATTACATACAATTTTTCTACATATACTGCAGCTTGCAACCATGAAACCACTAACTGGGCTCAGCTACAGCCATACGTGTGATGAACATGCTCCTGGAAACAGCATTAAATAGTACATATTCAGAGATGAGCTCTGCAGTATTCCAAGCCCAATCAGAGGCATACTTGCTTTTAATGACCCTGGAGACTGGTGTATCCAATCACAGCCTGGAACAGACAGTTAGCTATGCCCAATTCAGTTTGTAGCCCTTTCCACAGTGCTCTGTTTATTCCTCAACACACAAACAAAAGGAAAGTAGAACAACAACAGATATTCTTGGCTGAGTCTGTGGGCCCTCTGGCAGCGAAAGGGCTTGGACCTCCCCAGCCTGGGGTATGTGTGCACATAGGGCCTGACTACCTTCTGCTGCAGCCACGGGAGACTGTTCTCCCGGTCCCAGTCTCTCTCAAGGAGCTGGGGCCCTCATGTTTATCCCCCAGCTGGGAATCAGACCCAGCAGGGTTGGCTGATTCCCAGGACCTGCTTCCTGGGCTACTCTCCAGTTCAGGGCTGGCAGCTCCCTAGCCCCCCTGCTCCTTAAAGGGACAGACCACTCTGTTACACTCCCATTTCATAGAGTGAAACAGGCTGACTACTAGCCAGGTACTACTCTAGCTGTGCTGCAAAACACGTTTGGGTTTCTCTTCCATTTCACCATGTCTTCCTCATTCACAGGAGTGCTAGTAAACATTGAAAGAACTGGGTAGGACTGGGGAGACGACTCTGGTACATCTATACTGCAAAAAAGGTGCGTTCTTAACTCATGACAGCCAACCTGCGTTAGCTACTTTGGGTTAAAATAGCAGTGAAGACACAACAACTCTGCTTTTAACTTAGGTTAGTGGGTCTTGCGTTCAGCCCCAAGCTTTAACTTGATCTGCTATCCCGAGTTCATAGCAGAGTTGCTGTGTCTTCACTGCTTTTTTAACCTGAGTTAGCTAGCACAGGTTAGCTAACCGAAGAGCACACCATCTTTTGAAATGTAGAGGATTGTTTCTTTTCACTAATAGCCTTTGTCTGTTGGAAAACTGGGTTGTTAGATTGGTAGCTTTTTAACACCGAAACTGGTGATTCTCATTTTAATGCTGATGTCCTAAAGGGTGCTCTCTACTTCGTTTTCCTGACACTCACGAAGCAGATGGTGCCAATGGCTAGCCATATGTTTCCTGCATCAGTAAAAAGAAAAAGACCACACTGCTGACACTTTGGATGTGGCCCTCTGGTGCCATGAATGGTTGGCTAGAGAGAGCAATAATGCTTGAATTTAATTAAGTTCTGAGTGGGGTTTTTTAGATGGCTTTACGCTATCGCTTACCCCCTTCTTTTGGGGGCTTTGTTTTGTTTTAATTGTCTTCTGCTTCTTTATTTACAGGCACTACGCTCAGTGTGGTATCTGAACACTCTACAAGATTAAAGATATCATATAACCTCTGAAAGACAGAACATTCCTCCCCTCTCCCTCAGGCTAGCTTCTTCCAGTGATATGGGTATACATGGTTGATACCTTTTGTTTTAGCTGTTGTACAACACAATTGCTTGGGGAAATGCTTGCTTAAAACTGGCATTTTTTTGCACCATGCTCAGAAAGAAGTGAGTGTGCCTGAGCCCTGGTCTATGCTACAACTTACGTCAGTATAACTAGGTCACTCAGGGGTATGGATTTTCCACATCCATGAGCAAGTTAGTTATACCGTCCTAATCTCCAATGTAGACAGCGCTATACTGATGGGAGGGCTTCTCCCGTCAACATAGCTACTGCCTCTCCGAGAGGTGATGTAGCTCTCCCGTCGGCACAGGTAGCATCTTCAGTAAGTGCGACAGGAGCGCAGCTTCTCTATAAGTGTAGACAAGCCCTTAGTCTGAGCTCCAATGGATGCAGCTTTCATAAAACCCCAACCCATCACCAAGTAAAATGTGGACTCTGTCAACTAAAGTGTCCCTGCTGAGCATAGCAGATGTGTGTTTGAACAAAGAAAGGATAGTCACTGAGATAAATGGGTTCTAGCTATTTAGGAGCTTTGCAGATGAGAACAAGGACTTAGAATGAACCTTGACTTCAACTGGCAGCCAATGTAGAGTGCAGAGCACTGGTATGATGTATTCATATTGGCTGGCTCTGTTTAGTATAGCATGGAAGCCCCTGTGATCTGAGCTGCAGCTTCAGAGTGGTCATGGGTCAACCTCAGATAGAATTAGTTGTAATAATCTAGTATAAAAGTTTAAAATTCATGAATCAACGTCATTTAGGTCTGACTTGAATATCTGGCATAGTTTAGCCAGTCAAAATTGACAAATAGCACTTCTGGCCACATCTGCTACCTGGGCATCCAAGGGCAGAGCTAATATGCCGTAGGACTGCCTCTTCTCAGTAGGTTTGCAGGATGGATGGATGGATAGACAGATAGATGGATAGATAGATAAATATAATGCCACACTGAAAATTAATGGAATGGAATCAGACAACTAACCATTCAAAGAATAAAGAAAGCTGACTCATAATACCAAGAATATAACTAAGTAAATGTATTGGACTGCTTTATGGCAGCCTTGGATGTGCTCTTTTAACTCCCATTGACTTGAATAAAAGCAGCTTTGTATACCCCAAAATCATGTACTTAGTGATCCTAATTTCTCTGGAACCTAAACTTTTCTAAACTGGTTCATGAAAATGGACAAAACCAAATAAAAATTGTCCTATCTCATACTGTAGGGTCCACCTTAACTCTTCTTTTTGTACCTGGGCAAAGAAGTGCACGTTATGTAAAGTGAGACTTCTATAATGTCTAAACAAGCACTAGGATAATTAGCAACGAGGAAGCCGTAAGGGAGAACAGAGGTATCCTCTCCCAAGATAAAATATCTACATTCGGTAGCAGCAAATGGAAAACTGCATTTCCCTGTTGTGTGAATTTGTACCTGTATTAACAATATATTAGCAATTACACAAATCACCAATGGTGTGAGTAAATGGGAAGCTGTCCCACTCAGGCTCTGGGAAAAAATAAACTTGATAACAATGAGCACGCTGCCCTGAGGAATAAATGTGCCATGGGGACTCCTACTCCAAATGCCCCAACATTATTTTCAGAAAAGCAATAATATCCTTTTTTTTAAAAACAGGGACTGCGGAACCACCTGCACATCTCTTTTAAGAGACATCAGCTACCAGATGAACTGTGTGGGTTTGTGGGTGTTTAGATTCCAAAATCTGAGTCAATTCCATAATGCCTTTATATGAACATAGGACATTGGACGAGAAAGGACTTCCTGTATCATGAAGTCCAGTCTCCTGCTATTGCAGGCAACCCTGTCATATAAATCCCATTCATACATTTATCAAGCTCCATCTTAAAATTTTGCCCCCACTACTCCTACTGGGAAGCTGTTTCAGAACTTCACTCTTCTGATGGTTAGAAACCTTCTAATTTCCAGCCTAAATGTTTTCATGGCCAGTTTATACCATTTCTTCTTGTGCCAACATTGTCCTTTAGCTCAAAGAGCACTTCTCCCTCCCCAGTACTTATCCCCATGATGTATTTATAGACAGCAATCATATTCCCTCTCAGCCTTCATTTTGCTAGGCTAAATAAGCTAGGCTAGACTAAACAACTCCACTCCTAAAACAGGCTCTCCATTCCCTTAATCATCCTAATAGCGCTTCTTTGCATCTATTTGAATTCAATTTCTAATAAGCCAGGCCATGCAAAGCACATATGCTGTTACAAATAAAATATTTACATGAATGAATATTGAGATGGATCTGTCCCTCCCTTTTCCATCCACGACTATATTAGGCTCTGGATCCTGTAAATACCTACAAAATCGAAACCCCACATCCATCCATACAGCCTGTCAGATATAGGTCAAATTAGCATGTCAACACAAATTCCACCTTTCATCTCATGTAGAAGCCCCAGTATGAGGCACCCCTCCTCTACTTGTGCTACATTGATGATATCTTCATCATATGGACCCACGGGAAGGAGGTCCTTGAAGAATTCCACCTGGATTTCAACAATTTCCACCCCACCATCAACCTCAGCCTGGACCAGTCCACACAAGAGATCCATTTCCTGGACACTACAGTGCCCTGATGCTTGATACAATAAACAGCAAACCCCAGAAAAAACAGAGTCCATTTGGGATAGCTTCCTTGAGCTGGTTGACTAAAGATCCTTGCAGGAGGCCTAGATGTAAGGTAGGAAATAAATCAACATACTCCCCAGACTACCTCCTTATTCCCTTTGTCTCTCCTCCCACTTATCTCTCATGACTGTGATTTCCTTTTATTTTTAGAATATGTGTCATAAAACTTCATGTGCCGGGCATAGTACAGTTAACATGCGGGAATCTAAGCACTGTGTATATGTCCTGGTATTTTGTATTTGTTTTATATGTTGTTTGGTTTGTTATAAGAAAAAAAGATTGAAAAAGATCTTAATAAATTAAAATACCCAATATATTAGCATAGCCTTTTTATTTGTGCTGTTCTTCTAGTTTTCGTCAGTCTACAAAGTAAAAGAGGCTTTTGTCAGTCAGGAGGCATTTTGTTTCACAAGCATTTATTTCCATTATACATGCAAATGGGCCCATTACCAAATACACAATAAACTCTAGTTTAAAGCAATTAATGTTCATTAATGGTCCCATCTGTATGTTTATCAGGGTACTCTTAAATACTTAATACACAGTACCAACATTTTACAAAGCATTTCTTATCAGCATGAATACATGCCCTCTAGGGTAAGCTCAAGACTTGTGTAACTAGTACCAAATACATTTATGGTGGGGGAAACTCCTTGTTTGCTAAGGTCATTGAAGCATTGTTATGCTGAAGGGAGGTCCAGGTGCTCACAGGAGCACCTTGGTTAAAATTTTTACAAGAAATGGAAGGGGAGGTTGGTGGGAGTCTCCACTGCTAAACCATCCCAACCAGAAACTAGTCATCACTGGCTGGGACTCATAAAATTGCTTCTGATGAGCAAGATCTTTCCCTTTGGGCTGCACCACATTGCTGCCGATGGCAGGCTAATGTAAAAGTTGCCTTGGCTGCCCCTCAAGCTACTTAGTCCTTCCCTATTTCAAATTACATGTACTGCATACTTCCACATTACACTGTCCATATATCCAGTATGTTTTTCCAAGAGCAACATTATTAGTTCAAGCAACACAATTTACTATACATTTGGTTTCCAAGTAGTCTTTCCCCCTTGATTCTGGTTATCTAAGGTGTTTATACAAAGACAATAGCTGTAGTCCGTAAGAGTAGCAAACAAAGATAATAAAAGTCCAAAACAAAAAGTAGTTTTTATCTCTCATCTCGATTATCACTTCAAAAGTTTTTTTTCTCCTACTGATGATAGCTCATCTCAATTGATTGCCCTCTTACAGTTGGTATGGCTACTTCCACCTTTTCATGTTCTCTGTATGTATAAATATCTTCTTGCTGTATGTTCCAGTCTATGCATCCGATGAAGTGGGCTGTAGCCCATGAAAGCTTATGCTCAAATAAATTTGTTAGTCTCTAAGGTGCCACAAGTACTCCTGTTCATTTTGAGTTTTTGTGTGTAGGAAACACTGGGTTATAGGAAAAGCTCCCATCCCCCATTTTTGTTTGTTTTTAAATGGGAAAACAAAGTAATAAGATTTCCCAATTCCTCCTCTCTACTATCATGGGCAGCCCTAGAACACAGGTCTTACCACAAGACACAGGGCACAATTCCATGGGAATCTCTGGTTAACCCTTGGTTAAAATATTAGCAGCATATCACTGACATTGTATCAATTTTACTGCTATTCACAACAGGAGAACAAAATTATTATGTAAAAGCCAGATCAATTTCTTTGAACAGTGATTGCCAAATTTTGAAATGGGCGTCAACCTGGCCTATGTTTATGCATGAATATATTTGCATGACCGATTGTTTTTGCATTTGTTTTTTGTGCAACTCATGCAAGTGACTTCATTGAGAAATGCAAACCTCAACTGTGCACAAATCAAGCATGGCAAATTATATCACTTGCCCAAACAACTTGGAATGCAAGTGACTGCAAATGCAAAATGCTTGTGTACAAGATAGAGGCTATATTTTGAACTCTTGAACCTGAAATTCAAATGGGCTTATAATAAAATAAGTGTCGTGTATTACTTGCATCCCAATAAGATGAACAAGGGTCTAAATCAGATGTGTTTAGTATTATCAAAATAAAAATCAGTTCAATGGAATTGTAACAGTTAAATCATTATTGTGGGATGGGGGTAGTTATTTTAATGCAATCAGTGCCACACTGTATTTCTGTTTCAATGAGATTTTCATTTGCCAGTCATTATCATTTTAGTAGAAGATTAAATTATTTGCTGCTTGTCACTGGAGGGGCAGACTGTAGACAACATTTAAGAAGTTGACAAGTTAGATAACAGAAATGAATAGAATTTATGTTCTTATGAACCTAATGGCAAGTAATTATCTCTGAACCAGCAGTACAAATGTGCTTTTTCATCATGAATACCTGACATGTTATAGAAATTTCTAGAAGACATATCATTTGTACAGCGATGAAACAGAGTGGAAAACGGTTAAATATATGGCTTCTGTGTTCAGCATTTAATAGAAGAGTTTAATTGGGCACTGACCCTTTCTGAAGATTTTGCTGAAAAGTTGAAAGGTAGACACTAAAAAGCATGATATATTTAGTTAAGTTAATGTCTTACCAGTTTCTTCTTTTAAATATTTACATGTTTCTCACAGTTGGAACCATTATATATTTTTGTCTCAGATTCAGAATCAGCAAAACTTAAGTTACTATGAGTGTGTGTATATTACACATAAAAGATCTATGTTAAAAGATAAAATCAAGCACCCAAAAGTTAGGAAATGCATGGTCAACCTTAATTCAGCCCCCTTGTGCATAGCCATTATGATACAGTCTTTAATTACATCACCACATACTATTTTTTCCACAGGACCTCTGCCTCATTCAGTGCACAGAATGGACTGTGCTTAATTAATGACCAACAACTGTTCACTATTTTGTTTTATCCTCATAGTGCACTCTGAGGCCTTATTTACTGAACACTATTCAAATCCTTCTCTGGAGACTGAATTATTAATTTCCTCATGGGATTTTTTATGGTGCTCATCATTATAGAATCTGAGTGTTTCACAAATATTAATTAATGTATCACCCCTGTGAGGTGAGGGGCTATTATTATCCCCATTTTACAGACAAAAAACGGAGGCACAGAAATACACATCAAAAGTATCCACTGATTCTGGGTACCCAATTTGAGACATGTAGGACCTGATTTTTCAGAGTACTTAGCATTATATAGCGCTTTAGATATTCAAGCTCAGCTGACATGCATTTCATGCTGTAGCTCCTCTTTTGGCTCTTCCAAAACCTCCTGATGTGGTTCTGGCTTCATTTCCCTCCGCTCCTCCTTGTGTTCCCACAGCCCTTCTGGAGCATCACAAAGTCAACCTTCTTCTAGCACTGGCCAATATGGCCATCTACCAGAGCCAGGAAGGGGAAGCTCAATGTGGTGCTCAGCAACTAGGGGGCCTCTTTCTGGAGCCTCGTTGTATCACATCTGTGGGCAGAGTTCCTCTGGGGTGCACCAACTGGCTCTTTGGACTTCTTTGAGGAGCAGTAGGTACTGTCTGGGGTCCTCTGCTTCCCATCCCCCTCTGGATCCCTCGTTCTGGCTCTATGACCTTCACTCTCATCCTTGTTTTCTCATTTGTTGTCCCTTGTAATCAATTGCTGGCTGGGCTCCGTGGTTCCTCCCACTTGGTTGAGGGGGCAGGCCTTTAGTTTTAGGTCCACCCACCCCAGGACCCAAAATAGCTACACACCTTCTAACTGATGAAATAAATGAAGCGGGGGTCCTACAAACAACAGCCTGATTCATGACACAATCCTGATTAATTGCTGGAGTACATTTCATCCTGTGCACTGAACGAAGCTGGGGACCTATGGAAAAAACATAGTCTATGATCGTATAATTAAAGACTGCATCATTATGCATATGCATAAAGGGGGTAAATTAAGCTTGTACAGGCAACCTTCATTCTGGTGTTTCCTAACTTTAAAACCTTAATAATGTTTTTTTTAATGTCATTTTGTGTGTGAGCGTGTGTGTGTGTGGTGTGTGTGTAACAGCCTAGGTTTTTACAAAAGCAAAGTAAAATAACAGAAATTCCATCATATTGACATCCACATGGGTCATCAGCAGGATTGGAACCTTTAAATCCACTGCACAGATCTCTGTCTCTTGAGCTAATGGAATAACTAGTAGCAGCAGTAGTAGATTTTCATCCTGTATGTGCACCAGCAGTAGAAGGGGGATGACATACCTGTGAAACCCACGGGCAAAGAATGTATTTGCAGAAGAATGGAAAGACACAGGAATCTTGGGTTCTGTTCCAGGAACTGGAGGGCAGTGTGTTCTATTGCGGTGGTTCTAAACCAGAGGTCCGGGACTCTCTGTGGGGCTGTGAGCAAGTTTCAGGACCAGTGTTAGATTCGCTGGGGCCCAGGGCAGAACGCCTAAGCCAGAAGCCCAAGGCCCTGAGCCCTGCAACCTGGGGCTGAAGAAGAAACCTGTGCAATTTAGCTTTGTGGGGCGTGCTGTGGCATGGGCTTTTATGGGCTTAATGCCGGCACTGGAAAAACGGTTGTTGTAGCACAGGTGGGCCGTGGAGTTTTCATAGCATGTTGGGGGGGGAGGCTCAGAAAGAAAAAGATGGAGTCTTTTGTTCATTGCCCTTAAGCATGACCCCTACTACCTTATCCTCTACAACCTGTCCATATCCTAGTCCTGTCTCTTCCCCACCCTTGGTTACTTTTCCCAGTCCCATTCTTCATGACTGTTCAGTCGCAGTCTCCACGCCTCAGGGTTCTCATCCCAGCTCCAGTCTCATTGCCCAGCCAGTCCTAGTTTTTCCTGCTTCACTCTTGCTATCTGAATCCCAGTCTCCCTCCACCGATAATCCCAGTCACCTTGCCTAGCTTGTCCTGGTTCCTCCTCTGACCTGCCTCTCCCCTCCCCTGGCTCCCAGGCTCAGGCACCCTCCTGAGGCTCCTCATTCAATCTCAGTGTTCTTCCTCCACTCCAGACACCTTGTCCCTGTCTCTTTGCCCAACCGGTGCCAATTCTCACCCCTACTTTCCAGCTCCTTCTCAGATATCTCTCTCATCCCCATTGGACCCATTTGCCTCTGCACTGGTTCCTAATCCCAGTCTCCCCTCCTCTTCCCAGGTTCTAATCCAATCTCAGTATCTTCCCTCCGCCCACAGCCAACTAACTCCCAGACTCCCCATTTTGCTCACAAGCTCCCAGGCCCAGCCTCCATACCCAACCATTTTCCAGCTTGCCCTCCTCTCTTGGGTCCCTATTAACTTTCCTAGCTTGTCCCCATCCCCCCCGCTCCAATTCCCAGCCACAGTTTCTCTCCCCGACTTTCAGTTCCAGTTTCACTAGACTTCTTGTCCCAATGTACTCTTTTCCCTCCCCTGCTATCTGGCTTTTGCTCCATCTGAATTGTTATTAGACAGCTTCCTCCTCCACACTACCTAGGTGCCACCACTGAAAGCACATGCTCCCTACTCTCAGTTCCAGCACCTACCCCCATCCTGGCCTGGAGCAGCTGGAAGCAGCAATTACAGGGAAGCCTGGGGCATCCTCAGTCCCTCTGGGTGGATGGCGCATGAATGGTCCAGTTACAACTGGAGCGACCAAAGGGTGGAGCATGCACGACCACTCTGTGGGGATGGTGCATATGTAACACCAACAGACCCTGGTTGTCAGTGGGCAGGATTGAACCTGGGACCTCTGAAGCTTAGTGTATGAGCCTCTACTGTATGAGCTAAAAACCACATGGCTCAGACAAGCCTGTTTCAGACTCATCAATCTCTAGATAATCCAGGTGCCACTAGAAGGGGACAGAGCACCACACCAAGGAGGCATGGGTTACACACGCACAATCTGGTCACACATAGGAGCTGTGAGATGCTGGAGCATACTCTGACAGGATGGACACTGGCGATTTTAGCTGTTAAAATCAAATAAGTTTCTACTGAGCAACTGTGGCTTTTCAAAGACTCACAACTTGGACAAATTTTCATGGAGATGGCCAAAGGCACATCCCTGATATAAAGGTCATTCCCCTGTCATATTTCAAGTCCCTGCTTCAAAGCATAGGGGATCTAGAGCGTTTCAAAGAAAAGGTCTCAAAAAATTTTTAACATTGGCAAAACAACAAACAACGTATTTGTCCCTAGCCTTGTTCTCAGAAGTAGCTGAACCATTCTGGCTGAAATTTAAAAAAAAAAAAAAAAAAAAGGTTGAGACAACCAACTGCAATTGAAAATTTCAGCTCAAGTGGTACAAGTTTGGCAAAAGTTATAAGCAACTGAAAACAGGGTCTTATAATGAGAAGTGCCAGGCAACCTTCCCTGCCTATAATTACATATATAATTTCTCTCTCTCTTTCACACACACACATACACACACACATTTTATGCAGAAATCCAGCAGGAAAAATCTAGTACATTTACTGTATTATTTGTTTTAAAGCTTTTTAATTTGCACCAAATAAATGGTTATTAAGTGGCATCCAAAAGTGCTCTAATTTCCACTTGTATGTAGAAATGTAAATTCAAAGACTACTACAGTAACTCCTCATTTAACGTTGTAGTTATGTTCCTGAAAAATGCTACTTTAAGCGAAACTATGTTAAGCAAATCCAATTTCCCCATAAGAATTAATGTAAATGGAGGGAGGGAATGGGGGGGTGGTAGGTTCCAGGGAATTTTTTTTCGCCAGACAAAAGACATTATATGCGGTTTGACTCACAGCTGTGATTAGCTAAGTGAATATCCTCAGGCCCCAGAGCTCTGGTGAGGGTGTGGGCCAACAACACCCCCACTCCTAGGCCTGCAGAGTTCTCCCCGTGCAAGCTCTGTGGGTTTGGGCTCGAGACGAGAGCCAGGCAGAGCAGGCAAATGGCAGCACATAGGAAGGGACACTGTGCTGCATCCTTCCCAAGCACCCGATGGGGATGTCTCTGCTGGCCTCTGAGCAGCAGATCACACAAATGCCTGCTCCAGTTAGTCACTGAACAACCCCCTGCCCCCCGGGGTGCTGGGGAGACCAGTCATCTCCTAAGGGAACCAATCTGCCAGGTTGCATGGTATGCTCGGGACACACAACGCAGAGGCACTGGGCCTTTAGATCCCTGCAGAGCTGGAGACAGCCATAGGCTTCTGGGGCCACAGGCGTTGACTTTTCAAACTGCAGGGGGATGCTCAACCTCCGGCTCTGCCCCAGGCCCCGCCCCCACTCCACCCCTTCCTGCTGCTTCAAAATATCAAACTATACTACCATAAAGTCATGAACAATATATTAGTATCAGAAGCAAAAAAAACTGCATAGTTTGATACCAAAGGTTTGTACTCTAGAAGAGATTAGTTTTCCATTTCAGTGCATGACAAATGTATTCCTTTCAACAAGCATATTATTTTGAGGGAATATTTAGTTTCTATTGCATTACTTTGCAATATATAGAAAAGTATATTTTATGGACAAGAAAACTTACGGTATAACATTTCTTTCTTTAACATTTGGAGTGCTCTATTTTGTTCTCTGTTACATCCATGCAATCCCACTGAAGCTCTCTGGATTTCCAGAGATATCAGTAAGAGCAGAATTTGTCTCATAGTATTTATTTGCATGTGTGACAGAAAACACTATCTCCTCCCTCAGGGATATCTCCTCCCTCAGAGCTAAGAAGGTGGCCCAGGATGGTTTCCAGACCACACTTTCCTTACACCAGAGAAATATAGTCACTATGGTGGCTATTTTCATGGGCATATAAGTAACAATGTTAGTGGGAAAAGCGGTAAGTTGCTACAAAAACAGGTTCCTTTACTGAAGATGGAAAGCCTGCAAGGGAAAGATGTAGGATCCATAAGGGTTTAAGTACACAGAGAGAGTCAGGCTCGCTCTGCAGACTTCACCTATCTACTGGAATTTGTGTCTCCATATCTGCTCTCTTTGTTTTTAATTATATACTTAGGTGTCTTTTTGTGTGGCTGGACTACAATTTTTAGATTAAAATACTTATTTTTCACTGAAATAAACACCTTTATGTTTGCATCCCCTTTCTCTATATTTTGGAAGGACACCAGGGGATTTCTAATAGCCAGTATTACATACCAGTATTTCTAACAATAAAATACCAGTTGGATAGTAGACAATAATATCAAAAGTCCTTGTTTAAGACATTGAACGAAATACGATTTATACGATATTATTTAAGACCCACAGAACATTCTAGCGAATATTTGCACTGTGGTTTCAAAGGTTTAGCAACTGAAGAGAAATTAACAGTTGGGACTGATGAAAGGCACAATGGCTCAAATCTTTTGAACTCCTCAAAATTGTAAAGTATTTCCTCATTACAATTGTCCTCACAGAAAGAAGCAAAGCTCTTGTAGGCTGTACCAAATCATCTCGACTACAGGGCTCCTTGATGAGCTAGCAGTAATGTAATTTTTTTACCAGTAGAAGGAGCTATTTATCTAAAGAAAAATTGAACTTATTAACAGTTTGTGGGATGTTTACAGCTTGCTTAGCTCTGCCCAGCATAAGAACGTAGGGTTTAGATATATTGTTGAGTGGAGGAGCAGGATGTTCATTTAGTCATTTATTGAAAAACATTGACAGGGATAAAAAATATAAACTTATCAATCTCCTAAGCATTAAGGTGACTTTTTTTTCTTGGAAGTACTTTAAAGATGGACAAATACTATTGCACTAGTTGAGCCTGGAGCATTTGGGTTTTTCTCCATGTCCAGCATTGAAAACCATGGAGGAATAAACATTTCTGCCGTTGTCAAGTTAAAACAATCCCTCTAGACACTAACTCTGGATGTTTTGCTTAAAGAACGCAGAGGTTCGATGTCAGTGTTTATAAAAAAACAAAACAGCAGCAACAACAAAAAACCCAAACCCAAACCAAAATGTGCATGTGTGAGAAAGGGAGGGGAGGGATTTAAATTGGTGATTACAATTATCTGAGATTCATTTTTAAAGTGACAGTTTACCAGAAGATGTCTATTACTGCTTCCCAGTAGGTCCGTATATGCTTTAGAAAATTGGTACTTCCAAGGAAAAAACATTAAAGGTTTAACATCAGTCTCTATTATCCTAGTAGGAGGGACAAGATAAAGCACTAACAACACTGGGATTATATAATCCTAAAGAAATGCTTTATTTCAAACCCATGCTGAGGAAACAGTCATTTTTTTTAAACCAGGAGAAGTCTTTGCAAGCAGATACTGATAATACATCTGCACCGCAGTCTTACAATAGTTTTTTTTTTCTATTTTCTTCAAGGGTCAATAAGCAACTGTTCCATTTTAGAAAATTTCCCTATTAGATATAGGTATCTGTTCATGTAACTTGTATTCTGAAGTACTATAGAGGAAACCTTCCTATCTAGGTAAAGAATCTTGGTAGTTTCCTTTTCTTCATTTACTACTACTTATTCTTTTTTACATTATTATTTTCTCCCACTTTGTTTTCTCCAAATTTTCTGAAAAGTTGAAAATGACTCCACAGCTTTTTGGAATGCTTCATAATATTCATTTTTATTTAAATTAAAAGTATAATGTTTAAACCAAACAAGAAACCAGGTCCTTAGCCAGAGTAAATCAATATAGCTTCACTGATTTCAATGGTCATTTTGCAATTACACAAGCTGAGGTTAACCAGTATATCACCAAAGAGGTTTGGCTGGAGGGCTTTTCAGATCATGCCCCATAAAGTTTTTGTTCAAGTCCTTACCTCACACCTTCCTATATGTATTTTCCTCCTCTCTGGCCTTGACACCTGCAACCTTGTACCCATTCATGCCCATTCAAAAGGCTGCTGCTAGGATAATCTTCCTTGCTTATTGCTCTCATTATGGCACACCCTCTTTGCATCACTCCATTGGCTCCCCCTTTTCCACCCCACTGACACATTTTGTCTTTACCTTTTATTCCCTTACCTATCAAATCTATTACCTTATCATAACATGGACCCCTATCTTCACTCTGCTAGAAATGCCATCCTTGATGACTCACTTCTCCATTTCTCACACAAGCACTTTCTCCCAGGCTTCCCCGTATATATGGAAAGAATGTGCTGTCAAAATCCATAAAACAATCTCTACCATAATGCCTACAAAACACTATAATCTTGCATTAATTAGGCTGGTAGTGAACTGGAAATACTGATGCAAAACTTTCCTGTTTTACTCTTACCTTGTCCTCTGTTGTAATAATTGGGCCTACAAATTGACCCTAATTGTGAGATCAACTGTAAAAAGTGAGTGTAAGTTCATAAGATGTCACAACAACCCACAACAACAAATGTTGATGGGGAAAGATGCAAAAGCAAGACAGAAAGATTGAATTAGTCTCAACAAAATGGCCTACTGATATAACTCAAGGATTATGTTAAAATCATGCTCCGGAAACAAGAAAAGAGTGGAACTGGAAATCAGTGAACCAAAATTGGTGTGCCAGAAATTAGGCCTAGCTGGTGGACAAAATAATGAGAGGACCGGCTATTCCATTCATCACTCAACTTTTGGGGGCCTCAAAAAGAGACTTTGGGGAGAAAAGCTGGCTACTGGAATGAGCTTCATCATCATGGCTGCCACTCTCATTGTCTCCTGGGATCCCAAACCTTTTTGTCTTAATTCTGAGAGATGTCCAGACCAGACTGGGCCAGAGAGAAGGCCCCAGATGAGACAACCACCTCCAGCTACATCCCACACACCACCTGGGATGTGAGACTTCTCCTCCCCCTTCCCTCCTCTCCCCTGCCCCCCCGTGTCCTTTCCTATCTCTCTCCTTTTGCTGTCTGTATAATAAGAGTCTGGCTTAGCCAGCTAAGACTGTGTATTTTGCAATACTGCTCTGACCCCGTGACCAGAGAGGCAGCTAAATGCAATGCCCTACACAGCCTAATGCTGGTACAAGTTTGCCAGGTCTCAGAGTGACTGATAAGACTGTGTGCTGGGTCTGTGTTTTTCAAACAGTGAGGCTGCAAGTGAGCGTCAACACCACAGATAGATGCTGCATTTTCTATCTTTGCTGGGGGTTTTTCTCTTCCCTCTTGCGTGTGTGTGTTTGTCTTCTAGGAAATGGGATCAGACTTTAACGACAACACCAACAGTAACAACTCTAGCCCATTTCAACTAATTTCTTCTCTTTACCCCAAACAGGACAGTTATTATAACCTTTGATACTATCTAATATACTGTAAAACCAGGGGGGCTTTCCTTCTAAAAGCTCTCTCCAGCTAAAGGGGAAGGGAACAAGGCATGTTGTTAAAATGAAAGCCTCAGTTAATAATTTACATTTCAAATGCTTTAACTGTTTTTCCTTCTTCTCTGTATCTTTAATAAAAGGTTAAAAGGATTTTGAATGGTGTGTTTGCCATAGTGTTAAGCAGGCTGAGGTCTCTGTATATCAACCCCCCAAATCTTGTTTAAAACTGTTTAATGTTGGACAGTGACTGGGTTATGTTAACACGTGTGACACCTTGGGCCTATATATTCCATATAAATTAATACAACATACCTCATCCCCCACAACCCCAGGTAAATCTGTTGCATCCACCTGTTGTATCTTGTCATAATCCTGATAAAAGCTCAAAAACCAGAAGGCAAATAAAAAAAAATCTCAAAATATATTTTTTTAAATCTCCTGATTTTTAAACCAATATCATGGTTTGGGGGCTCTGACTCGTGATGTTTGAATGCAAGGGTTTGGCAATACTGCATCCATCCCATTTTGGGCAAGAGACACTATGCAAACTGCTCTTGCAAAAAGTGCCATGGATGTATAGTGTCTGTACAGAGCAAGTAGGACCTTAGCTTTTAAAGACTTCTCCAAAATATCTACCCCAGGTAAACTGGATGACACTCAATTTAGCTAATTTAGACAGATGAAAGACTGTGACAAGCCTGCTAGGATTTTAACCTGTGGATTCAGGGAGTTTTGTTGTCTCAGATATGAAGTTTAGCTCACTAAGTCACCCTTGTAACATATTGTTTCCATATTTAATTTTAGTTTTGTTTTTTACAATGTTTGTATCAGCCAGTTTTCATGTCACTGTCAGTTTTGCCCCTCGGCCTATTCATTTTTCTCTCTATTTTGTTTCATTAAATCACATACACTCATTTCCCAAATAGTCAGTGACCTTATTTGGACTATACTTTCCCCTTAGCTGACCCTGAGGCAAAAATTACAGCAGCATCAATCGGCAACTTTACCAGCATTCAGCAAAGTATGAAAAGGGTAAAAGCTCTTCATTTCCCAGCCCTGACATTCATCAAAGACAGACACATAAAAAAGAAAGGGCAGATTCCAGTGACATGCTCCCAATAAATTGGAGACTCTTCTCACAGCAAACTTCAATTCAGCAGTTCTTAATCACAGTGCATAGCATTATTATAAGTCGCTCATTTTAATCCCTTGGATATCTGTCCATATATTCACCCACGAAAGCTCATGCTGCAAAACGTCTGTCTATAAGGTGCCACAGGATTCTTTGCTGCTTGTCCATATAGTGTAGCTCCTGCTTGGCCTCCTTTGATTACTACAGTTTCAGAAACTTAAACGAAAGTTAGTCCAATTAGTGATCAATTTTGTTTCATCCATTTTTTCCTACACTAGCAAGTAATTAATTTTATAATGGCTGCTGAATGTCAGCTTTCAGGTGGATGGAAAGGAAGGGTTAGAGGGCTGCTATGGTACCCCTGTCTTCCCCACCTAACCTGCGAGAAAAGAAGGAAATGGGGTAAATGCTGAGTATGTTGTGGTCACAGTGGGCTTCCTATTTTTGAGATTATACTTATCTGAGTGTGGACTTTTCAGCACAGAGAAGCCACTCTTCATCGCTCCGGGTGCACTGTCAGTTGTGACAAAGGGAACAGTAGGGAAAATAAGGCCATGTCCACACTTACCGGTAGATCGGCACTGCTGCGATCAATGCAGCGGTGTCGATTTATTCGGGTCTGGTGAAGATCTGCTAAGTCGATGGCAGAGCACTCTGTCGTCTCCCATCGACATAGCACAGTGTAGACCCAGCGGTAAGTCAACCTAACCCAGGGGTGGACAAACTTTTTGGCACATCGGGGTTGCGAAACGGTATGGAGGGCCGGGTAGGGAAGGCTGTGCCTCTCCAAACAGCCTGCCCCCCGCCCCCTATCTGCCCCCTCCCACTTTCTGCCCCCTGACTGCCCCCCTCAGAACCTCCGATCCATCCAACCTCCCCTGCTCCTTGTCCCCTGACCGCCCCCTCCTGGGGTCCCCTGCCCCTGACCGCCCCCCCGAAACCCCACCCCCTATCCCCGGACCGCCCCCTCCTGGAACCCCCCGCCCCTAACCGCCCCCCGGAACACCATCCCCTATCCAACCCCCCCTCCCTGTCCCCTGACCGCCCCTCCTGGGGTCCCCTGCCCCTGCCCGCCCCCCCCAGGACCCCATCCCCTATCCCCAGACTGCCCCCTCCTGGAACCCCCCACCCCTAACCGCCCCCCCGGGACCCCACCCCCTATCCAACCCCACCCCCTATCCAACCCCACCTCCCTGTCCCCCGACCGCCCCCTCCCGGGACCACCTGCCCCTAACCACCACCCTGGGACCCCACCCCTATCCAACCCCCCCCCCAGCCCCTTTCAGAATGTGGCCCTGCGAACATGGGCGGAGGACTCAGGAGGAGCAGGGGCAGACGCACAGCCAGAGAGAAGCAGCGGTTTCCCCTTCAAAGCACCGCTTCTCTCCGGCTGGCTGCGCAGCCGCCCGGTGCTCCTCCTGAGTCCTCCGCCCGCGTTCCCGCCGCCTGCTGCCCATAGGCTGCGGGTGAGCCTCCCTCCCTGCTCTCCCCCCCTTGCGGGGGGTGCGCTGGTGCTGAGCTGCCTGGCGGCGCAGTGAGCTGAGGCTGCGGGGAAGGGGGAACAGCAGGGGAGGGGCTGAGGGCTAGCCTCCCTGGCCGGGAGCTCAGGGGCCAGGCGCTCAGGGGCCGGGCAGGACGGTCCCGCGGGCCATACTTTGCCCACCTCTGACCTAACCTATATCTACTTCAGTGACCTTATTCATGTAACTAGAGTAGCGTAATTTGGGTCAACTTACTGCAGTAGTATAGACAAAGCCTAATTCTCTTTGTACTGGAGAGTTAGCAAACAGTGGATGGAGCAGGAGTGGGAAGAGTGGAAATCTCTCCCCAGCACTGCCAACTGGGTGTAAGTACTGAGACTGTGGGTCCTGGACAGAAACATGTCCTCTGATCTGTGTCATCCTGCAGAACACAGTTACAGAGACATACTCAGAAAGAGCCCAGCAGGGCTGGCTGGATCAAAATCAACAATCTCAAACCAGAGGGAGGCAGAACATGGAGAAGGAATAGGCAGAATGATAGAGACAACAAAGAACAAGAGAAAAAGGGAGACAATGATCTGGCCTGAAAAAGAAGAAAAAAGGAAAATGTTAATTTTTTATTGACAGAGAAAAAAGATGGGAGAGAAAGACGAGAGAACATGGTTGTGAAAGAAAGCAGAACAGACAAATGGGAAGACAATAAAAGTGGATGAGAAGTAAACAAGAAACACAGAAAAGAAAAAGAAAAAAGTAAAGATAGAACACACACACTAGGTTTAGGGTTAGCAAAACATTTAGTTGTGATGTATTATTTCAAACATTTTATTATATTTCTGTAGTAGGTTTTACTAGTTTAGCAGCAGGTGGTGGGGAAGATGTGGGAAGTGATAGTAGAATGTTGTTACTGTGAAAATTTCAGTCAAGCTGTTATTGTTGAGCATTTCACTTGGTTGCAAATATATTCCAGAATTATATGCCACATACAGCATACAATTTTTCCCTGCCAAATTTTTAGACCAATATGCTTTCAGTGGACATTTTGCAACTTCCCTTATGATGAAGGCTCCAAACTGCTATTGGTCCTTCTATGTATCCCTTTGTGGCATTTTGGAAAAGAAAAATGAGTTCTGCTCCTTTTCCTCTTTTGAGAAATTTAAAGAAAGGTTTTCTCAAGAGGGCTTATATAGAACACCCCCAGTATACAAGTCCAGTTTGTTTCCTTGTCACAGAAGTCCATGACAGTGACCGGCAACAAAGAGATATGTCATGTTATAGTGTTCTGCATTATGATGTCATATTTTGTGTCTTCTACTTTCTAAGTCTGATGTTGGTATGATATTGTTTGGACTATGTTTCCAAAAGGCAACGTTTTACAACTAAGGTCTTCTCTTCACTTCAAGAAAAGGGGTATTTTTCATTTTGGAATAACTAATGAGCATGAGCTATCCCAAGGTAAAAACACAGTGCTTTTACCTCAGGATAGCTCATGTGTTAGTCACCTTGTGGCAAAAACCACACCTTTTGTAACAGTGAAGACAAGGCCTAAACATTCCAGGATCCTGCAAGGAAGTTTCTTTTTAGAGTATTCCAGATGCTGTGAGCAAGCAGGAATAGGAATACTGGTAGTGATTAGCCTATTTCCTCTGCTTGCACCCATCTGCGTTCCAAAATATTTGTTATGCCTCTAACCTCTCCTCCTCGATCTCCCATCCCACTGAAATATAGTCAGTTTACAAATATATGCAGAGTTGTCACAATTATAATATTAATTTTTACAGTTACCAACTTTCAATGGACCACCCTCAATGCACAGTTCCGACCAGGGGAAAAAGTCAAGTGCCATATAACATTTCCTCCAAACACACCCACTGAATGGCTCCCCTAATGCAAGGACTAACTCCAAACACACATGACATGTTAACTAAGATTACAAAGTATTCATTTATACAAAAAAAGTCCAAAGTGCACAAATATTGGCCAACTAGTAGACAGTGGCATAATGAAGTAAGAGAGGATGAACAAAGCAGCAACGGCATAGAAATATTTTAGGACCCACTGAGTCTCTGTGTGAGGGTGAAGCTATGGAGACTACTTTTGAACAAACTGTTGTCAGAAGTGACCTCTGTCACTTATGGTTCCTTGTTCCTGGACAAAGGGATCATGCAATCCTGCATTGGTTAAGGTCCAGGGCTGCATTTCCAATTAGGCACAGTAGGGATGTGCCTAGGGGCACCAGCATTCTAGGGGTGCCTAAAAGTTAAAAGTGGGTTAAAAGTTAAAAAGTTAATACTGTATTTAAATTATTGTTTATATTTCTTTTCTTTTAATTTTTTTTGGAAAACACAATGGTCAACTGTAGGCAGAGGGGTGCTTAAGGTGTAAATCCGGTCCTGTTAAGGTCACTTCTTTCTTGGTTTCAAAGTGCTCAGAGGCAATAGGCAAAGTCCTCAGTCTTAGTTCCCAAGACTGTACACACTGATATTTTTATTTCTTTGACAAACCCATTGCTTAATAATGTTTAGGAATTCTGTTCTCTGAAAACAAGTTGGGTCTGGTCTGGTCTGATAGCTGAAATATGCAGAATTCATCAACAGATTATCTTGTTTACTACAATCAAGACAACAGGACAACAGAACTTGCCTCACAGTTTTCTTATGTTTGAAAGCTTCTTGTGCTTTGGAGCATGCTGTGAATTTTGCAGGTGCTGATGTTTGAAAGTCATTGACTCTCTCTGTAGGGCTGCTGTTGTTGCTGAAATACTGGTGGCTGCTGAGAGTAACAGGTTCAGAAACAAAATTTTCAGTTCACTGGGTGCTCAATGAAAACATGAAATTGTATGTTTTGAAATGAGAGTCCATAGTTTATTTCTCTAAAGTACCACTCCTTCTTATAAATCAAATGGGTTACTCTTTGACTTGATCCTTCAATTAAAGCAATGTCATTGTTTACTTTCTCTTTCATTTTACTCCTGAGTGTTTTTTACACTTATCTTCATCTTGGCCCTTTTTCTTCTAATTAAGGTTTTGTTTGTTTGGCACAACTGTTCATGACCAATTCATGCATTCTTATCAACTGGCCAATGAACTTTCAGATCTAAACCAGTAACACCACAACACGACAAATTTTGCCTTGTGTCGCTTCACTGATGCCAATGGAGTTACACCACAGACGAATTCGACCCAATGACATAATGGAGTAGCAAAGAAGAAAGCAAGTTAAGTAAAAATAATGAAGTGAAAACAAAAGAATTATAGTCCAGGAATTACAGATGAAATCAAACATTTTAGCTATTTCGTATTTTGCATCAATTAATTAAATCTCCTGCAATCACTGCCTGTAGTATTACTGCAGAATCAGAGAACTTCAAAACCATCTGTGCTGCAGTCATACATTTTATTCTGCCTCCTCAGTGTTATCATTCATGTTTTACAATCGTATTAAGCCACAAGGTCTGACACCTGTCACTTTTATAAGTGGCAAGACCGACTCCCAAAGACAGACAAGTTTCCACAACGTGAATTGGACAAATGACCAGGGAGGAGTATAAAAATATTGCTCAGGCATGCAGGAGTGAAATCAGGAAGGCCAAATCACACTTGGAGTTGCAGCTAGCAAGAGATGTTAAGAGTAACAAGAAGGGTTTCTTCAGGTATGTTAGCAACAAGAAGAAAGTCAAGGAAAGTGTGGGCCCCTTACTGAATGAGGGAGGCAACCTAGTGACCGAGGATGTGGAAAAAGCTAATGTACTCAATGCTTTTTTTGCCTCTGTCTTCACGAACAAGGTCAGCTCCCAGACTGCTGCACTGGGCAGCACAGTATGGGGAGAAGGTGACCAGCCCTCTGTGGAGAAAGAAGTGGTTCGGGACTATTTAGAAAAACTGGACGAGCACAAGTCCATGGGGCCGGATGCGCTGCATCCGAGGGTGCTAAAGGAGTTGGCGGATGTGATTGCAGAGCCATTGGCCATTATCTTTGAAAACTCATGGCGATCGGGGGAGGTCCCGGATGACTGGAAAAAGGCTAATGTAGTGCCCATCTTTAAAAAAGGGAAGAAGGAGGATCCGGGGAACTACAGGCCAGTCAGCCTCACCTCAGTCCCTGGAAAAATCATGGAGCAGGTCCTCAAGGAATCAATTCTGAAGCACTTAGAGGAGAGGAAAGTGATCAGGAACAGTCAGCATGGATTCACCAAGGGCAAGTCATGCCTGACTAACCTAATTGCCTTCTATGAGGAGATAACTGGGTCTGTGGATGAGGGGAAAGCAGTGGATGTGTTATTCCTTGACTTTAGCAAAGCTTTTGATACGGTCTCCCACAGTATTCTTGCCGGCAAGTTAAAGAAGTATGGGCTGGATGAATGGACTATAAGGTGGATAGAAAGCTGGCTAGATCGTCGGGCTCAACGGGTAGTGATCAACGGCTCCATGTCTAGTTGGCAGCCGGTTTCAAGCGGAGTGCCCCAAGGGTCGGTCCTGGGGCCGGTTTTGTTCAATATCTTCATTAATGATCTGGAGGATGGCGTGGACTGCACTCTCAGCAAATTTGCAGATGACACTAAACTGGGAGGAGTGGTAGATACGCTGGAGGGTAGGGATAGGATACAGAGGGACCTAGACAAATTAGAGGATTGGGCCAAAAGAAACCTGATGAGGTTCAACAAGGACAAGTGCAGAGTCCTGCACTTAGGACGGAAGAATCCCATGCACTGTTACAGACTAGGGACCGAGTGGCTAGGCAGCAGTTCTGCAGAAAAGGACCTAGGGGTTACGGTGGACGAGAAGCTGGATATGAGTCAACAGTGTGCCCTTGTTGCCAAGAAGGCTAACGGCATTTTGGGCTGTATAAGTAGGGGCATTGCCAGCAGATCGAGGGACGTGATCGTTCCCCTCTATTCGACATTGGTGAGGCCTCACCTGGAGTACTGTGTCCAGTTTTGGGCCCCACACTACAAGAAGGATGTGGAAAAATTGGAAAGAGTCCAGCGGAGGGCAACAAAAATGATTAGGGGGCTGGAGCACATGAGTTATGAGGAGAGGCTGAGGGAACTGGGATTGTTTAGTCTGCAGAAGAGAAGAATGAGGGGGGATTTGATAGCTGCTTTCAACTACCTGAAAGGGGGTTCCAAAGAGGATGGATCTAGACTGTTCTCAGTGGTACCAGATGACAGAACAAGGAGTAATGGTCTCAAGTTGCAGTGGGGGAGGTTTAGATTGGATATTAGGAAAAACTTTTTCACTAGGAGGATGGTGAAGCACTGGAATGGGTTACCTAGGGAGGTGGTGGAATCTCCTTCCTTAGAGGTTTTTAAGGTCAGGCTTGACAAAGCCCTGGCTGGGATGATTTAGTTGGGGTTTGGTCCTGCTTTGAGCAGGGGGTTGGACTAGATGACCTCCTGAGGTCCCTTCCAACCCTGATATTCTATGATTCTAATGGTTAACATCTGCCTTCTATCAAGCCCGATACCATTGCAGACAAATGAAAATCTTGGTTTACTCAATTACAAATAATAAACAGTATCTGTGATTTAATTCACTTAACCTTTATATCAAAAGCATCATGCCAAATTATGAGGTAATGGGTAATATGGGTATAAGTTGGCATAGGGGGGTCAGAAACAAAGGAAGTTTAACTTCTACACCTATGAAATGGAATACATGTAAATTATCAATCCATATAGCCAGGTTTTTTTATACTGACACCTACTATGGTGGCCTACTTGAAGTTACACATCTACCAGCAGCCTAATGCTGATTGCTTTTCCTGATGCATCTCTCCCTTCCAGCTCTTTGGCACGTACATTACATCATCTTGTACTCCGATGTACAAATTCAGGAATACTGTGTAAAACAGCATAAGGGCTTGTCTACACTGAAAACTTACGTTGGCATAGCTACGTCTCTTGTGGTGAGAAAAATACTTAGCTATGCCGACCTAATTGCGGGTCTAGAAAGTGCTAGGTCGATGGAAGAATTCTTCCACCAACTTAGCTCCTGCCTCTTGGGGAGGTGGATTAACTACAGTGATGGGAGAACTCCTGTCACCGTATTGAGTGTCGACACTGAAGCTCTACAGCAGCGCAGCGTAAGTGACCCAAACTGCACCTGTACAATAGGCCTTCTTCTTCCATCTTATGTACTAAAGCTATAGGTAGTATCAGCAAGCAGTGTCTATTCAAAGGGACTCACGCCACTATTTCTAGATCCATACGTAGTATATTTGATAAGTTTCAGCTTTCTAACATGTGGCAGCGAAGAAAACTATTTCTATGTCAATCCTAAACAACCTAAAGGTAGGGGGTAAACTGTTTTCCAGACTGCATCCTACTGAGATTGATTAATATAAGCAAGACACCAAAGGAGAGGTAGATATGAAACATTTTAAACAGCTCAAAGACTGTTATATTTGAAAATCGTTCATCTTTATATTATTACACAATCCTGGGCTATATTGTTCTGTTTCTGTTTTTAAATTCTATTCAAAGAATCATGATGTGTGTGCGCGACTTTTCTTGCCTTAGTTGAGAATAATATTTTTTAAAAGAGTATGTGCTCTGTATTACCTTTTACAGCTACTGTAAAAAAACAATCTCACTCTCTCCCATGATCCAGAACCTTCTACAATGAATGCTTAAAGACTACAGGAGCTAATTTCCCCACTCTAAAAAATGCCAGATTTTGCAGTCAGCCTTAGTGATGTCCAGTCCATACATTTCCACAGCATCAACTCTAAAAGCTTAAAAAGCAAAAGCAAAAAGGAACTACCATAATCAGACCATGTATGGAAAATTGCTAAAACAACAAAAGGTAAGGACATTCACAAAGATAGTTAAGTATCTCTTTATGGGCAGGAAGTACTGTATTGAAGTGTTTAAAGTCTTAGCAGCTGCTATTTACACACCCTTCTGTGAACATGTTCTTGTAGACTGTAATCTGTCAACCTTGCCCAACCTACCCAAAAAGTAGCTGTAAGGGCTCGTATGCCATTTCTATGGAAGATGTGACATTAAAATAAAAAATATTCCAGCTCTTTGATTCCCACTGATTTTGTGGGTAATACAATAAACCAGAATGAGATAGCTGAAACCAATAAAATCTGATTTATAGCATTAAAGGCAATCTTTATAGCATTTATTTATGGTACATTACATCTAAAATCCAATTTCACAGGCTGCTGTTTGAAACTTTCTGTTCAATCATAAATATACTACATACAGCATAACCCAGTGCCACAGAGTTAGATTATATAAATGCCTATATCCCCAGAAGGTATTGCAATTCTGTTACTATAGTGGTAAATGAGTTTGACAGTAATTTCCCTAACCAACTTTCCAACCCAAAAGTTCCAGTCAGCACTCAATAAATACAGAAAATACAGTTACTACTTTAATCATAATAAAAATCTATGTATTCATATACTTCAGTTACTGGAATGAAATTACAAGAAGAGAAGTTATGGAAGGAAAACTTGGCATATATTATAGTATGAACAACAAAAGTATAAAGCATGCTCGCAATAGTAGTACTTTCAAAACCGTACCCAAATATTTAGCTGTGCAACTCCCAGTTATGGGAACAGAGAGTTGCATAAAAAAAAAGGATACCCTCTGAATTTTTATTTATATAATTAAAAGCAGTGAGCTACAGTTAGTTCATCTACTACAACCATTGTCAAGAAAAGGGCAAAGAATATGACCTGACTTTTACAGAGGAACTGTCATTTGAATCATGAGCAAGTGCATATTTATTTGAAAAGGCTTTTCCCAGAAAATAAATAATAAAAAAAAGCACTGCAAACTATGTTTGTCAGGCTTTAGGTAAATTTAAACTGAAAGATGTCTTCCCTCTTACTGTTGCTATGAAGGCAGCCTCTGTCTTTGTGTGATATTTCACTGTTCATTAATAAGAGGTTATTTTTGAAAATGAAACTATATAGATGTCTTATAAAACAGTGTCCTGCAGGATTGATACTTAAAGAAATGAGACAAATCCTGTATTTATCTATTCCATTTACTTCATTGATAAAAGACTTTTCCAACAAATGGAGGAAGTTTGGCACTAAACATGGAGGAATACCCTGGGCCCTTTGAGTCTAAAGATGTAGGCCCACTCTTAGACACTCAAATGAAGGGGAAGATGTATTAGCCATGTAAAAATTCAACAACACCAACAGTGGCTAGTGGCTCAGTGAGAGCAATCAAGAAGATATGGATTTTATTATAATAGACTTTTTAGAGATCCTATCTCCCAAAAAGCCAACTGAGAACAGCACTGAATTAACGTAAGGGCTTGATACAAAAAGTCTTGAAGAAAACCTATAGTAGGGAATTTGAGAACACTAGGGATAGATAATGCTATATTCAGTCTTTCACTACCAGCTCACCAGTTCAAATCCAGGAGGCGCCTGAGGTAAGCACTGCCCAGAGCCCACACCCGCTCCCATGCCCAAAAACCCTGCCCAGCCCTGAGCCCCCTCCCACACCCAAACTCCCTCCTGGAGCTTGCACCCCAACCCCTTGCCCCAGCCCGGTGCCCTCTCCCACATGCCGAACCCCTTGGCCCCATTCCAGAGCCCCCTCCTGCATCCCAAACCCCTCATCTCTGGCCCCACCTCAGAGCCTGCACCCCCAGCTGGAGCCCTCACCCCCTCCTGCACCCTAATCCCCTGCCCCAGCCCAGAGACCTCTCCTGCACCCTGAACTCCTCATTTCTGGCCCCACCATGGAGTCCGCACCCCCAGCCAGAACCCTGACCCCCTCCCACACCCCAACCCCCAGCCCCAGCTCAGCCGCCCGGAGCCTGCACCCTGAACTCCCTCCTGCACCCCAACCTCCTGCCCAAGCCTGGTGAAAATGCGCAAGTGAGCGAGGGTGGATGGAGTGAGTGGGGGCAGGGGGCAGGGGGCAGGGGGCAGGACAAGGGTGTTCTGTTGTCTGGAAATAGAAAGTTGGCAACCCTATGTGTGAGACAGAGTCAGTCAATTAGATGACTGTCCCTCTCTGAATTATGGTCTAATTCCTGAAGCTGTAGTACACTTAACACCAGAACCAAAAAAATTACCCCACCAGAGATTCACCAACGGGCAAGGCAGGACACAAGTAGACAGTCAGCCACCGCTCCAGAGGGCACAATACACCTCTACCCCAATATAACGCAACCCAATATAACACGAATTTGGATATAACACGGTAAAGCAGCGCTCCGGGGGGGTGGGGCTGCGCACTCTGGCGGATCAAAGCAAGTTCGATATAACGCAATTTCACCTATAACGCAGTAAGATTTTTTGGCTCCCGAGGACGGTGTTATATCGGGGTAGAGGTGTATCTTTGAAAGAAGGTTTTAATAAAGTTCTCAGTCTCCGGTCCCTTGAATAGATTTTCTACCAAAAAGAAAAGGAAACATTTCCAGAGAATCCTTATTTCACTGCAAAACATTTGGTGAAATTTACAATAGTCTAGTGTTTTGCTTGCCAGGATTGCAGTGGCAGAATTGCACAGGAAACCTGGCAAAGAACCTGCCCAAAATATTAAATTCTAGCCTGTGTTATCAGTTTCTCACTTTCATAAAAATTAAAGTTCACCAGCTCCTTTCCCCACCAAAAATTAGAGAAAAAAAGTACAAAGAAAAGAATGAGATGTTTGTGGTTCTTGCAGAAGCAGCAGGCTGAAACTGTCATACTAGTTATGAATGCTGTTTTTTTAATGGAACGGTTGTATTTAAAAATACAAGGTTATATCACATGATACAAATACTATCTGGGAACTAGTGTGCATGTTCTTTAAAAAAAAAAAAAAAAAAATTTGTCCAAACAGATTGCAGAAAGTCATGCTTAACTGACTGGTTAGCTCAGACACTCTGGGTATATCTATACTGCGATAAAAAACCACCAGTATGGCTGCAGCTGGCCTGGGTCAGCTGCTTCAGGTTTGAGCTTCAGGGCTAAAACCTGCAGTGTAGACATTTGGGCTTGGACTGGAGCCCAGGCTCTGAGACCCTCCTCATTGCAGGCTCTCAGAGCCTGGGCTCCAGCCCAAGCCCGAATGTCTATACAGGTCTGTCGCATCTTAGGCGCATTTAACATGTGCGATTTCAGCTTTATGCGGTCGGCAAAAACAAGAAAAAAACCAAAAAAAAAGAGAAAAATAACAATGTAAATACTGTTTCTGTAGTGCGGGCGATTCTGCCCGCCATTACACTCAATGTAAATTTGACTATACGCGGTTTTCGCTTTACGCGCTGACCGCGGAACATAACCCCAGCGTACGATGAGACAGACCTGTACTGCAATTTTGCCTGAACCTCACAAGCCTGAGTCAGCTGACCTGGGCTCTAAGACTTCCTGCCAGGGGGGTTTTATTACAGTGTAGACACACCCTCTGATTTCCTTCCCAAACCTGAAGAAGAGCTCTGTGTAGCTCAAAAATTTGTACCTTCCACCATCAGAAGTTGGTCCAATCGAAGATATTACCTCACCTACCTTGTCTCTCTCATATCCGGGGACCAACTTGCTTATAACACTGCAAACAATTTAAGTTAATCAAGACTTAGACACCTAGGGAACTGTAGAAGACTTAGAACTAGATGAATGTACAATACAAATGCAGATGACAAATGCAAAGAAATGCACATTGGAAGAAATTATTTGAACCACCCATAGACAGGGAGCTCTTAATTAAACTTTAAACCACTCAGGAAGAAGTCCTAGAAGTCACTGTGGACAGCTAAATGCCGTTCCACATGCAGTGGTGATGAAAAATGGAATTGAAAAATGTTAAAATGCTATTTCATACATCAATGGGAGACATCATCTAGAATACTGTGTCCAGTTCAGATCAATCTTTTTCAAAAAAAAGACTGAAGGGATTCAAAGACAGGCAACAAAAATGGTAAGAGGAAAGACTTCTGTAGGAGGATAGACAAATAGGATTCAGACTGGAGTTTACAGAGGAAACAAATACAATGGTACATGACAGGGGCACACAAAATAATAACCGGGATAGACAATATAAATTATATACTACTGTCTTCTTGCATAATATAAGAACAAGGGGACAGTCAATGAAATTGAAAAGAAATAAATTTAAATTTGATTAAAAGAACTTTGTTTTCTAAGCACTACACATACCCTTAGAACTCACTGCAGAGCAGAGCATACTGTGATCCTTTGAAAACAGGATTAAAAGATTTTATGGGTAATGATCACATCCACAATTACATTAGAAAGGTTAATTATTTCTTTTAATAATAACACAACTTCTAACTAATGGGATCAGGAAGAAACTTCATCTATGAACAGATTAATTCAGAAGTGCCCACTATGAAGTGTTTTTGACTTTTCTCTGAAGCATCTGCTATTGGCCACTGTCAGAGAAAGGATATGGAGCTAGACAAGATCACTGGTCTCATCTAGTATGGCAATTTCTAGGTTATAAAACATTCTTAACAAGAAGAAACAGAATACACAATAGTTAACAGTTTCAAAATTATGACAAACAAAATGCCTGTGAAGCGCTAAGCCTGGCCCAAGACCAATGCACAAAATCACTTCAATTATTTATGAAGGAAATCAGTAATATAAAAGTATCAAGGGCAGAGTCAGGTAAAACTTGATGAAACCTAAGATAAATCAGGTGAATAAGGTGTCAAAGAAAGGTGAGAGACAGCTGTGAAACAGAGGCAGTAGCTTGTATCACTGGTGAGACAGGCAGTGACTGTTAAACGCAGTCGTATCAGCTAAGCCCCTTCAGTCAGGGCAAATACTTGGCATTGGCTGATAAGGAAGTTTAAAAATGTGTGAGTTCCCACTGGCTATGTGCTGAGAGTAAAAATCCATTTGTGGAGACTTTTTTATCATTCAAAATTTGAACTAACGAAGCAAAGAATCAGAACCACCCTAGCAATTTCATAAGAGAATCAATCGTTAAACTTTGAGAGTAAACTTAAGTAAAAAATTGATCATACAGAATAAGTCACCAGAGAAGGAGCAACATGTATCAACAAATCAAAAACCTGGCATTTTAGTTATTACATCTTTTCACTGTAGCAGGCTGAGGAATTGAACATTCATTATCAACACAATCGCTACCTGGATAAATGTTGAACAGTTCAGTTATTTCTACATTTCAAATTCAAAACTATTTATCATGGGTAAAGAAAGAGAAATCAACACCAGTTAACAGTTATTAGACAGTATAATTTACAAGACCATTATGTGCCACTGGAAGCTGCTCAGCTACTATGGTGATGAACACAAGAACCTGAATAGAATAGAATGGCAAATATAAGGGCTGGGACAGGTGGGAACACCAACACTGAACACTATGTTTTAGTAATAACTGAAGGATCCCTACAGAATAGGATAACCATAGAAATATATGGATTTTACTGTTCTCAACAGAAATCCCCGATCTCCTTGAGGTTTTTTCCCCACGCAATGAATGAAAAGTTCTCATGCCACATCTGTCCTGAATGGCTACATTCAGAATTGTAATAACACGTTACAATGCAGAGTCCTGCCAAAAAGCCACGTTGGAGAACCAGTGCATCAGGATCTTTCGACTTTGTAGAGATGAGTACTTAGACCCTTCATTAATATCATTTATTTCTACAATGTCATGTATGTGCAGAGAGTGCTTTATGGACAAACAGAAAAGACAGGTCCCTACCATGATAAGCTTATCATCGAAGTTAGACGTAGCATAGCAAGAAATGATAAACAAAGGATACTCTGGGGACAATAAAGGAAGGATGAATAGAGCCCTGCTCTTATATAAAATTTGTATCTGCATCCGATCCGGGATCCGCAAACATGGTCCGCGGATATCCACAGATTTGCAGGGCTCTAGATGTAACATTTGAATCTGCTGGTTTCAGAGTAGCAGCCGTGTTAGTCTGTATCAGCAAAAAGAACAGGAATACTTGTGGCACCTTAGAGACTAACAAATTTATTTGAGCATAAGCTTTCGTGGGCTCCATCCATGATCCAGAAACATGGTCCGCAGATATCTGCAGATATAAAGTGGATATTTGCAGATTTGAAGGGTTCTAAGGATGAGGTTTATGATTGTAAATATCATATGTTATGTTTTTATTACATACACAATTTGAGTTACAACTTTCTCCAGCCTCTCTGGGAGGAGGAGGAGGAGGAAGAGGAAGCGAGTACTATTCTCACAGAACTGTGGAAAAAAACTTCTCTCTGAAGTTATTCTCCTGGGCTGTTTCACCTCCTGTTCCAATGCTATGAAATTATTCAGGAGGTTGCCAGGATCAAATACAGTAGCATTTTGCATGATTTTTATTTTTTTTTAAATCTGTGATTTTCAGGGTGAGTAAAAGTTACCTACTATTTTTCAGTGGCTCTAATACTAATAGACAACAGTATAAATGACAATGCCTAGCTCCATATCATAAGTGTGCAAGGTTGAAGTCTTAATGCACATTGCTGCTATGCCTTCCAAAGCGACATTTTAGCATTAGGACAAATGCCCTAAAAGCAGGTGCTGTAATGCATTGATAAAACACATTTTAAGTACACCTCTACCCCAATATAACGCGACCCGATATAACACGAATTCGGATATAACGCGGTAAAGCAGCACTCCAGGAGGGCGGGGATGCACACTCCGGCAGACCAAAGCAAGTTCGATATAATGCAGTTTCACCTATAATGCGGTAAGATTTTTTGGCTCCCGAGGACAGCGTTATATCGGGGTAGAGGTGTAGTATATGCAGTATGCTGTAGAGTTAACAAGTGTTTTCCTTAAATACTTTATAACTTATATTATAAATGTTTCTTACTTTTATTTTTCAGTACAATCTCACTAATTTGCACTTCACTAATCTGCACTCCACCGTAACTCACGTTAAAAATGACAGTGTCTGCAATTCACAGGAGATTAAGAGCAGAGTGCTGTTGTAAGCTATGAAGTATTATCATAATTAAACTAAACTACATTTGTTAAATCAGTTAACAGAAAGTACATTATATGATATATTATTATTACCATTTTTATTATGTTTTATTTACTAGTTCATAAAATTGAGCAATTTTCAAGAAGCTATTAGTGTGAATTGTCTTTTAAAATAATCTGAACATACTGCTGGCGTCATAATCCTACAGAAATCCAAAACCGTGGGGCTGTTAATTTGCACACTAAAGTTAAGTGGAATTATGCGCACATACAAAGTCAAAAGGAGACCCCTAAAGCAGCTGTCACAGTATAGAACCAGTAACAGCTGTTTAACCTCTATTTTACAACCTGATAATACACACTTTGAAATTGATGTAGCTTGGGGAGCTCACTGAAAAAAAATTGCTTTTTTTTTTTTAAGATGTGTTTTCAATTTGATGCAAGTTTGTAGTTTTTCAGAACTGGTATCTGATCATTAAAAAGCACTTCCCATCTCTAATGTTGGAGTTCCACCCTTCCAAATCCAACTTTGTCATGTCTACCAGCAGTGCGCTTAGTTAACATTAAAGACACCATTATACAGACATCTGCTATGAATTGCATGATCTCACAAAGTCATAAAGCCTGAAGTGTCTTAAATGCTTCTCAAAATGTAATATAACAATAAAAGAAAAGAAACTCTAAAAATGTTCTGAAATATATTTTATTACATTCACTAGAAATAAGGTTAAAGCACATTACTAAGAGTCAGGGACCTGGGTTCTAATCCCAACTCTACTGTCCTTCAGCAACTCAGTTTAAGCTTTCTGTGTCTCAGTTCCCTGATCAGCAAAATGGGTATTATGCTGCTTTTAAAAGGTGCAGGGATGTTTAATTTTTTAATCCTTTGAAAAGTGCTAAGTAGCTCTCTGATGGATAGTGCTATATAAATGCAAGATAGTAATATTATTTGCAGGTGCCATTCATGAAAAATTCAATATTCATTGTTCTAGATACTTGCAATTCTGTACTGAGGGGCTTATTCAAGTGTTGCCCCTACCTCAACTTTCACCCACACACAAAAACTTGTAACCTGAGTATAATAATGCTTGAGTTGGCTGTCCTATCACAGTTTACAAGCTAATGATATAGCGAGCACAGCTTGTCAGCTGCTAACATGTCCACTCTGTAGTTGCAGATGCATTGGATGATTAGCAGCACTGGAGTTCACTGGGAAAGAATTCACAGAGCAGCTCAGCTTACTACAAAGCAAAGAACCATGGGAAATGCCTTAAAAGTCTTAGCATGACATATGAGTGAATGCAGCACCCATGTGGACGCAGCAGCTCGAGTGTTATCTCATGTGGCTTCTCTTGCCTGAGTTAGGCTAAATCAAAAGGAATAACTTGAGTGCAGACAACTCAAATTAATTCTGAGGTAAAGACATACCATATGTACTCGTTCATAAGCCGATTTTTTTTAGTAAAAAAGGGAAGCACCTGAAAAGGGGGTCGGCTTCTGAACGGGTATAGAGAGGGAGAGGTAGGACACAGCCTCTCCCCCCAACAGAGGGAGCAAGGAGAGGCAGCACAGCCAGCAGAGCCAGAAGGGAAGAGGCGGGGCCAGAGTGTCTCCGCTTCTGGCCATGCTGCTCTCCCCCCAGCCTCCGAAGCAGCTGCAGCTCCAGGGCTGGCAGGCTGCAGCTGTGCCGCTTGGCCCCGCCCCCCAGAGCAGGCTGTGGCCGCGCCGCCCAGCCCCCCAGAGCAGGCTGTGGCCGCGCTGCCCGGCCCGCTGGAGCACGCTGCGGCCGCGCCGCCTGGTCTGGCCAGCTGGAGCAGGCTGCGGCCGCGCTGCCCAGCCTGCCGGAGCAGCTCCAGCCAGGCCAGAGACATCCTCCCCTGACCCTCCCCAGATAAGGTGGGAAGGGATGGGATGGGGAGAGTGTGGGGGTCCCAGGCTAGGGGTGGGGTCATGTGGGGAGTGGTCACAGGGGTTACTCCCCTAACCCCCAGCTTGTCCCCGTGCAAAAATTTCCCCACCAGTTGCTGTCCCGGCCTGTCAGGGTAAGCAGCTGGCGCGCCAGGACACTTTGTTTACTTATGTTTACCTCCGTGCCTGCGGACGCTCGAGGTAAACAAAGCATCTCAGCCCACCAGTGGCTTATCCTGATGGCCCGGGAGCCAAAGTTTGCCGACCCCTGAATTATAGGGTCGGCTTATGAACGGGTCATAACATTTTTCCATTTTTACTTATCCATCTTGGGGGGGTCGGCTTATAAATGAACCAGTTTATGATTGAGTATATACGGTAAGAACATAAGAACGGCCGTACTGGGTCAGACCAAAGGTCCATCTAGCCCAGTATCCTGTCTACCGACAGTGGCCAATGCCAGGTGCCCCAGAGGGAGTGAACCTAACAGGTAATGATCAAGTGATCTCTCTCCTGCCATCCATCTCCACCCTCTGACAAACAGAGGCTAGGGACACCATTCCTTACCCATCCTGGCTAATAGCCATTAATGGACTTAACCTCCATGAATTTATCCAGTTCTCTTTTAAACGCTGTTATAGTCCTAGCCTTCACAACCTCCTCAGGTAAGGAGTTCCACAAGTTGACTGTGCGCTGCGTGAAGAAGAACTTCCTTTTATTTGTTTTAAACCTGCTGCCTATTAATTTCATTTGGTGACCCCTAGTTCTTGTATTATGGGAATAAGTAAATAACTTTTCCTTATCCACTTTCTCCACATCACTCATGATTTTATATACCTCTATCATATCCCCCCTTAGTCTCCTCTTTTCCAAGCTGAAGAGTCCTAGCCTCTTTAATCTCTCCTCATATGGGACCCGTTCCAAACCCCTAATCATTTTAGTTGCCCTTTTCTGAACCTTTTCTAGTGCCAGTATATCTTTTTTGAGATGAGGAGACCACATCTGTACACAGTATTCGAGATGTGGGCGTACCATCGATTTATATAAGGGCAATAATATATTCTCAGTCTTATTCTCTATCCCCTTTTTAATGATTCCTAACATCCTGTTTGCTTTTTTGACCGCCTCTGCACACTGCGTGGACATCTTCAGAGAACTATCCACGATGACTCCAAGATCTTTTTCCTGATTCGTTGTAGCTAAATTAGCCCCCATCATATTGTATGTATAGTTGGGGTTATTTTTTCCAATGTGCATTACTTTACATTTATCCACATTAAATTTCATTTGCCATTTTGTTGCCCAATCACTTAGTTTTGTGAGATCTTTTTGAAGTTCTTCACAGTCTGCTTTGGTCTTAACTATCTTGAGCAGTTTAGTATCATCTGCAAACTTTGCCACCTCACTTTTTACCCCTTTCTCCAGATCATTTATGAATAAGTTGAATAGGATTGGTCCTAGGACTGACCCTTGGGGAACACCACTAGTTACCCCTCTCCATTCTGAGAATTTACCATTAATTCCTACCCTTTGTTCCCTGTCTTTTAACCAGTTCTCAATCCATGAAAGGACCTTCCCTTTTATCCCATGACAACTTAATTTACGTAAGAGCCTTTGGTGAGGGACCTTGTCAAAGGCTTTCTGGAAATCTAAGTACACTATGTCCACTGGATCCCCCTTGTCCACATGTTTGTTGACCCCTTCAAAGAACTCTAATAGATTAGTAAGACACGATTTCCCTTTACAGAAACCATGTTGACTTTTGCCCAACAATTTATGTTCTTCTATGTGTCTGACAATTTTATTCTTTACTATTGTTTCGACTAATTTGCCCGGTACCGACGTTAGACTTACCGGTCTGTAATTGCCGGGATCACCTCTAGAGCCCTTTTTAAATATTGGCGTTACATTAGCTATCTTCCAGTCGTTGGGTACAGAAGCCGATTTAAAGGACAGGTTACAAACCCTAGTTAATAGTTCCGCAATTTCACATTTGAGTTCTTTCAGAACTCTTGGGTGAATGCCATCTGGTCCCGGTGACTTGTTAATGTTAAGTTTATCAATTAATTCCAAAACCTCCTCTAGTGACACTTCAATCTGTGACAGTTCCTCAGATTTGTCACCTACAAAAGCCGGCTCAGGTTTGGGAATCTCCCTAATATCCTTAGCCGTGAAGACTGAAGCAAAGAATTCGTTTAGTTTCTCTGCAATGACTTTATCGTCTTTAAGCGCTCCTTTTCTATCTCTATCATCGAGGGGCCCCACTGGTTGTTTAGCAGGCTTCCTGCTTCTGATGTACTTAAAATACATTTTGTCACAGCATTGCAGGTCTTATCTATATAGGAAAGTTGCATGGGAATAACTATCCTTTTTCTAACAGAAACTGCCTAGTGTCCATACACAAATTACACTCCCATCTTATATAAAACACTGATTCAATTAATTTCCCCGCTGCTGTTCCACAGTGCATTGGTTCACATCTGAGGAGCCCTGTCTGGTTACCTCTCTACATTCCATTGTTCCAGGGTCAAGTGGACCAGATGTCTCCCTACCCTTTAAACAGTACTTACAGTTACCCAATTATCTCTATTTGTGACTCAATTTTGTTGCAAGGACACAGACCCTGAAGACATCACCACCACTATGCCTTGCGCTTCTGCATGGTACCATGGCAAGGTCATGGATTACCTGCCATGGATTACCTGTTAGAGTGGTAAAATGCTGTTTTTAATGAGATCCACTATTAGGTTTATTAATATGAGAAATGGTTTCTGACCTAACATCGTGCCTAAAAGTCAATATGACTTTTAACCTCTCTTCCTCATTTTACAAACTGCACTTACCGCATCTCTCTAGGCCAGTGATCTCCAACCTTTTTATGCCCAAGATCACTTTTTGAATTTAAGGGCAACCCAGGATCTACCCTGCCCCTTCCCCAAAGCCCCACCCCACTCACTCCATCCCCTCCCCCCCGTTGCTCGCTCTCCCCCACACTCACTCACTTTCACTGGGCTGGGGAAGAGGGTTGGGGTTCGGGAGGGGGCTCCGGTCTGAGCCTGGGGCAGGGGGTTGGAGTGCAGGAGGGGATGAGGGGTGCAAGCTCTGGGAGGGAGTTTGGGTGCAGGAGGGGGCTCCAGGCTGGGGCAGCATATTGGGGTGCGGGAGGAATACTGGGTGCTGGCTCTGGGAGGAGGGTCAGGGCTGGGGCAGGGGGTTGGGGTGCAGGAGGAGGTTCGGGGTGCAGAAGGGGTATGGGCTGCTGGTTCCACGAGAGCGGTTGAGGTGTGGGCTCTCACCAGGCGGCACTTACTTCGGGCAGTTCCCGGTTGGCACACAGCAAGGCTAAGGCAGGCTCCCTGCCTGCCCCGGCCCCACGCTGCTCCCGGAAGAGGCCAACGCGCCCTCAGAGGGGGGAGGCACGTGGCTCCATGCACTGCCTCTCTCTGCAGGCACCGCCCCCGCAGCTCCCATTGGCCACAGTTACCCGTTCCCAGCCAATTGGAGCTGCGGGGGTGGTGCTTGCAGGCAGGAGCAGCACACGGAGACCCCTCCCCCACTTCCCTGGGGCTGCGAGGGCATGCTGGCCACTTCCGGGAGCAGAGTGGGGCCTGCTTTAGCAACAGCCTTGCTGAGCCACGGGAGATCGCGATTGACTGGGAGAGTCTCCAGGATTGACACTGCTCAAGGCCATGACTTATGGTCTATTTAATACCCTTTACATAGCATTTAGGAATGTTTGCCTGATTTCATCAAAAAAACTTTCCCCAGAACACATCAGTTAATAAAATTATACTACTTATTCTGAGAGGAGTGAGAACAAAAAAAACAAAAAAAAACATGTAAAAGCTGAAAGGCTCAAATATTTTCGGTGACTGTACCAAAGCACAAAACTTAAGTATCAGAGTCACTTACAAAACACAAACACTAATTTTCTATTTCTCCATTCCTGCACTCAATACAGAAAAGGTGAGGAAGAGGGAGGGGGCGAAAAGGAAGCTTTAAGCGACCTTTGTGCCTCTCAAAGTGTCAATCCTGCCAGGGCCCTAAATGACCTCAGCAAAAGTTAGAGCAGCCTAAGAGCTACTCCGATTTACACTCTGGCTACAACAATAGGCCTATCAATCAGCTGAGAATAGCCTCAGTGCAGCACTTCAGTCCTCTCCCACACTCAGGATTCCTCAACAGGGGAATACTGGGAAGGAACTCAACATAGGGACAACCAGGCAGCTGTATGCCAGAAAGGAGCCCATTCATCTCGGGGTTATTCCCCAGAAGCCATTTACTCTCCATTTATACCTCTAGAGTACCAAAATGGGGATGGTGTTGAAAAAATGGGCACGGAGAGGCTTAGTAACCATAGCAAAAAATAATGGGAATATGTACTAAATCATATTCTTCTATATATATTTTGTTTTTTCTCCCATGCCCAAAACAGCAACTTTTTTCAGTTTTTATAGAAAAATCAATGAGCAGATGGAACACCGATCCATTATTCATTAAAACAGTGCACTGGGTTAATTCAGCAAATAAAAATGGAGAACAACACAGATGAACATTTATAGTTCTTTTGATTTTTAACTACTTCTTTCCAGTACACAGGTATTTCTATATTCAACTTGAAATGCACAGCTGTCACCATATGCACATTATGCAAGCATTCACATAACCTCATAAACATTACATATTATATAGCAATGATTTTTATGTCTTTCCTTAAAGGAAAGCCATGCATTTTCATATCAAGTTATTTCCACATCCCAGCTACACTGGCATAATTTGAAGTATATGCAGTCAGTAAATGATGGTTCTACCAAATGCAGATGTTTGTTCTGGATACTTTTAAAATCTATCTTTTTAATTTTCCAGGTTCAAGGAGTAATATAGGTAAAACATTTTGAAAAGGGTTTTGGATTATACCTTTTAAATCTTTACTTTGTATAATGTAATATACATATGTCAGGAAAATATACTACTGAGAGGCAGTTTTAGCTTGTATCATCAGAATCATGAATTTAAAATATGTTACTTATCTAAAATTAATTTAGGAAGTAAACTGCATCACAAATACATTTTTCAAACTGAGAAATAAGGACGCAAATATTCATGACTTTGCATGTTCTATAACTGCCTCTGCTGGTACTAATAAGGTAATAATTTTCAAATCTTCCAACCAAAGTCTTGCATGTTAAATTTAATATAGTTAACAGATTACTGGATCAATGACCCTTCTCTTAATAAATATATTACAAAAATATTTCATCTTATCAAAACCTTCCATACTGTTAAAATTGGGATATACATCACCCGTTACAAACAACTATAATTTTATGTACAGGTTAGTTCCTGACTAGCTGAAACATGGAACAAGATTATTCTGTCAGTTAATCACAATGCATATACTGCATAATGATACAGCGAGGAACTTTGACACCAGTGCATAAACATCCATCAAACAAAATGAAAGCTTTGCATGCATATTTATCTAATGGTGGGAAACCATTGGACAAACATTACACTAGTAATCTTTTGCCTTTAGCATAGCAAATGTCCCGTTGTAAAGTACGGTAAGTGAAGTTGAGTCCATAGACTGTTGTAATAACTGCCTTTTAATGTTATAACGTATGTAAGGATGCCACTGTTTTTATCATCCTGTTGTGTAACCCTTTGATACCTTTTCCATAAAGGAGGAGGAAATGGGACTCCACCATGTTCCTATTTGCACTTCCCTTGCTTCTTTTTCTCTGAGGACAATCCATCAAATTAGTGTCGGACACAATCATAGCTTGCTGGATTCTGGGTATATAAAAACACAAATGATGGAATGTGGAAAATTGTCAATAATAATGCAGAAAAGGCAGAAGTATTTAATAAATATTTCTGCTGTATATTTGGGGAAAAACAGATGATGTCGTCATATCATGAAATACTTTCCATCCCAATCATAACTCAGGAAGATGTTAAACAGCAGCTACTAAAATTGGACATTTTTAAGTCAGCAGATCCAGATAACTTGCATCCGAGAATTTTAAAAGAGCTGGCTGAGGAGCTTGGTGGATTATTAATATTGATTTTCAATAACTCCTGTACTTTCCAAGAATTCCAAAAGACTGGAAGAAAGCTAATGTTGTGCTAATATTTAAAAAGGTTAACTCAGATAATTATAAGTCTGTCGGCCTGACATTATTATAATGGAATGGCCGATATGGGACTTAATTAATAAAGAATTAAAGGAGGGTAAAATAATTTATGCCATTCAACATAGGGTTATTGAAAATAGATCCTTTTAAACTAACTTGAGATCTTCTTTTGATGAGGTTACAAGTTTGGTTGATAAAGGTAATAGTATTTTGTAATAAATTTAGACATCTGTAAGGCATTTGATTTAGTACACAAAACATTTTGATTAAAAAACCCCAGAATGATACAAAATTAACACGCCACATATTAAATGGATTAAAAACTGGCTGACAAGTCTGAAAATGTAATTCTAAATGGGAAATCATCATGGAGCAGGTGTCCCACAGAAATTGGTTTTTGGGCCTACATTATTTAACAGTTTTATTAATGACCTGGAGGAAAAAATAAAATCATCACTGATAAAGTTTGCAGATGACACAAAGATTGGGTGAGTGATAAATACTGAAGAGTACAGGTCACTGATATAGAGTGATCTAGATCGCTTGGTAAACGATAAACGGGAATCTTAAGTAGGTGTAGGGAAGTTATATTACCTCTGTATTTGGCATTGGTGTGACCGCTGCTAGAATACTGTCTCCAGTTTTGATGTCTACAATTCAAGAAGGATGTTGATAAATTGGAGCAGGTTCACAGAAGAGCCAAGGAAATGATTAAAGGATTAAGGAAAACATGCCTTATATGGAAAGACTCAAGAAGCTCAGGCTATTCAGCTTAACAAAGAGAAAGCTAAGGGGATGACTTGATTACAGTTTATAAATACCTTCATGGGAAACATAAATTTGATAGAGGGCTCCTCAATCTAGCAGACAATGGTATAACAAGGTCCAACAGCTGGATGTTGAAGCTAGACCAATTCATTTCATTCATTCATCTATTTCAAAGATGAATTATTTCAGGCAAGTCCTATCACCTGTGTTATTCAGGAGGTCAGACGAGCTGATCACAATGGTCCCTTCAGATTTATAATACGGTCAGCAATCTATTATTTTCTCATGTAGAGACCCACTTCTGCAATCTTTCACCATTGCTCTTGCACTAGTGCAGCTCCACTGGGGTTAATGAGGTTGAGATCACCAGTGATTATTGAATGTTGGGGCTCTTATTACCACGTTGTCTAGCCCTTTTAAGATCGTGTTTTCTTACAAGGTTGCTGAAAATAGTAGCCCTGTCTACATCTGGAAAACAGGTTTAGCTGAGGGGTTCTGGAGACATCTGAAGTTCTCTGCTAAACCAAAGTTTTGGACATTTGGAGGAGCAGTGCATGGTGGGGAAATGACACACATTTAGCTGAGAGTTTTGATTACACAGACTGTGGGTAAAATGGAGTTACACCATGAATCACAGTAACGCCTAGAGGCCCAACAAAATTGTACTAGACTCTATATAAACAATGATTTGGAAACAAACAGTTTGTTAATTGTTTTTATTTATGCAGCTTTCCAGTTCACACATAAGACTGTTGAACGTAATATTCTGTCAGTTTTGAATAAACCTAAAGTAAGCTTTAATTATTAGAAATTATTTATTGTAATTGATTGTTGCTGTATTTTGCTATGTCAGTGCTGTATGCTAAACTACTACAGTGTCCCAAATACACCTGCATTATAGGTGGTGCTGATAGCATTGCCTATTATTAAGGTTGCCCGACTCTTGTAAGATCCTATTTTCATTTGCTTACAACTTTGCCAAATTTTAACCAGTCAGGCTGAAATATTCCAGGTAAGGTGTCTGCCTCAAGCTGAATATTTTGGATAAATTTCAGCTCAAACAGTTCAGTTGCTTCTGAGAATTGGGCTAGGGGAAAATACATTGTTTTCCCATGTTAAAAATTCTGTCCATCCTTTTTTGAAAAGCTGTAATTTCCCCAGGCATTGGTGCAAATTTGGCATGTGTGTGGCATTTGTGTCAGGGATCTGCTTTTCACAATCCCAGTGGAAATTAACCCACATTTGGCCAAGATATAAGCCTTTGAAAAATTGTAGTTTGCACATGGCCTGTATGGATTTCTTTGACTTTAGCAGCTATTATCACCAAAGATTCCATCCTCTCTGAGCATGCTTGTACCTTTCACAGCTACAAGTGGTGACCAGAGTGCACTTGTGCCATCCACACAGAGTGACGGAGCGTGCTCCCTCCAGCCCAGGGCTGCAGGGGCAAAGCCAGAGTTTCCCTGTAATGGCTGCTCCAGGCCAGGGTGGGGCTGGGCACCAACATTAAGCACAAGCAACATGTCTCTCCTGGGCTCTGAATGACACTCTCTTCTGGCACCCAAGCAGCCATCTGATTGAATGCAGAGGGGACAGGGAAAAGGGAAAGGAGTAGATTGAGGCAAAGAGTCTGGGGAGATTAGGACTAGAGATGGAGGAAGAGAAACTGGGACTGCTTGGCCAAGGAGACTGGGACAGGAAGCAGAGGATTGGGGGCTGAGACTGGGAGCTGATGAGGGAAACGGGTGGAGGGGAACTGTGAGCCAATTGTCTGGAGGGATAACACTGAGATCAGACGAGATGCCAAGGGGAGGTTGGGAGACTGGGACTGGCTGGACAAGGACACTGGGGCTAAATAAAAAGTATGGGAGGAATGGGGGCAGAAGGGAGGGGAGCCAGATCTAACAAGGACCTGGAGTGGGACTGAGACAAGAACTTAAGAGACTGAGACAAGAACATAAGAATGGCCCTACTGGGTCAGACCAAAGGTCCATCTAGCCCAGTATCCTGTCTTCCGACAGTGGCCAATGCCAGGTGCCCCAGAGGGAATGAACAGAACAGGTAATCGTCAAGTGATCAATCCCCAGTCGCTCATTCCCAGCTTCTGGCAAAGAGAGGCTGGGGACACCTTTCCTGCCCATCCTGGCTAATAGCCATTGATGGACCTATCCTCCATGAATTTATCTAGTTCTTTTTTTAACCCTGTTATGGTCTTGGCCTTCACAACATCCTCTGGGCAAGGAGTTCCACAGGTTGACTGTGCATTGTGTGAAGAGAGACTTCCTTTTATTTGTTTTAAACCTGCTGCCTATTAATTTCATTTGGTGACCCCTAGTTCTTGTGTTATGAGAAGGAGTAAACAACACTTCCTTATCTACTTTCTCTACACGAGTCATGATTTTATAGACCTTAATCATATCTCCCCTTAGCCGTCTCTTTTCCAAACTGAAAAGTCCCAGTCTTATTAATCTCTCCTCATATGGAAGCCGTTCCATACACCTAATACTTTTTGTTGCCCTTTTCTGAACCTTTTCCAATTCCAATATATCTTTTTTGAGCCGGGGCGACCACATCTGCACACAGTATTGAAGATGTGGGCGTACCATGGATTTACATAGAGGCAACATGATATTTTCTGTCCTATTATCTATCCCTTTCTTAATTATTCCCAGCATTCTGTTCGCTTTTTTGACTGCTGCTGCACATTGAGTGGATGTTTTCAGAGAACTATCCACAATGACTCCAAGATCTCTTTCTTGAGGAGCCAGGGATGACAGAGACTGGAAAAAGGAGCCAGGGAGGGCTGGTGGGAAGACTGAAATCAGAAAAGGAGCCCAGAGATTGAGACTGGGACTGAGTATGGGAAGGGGAGAGATTAGGAGTCGAGAGTGAGATTGGGGCTTGGACAGTGAGCCTAGATGGGGAGACTAGGCCAGCAAAGAGACTAGGACTGGGACAAGGAGCCAGTGGTGGCGAAGAGACAGGACTGGGAAAGGAACAGGTTGGAGAAGGTGGGGAGAAACGGCAAGCTTGGGGGATGGACAGAGTATTTTGCCTAATAGATCACACTCCCCTGATGAAACCCATGATCCCCGAGTTTCACCATTCCTCTGCTGTCAGCAAAAAGCTGTGAAACCCGCTGGTCCACATATAGATGACACCTTATTACTCATGCTATCAATTACTCAGGTAGCTCAAGTAGGAAAGGTCTGCACAATGAATATAAAGGCTCTGCCCTGGTGATGAACCATGTGTGTGTTGATAAGAAACCACATGATGGAATTTCTGTTTTTTTTCAGTTTACTTTTTGAAAAGCCCAGGAAATTACACACACAAACATATGATAAAAGAACGTTATTAAGGTTGCAAAGTCAAGCACGCAGAAGTTAGGAAATACCAAAATAAAGGTTCCCTATGCAACCTTAATTCAGTCCCTTGTATGTATGAAATATTTGACTTAATTTCTCTGTGCTCAAGCTTCCCATCAGTAAAAAGGGATCATACCACCCCTCACTTCAGAGGGGTTTTGCGAAGATTAATTAATGTTTGTGAAGCACTCGGATATTATTGAGATAAGTGCCACAGAAAAAGCCCACAAGAAATTAAAATTCTGTCTTCAGAGTGAGGTTTGAATAGTGTGTCATAAAGTATGCCATTGAATGATGAGGACAAAACAAAATATTGAATGGCTGCTCATTAAGTGAGCACCATCCATTCTGTGCAGTGAATGAGGCAGGGCTGCTTGACTTTGGAACTTTAATAATGTTCCTTGAACATAGTTTTTGTATTTAATTATATATAATAAGTTTCTGTCAACATTTTACAGCACCCACATTAAAAATATGGCAGAGGTATTTAAATACCTTGATTGAAAATAATCAGCACTGTTTTAAATTTGTAATAGTCAGCAGTATGGGGGTTTTAATAGGCAACTAACTTCACCTTGAATGCTGCCTTGAAATATGTATTAACTGATTATGCTAAACAATCTGTTCCACCTCGTATTTAGCTGTGACACTGAGTACATTCCCCAGACCTGAAGAAGAGATCTGTGTAATCACTGTGTCTTTCTCACCAACAAAAGTTGGTCCAATAAACTATATGAACTCCATCCACCTTGTCTCTCTAATATCCTGGGACTAAAACCACTACACCACTGCATACAGCAGTATGTTTGTTTTTCATACTCCGTATCTTTACTTCAGCAAGAGAAAGGGTGCAATAATATAAACTAGTATTATAAGCTCACAGAAATAGTCACAGTAGGAAAAAGGAAAAAGTCTGTGGTTTTAAAATTGCAGCAAGCATAACCGAACAATCAAAGAAACTTTAACCATCTGAAAAAATTATAATTAGAGCCCAAGTCAAAGCTGACAAATTCACAAGGTTCTCATGATGAAAATGGTAAATATGAGCTGTCATGCTTTAATGAAAAAGGGTAGAAAACCACACAAAAGCATTCATTGTTTCAAATATTCTTAGCTCTATAATTATTTTCTATTGACTAAAGTAATTATTAATTTATAAATAGGTCCTAAAATGTTGATACAGTAATTCATGAAATGAAGAAAGCAACATGCCAAATAGATCTATAAATAAATAATGGTTAAAAAAGAGCATCTGTCAATCTATGAGTCAAGCCCCTGAAAACACAAAAAGTCAAACAGTAAACCTCTTCACAGAGTAATTTGCCCAATACGGCACACCAAGTTCAAACTTTTGTTCTTATTTTCAACGCCCTGCACCGATTTTGTCTCCTATCACAATTCTCTTCCCTTTCCAATATTCCATAAGCTTCACCAGTGATGTAAGCGTTGACATCCTTTTCACTTCTTCTCCAGCTCCATACTATTTTCAATACAGATTCATATACATAGGACAAAGTCCAAATCCATGCTCACTAATAAAATTTGAAAGCCGATTCACCAAGAAAAAAGCCCTTCCATTTTCTTGTTATATGTAATAAATATGTTTGGGATAGGTGCAATTCTCACAAATAAAGCCAGTAATGCATATATATAGTCTGTATATGCTACAGAAATGTTATGGACTACTTTTGCATCCTTTCAGCTGTAAATCTGACTCTTTCGGTTACCTTGGGTCCAACTGTACATTGCTCAGAGGGAGCCATAAGAACTTATAACCATGAAAAAAGTAGCTTTGTTATGCCCCCAAATGTCATATTTTTAAGTTCCAGTGTCTCCAGTCTCTACAAGCGGTGTTTCCACCAATGGAAAGCTGGGATTCTTCCATTTCTGGTGATCTAAGGTTCCCATTTTTAGCCTAGCAAGATCATGTGATAACAGAATTTAAACCATTTACTGATGGAGGACTAAATATTACCTGTCTTGGGCCTTGGGTCAGTGTAATTTGGGGAGAATAGGATAAAACATGTCTTTAGCCTGTTGCTTTAAAACTGGCAGCTGTTTGAAGATGCTCAGAAGTATGGAATATTACAGTATATCCCAAGGGAAATTGATTAGTTGGAAAAAGACAGGTCAGGTGCATGAAAACTTGAGGATCTACATGATATATAAAATGTATCATATGCTTCTCAAATTTGCTACATGGATCTCTCTCCACCACTTTTTTAAGAGAACATATGAAGGTTTTTTTAGTATGTCAAAATCAACAGAAATCTTTTACTCTTTTGCCTTCTTAACAGAAACTTGAGCAAGGGTAAGTTCTGCTAAATGAACAAACTTCCTTCCAAGTAAGAAATCTGTGAAATCTACCAATCATTAGAGTTGGTTACTGGCTGCCGGATTTGCCAAAGTAAAGCCACTTCTGACATCTAAAATCACAAGCTTCTAGTTGGTGTGTGGTACAACTAGAGTGGTTTAGTATAAAACCACTTTCAACTGACAGCCAGATGGATAATAATTTTGTTATAAGCATCGCTATGAGAATCTGTAAGAGCCTGTCAAACACACATTAACTATGCAAGAACTTAAATGGAAGTAACAGCTGGTCATTGAAAGAAACACAACCTTATCTTTTGGATGTCTTTAAAGTACTTTAAATGACAGATTATAGTGTTGTTTTGCCTAGGAGTAAAAGGCTAGATCAGGGTCATAAGTCAGAAACAAAGAGTTTCTGACTACCATCTTCATTTTAAAACCACTTATAATTTTTTTGTAGTCTTAGCTTTTTACAAAGACAGAATCCTCAAGGACAAAGTTGGAGAGAAATTTTGCAAAATATACATGCTAGCACACTGTGTAAGTATCCAGTCAGTAGCAGCCTGAAGACATGTAGAATGCAAGCACCATACACATACAACAGTCTGAAACTTGGTGAACAGAGTTTATTTTTCACTATACTTTTAAGAACTGTTCTCCCCATGCATTGCATTGCCATGTAAATATTGTAGTTCATAGAATCATAGAATATCAGGGTTGGAAGTGACCTCAGGAAGTCATCTAGTCCAACCGCCTGCTCAAAGCAGGACCAATCCCCAACTAAATCATCCCAGCCAGGGCTTTGTCAAGCCTGACCTTAAAAACCTCTAAGGAAGGAGATTCTACCACCTTCCTAGGTAACCCATTCCCCAATGCTTCACCACCCTCCTAGTGAAAAAGTTTTCCTAATATCCAACCTAAACCTCCCCCACTGCAACTTCAGACCATTACTCCTTTTTCTGTCATCTGCTACCACTGTGAACAGTCTAGATCCATCCTCTTTGGAACCCCCTTTCAGGTAGTTGAAAGCAGCTATCAAATCCCCCCTCATTCTTCTCTTCCTCAGACTAAATAATCCCAGTTCCCTCAGCCTCTCCTCATAAGTCATGTGCTCCAGACCCCTAATCATTTTTGTTGCCCTCCGCTGGATTCTTTCCGATTTTTCCACATTCTTCTTGTAGTGTGGGGTCCAAAACTGGACACAGTACTCCAGATGAGGCCTCACCAATGCCAAATAGAGGGGAATGATCACGTCCCTCGATCTGCTGACAATGCTCCTAGTTATACAGCCCAAAATGCTGTTAGCCTTCTTGGCAACAAGGGCACACTGTTGACTCATATCCAGCTTCTTGTCCACTGTAACCCCGAGGTCCTTTTCGGCAGAACTGTTGCCTAGCCACTCGGTCCCTAGTCTGTAACAGTGCATGGGATTCTTCCGTCCTAAGTGCAGGACTCTGCACTTGTCCTTGTTGAACCTCATCAGATTTCTTTTGGCCCAATCCTCTAATTTGTCTAGGTCTCTCTGTATCCTATCCCTACCCACCAGCGTATCTACCACTCCTCCCAGTTTAGTTTCATCTGCAAACTTGATGAGGGTGCAATCTACGCTATCCTCCAGATCATTAATGAAGATATTGAACCAAACTGGCCCCAGGACCGACTCCTGGGGCATTCCGCTTGATACCTGTTGCCAACTAGACATGGAGCCATTGATCACTACCCGTCATGAAAAGTCGTTTATATACAAGAGGTACACAAACCATTACCTTATTCACTGTGCACCATACAATAACCTTCAAGATAGCTACAAAAGGTGGTAGAAGGAAAAATACAATTTAGATTTTTTGAGGAATAGTATTTCTAATGGTTTGGGGAATCTGTTTATGCACAGCTTATGAATTGTGACTGATTTCAATACTCTATGTATAATTATAACCCTCAGAGTATATTGAATCACTCATTTGCTGCCAGGGACCATGCCGTGTATCACCCATCCTATCTGGAAGCAGCTAGTGGACAACCAAAATAGTATTTAGCATTGAATTACTCTACCCTGGTAAAACAATGAACATGATGAAGAGACTGGCCAACCTAAAGAAAACTGTTTTCCCCCCAGCTTGTCTGATGGGGCGTGGGGAGGGACATGAAGGGAGCCACTGAAATTCCCCAATAGAACAAAGAAAGAGGTGTTAGAACCTGCTGTTAAAGGGCTCACGTTCTCTGAGCTAGGGAGAATCTGTTGACCACCTTGTTTCATTCACAAAGAGTGACACTGAATTCAGGTTAAGTCGATCAAGTCAAACTTTATCAAACACGGTGCACTGCTCTGTCCGTGTGGCTGAGTTGCTTCCAGCCTAACTCCCCATGTTCCTTATTCCACTTGTGTCCCATAAATAATAGTCCTCCCCCCAGAGAGCACTGGCCCTTTGACTCCAGTTCCACTGATTGTGATACATCTTCTCTATTTCACAAACATTTTAATGTAAACATTGAAAAATTTGACACCCAGACCTCCATCCATGCCTTTCGGACAGACGTTGTTAGCACGTACACGAATTGGAGTCTTGTATTTACCACAGACAACTGGTTAAATAGTTTTGAGATAGTTTGATCTTCTCAACAGGCAACCACACCAGGAGAGACCTCTCTCTGTTTCTCTGTCACCTGTCTCCAAATCCAGCAAACTATTTCTCTGTGGAGTCTCCTCTCTGACTGTGGGTTTGGCCTCCAGAAGGTTCTCAGTCTCTCCGTTCTGTGATGATATCTGTATCTCTGTAGGCTCTCTCAGGGTGTTGGGTCTGCTGCTCGTGTCTCCTTTTCCTTCAGATGACTTGTCCTCTTGCATAGTCACCTTGTATGACCTGGGTGCCACCGAACCCCGCAAGACTCCTTTAGTCTATGCCTTCTGGTGTCTCTCTAATGGCTGGATCCTCAGAGGAGTGCCTGTCTTCCAGGGCACAGAGGTCCTTGGTTGACCTGTTGTACTTCAGTGCCTACTTTCCCAGATTGTTGGCCATCTCCTCTTCATGGTATCTGCATCCTTCTGGCCACAACAGGTTACAGGTTACCGCACTGGTAGCAGGGGCTTGGGTCCTTCATCCCATCGGTGTCTGTGGTGGACTGTTTTGTCATCCCTGTGATGGGGTAATTCCTGTGTGCCAAAAATGCTAACAAGGCATCTGAACTAGAAGAAACAGCCTTGTGTAACACTCTCCCGTCTGTTTTCACAGCTGATTCCATCTTACTATTACTCTCTGAGTATGCTGGGGAGGAGAAGTGGTGGTCAAACTCCCATTTGCATACAAATCCCTTTACTTTTTCTAAGGAAAAGTAGTGTGTGTTGTCAGTGAATCCAGTGTTCAGAATGCCCAATGTAGGAAAGTGGACCTTCAATTTGCCAATCACTGACTTCCTTCTGTATCACGCAGGGCATCGACCTCCCACAAATTTGAATAGTCCACTGTTTTCAAGTTCTATTTTTCATTGAAGGTAAATTAGTCCATGCCTACCTTTTCCCATGGTCGGATGGACAGCTCGTGTTGCAATACAGTATCTTTCTGCTGGTGGTTATCATATGGCAGGCGGGGATCACGCCCTTGTATTAAGGAGTCGAGTTGGCTATACATTCCCAGCCAGTAAACACACTCTTGAGCCCATCTAAGACAGCTGTCAATGCCCAGGTGTAAGGCATGTATTTTTTTTTTTGCATTACATCCTTACGTAATGAGGCAGGGACAACAGCTCTCTGGCCTCAAAATATGATTCCATGCTGAACACTCAACTCATCTTTAATTTGAAAATATGGTTCTGCTCCTACCAGTGTTTGGCTTTTGTCTACTGGCCACCCTGCTGGTATCACTCTCTTGACTGCTGTAGTTGGATGTCCTTTTCCGTAGCCTCTGTGGTTTCCATCAGCTTTGCTGTTGAAACTGGGAGATAGTGCAGCATGTTAATGGAGTCACTGTTCTGATCCCCTTTCCCCAACTCACCGATTCTGGGTATATATGCCTGGCTCAGGGTGTCAGCTAGCATCAGTAATCATCATGGGCAATAGCAATACAATTCTGATGGCTGTATTCCCCAAGAGATGTCTCTGGTGTTTACCATCTACCACCACAAACTTCAGCTGCTACCGTCTGTTATTTTTCAGGTTAGTTACTGTGAAATCACATTTTCCTACAGGCTGCATTATGATTTCATTACACATTATTAGGTTGTGCCTGCTCTTTGTAATAGGTGTGTTCAAGTCCAATTCACCCAGAAGAATCACATTAGAGGTGGCCCCACTATCCAGCTGAAATCACACCGGGTGTTTCCCTATTAACATTGTTGCACACATGGAGATTGATACTGTTCCTTGCTGCTTTCCTGGCCCAACAGCCTACACCTGATATGCTCTTGGACTCAAGGAAAGAGTTATGATGTCAACACCACTGTCTGATGTGCCAACTCCCTTTTGTACAAGTCTGACTGAATCTTTCTGAGACCTTCCTCTGCCCTTGCACACACTACTAAATAGTTCAACTTGCCAGATTCCTTGCAATGCTGTCGTAGTGAGGGGCACTTCTCCTTTACTAACTTATGCTGTCTTCCTCTGTAGGAATAAAGCGTGTGTGTGTGTGTGTGTGTGTACGTGCACACGTGTGCACATGTGTGTGTTTAAAGAAGTTACTTTGCAAAAACTCTGAGTTCGTAGTTGTAACTATCATGTCCCCAAAGGGTTACACTTTAAACTGGACTACCAATGAGGGAGGAGCTCTGGAAAAGGGTGTTCAACTATTTGCCAGACAACAGTAGAACACCTCATGCTGCAAATGTTCGCCACTAGTGAGGAGAGGTGCTTTTTTCCATATACATTTTTCTATATCATATGGACAAGTTAGGACTCCTTCAGACACTCGTCTCCTTCAATTTCTCCCTCCCTGGCCTTAAACTCTATGACTCTAGTAGGAAGGGGGGGATTGAATCTGGGTCTTCCAATCCCAAGTGAGTGCTCTAACCATTGAGCTAAAACTTATAAGCACCACTACCTGCTCCTTCTCCATTCTTTTGAATGGGGCCCAATCAGGTAGGCATGCTCAGAGGATGCCTACAGGATTGGCCCCCTGGGCAAGTTGAGTGGCTGAACACCTGTCTTCCCTGGTTGGTGAATCACTCTGGGACTTAGGCATCCAGACACGTAGAGTGAGGAAACTGTGTGCATGTCCAGAGGCAAAAATGTAGGTGCCTACAGGATGCGGCAGAAGTTCTGTGTATCACAGTGAGGAACTTGGGCACCTAAATCTGGGTTTAGCACCTATCTAGCTTCATGGATTCCACCCTAATTAGTCAGATGGTTATGTGTGCAGCAAGGCAGGCACCTCACCCATTCCTTCAAGAAGGTACATAGGAGCCTAATCGAGGAGAGGGGTTCCCATACATGGATCACTAGCAGAGCTAGATGCCTCCTTACAGCCTGGATTTATGTGCCTATCTCTGAGAAAGTAGCAGGGCGTAGCACTTTGGCATCCCCCATTGGCTAGGTTAGGCAGCTCCCTGCCTAGCATGCTGTTTTTTATGGATCCCATTCTAAGGACCTAACTCTCCCCATTCATTGTACAGGGAGTCTAGGTGTCTAACTCAGCTTTGTGGATCACAGTGTTGTTACTGTGATTTTCTAGGTGCCTAAAATTTAGGCTCCCATGATACTCAGCATTACAATGTCTAAATCCCTCTGTGGATTCCAGCTTCAGTCACTAATGATGTATCTGAGGCTACTCTACTCTAAATGAAGCTCCAAGTCAGATGAGCTAATTTTTTAGTCCCTAAAGAATCATCTTAAATAAAGGTCATTGAGCCTCTTATGATGCAATTTAAAGGTTCAACTAGTAATTTCTTGATCAAATATTAGTATTTTTGATTGCTCCCAGAAGAAATGCAATTTATATGTAAACTTGGCACTCGAGTCAGAGCCACAGCTGTTGCCTGATATAATCAGTGTATAATATTCTAATCCCCTGAACTCTGACTCAGCATGCATCTGCTCTCCACAAACTTTTAAAAAATGTTTTCGAAAATATATTCCACCCTCAGTCTCCCAACGCAAAAAACCTGACTTTGCACCTCACAGCATGTAATTGTGAAAAACTACACTCTACTGACTGGGGTTATAAAAGTCAGAAAAAGAAGAAATCCTTTTTTGGTATAGTGAATCAGAATGATAGAAAAATGACTATTTTATACAATATAGACAATTTTATCTTCATTTTATGGACGGATTGGGCAACTGCCAAGACTCCAGTTTCTTCTACTCATATTCCTTTTTTCTGCTGTGCCCCCAGTGGCCATCTATGAGGCAGAGAGGGATCAATATTGCTCATCTAGAGCCCATTGAGGCTATTTACTTGCTTCAACAACTGGTGGGTGTGTCATTAGTGACCTAAAATATTGTCTTTTATCCAAGGATGTAGGGGGAAAATTTCAAACATGTCTGTGTAGAGGACTCCAAGGAGCACCATGTGCCATGGTGAACCAGATCCTTTGAGCTTCAGTGCCATCCGCTATCCACTTCCATTCCAGGTGGAATGAGGATAATCACTGGGACACAGTAATACCAGAGTACAAAAATATATCGGAAGGATGGAACAGGTCGTGCTGGTGGGAGAGTGGCACTATATGTGAAAGGAAGCATAGAATCAAATGAAGTAAAAATCTTAAATGAACCAAACTGCACCACAGAATCTCTATGGATAGTAATTCCATGATCTAATCATAAGAATATAGCAGTAGGGATATATTACTGACCACCTGACCAGGATGGTGATAGTGAGTGTGAAATGCTCAGGGAGATTAGAGAGGCTATTAAAATAAAAAACTCAATAGTAGTGGGGGATTTCAACTATCCCCATATTGACTGGCTACATGTTACCTGAGGATGGGATGCAGAGATAAAGTTTCTTGACACTTTAAATGACTGCTTCTTGGAGCAGCTAGTCCTGGAACCCACAAGAGAAGAGGCAATTCTTGATTTAGTCCTCAGTGGAGCACAGGATCTGGTCCAAGAGGTGAATATAGCTGGAACGCTTGGTAATAGTGACCATAATATAATTAAATTTAACATCCCTGTGACGGGGAAAACACCACAGCAGCCCAAAACTGTAGCGTTTAATTTCAGAAAAGGGAACTTCACAAATATGAGGTTAGTTAAACAGAAATTAAAAGGTACAGCACCAAAAGTAAAATCCCTGCAAGCTACATTGAAACTTTCTAAAGATACCATAATAGAGGCTCAACTTAAACGTATACTGCAAATTAAAAAACACAGTAAGAGGACCAAAAAAGTGCCACTGTGGCTAAACAACAAGGTAAAAGAAGCAGCGAGGCAAAAAGGCATCCTTTAAAAAGTGGAAGTTACATCCTAGTGAGAAAAATAAAAAGGAGCATAAACTCTGGCAAATGAAATGTAAAAATATAATTAGGAAGGCCAAAATGTTTTTTGAAGAACAGCTAGCCAAAGACTCAAAAAGTAATAGCAATTTTTTTTTAAGTATATCAGAAGCAGGAAGCCTGCTAAACAACCAGTGGGGTCACTGGACGATTGAGATGATAAAGGAGAACTAAAGGACGATAAGGCCATTGTGGAGAAACTAAATGAATTCTTTGCATCAGTCTTCACAGCTGAGAATGTGAGGGAGATTCCCAAACCTGAGCCATTTTTTTTAGGTGACAAATCTGAGGAACTGTCCCAAATTGAGGTGTCATTGGAGGAGGTTTTGTAACAAATTGATAAACTAAACAGTAATAAGTCACCACGACCAGATGGTATTCACCCAAGGGTTCTGAAGGAACTCAAACGTGAAATTGTAGAACTACTAACTGTAGTCTGTAACCTATCATTTAAAACTTCTGTACCAAATGACTGGAGGGGGATAGCTAATGTGATGCCAATTTTTAAAAAGGGTTCCAGAGGTGATCCCGGCAATTACAGGCCGGTAAGCCTGACTTCAGTAACGGGCAAACTGGTTGAAACTATAGTAAAGAACAAAATTGTCAGACACATAGATTAACATAATTTGTTGGGGAAGAGTCAACGTAATTTTTGTAAAGGGAAATCATGCCTCACCAATCTGCTAGAATTCTTTGAGGGGGTCAACAAGCATGTGGACAAGGGGGAGCCAGTGGATATAGTGTACCAAAGGCTCTGAAGCAAAGTAATGGTATAAGAGGGAAGGTCCTCTCATGGATTGGTAACTGGTTAAAAGATAGGAAACGCAGGGTAAGAATAAATGGTCAGTTTTCAGAATGGAAAGAGGTAAATAGTGGTGTCCCCCAAGGGTCCATACTGGGCCAAGTCCTTTTCAATATATTCATAAATGATCTGGAAAAAGGGTAAACAGTGAAGTGGCAAAATTTGAGATGATACAAAATTGCTCAAGATAGTTACGTCCCAGGCAGACTGCGAAGAGCTACAAACGGATCTCTCAAAACTGGGTGACTGGGCAACAAAATGGCAAATGAAATTCAATGTTGATAAATGCAAAGTAATGCACATTGGAAAACATAATCCCGTCTACACATATAAAACGATGGGGTTTAAATTGGCTGTTACCACTCAAGAAAGAGATCTTGGATTCATTGTGGATAGTGCTCTGAAAACATCCACTCAATGTGCAGCAGCAGTCAAAAAAGCAAACAGAATGTTGGGAATCATTAAGAAAGGGATAGATAATAAGACAGAAAATATCATATTGCTGCTATATAAATCCATGGTACACTCACATCTTCAATTCTGTGTGCACATGTGGTCGCCCCATCTCAAAAAAGATATATTGGAATTGGAAAAGGTTCAGAAAAGGGCAACAAAATGATTAGGGGTATGGAACGGCTTCCATATGAGGAGAGATTAATAAGATTGGGACTTTTCAGCTTGGAAAAGAGACGGCTAAGGGGGGATATAATCGAGGCCTATAAAATCATGACTGGTATGGAGAAAGTAAAGAAGGAAGTGTTATTTACTCCTTCTCATAACACAAGAACTAGGGGTCACCAAATGAAATTACTAGGCAGCAGGTTTAAAACACAAAAAAGGAAGTATTTTTTCACACAACGCACAGTCAATCTGTGGAACTCCTTGCCAGAGGATGTTGTGAAGACCAAGACTATAACAGGGTTCAAAAAAGAACTAGGTAAGTTAATGGAGGATAGGTCCATCAATGGCTATTAGCCAAGATGGACAGGGATGGTGTCCTTAGCTTCTGTTTGCCAGAAGCCGGGAATGGGTGACAAGGGATGGATCACTTGATGATTACCTGTTCTGTTCATTCCCTCTGGGACACCTGGCACTGCCCACTGTCAGAAGACAGGATACTGGGCTAGATGGACCTTTGGTCTGACCCAGTATGGCCGTTCTTCTCTTCAGCACCCAGGGCCCCTGACTATACCCCAATCCCCTCCACAAAAAGAAATAGGAACAGGTATCCCCAAATCTCTGGAATGTTAGCAGGCAATTGCTGTGGGCTCTGAAAGTGGTTATAAGACACAGGGATGCTGGAACAATTTTTATAGTGGGGGTGCTGATGATGGAAACCAGGGAAACCATGTATTTGGTGTTTGTTATCACTTCTTCAAGTACAGCAGCACCCCCAGCACCACTAGTTCCAGCACCACTGGAAAGACAAGGAAAATGGAGACTTCCCCTTATTTCCTGAACAAGATGGCTGGTGGCCCTACTGGAGAAAGTTGCTGCAGACCCACTACATATCAAGGCCACAATACAAGAGATTGTTACCTCGATTAACTCCTCTCTACAAGCACGGACAGGACAGGTGAATGAAGCAGAAGGGAGAAAAATATCCTTACTGGAAGATCAAGTACAAGGGCTCTCTTCCCAGGTGCAGAGAAGCCTAACAGACTTATCTTCTCTTAAATCTGAAGCGGCAGACCTCAAGGGGAGAGCTCGCCACCATAATTTGAGAATTATAAGTGTACCTGAAGAAGCAGAGAAAGGCAAACCCCTAGAATCTGAACCCCAGCTCCTGTCAGGAGTGCTCAGCCTACTGGATGACTTTAAATTTGATGTGGAAGGAGAACACATGTCCATGGCTCCTAAACTGGCCCCAAATGCCAAACATTTTGCACTGATTGCTAAAGTTCTCAGATTTACTGTAAAAGAAAAAATAATGCAGGTAGCTCATGAAACAAAAGAATTGTTTTGGGGAAAGGCCACAAAATAAGATAATGAATTTTTCCGAGATTGCTAAAGTAGTGATTGGACCCAGAGATTTTGGATTTACAAGTTTTAATATAAATATTTTGCCACACTTCAAGGCTCATCTACAGTGTAATGAAATGTCCTGCTGCCTGAATATGGAAGTTAGTCACTCATATCTGTGCCCAAGTCTCCATACTGATTTTCTGTTTGCTTCTGGGTGCAGATTGAAGCATTGGTGATGATCTCTAAAGCTCTGGACAGTTCTGGGACATGGTAATGTGAGACCAGCTGTCACCCTCCCCTAATATCACTGTAATTAATATCACCTGAGAGTTCCTGCTGTCAATTCCTGTATTTGAACATTTCATTGCTGAAGGAAGGGCTCTCAGTTGTGGACTCAGGTTTTGAAATTTACAGCACTTGACAGTCCCTCAGTGCCCAAATCTAGAGACCTTCTTAGCAGGACAAAACATCAATTTTTCTTGGATTTCCTGAAGGCTGCTTTATTTTATGCCAGCTGCAAACAGCCTACAGAGAGGCTTCCCCCCAGCTGGGAATGAGCTAGGAACAGGAGCACCCCAGCCATGCCAACAACTGGGAGAGGGTGCCACAGGAACTCCTACAGTGACTCTACACACTTTTACAACCCTTTGGAAGTATAAATAAATTGGATACAAGCTTCCTAAAACATGCACCATTGCCATGTGCTTCTTATGATGATTGTAGCCACAAACTGTGGTTTCCTTAGAGTCAAGCAGGAGCTACTATCCACATTGTCCCATGCAAACTGCAATACTTACTGACATGGATGCTGATGAAGCTTCTGAGCTCTGCAGCAACCATTGAGGAACCTCCAATCTCCACCCAGTGAACTTCCAAGCTCTGAACCAGTCAGTATGGTTCTGAGCTCTGGACTGGCTAGTGCAGGGATTCCAAGTCAATAACGTACATGAAGGTGTCAATTAAGTATTCTTTTTAAAATATCCCTGAAAACAAAGGAAATTCCCAGACAAATATTTTCATGAAGATAGAGTCAAGACAGTAAATAGTGTTAGGTAGTTCATGTATATTTTGACAATACAAACTTCTCAAGTCTAAGAAATTCAAAGTTAACATTGTAATGTGCATTAGTTAATATCACCACTACACTTGACAATATTCTGAGTTTTTTAAAGAATGGAAATGTACAACAAAGTATCCCTGTAGTGGGTTAGTGGTCGTCTCTCCCCCTCTGGCTCAGTGGGAGACCACTCTGTCTCACTACATCACTCGTCCCCCACTCAGTTTCAGGGGATTAGTGATTCTAGTGCTGGGGCCAAGATCCCTCTGGCAGGACACAGCAAACCAACAGTCTAAGGCTCAGGCCCTCAAGCAGGGTGGAGCACAAACAATCTAGGGCTCAGGCCCTCGGGCAGGGCGGAATTAGGGTGACCAGGTGTCAGGGTCGGGAAGTAGCCAGCATGTCCGGCTCCTAGCCTTAGGGGTGGCCAGGGGCGTCCGCCTGCTGCCCTACCCCCTACCCGGAGACGCAGCTCCCATTGGCTGGGTCACGGCAGGGGAGGAACTGCTGCCCAGCCTCTTCTCCCCCCGCTCCTCGTGTGGCTGGGCTCGAGCTGTGGCAAACCGCAGTCTGTCTGTCACCCCATCACCAGCACCCAGGAGTTCGCGGTATGTGTATCCCTATCTCCGAGTGCTGGGAATGGGGCTGCACCCCCATCCCCCTCACTGCATCCCTCCCCATCCCAACCCCCCCACACCCCATCCCACGTCACTGCATCCCTCCCCGTCCCAAACCCCTGCACCCCCATCCCCCCCATCCCACCCCTTGCACCCTCATCACTGCATTCCTCCCTATCTCACCCCCCACATCCCCATCCCCATCACTGCATCCCTCCCCGTCCCACCCCTGCACCGTCATCCCCCTCACTGCATCCCTCCCTGTCCCAACCTCCTCACCCCCATCACCCTCACTGCATCCCACCCCCCAATCCCCTCACTGCATCCCTCCCCTGCCCCATCCTGTCCTGCCCCCAACACCTACCCATCCCAGCACCCCTTACAGCGCTCTCCCACCCATCCGCTCTACATCCTAGAGCTGCCACCCCCATGTCCCTCACCCCCCACAGCCCTGCACCCCATTCACCTCCATACACTGCTGCACTCCCATTATGTCCCTATACACCCCTGTGCCCCCCACATCCTCATGCACCTGTAGCCTTCTGCCTGCCCCTGCATCCCCATCCACCCCACATACCCCCCTCCTCTCTCCTTCACTGCTCCCTCTCACCCCCACCCTGCTCTCATCCTTGGCCTCTTTCCTTCCCCATCCTCTCTCCTCCCCCCCGCCCCATCTTTTCCCCTCCAGCCCACCCTTCGCCCTTCCCGGCTGGATGATTCAGGCAGCCCCTGGAAAAGTGTATTTAAAAATGTCTCTGTGTAGGCAAGTGTGTGCATGCATGCATTGTATGTGTGTAAGAGACTGTGTGTTTTTGTGTAGGGAGGTGTGTGTATTGCCGCATGTGTGTATACCTGTGTGAATAAAATTTGCAGCCAAACTCTTTGACTTTTATTCCTTTTGCTGGCTTGTGCACACAAAAATTGATGACTTAAAATGTGTGCATTCATTTCATAACAAGTTTTTAAAGAGAAGGGAAATCTAAGAGAAATGTATTGTTTCTTAAAAAGTGAATGTTGTTGACTAGTAATTGCAGAAGAGCCAATGTATCATACATTTCTCCCCACCTTTGTCTAGCTACATTATAAACTCTTTGTTGCAGACTCTCTCGTTTTATGTGTACGTCCAGCACTCTGGAGCCATGATCTTAGTTGGGGTCTCTAGGCACTAAACAACTCTTTGTTGCAGACTCTCTCTTTTTCTGGAATTAGAAAGTTGGCAACCCTAGGCAGAGGACAAACAATCTGGAGCTCAGGCCCTCATGTAGGGTGGAGTGCAGTGCAGGTTCCACTCCGGGGTCTGCAGTGGCCTGGAGATGTCTGCTCCCTGGCTCAGAGTCAACTGGGTTTTATACTTCCTGTCCCACCCCTTAGCTTCCAGCAGGAGGGGTGAGTCTGGCCTGGCTCCACCCACCAGGGATCACAGAGTGGCTCCTTCCCATCTGGTTCAGTGGGAGGCCTCGCCGTCTCACTACAATCCCAAACAACAGATTCTGCTTCCAGATTCATACTCATGAGGAGACCTTACACCAGTACACCATACATCTTCACTGACAATATGAGCCACATATCCTCACCATATTGTACCATATACAACACATTCACTACTCCCCTAATAAATTTTCACCACTCATCCATTACATGCCACTGACATGACAACAGATCATCCTCCAATTCGCACTCTATTCCAGGGGTTCTCAACCTGGGGGTCGTGACGCCTCAGGGTGTCGCCAGGTTATTATGTGGGGCGTTGCAAGCTGTCAGCCTCGAACTCCAAACCCCATTTTTCCACCAGTATTTATAATAGTATTAAATATAAAAAATGTGGTTTTAATTTATAAGGGGGGGGTCACACTCATAGGCTTGCTGTGTGAAAAGGGTCACGAATACTGAAGTTTGAGAACCCCCACTCTATTCACAAGATACTAACGTTACACTTCATATACACGACAGTTACCATCCAAACTTCCCAATATTGTTCATTTACTTTAAACATGGGAATTTTGCAACCATTTTAACCCTTTAATATCTACACTGGTCTGGCTCTCAGTGGCCATGGATAGCTTATATCCCACATATCCTCTTTTGTTTGACTACATATACTCTGCTACATGAGTTCTTCTGTGGCTGCAGAGTCCTGAAAATCTATAGATGAACCACTAAAGTTGGGGTGACCATATTTCCCTATGCTGAATACGGGACACCTGGTAAAATTACTCGTATTCAAGCAAGTTCAATGGCAATCAATCAGAACTATGCAGTACAAACGTTCAGGTTGACATCAAGTTGAGCCCCTGTTAAAAAGAAACACTTATTAGTTGGATTATTTTTATTTACCTTCTTATCTTTAAGGCTTAACGGTTCACACAGGGAGAGGAGACGCACGCACACTCTAGTATACCTCTCTCACACAGGGCGGGTGACCAACCAACCTTCCCCTCCCTGCCAGGCACTCTCCACCCTCCATGCCTGGCTAGGCCCCCGGGACGGACCCCCCTCTCCCGGTACCTGGTGCCGTATCTTCCCAAGGCAACACATGGGGGGGGCACGTAGGGTCACATGCCCCCTCTCCTCAGATTTCTGCCAGGGTTCACACCAGAATGTGGCCAGCAGCAGCCTTTTGGCACTGTGCAGTAGAGAAGGGACGGGAGCTGCTTCCAGCCGCGGGGGGCGGGAGGGGAGGGATGACCTGGCCCATGTCTTTGCAGAGCTGATGTTCCCCTCCCCATCCCCCTCTCCCCTGTGGCTGGAAGCAGCTTGTCCCTTCCTGCCCGCACAGTGTTGAAAGGCAGCTAACACCTCCAGGCTGCTGCTGGCCACCGACATAACCCAGCCGCTTCCTGCTCCCCGGCTACAGCACGGGCAGGAAAGGGTTAAGCCCTAAGGCTGCATTGTGCATCAGGGCCCAGGGAACCTGACTGCAGGGGCTTCAGCGAACCTGGACAGAGGGGTGGCTCAACAGGGGAGGTTGCCTAGGGGACAGAGCAGCCCTGCGCTCCCTGTGAGCAGGACCCAGTGCAGGGCGGAGGAGGATTGAAGAAGGTGCTAAGCCCCTGCCTGTGGGGCTGCTGTGGAGCCTGCAGGGTCAGGGCCAAAACAGGCTGGAAATCGCTTCCCCCTGCCGCCACCACTCCAGACCTTAGCTGAGGGTGTAGAGGCTTCCTTGTGACAGTGCTATGCAGGGCTTTGGCACATGCAGGACTTTGCTCCTTCTGGACAGTTCCCCAAGCTGGAGCATCTTGGGCTTTCCCAGGGCGCCAGCCCAGCCAGAGGCTGTGGTGAGCTGACCACTCCAACCAGGGGCTGGTTCTCCGCACAGCGCTGGGAGCAAGTCGTGCCCCATCAGGAAGGGTGGGGGATATGGAATAGCGATGCGGCTGGGGGGGGAGTGGCTCTGACTTTGTGGTTGTTGTAGTTTATCATCTTTTCAACTATTTCTATTCTAATTCAAAAATAGCATGTAATATCATGTGATAAACAATCAGTATAAGTGTTAGATCACCTGAAATGCTGCTACTATGCATTATTATATTTTGTTGTGTAAGAGGTTGGATATTTGGATTCAGATTCTTCTACAGCAGCTTAGTTCTAGAAAAGGTCATCTTTGCCTTTGAGTTTTGGCATTATAATATCTCACCTAGTTCTCAGTATTACTGTTGTTTCTGTCCTCCCATATTCCTGTATTCTTCATTTATTTTCTCTTTCATATACCATAATGAATAACAATATTGTGACATTGCACTCCATATGTTTTATGGAAATATGCCTATGATTGTAAATATGATGTAACTGGAATATGCTTTATGAAAAAGGTCTCTTGTAAGGTATCATTACAAAGCTTATAATCTACTGAGTGCGTTCATCCTATTTTTATGTATGTATCATTCTTGTATCTAAAACTAGAAATATGAAGTATAACTCTGAAGTCCTATTGTAACTATGCAAAGTGTGGTCGGTTAGAATCTTGATGGCTCCCATTGACTAGGACAATTGGTTGTAAATGGCTCTGTTTACTTGCAAGCCTTCCTGTGTTCCTGTGAGTCAGGCCAGGAAGAATGGAGGCTTGGGGTCTCACAGAACATGTGACCATGTCACCTGGTACTGGAATCCATCTTAAACCTGGTGCTTTTCCTTTTAGAAGGAGGGGTGGGGACCCAGAGAGACAAAAGATTCCTGCCTTGTGCTAAAGCTATAAAATGAGGTGGAACAGAACAAAGGGGGCGGCCAGTCATGAGAAATCCCCTAGTTACCACCTGATCTGGAACGAACAAGGACTGTACCATGGGAAAGGATTGGGCCCAGACTAGGAAGGAGTCTAGTCTGTGAAAGAAGCTTATTGGAACATCTCTGAGGGTGACATATTACCTAAAATCAGTTTATTAATGTATTAGGCTTAGACTTGCGTGTTTTTGTTTTATTTTGCTTAGTAACTTACTTTGTTCTGTCTGTTATTACTTGAAACCACTTAAATCCTACTTTTTATACTTAATAAAATCACTTTTGTTTATTAATTTACCCAGAGTAAGTGATTAATACCAGGGGGAGCAAACAGCTGTGCATCTCTCTCTATCAGTGTTATAGAGGGCGGACAATTTATGAGTTTACCCTGTATAAGCTTTATACAGAGTAAAATTGATTTATTTGGGGTTTTGATCCCATTGGGAGCTGGGTGTCTGGGTGCTGGATATAGGAGTACTTGCTGAGCTATTTTCAGTTAAGTCTGCAGCTTTGGGGGTGTGGTTCAGACCCTGGGTCTGTGCTGCAGCAGGCTAGCGTGTCTGGCTCAACAAGACAGGGTTCTGGAGTCCCAAGCTGGCAGGGAAAACGGGCTCAGAGGTAGTTTCAGCACATCAGGTGACAGTCCCAAGGGGGGTCTCTGTGACCAAACCAGTCAAATAAATTGCAAAAAGAATCACTGAGCCTCTTCCACTACGCATTGAATCCTTCTGACCACAATTGCTTCTTTGTGCAGGGATGATATTTTAATTGTTAGTAATGGCTCAAAAGGTTGAAGATATCATAATAGGAAAAAATGAGAAATCTAATGATCAAATTATTAAATATCCAATATATTGAATATTATTGCATTATATATATATATATTATCATCCTACTAATCTGAACACAATGCAGAATTGGTAGAAAAGTGCACAAATTGACCATATAATGTAAAGTGGTTTGGTTGTTTTTTGTTTTTTTTAAACAACATGATTTCTGCCTGTTTAATAATCCAGGCAAGAGGTCCCATAATCATTTAAAAACAAACGACCATTCCTTTCCCAAACTGTTATGCATTTAAAATAAGAAGATTGATCTTTATAATTACCATTAAAAGAAAGAATTAGCATAAGTAGTATTATTAGTCCCTGTTATTTCCCAGAAATGCCATTAGGATTAGAGTATAAATTATTCAGAGACTAAGACTAGTGACATAATAAAATATGACTTCTCACCAGAACATCTAATGACACATTTTGGGTGAGAGGTCCTGTAGATACTCTGTTTTAGTACCATGGGATGGGTAACCTGAAGCTCTGATCAATTCTTAGCTGGTCTTACTTAAAATATATATTATATTTGTATTTCTATTCAACGCTATTTGTACAGCAAAATTAGTTCTCTTATTTCCATTACACTCTCCTATTCGGTTGATGCAATATCATCTGGACACAGTTTTACTGATTCCTGTATATTTCTGCAGTTTTGATCCACTGTACACTCATAAGCTGTTTTTGTCCCTATGTCATTAATGCAATAGTTGCAGCTCAGACCAAGGTGAACTATGCACCCAACTAGGATGTCATGCACTAGGGTGTGCCATCATCCCCGCTGAGTTTTTGCTATTCTTGTGAGTACAAATGGGAAGCAACCAAACGGATGTGTCAAAACCAGCATGGATGGAGAGGATCATCTGACTCGTGTTCCCTGAGTGGCAAATGGGGAGGGCCTCCACTTCTGCAATATTCCTAAAATGATGTCTTAATTCCAAGCAGGGAGGAGTGCTGTTGAACCACCGGCCCTGGAAACCCACATGCTTCATTTTGCCCTAAGAGAGCAGCAACCAGGGCATGGAACTAGAGATGCTTGCTCCAGCATGTAGCCAATGCAGGAGGCAGAGGATGCAGTCCTGCTAAAGGGGAAGTACTGAGATTCTCTGAGTCCCCACAGACACACTGACAGAGTAGGAGGGTGTACAGAAGGGAAGACTGCCTGGGGGCTGAGGTTCCTATAGTTACAAGAAGATGTGCGAGCAACAGATTGCGGAGTCAGAGACAGGAAGTTTAAAAATGGAGTGACAGTATCAGTGTATGGGAGCCCTCAAGGAAAGAAGATTGGAGGTGGGAAAACAAGAGACAAAATAAGAATCAACAGGCAGAGAAGAGAGAGTAAAGGTGTGCAGACAAAAAGAAAAAATAATGACGGCAGGAGATCCGTTCCTTTGAAGAGAAAAAATGGAACAATAAGACAGGGAACACCAGAAAAGAGACAGCAACCTTAAGGTCACATTGTATTTATTTCATATTCCTGCATTTCTGCTTTCACATACTGAAGCCAACAGTCATTTTAAGATCTATCACATCTTAAACTGTGATGCACATTTTCTCATTGTAGGTCTTCTCCTTCCACCTTTCTTTGTGTGTCTCTCTTCCAAGACAGACAGATCATGTGACTGAGTTATCTATCACTATCAGCATATGGCAAAGAGGCATTTTTGGGCACATACAAATACCAAAAGTTCTCTACGATGCTGATGTAGTTCTCTTGACTTCATCAAGATTGCAGATCCACGTCAATATTTTTCTGCCACAACAATAACCTAACTTTTCCTCTCTGTGTTCAGGGAAGGAAGAAACAAATGAAGAAAGCTTAAACTGGTACAAAAACAACACCACTTTGCAAAGCAGCACAGGCAACTATGAACACATCAAGCAGCTGGCTGTAGAGTCCAGTTCAAGGACCCCTTCCAGATATTCCCATTGCCTCATGAGGCTGGCTCTAACCACCTCAGCCTCCACCCTGCAGGCCTGTGTGCTCGGCTGATAGATTGAGATCTCAGAAAGGATAAAATTATCAACCAAGGAAATTAAGATGCTCTGGCCCTTACAGTGCCATGCCCCTCAAGACACTCTTACAAGAGTGCCCTCGCTGGGAAAATTCCCATTGCCTGTAACAGATGCTGGCCCTGACCATCAGTGGCAACAAGGCTCTGCAAGAGGAGGCCAGTCCTTTCCCTCCTTCTCCCTGCACGGCAGCAGATGCCCCAGGAACGGAAGCTATTAAAATTATATCCTTCAATGCTTTGAACTTAATAATAAAATAACATTAAGAAGGGCCTGCTGTGAGAGGAAGGGAAAGCTATAACAGGTCAGTTAATTAGCAGAGCCTTCCAGATACAAAACAGACTAGACATAATAGCTTGAAAAGGAAAAAAAAAAAAAAATAGACTAGGGCAGTCACACGGAAAAATGGATTAAAAATATTTCAACAATTTCAAAATGGAAGAATGAAATTAGGTTCCTTATTAACAGATCAAACTGAAAAAGCACATATATACAAAGCAGAAATATTACAAGAAAGGGAATACGGGGGACAGACTTTTGGCCTGGATGCAAGTGGGCAAAAATCCCCAGTTCAAACATACCCAGCCAAAAACTACCACACACTCCAAAGAAATGAGCACTGTTTTTTCAGAGTACTATCACAATTTGTACAAGTCTGAAAACCCCGAAACAGGCCAAAAGCTACCACTATCTATGGGGAGCTAACATCTCAGTATTTATAGACTTGGATAGAAAAAGCTTATTAGCAGCAGCCATTCTGAATGAAGAGGTAGGGACAGATATCTCATATTTAAAATCAGGTGAAACCCAGCCAAGACAGGCATCCAGTGGAATTTAATAAGACATCAAGAAAATGTTTTTAAGCCCACTGACAGATGTTTTCAACTCTGTATTGATGGGAATAAGCTTCAGAAATCAATAAGATAAGGATACATAAGAGTTCTGCCTGAGCTAGCTAAAGATCTTGCTGTGTGTGCCCCTCTTATTCCCCCTATTAAACCATGATGTAAAAAAAAATATTGGCTATGGTTAAAAAAACCCTGCCTATGTATATGTGCAGAGATGACAAATCCTTCTTAACAAAGTTAAACTACTGTTGGTAGCGATCCATACTGTCTGGTCAGATAAAAATCCATGTACAGTATTAACATTAGATGCTGAAAAACCTCTTGAGTAAGGTGGAATTTTTTGCTGTCTGCCTTTGAACAACACAGAATTGGACAGAACTTTCTTAGATTAATAAAAGCACTAGATCACTAGTTTACTGCAAAGGTGAAGATAAATATTTTTATTTTATCTAGAGGCACCAGGCAAGGATGTCCTCCTGATTTCTGCACTGACCATGGAACCATTCAGCCAAAGAATCTCAGGCAATAACTGAGCTCATGGAATAAAAATAGCAGGTATCCAAAATAAAATTGTACTTTTCTTAATCAATCCCCACAATTACCTTGAGTAAAAATGTATGGAATTGTATAGTTTTGGCAAGGTACAAAACAAAACAAAGTCTGGAAAATATTGGTATTAAAATACAACTGATACCCATATCATTTGGATTCAATGGGGAAAAGATTCAATTAAATACTTCAGAGTATAGTTATTAAGTAATATACATCAGTTTATAGGATCTTAATTGTACTCCATTATTTGGAGATATGGAACAGAACTATTTTTCCTAGACAGTTACATTAAAATACATTTTCTGCCTCAACTCACCCTTTTATTTCAAGTAACTTCTAATTATGGTATCGGCTAAACTGCTTCAGGAATGCAAATGCAAAAAGATATTTCACCTCACATGGAAAAAACAAAACTCCACATAAATGTTAATATACTTTATAGACCTGTCAAACTGGGAGATGTCAGTCCCAAACACTGAAGTATAATACCAATCCAGACAGTTAAGAGCTACTGTTAATTGGATTCCAAACTTAACTCAGACATGCATTTTATTTCAGTTAGAACAGCAGAACTCTTTAGAACTAAACATTAACAAAGTGCCTTGGATTGCAGGAATAATCCATCTCTGAAAACCCAACAACAACTACTTTGCTGGCAAGGAATAAGACATTACACACACACACCGAGTAGTTTCTCCACAACATTAATTTGTGTAGAAGGCAACCTAAATTTAATTTACACACAGAAAAATGGAGAATTTTGAAATCTGGGAAGATTATGGAATACACAGAATGGGTCACATAACATGGAGACACTAAGGAGGTTTCTAAAAATTAAAGACTGTTTTGGACACTCAAGACTACCTTTCTCCCAGTATTTATAACTCTGATGCTATATTTCTCATAAAACTTAACAGAGCTTTATAAAAAAAATTACATTTTTAAATCACTAGCTAAAGGCTACCACCCTGCAAAAATATTGGCTCAATGGGGATGTAAAGGAGAATGCTAATTTAATGAAGACATGAAATATGTTAGCAGAGGACTGTTATCAATGTGGTTTGGTGGATTAGCTTCTTCGGCATGTCATTATAAAGAGAAACTATTTTATATCAATAGTACTTTACTAGTGCAAAACTTAAAAATATTTATAAAAACCAATAACCAATCCTGGAGGGGATGTGGGAATATAGGAAACTTTATTGCTATCGTCCAGACACACGTTATTATCGGAGCAGGATTACAGATCACATCAGTAATTGGATATAATCTTTTTAACGCCCCATTAGTGTTTCATGATGGGTCCTGAAGGACATTAATTATCTATTAAAGTGTAAAGAAGCTTGGGTCATATTAATTTGGAAATGGCAAAAGAAAAAAATTCCCTTCTGTTAGTATCTAGTAGAACAGAGTTTGAGACACAGTCGTGGTAATAGAGAAATTACCATATCAGATCAAGAGAGTTCCTAAATAGTAATACTATTATATATTTGGCCATTCTCCATAGAAAAGGGAAGGGGGTGGGAGAGAGAGAGAACCCCCTGAAGGCCCTAGATCTAATTTTCATCTACTGAAGTCTACTTTTATCTACTGAAGTTTTTAATACTAAGAAAGTTTCAGTCCTAAAAAGATAAAATGGGGGAAAATAAAACAAAACCTAAGAAAGTAAAAGTATATCTGAAATCAACAATAATAACCTATATTATGTTACCCGGTTTGAGATTTCTGACAGGGAATTGCCTATTTTCTTCCATTTGGAACAGCAGGAAAATATGGGCACAAAGTCTTTTCTGTATGAAATGAATGCACTAGAAAAAACAAAACTCCCACACAATTAATGTGTGTGTGAGAGAGAGTGAATTTGGAGTGGTTACTAGAATGCAGGTAAAAATAACTAGAATAATAGATTTGGGATTTCTAGAAAACAATACATTCCTGAACTGTAGGGCAAAATCCAAAAGCCCATATTGTGCCAACCCAGTTCAGGTGGCAGGTCTCAAAGCCAGACAGAATGAGACCTTACCTCCACTTGTGAAGCTACTGGGGATTTCTTTAATGCAGAACACTTAGTCATCATGTTTGATGGTCTAGACTGCCTCATTTATCAAAGATCTATAGTTAAATTTAATTTTCATGAGAGTGAAAGACAGCAGTGGCAGCAGTGCTCCCTGTTGCTGATCTGTGCCAGTTGATGCCTTCTGAAGTGGAAATGATGGATGCCACATGTTCTGGCTGTGATTAAATTTGCTTTGACAAAGCAGCATGGAAATCTGATTTTCAATAGACTTCTGCATTTCATGTAGTGCTGACTAAACAGATACAGAGCCTAATGCTATATAGATGTCAAGCTGATGGCTAATTCATTGTGCCAGTCTAATCAACCACCCATTAAAATATTACCTGTCCATAACAAGTAAACCGAGGAAACAGGAAGCTGTTTAAAAGTAAATGAATAGAGTCAATAAAGTAGAATGTGTCAAAGGTTATTTCTGCTGGTGTTCCAGCAGCTCCAATCAGCCCCTGAACTAGTGCAGCAGATGATTTCAGCTTCAGTTTGCCCAACAATCTTCTCAGATTTAAGAGCCATCATCCAATTACACCAAAGATCAAACATACAATTACTGACACTTTCCCTTCTGGGTTTGTCTTTCAAGAAGAATGAAGCAGAAAAATCACATTAAGAACACAGCTGATTTACGGGCGGTTATCCTGATTCCTGGAAATACTGTACCTATTCTGAGTCCAGAAAAAAAACATCTTAATGCCTTGATTGATAGGGTACTGTAGTTACAGCAGAAGAGCTACAGATAGAAGAGATCAGCATTGGCAGGGATCCCAGCTGTTGATTTATTCCCTTTTGTTTCACCCTTCATGTATGAAACTGGGATATTGCCCGCTGCTCTTCATCAGCTTGTGTTCTGTGGACATGTCTACTTTCTCTGCAGTGCCTAAGTTCTTCTGTCAGCTGTCATAACCACACACTGGTATGATGTTCCTAATATTTCTGCTTTCAGCACTCAGCCTCTTCACCACATAGCAAATCAACATGGTGTGGCAAGTGGTATTTACTGACTGCTCCTGTAAAATGTCTAAGGAATCAGCCTAATGACTATCAGCCTAATGACTCTCTCTTTGTAAGAAAGATATCTAGAACTAAAGTAACTCTGATTCTAAATAGTAAAACAACCCTCTGGCCTTTTGACAGGCCCAAGTAGAGCAGTAATTAAAAAGGTTATGTTATGCTTAATTGAAATTTGATTAATAGTAAAACATGCTAATAGGCATTAGCAAAGGCTATGATTTTCCTCCCCGAATCAAACCTTGGGGGGAAGGGGGGGGAGGGAGGTGAAAAATAATCAAATTTAACACAGTCTATTTCTTTCAAAATGTACTTTTGGAGAAATTTACTTCAAGCCTGAAAGATGATAACTTAGGCCATTTTGCAGATGGCTCATCAATATCTGCATTACTTTAAAGTCTTACTCTCCATTTTTTGCTCTATGGAGCATAGCCAAATGTGTGCATTATATTATTAATATTTAGGAACATAACAGATGAGTTGCAATATTGGATCAGATCAGTTGTCCATAGTCCAGTATCTTGCCTCCAACAGAGGCCATGTGAGAGAAACAGTAAATATGGAACATAGACCTTATATAAATTTTAAAAAAAAATTGTTTTATGGGTTTCATCTTGATATAGAATTAATTTTTAAAAAGTGATTATGAACATTTCAGAAGATAAATTGTTTTACTTGTACCCAAATCCAAAATAAAAAGATTGCTGTAAATAGTCTTATTTGCAAGAAAAGAATTAAGACATTGATCAAAACTTATTCCAATTTATTTTTAATTTTGCTGGTGGATGAATGTTGAGTGACTAATATGTGAACCACAACCTTAGGAGGCACCTATTAGATAGGATATTTGTATATCACTTTCTGTAACCTGGTGCCATAAAGTAATTTCAAGACTTTTTCAGCAGCAAAAGATCATTTCAGTTTCCTCAAACGTGGTCTCATCTACACGCCTTCAGTTTAGTATTGCTAACTATCAAGCCATGTTAGCAAAGTATCATTTTGCATACTACTCCAAATTCCTGGAGTTTAAAGACACACTCCCTGAGGACAATAGGGCCTAATTCCAAGCCCTCATCAACAAGGGTAAACTAGTAGCAAAGACCACACTTCAAGCCACAGTGGATGCAGCCGATACTACAGCTTGAGCCATAGCAACTGTGATAATTAGACTGCATGAATCGTGGCTTCACCCTTTAGGGCTCTCCAGGGAGCTTCAGAATACCATTGAGGATCTGCCCTTTGAGTCTAACCTCTCTAACAAGAAGACGGATGGATTCTTAGACTTGTTAAAAGACTCCAGGACAACTGTCCACTCCCTGGGCATTTGTACCCTGGCCCAAAAGAGGAAGCATCATAAACAGGTGTTCAAGCCAAAGCCTCTCCTTAAGTGGGATCTGAAGTTCAGTCACCACTCTCTGCAAAAGTTCTTGGTATTGTCCTTGGTCATCAGGTAGGATGGTGAAGATGGGGATGATACACCTGTTGGTACTGCTGGTACCAGTAGGTCTAGCTGGACGTCGTCTTCTTCCACAAGGGCTTCAGTTACAATGGGTCTCGAACAGGGGGGTGTCTCTAATGGGGGCAGATCCGACTCCATTCTTATGGACTAATTAATTAGGGAGATCTAAAGTCATCCTTCTCTGTCCTTCCTGTTCAAGAGTTGAACGACTTACAGATTGAACAGATTTTCCAGGACAGTATAGGCACTTCACATGCCCGTCCTGTACTGGCATAGGTTCATCACATCCTGGGCAGTATTTGAAGCCTGAAGACTTAGAAGAGACCCTCCTGGGTTTCAAATTAACTACAACAAAAATTACAAGAATTTTATACTCTTAATAAATTTAACACCTAACAATTTTCCAATAGGCAAACTAACTACTACTAACTATGCAACTAGCTAACTGGTAAGAAAGATTGCTGGCCGTTGCAGAGACAGCAAGCATTCCATCTCTAAACTGTGAGGAGACTGAGAAGAACTAACGGTGACTGGAGCATCTCTCTCTAATAGTGGAGCACAAAGAGACTATGGGTGTATGCACACCATGTGGATACTGCTGGCCAAAAGACTGTTCTGGCCCACGAAGCACATGCATACTCATAGAGGAACATGCATATGTACAATCGCTCAAAGGATAACGCATACATAACATCGCAGTGGTTCTTAACCTGCAGCCCAATCAGCACAGAGCTGCAGCCCATGTCCTCAGGGCCATAGAGATATAACACATAACACATTGTGGGTTACATATGTGGCCCGCAAAGGTAAATAGGTTGAGAACTGCTGATATTCCTGACTGTTTGCAATCTCAGAGAAAAAATAAAAATAGTGCTAGCCAGTGCAGAGCAAGTGGATTTATATTAGTAAGACCAAATCATCAATAAACCCTGATGGTTTAAAAAATTAGACTCTCAAAAATTGCACATTTAAAAAATGGCCTCAGGGACCACGTTGATGCCATGCTGAGAGTGCAAAAATTGCTAAAACAATCATAGTAGAAATTAATTGGAAATAAAGATGATCTGGAGAATACTGAACACACAAACAATTGGCCAAATTCTGTAACCCTTACTGATGCAAATCTCCTGTAAAGTTTTCAATATAAGTTTAGCACGAGTAAGCACTTAAGAATTTGGCTCAACAGTACTCAGAGTTGCTGAAAACTTGGCTCTAACAAGAGGCATCACTGGTTTTCATGCAGTACTAGCACTGTACATGGTGTAATATGCAGATTACAAACACTGAACAGAAAAATTGACAACCAAAGTGTTTTCAATGACACCTGAGTGTGTTCCCATGAGAACTACTAAGCTGAAGAACTAAAAGTGTTGGTAGAGTGGGTCAAAAAAATCCAAATAAGAATGCATATATTCAAACTACCAAATGCCCCTTGAACAGAAAAAAAAGAGACCCAAGAAACACTACTGATCGTCTCTTAACAGGATTAGTACTGAAACTATGAGATAAAGTAACTATGAAACATGAAGTAACAGCATTCCCCACAACACCAGTAAAAATTGAAAAAAAGGTATTTATCTTTAGCAACTAGAGAGGGAAAATACAACATTTAATAAAAAACAAAAGAAAATTATGGTGGGAAAAAAGGCACAGATCTAACAAAAATCACAAAGTACTATGCCAAAGCTTACAATTGAGCCACTTAACTGAAAAACAAAACCACACACCCAAAATATATTTCCCTCCAATGGAATCCACAGTGACATAAATATCAGGAACTATCATTGTGATAATTACAAGTATTTATAATTCATCTAGTTGCAAGGTACCTGAGGCACTATGTATGATTTGAATTAAGAGCAACAGCTTAAAGATTTATTTTGACATTCTTGCACATTATTTGTACTGAGAAATTAGAGAAAAATACATGGCTAAACTGAACCCAAGAATGAGAGGATGAGACTTGGAATAATGTGGCTGAATTCTCTACCTGTGCAAATCCTGAAGAGAAGCATGATTTATATAATGTCTCTGTGGAACTGTAGGTAGCATGCTTAAAATTACATCAGACAGCAGAGACTGGTGCAGAGATATCTTCTATGGCAAAGAGAGGGTGCAGAGGCCTTTCACATGGCTGGTCTCCTAGCATGATGTACACAGTTTGTCTACTAGCCCTTTATTCCTGAACGAGCAAACTTTGGGTTAGTTTTGCAGATGAAACGCAAACAAAGATGAGAAACAATGAGGCAGAAAATTACTATAACAGACTGCACATCATTTATAGATTAAGTAGAATCAAAAACCATAAAGATTTAAAACATTCTAATATTTGGTCTTGTACAAACTAGAATAAACAGAATTACAAACTAAACGATAAAAGCGCCTACTGAATCCAGGTTGAAACAATAAGAAACATGAGTGAGAAGCAAGCATTCATATATTGGTAAGTAGTTGTTATTTATTAACTTTTTATGTATGCACAATTGATACATTTCAGAAGAGAAAGCTACCGGTAAATCTATCAAGATAACTACAAACAGTTTTAACAATTAATGTTAAAATAGCCTTGGGAAACCAAACTTATTGTATATTTAAGAAGTATAAAAAAACCCACTATAAATCAATATTACTCTGAAACCTGTCACTATAAATCAGTTCTCCTTGACTAAGTCATAAAATGGACGTAAGTGTTTACTATAAGAAAGTCTTTGAAACCCTTCCCACAATCTGAAAACGGTCTAGGATAGCATTCTGGATATTTTCAGAGTAGCAGCCGTGTTAGTCTGTATCCGCAAAAAGAACAGGAGTACTTGTGGCACCTTAGAGACTAACAAATTTATTTGAGCATAAAATTTATTTGATTGTTTGAAAAAAAAAACACAGAACATGAACAAAAGAAGATTGTTGTGGTAAGAATTTTGGATCTAACTCAAATTATTTTCAGTCTTCTAGTCCTAAAGTGCAACTCTCAACAGGGCAAATGAGTCAAGGAAAACTAATTTTATCATCTTAAACATGTATACGAAAAGATGTGTAACTTATGTGTGTGTGTGTAGATTAGTTACATCCATTGACATTACACGTGCAAGGCATGATCTAAAATAGCTCAAATTAATTTTTGAAGTCTATTACAGTTCCTAAATATAGACAGAGTCCCATGGGGCTCTAAAAGACAAGAAATAACACCTTTTCATGAAAGTGGCAGTACCGAGAGACTCAACTAAAGAATGGTTCTAGAGGTTTAGAAAAATATGAAAACCTCTAAACATAGGGGGCCAATGGTCTTCTACCACAGGACACCTACCACACTGAAGTTAACTGGGGGTTACTTACAACTTGTGATAGAAAAATAGCAACAAGGGTTGTCCGGAGACTCATGAGCAAACAGATTGGATTAGTCACCATTCCTGGAGATGGTCACATTATTATTCACAAAAAATATATACATTGAATATTGTCTTCTTTAAATTTGTGAACTGATCCTCCAAATAATATGAATGAATAATTTTCAGTTTGTGGATTGTTTGTGAAAACATCCAGTATAGTTTTTCTCTATTCATTATACACTCTTTGTGCTTCGTGATTGGTCACATAATTCAGATTGTATTGTTTCTGTTCCCTGATTGGATGGCCAAAGCTTTATAAACAGAATGCACATCAGGACAAAGTACTTAGTAGTTTGATATTAGTGAGGAGAAGGTTGGCTGGAGGATAGGAGCAGGACTTCTGAAGTATAGGAGTATAAAAACTTGTATAATTTTTATTCTTAAGAATTGTTTAAGAATGCTATACTATATGCCCACAAAGCCACAATAGATGAAGAAGCCCATATGGTAAAAAAACAATCTGGGGCAAAGGGGAAAGTGAAGGCATTATGAACAATAAAAAATAATATATAACAAATGAAAGAAAGGGGGAGCTGATAGTAATGAATATAAATCAGAAGTTAGGAATTTAGACAACTGATAAGGGAAGCAAAGGGACACAAGAAGAAATATATGGCCAATAGAGTTAAAGACAATAAAGAGAAGTTTTTTAAAGTATATTAGGAACATAAAAATGGTACTGGTCCATTACTAGATGGAAATGGTAGAATTATCAGTAATAATGCAGAAAAGGCATAAGTGTTCAATAAATATTTCTGTTCTGTATTTGGGGGAAAAAACAGATGATGTCTTATCATATGATAAAATTCTTTCTATTCCAATAGTATCTCCAGAGGACGTTAAACTGAAGTGAAACCTTTTAAAATCAGGAGGTCCATATAACTTCCATCTAAGAGTTTTTAAAGAGCTGGTGAGGAAGTCATTGGACCGTTAATGTTTATTTTCAGTGACTCTTGGAACACCGGGGAAGTTCCAGAAGACTGGAGGAAAGCTAATGTTGTTCCAATATTTAAAATGAGTTAATGCAATGACCTGGGCAATTATAGGCCTGTCAGCCTGACATTGATCCAGGGCAAGGTAATGGACTGGCTGATATGAGACTCAATTAATAAAGAATTAAAAGAGGGTAATATAATTAATGCCAATCAATGTGGATTTATGGAAAATAGATCCTGTAAAACTAACCTGATATCTTTTCTGATGAGATTACAAGTTTGATTCATAAAGGAAGTAGTATTACTGTAATATACTTACAGAAATTTAAGACGTTGACTTGATACCACATGACATTTTGATTAAAAAACTAGTACATAAAATTAACACAACACATATTATATGGATTACAAGCTGGCTAACTGATAAGTCTCAAAAAGTAATTCTAAATAGAACTATCATTGAGTGGGTATGTTTCTAGTGGGTCCTGCAAAGATCTGCTCTTGGCCCTACACTATTTAACATTTTTATCACTGACCCAGAAGAAAACAATATAGAAGTTATAAAGTCATTGATAAAGTTTGCAGATGACAACAATTGGGGGAGTGGTAAATAATGAAGAGTACAGGCCACTGATATAGCACAATCTGAATTGTTGGGAAAGCCAGGCACAAGCAAACAATATCTGTTTTAATAGATATATACAGTTACATGTAACTGTATATATCTAAGAACAAAGAATGTAGGCCATATTTACAGGATGGGAGAGTCTATCCTGGAAAGCAATGACTCTGAAATAGATTTGGGGATCATGGTGTATAATCAGCTGAATATAACCCCCAGTGTGACACTGTGGCAAAAAGGGATAATGCGACCTGGGATGCATAAACAGAGGAATCTTTAGCAGGGGTAGGGAGGTTATTTTACTTCCTTAGTCTACTTTGGCACAAGTGCTCAGCTGGGAAGGTTATATGCAATTAGCAGTGTTATTGGCTTTGTGAGACACAATTCATGCGTAACTTTCAATTGCTGTTGTCATTATAATAAAAGTTAAAATAATACTCTCCAATTTTTGGCTCAGAAAATGATTATCAATTCAAAAAGTAGTTTCCTAACCAAACAAATCCAGACATTTGGAAAAACAGGAATACTTTAATCCAGTAAAATACAGAAGTTTGCTCATTTACCAAATATTAAATTAGTTTTAGGCTATATGCTCTTTTTAAAATAATAAAATAATTTACAGATTAACAGCAGACTATAAATAAGAAATAACCCACAGAAGCACATTACTAGAGATAAGGAAACCTAGCACATATTTTTTATGTCATTCTACAAGATAAAATAAGTTCTATACCAATTTTTGCTTTAATCCACACTCTAACTTTTTGATATGTGACACTGATGAATAAATCACAGTAACTTGAGATTTTAAAACCACTACCCAAAAGCAACAAGGCTTTTGTTATTATACAACTATTGTTAAGAAAAACGTGTAAATATAAATCATATTGTTATCAAAAGACTACAGCAGTGGGAGACTGAATATAAAACAGCTTTATCAGTGATGAATAAGCAGAATGCCATTGACTTTTGCTATATAAATCAGGAAGCAACTGGAAGATACAATGTTAGTCTGACTAATACTCCAGTTTACAACCTATGTTAGATGCCTGTTCTCTCCTCTCTCATTGGCCATAACTAAGCATCTAAACAACTCTGCAAGGCAAGTCCTTATCAAGGTCATACCTTGTTCCTAGCCATTAACAAAGAGCCTGAGCTGCAACACACATTGAATGGGAAACTTGTCACATATATATTGTTGCCAACCATGGCATAATCTGCTCATGACACACATCATTACAGTATCTCGTAGATTAAAAATTTAAGAAAGTTAAAGAATATATTCAACAGAGTTTATGAATCACATTGATACACACAACATACACAGATATAAGCTACATCCTGATAATTGCTGGTATCAGTGGTTATTTTTGTTAAGGGAAATCTGACAACCCCATAAGAAAGTGCCACACACAGAGTTTACAATCCATTATATTAATTATGAATGTACATTTTCACTTATCAGCAGCTGCAATAAATTCTTCTATTGTCCAAGACTAGCAAACTGACACATATCTTTAAATCCATGCACAATACATCTAATATGGATATAAACAAATCCATGGGCAGTAGATTCCCCCATACTAATTCCCAGAAATCTTATTAAGGCTTAACAATCAGACAAAATGGAAAATTCATATGCATTCTCACTGCACAATGAGGGAAGTTGTATCTTACTGTTTTCATTACTCAGTCTCCTAATACAGCTGAAGGTGTCAATGGAGTGGATTGACACAAGACTGTTATCCTTTAGTTACACAGTTCAACATGTAGAATTTATCTGAAAATCATACAAGCTGAAACAACCTATAGATAGCCCAGGAAGCAGCATATTGGTGCTCCCCTAAGCTGTACAAATGATCATAATGGGTTATGGCAATTTAATCAAGTGATCTCGCACAGGAATAGGAACTTCCCATAGACCTCTCACATTCACTGTCCTGGAATGATTTCATTTTGTACTTTGGTGACAACTGCCATCAACTAAATGGAACTCAACTGTCAATGACACGATACGTTACACCCGCAAATTGTATACGCTTGTGTGGGAAATATTAACTCACATAGGTTGTGCAACTTCTGTAGGCAGCTCCCAAGCACAGTTTCAGTGCAGTACTACAGTTCTTATCTAAATATTTAATCACATAATCAGTATAGGACAGATAAGATCCTCTAGCTCAGGAACCAGTCTTTGACTAAACACCCATGCAGGGCTTACTTCCTTTACCACAGAAAAGCTATTTTCCAAGGTGCTCTGAACAGTGGACGTCACCCTAGAAAGACTTGTAGCTTGCAGTTTAGACCTATCAAAGGAGTGATTGGAAAGACTTGGTCAAGCACATACCAAATTAAAAATATCAGAGTAAAAAGCTACTAGTAATCATTAAGAACATCACACAATAGAAATGCACTATACTGGCATTGCCTATACCCTCTGTGGAAGAGATCAGCATAAATAGCTTTGTGTGTAGCATATCACACTCTAGGTGGATGATCTTTTTACTGGATATTTGGCTCAGGGCAGGCTGACAGGCTCCATAGCAGCAGGAGTGCTTCGTGTGTGTCTATACAGAGGCTCAGGCCAGGCCATACGTGCTGAGAGAAAGCAAAAATAGCCAGATCACTGGAGGCAACAGTTGGGAGGACCCCTGGTGAAGCCGAGATATGTAGGGTTCAGTGCAAAAGCAGGACATCAATCAGCAGGCCTACATCAAGAGGCCTGAAAAAATTCAGGATAAAGTGCTATTAATGAACAGGCTGTCAAAGATGGAGAAAAGCAGAGACAAAAAAGGTTGGGAGTGTAGATCGAGCTGTGGAGATAGGAAAATGGATCTCCTAGCATCTTCGTGCCTCTTACAGGGCCAGCATGTGACTGAAGTTTGCACACTGCTGCCTTTGACTCCAACTGGACACGGTCAATACCCAACAGTTTCAGGCCTGAGGGTGTCACAGATTCCAGGCCAGAAGGGACCACTGTGATCATCTAGTCTGAGCTCCAGTATAAACAGGCCATGGGATTGCCCCAAATAATTCCTAGAACATATTTTTTAGAAAAAACTAGATTTAAAAATTCCCAGTGATGGAGAATCCACTAAGTAATTAACCATTGGTACAATGTTCCAATGCTTAATTACCCTCACCATTATTTCCAGTCTGAATTTGTCTAGCTTCAACTTCCAGCCATTGGATCATGTTATAACTTTCTCTGCTAGATTGAAGAGTCCATAATTAAATATTTATTCCCCACATAGGTGCTTACAGACTATAATCAATTCACCCTTAATGTTCTCTTTGTTAAGATAACTAGATTGAGCTCCTTGAGTCTATCACTACAAGAAATGTTGTCATTACCTTCATGTTCACCCTCTCCAATTTAACATCATCCTTCTTGAATTGTGGGCATGAGAACTGGACAGAGTATTCCAGCACTGGTTGCACAAGTGCCAAATACAGTAGTAAAATAACCTCCCTATTCCTGCTAAAGATTCCTCTGTTTATGCATGCCAGGATTGCATTAGTCATTTTAGCCACAGCATTGCACTGGGAGGTCATGTTCAGCTGATTATGCACCATGACCAACAAATCTTTTTCAGAGTCACTGTTCTTCAGGATAGAACCCCTCTCCCCATCCTGTAAGTATGGCCTACATTCTTTGTTCCTATATTTATACATTTAGCCATATTAAAATGTATATTGTTTGTTTGCGCCCAATTTACCAAGCGATTCAGATTGCTCTCTATTAGTGACTTCTCCACTTCGTTATTTACCACAACCCCACAATTTGTGTGTCATCTGCAAACTTTATCAGTGACTTTATAATTTTTACTTTATATTTTCTTCCAGGCCACTGATAAAAATATTAGAGTGTAGGAACCAAAAACAGACCCTTGTGGGACCTCACTAGAAGCATACCGGCTCAATGGCAATTTCCTGTTTACAATTATATTTTGAGACCTGTTAGCCAGCTTGTAATCCATTCAATGTGTGCCATGTCAATTTTATATTGTTCTAGTTTTTTAATCAAAATGTCACATGGTACCACATCGGACACCTTACAGAAGTATTTTACATCAACACTATTATTGTCTTTATCTACCAAACTTGTAATCCCATAAAAAAAAAAATCAGGCTAGCTTGACAGGATCTATTTTCCATAAATCCATGTTGACTAGCATTAATTATTTTACCTTCATTTAATTCTTTATTAACTGAGACTGGTATTGGCTAATCCATTACCTTTCCCAGGATTGATGGCAGATTGACAGATCAAGAATATGGACAAATTGGAGAAAGTCCAGAGGAGAGCAACAAAGATGATTAAAGGTCTAGAAAACATCACTTATGAAGAAAGACGGAAAAACTTGTGTTTGTTTATTCTGGAGAAGAGAATACTGAGGGTTGAGATAACAGTTTTCAAGTATGTAAAATGTTGTTACAAGGAGGAGGCTAAAAAATTGTTCTCCTTAACCATTGAGGATAGGACTAGAAGCAATGGGCTTAAATTGCAGCAAGGGAGGTTTAGGTTGGACATTAGGAACTATCAGGGTAGTTAAGCACTGGAACAAATTGCCTAGGGAGGCTGTGGAATCTCCGTCACTGGAGGTTTTTAAAAACAGGTTAGACATCACTTCTATGATACTATTACCTATAATTACCTGAATCATCCCATTTACCCTTTTTAGATATTGGCACAACGTTAGCTTCCTTCCAGTCTTTTGGAACTTCCCTAGTGTTCCAAGACTCATTGAAAATCAGCCTCAACAGTCCAATGAGCTCCTCAGCCAGCTCTTTTAAAACTCGCGGATGCAAATTATCTGGAGGTGCTGGTTATTTATATGAAAATTAATATTTTATTGTGAGAAGAAAGCTTTTATAGCTCCCAAAACAGTCATGAATTCAGTACATCCAGCATCTTAGGACTATAAAAAATTGCTATCTATAGTTTTGTAATTCAAGCTGAGAGACTACCAGATATTTACTGGGACAACAGCAATCTGAAACTTTGATCTTACAAGTCAGTGCACAGAAAGGAGTGCAAGATTGTTGTTCTCCAGCAAAAATGTGGAAATAGGCTATATTTAGCCACAAGTAAGTGTAAGCACTGTGTTTTGTTCTCTACACTAAGAAGGAATACGTTTCAAACTTCTTGCACAACCACTCCCTGGTACTCAAGTGTGTGAAAGAAAAATGGGTGGAGTCTGGCATGTCAGAGGAGACATGGACTTATGTCTCATCCTCAATATCCAAATATCAGCTACTTGCTGTACTACCCAAGAGTAACTTGGTGACCATCCAACAGTCCTCTCTCTAATGCTCATTTGTCCTTGTAATGGTCCTCTCTTGGGGAGCGTTGCCTAGTGATCATAGCTGCAACTCCTGACTGCCAAGGGGATTGTGGGGAGGGGACCCCAGGCTCTCCCACTCCTTTGGGCTACCAGTAATCAAGGCTGCTTAAGACTGTTCTCCCTGGGCCTCTTCCTCTCGTCCACCCCCTCCCCCCGGTGTCAGCTTAGTCCAAGGCGTTCCCCAGTGTGGAAACCCAAACCACAATAAATAAAGGGGGTTACAAACATCCAAGTTCCACAGGATACTTCCCTCTCAGGGGTGGGTCCTCCCTTCCCTCGCAGCTGTGTCAGAGACTTGAGCTTCCCTCTGCTCTGCTGAAGCTGTGGGCAGCAGGTGGACACCTCCAGCTCTGCCACACGAATGAGCTAATTCCCTGCCTTTTAATTCCTCCAGCAGATGGAGCATTTGCTTCAGGTGTGGCGGGGCGGGGCTGGCTGAGCCAAAAATAATCGCTTAACCCCTTGTTACCCAGTCTGGGTTTGTACACCCCATCACAGTCCTGCTTGTAGGTTTTGTTTTCTTTTTTGCTTTTTAATATGATAACCTTAAACCATGCAATACAGACAAGCCTACCTTCCCCTCTCCTCTTTATGTTACACTTGAAATCAACTATGCTTCATAGCTCTAATACCGAAAGAGTGGTGTGTTTGAGCTCTAGTGAAATACAGCTCTGTAGTGACATCACAGCTATAAAACACAGCTATTTTTGTAACTACTAGGTAGGGGGTTTGCGGCCATGTCTGTAAAATAAATACACACAGACATATGCTTGATATTAGTAATCACTATCAGTAGCATGATGCATTAATATTTTAAGTGCATTCATCTCATACCAAATATATAGTTCATAACTCTTTCAAATTCCTATACTGACTTAGTTTCAATCATTTTCATTTCTCTAAATATTTTGATCACATTGATTTTGATTTCATTATTTGATTAAAGTACATTTTTCATAAAGAAGTCAATATTGTTTTAGTGAAGTAGATCACATGATTATTTCTTAAGTTTATATTCGTAGACCTATTGACTTTCCTAGGATTAATTTAGATTTAAAAGATGGCTGCAAACCAAAACATATGTAAATACCCCTCAAAACTTTGTGGCGATTCAAAATTCAGATCAGGCTGTAAACTCTGCATGTAGGGCCAACTGTAATCTAGAAAAAAATTCACATTTTATGCTTCTCTTTTTCCAAAAAGCAAAGGTGAACTTGAAAGATATCAGCTTGAAGTGCCACTTGAAGAACAAAACACATATGAGTTGATTTTTTTTTCTTCACTGCAAAGTTACAGTTAAGAAGCTAACATCACATCACGTTCACCCAATGGTCTTGCACTACATCAATCACTTTCAAAGTGGCCAAGGTATATTTCTAAACACACTGTATTCAAGTTGGGAGATTGAGGGAACCTGTTAAGAAAAACATCTGGGCAACATTCTTAGAATGGAATCACTTTCTATTATCATGGATCAGAAGAACTCCAACCTTTTGCTTATGATCACTTAATATATCACAAACTCATCATCCCATGTGTCAGGTAACCATGCCTTCCCTGGATCAATTATATATCTTTCCTTACAGGAGGAACTTGACTTTGCATAAACACATACACGTATATGGTAGACATAGAAAACAGTAATGTGATCTCTAAACATAAAAAACAAATCAAGATGGATTTTTTTTATCACTGAAACAGATATATGAACAAGGTTGATAAATACATCCAAACAGCTATTTAGTTCATCAGCATTTTTCAGACTGCTTTAGAGTACCATAATGATAGTCATCAATTCTTACATTCAAGGACAGTGAATGATTCATAGCATATACATATTATATAATGAAAAGTGTTTCCTGTAGTGTAACATAAAAATACCTGGGACTACTACAAGTAGAACACAGGTGAAAGTTATGTTGGGCAAATATTTTAAATAAACATCTTACCTGTCAATTTGAATAAATCCCAAGAGAGATCCCATGTTCCCAGCATTCACACATAAGATGATGGATTAGCAGATCAGAGGAAGTAGATCAAAAAGGAAACAGAAGAAAAAGAAATAAAATCAGTTGTGAACATAATAAATAAATAAATAAACTAGCTCTTATACAGTACTGTTCATCAAGTAGATTTCAAAGCACTTGGTCCCACTTCATAAAGTAAACTACCCTCTCACACTATATAATTTACAATGGCATTTGCATTATTTTCTATATTCAAGGGAAGTGTTGATTTTTAGGAGTGACCTGTTAAAGCAGATCTCAAATTTTACTATCACTTTTCAGAAAAGTGAGGCACAGGGTATAGAAGAGGCAATGTTGGCATGTGTTTTCTTTTATTAATTTAAATTGTAATTTATGGTTTGCGTTTTCTTCAGGCTCCCAGTTGCCCCTCCCCACTTCTTAAGGAGAAGCTCCACTTTCTGCTGCGGGCTATTTCATGTAATCAGTAAAGGTCATTACCAGCAGCTGGATAGCAGAAGCTATTTCCTGACAAAGCTCTAGGTATTGCTGCTTCTAAGATCAGTGGTAGACTTACATGTATCTGGAGGAGGGATACACCCCTATATCTAGTAGCCAGGAAGGGGTATCTAATAGGTGGGGGAGGAACACTTCTATCCCTAAGAACAGAGCGGAAGCTGGCAAAGCAGTGGCAAAAGTTTAGGAGGTAAGATTAATACTGTTTGGATATGGGTCTGCAACAATCCAAAACCCCAGAACAATGATTGTTGAGGGAGATGGGCAGTGCATGTTAACAGTGGAAAGGGGCAGAGTCAGTCATCCTGGAGGCAGAGAGAGTATTTCTTGGAGAAAGACGGAGGGAAGTCAAGGTCAGCCAGAAAGAATGAATCAGTCTATGAATTCTTTCCTGCTCTTCTTGCACAGCAATATATCTGCATGCAGCCCACTGGTCTCTATTCTCCTCATAGATTTCTAAGGTCAGAATAATCCTGCCTTATCTCAGACTAACACAAATCACAGAATTTCACCAAGCAAGTTCTACATCAAGCCCATAACTAACCTGGTGGTACTTTGCTTCACCTCCACAAGGGAACCTGCTCTGACAGGGAAACAAATCCCACCCTAGTCTGGTACTTTTCCTACAGAAGGGGAGCCTCAGGTGCATATTACAATGTGAATTTTCTTTTTGAAACAGATGAAAGTTTGTGTAGCATCCTGGCACAGACTAACTGAACAATGACGTTGGTGTTTCCAGCTCATCCTTAAAATTTACAGCTTTCCAAAGAAATAATAGGTATTTCTTTCTCATGATATACAAAATCCCCAACTTCAGAATTGTTCCTTTAACTGACACTCCTTTCAAACATATTTCTAATACATTCTGGAGTTCTGCTTCATAAGGCCATGTTAGTTTGTTGCTCACTAGAACAAGGTATACCTATGGTGAATTCTGTAATATGGTTCAACATTTTGGGAAGAGAGCAGTATCTTTAAACATTTCTTTGCAATGTTATCTTTCTGCACTATGGTCAAGGAACGTATTGGAGGAGGAAACAGTAGACAGTTCTGGTCATCTCTCAAAAATGGGATGCAAACTCCAAAGACTGGCAATGAAAATAAATAAAGGCATGTAAGACTTCCTAATAAAGAGAAGAGATTGAAAACATTAGGGTCTAGTCTACACTTAAAACTTAGATCCAACCTGCCTAGAGCACTCATACAGTATAGCTGGGGGTGATTTACATGGTGGAGGCTGTGTATGAGCAGACCAGGAGTGGTTGCTCTCACAGCAAAGCAGTGTAAAAGGCACCCCAGGTTGGAGAATTGAGGGGACACAGCTGTTCATCAGTCCAGACTGTATCCTGAATAACTTCACAGTATTACAATAACCAACCTCAAAATGTGACACAGTGAGGCAATGCTCAGAAAAGTACTATGACTGTCTGGGGAGGGATAACAAACCGTCTTTACACTGTAGGAGAAATGCCCTTGAGTCATTCATCTTTAAAGAGATCTGTGACTAATCAGGCAACAGAGAAGCCCCTGATTTACTATAATGCATTCCAACTACAAAGATTTCCTGTTCTCAACCCACCCTGGGTTTACACTGCATAACAGAGGGTAATGTTCCCAGATGTATTATTCATTAAAGTATATTTAAGCTATCTTGTTTGCTAGAATTCATCTAAACAAAGCAACTATAATCAATTTAGTAGACTATTCTATATAGATAGATAGACATAGACATAATTATTAAATAAAAATAAAACTACATTTAGCATGTTGACAAATCAAAATACGCTAAATGAATCAAATGACTTATTTGTATAATGTCATTTTTAACTATAGTAAAACATTTCTGGTAGGCAGAATATAATTACCCAATTAGACCTTTGTACCAAAATTAAACCTTTCTACCAGATTGTATACACCTACTTTTACAAAATGTTCTACTTCCAGAAAGCCAGCTCCACGTTCACATGGATCATTCATCTATCACAAGAGCCATAATCAATGTCTGCCCTGAATAGGAAAAGAAATTTATATATTACCCTTTAGATATTATCTCTATTGTTTTTGAGAAGGTGCACTAAGATTGGCGCAGCTATTACTGTTTAAACCTGCCTTGCTGAAAGACTGGGAAGGTTACTTGCTGGGGCACTCACTCCACCATACGTACCTCATCCTTATGCAGGGGAAGCAGTCGCAATGGCCTTGGCCCCTGTCCCTACATTCCCTCTCTGAGTTGGATTCAAAGATGCTTGCTCTGTAACACTCTGTTGGCTGCTGCCACTTCCCCACTCATGCATCCATGCATGGCCTGCAGGGGAGCAACTCCCAAATTCCTGTACTCGGGGGTTATTCTGCCTACACCCTAATGTCTGGGCACTAGGATATCCACAATGCAATGCTAGTCTGGCAGCCAGCTACTGACTGCACATGGAGCCTTGCACACCAGGCCACTGCTTGCTTTTGGGGAATCCAGAAAAAAGAATCTCTCCAACACCCAATCCTTATACAGAGGAGGTCCTAACCCCCTGTCCAAGGGAAACCTTAAAGACCATCCCTTAAAGTCCCTGAAAAGGAACTTTCTGCTCCTACCACAGTCAGTGGTTTCAGCCTCTGGGAAAGTCCCCAACTCTCCCTCACTTCTCCTTCCTAACCTGATCCCAGCTCGGGAGCACGGGGGAGGGGGGAGGAGAGAGGGGCTGGAGGGAGGCATGGTCAGGGTATCCAACCATCCTCCCTCTCAAGGGCACACGCCTACACGCCCAAGGAAATCCCCCCCATAAGGTCATAGGGTTGCCAACTTTCTAATTGCACAAAACCGAACACCCCTGCCCCGCTCCACCCCTGCCCTGCCCTTCTCCGAGGCCCCACCCCCGCTCACTCCATCCCCCCTTCCTCCATCGCTCGTGCTCCCCCACCCTCACTCACTTTCACCAGGCTGGGGGCAGGGGGTTGGGGTGCAGGGGGCTCTGGGCGTGGGCTCTGGGTGGGGCCAGAAATGAGGGGTTCAGGGTGCAGGAGAGGGCTCCGGTATGGGGCAGGGACTGGGGTGCGGGCTTGGGGTGGGGATGAGGGGTTTGGGGTGCAGGAGGGGGCTCAGGGCTGGGAAAGGGGGTTGGGGTGTGAGAGGGGTTGCAGGGTGCAGCCTCTGGGAGGGAGTTTGGGTGTGGGAGGGGACTCCAGGGTGGGGCAGGGGGTTGGGGTGCAGGTGGGGCTGTGGGGTCCTGGCTGTGCTTGCTGCGGCTCCCAGGAAGCGGTTGCCAGGTCCCTGCAGCACCATGGTACATGGACGGTTCCCGGCCAATGGGATCTGTTTAGCTGGCACTCGGGGTGCGGGCAGAACATGGAGCCTCCCTAGCCGCCCATGTGCCTAGGGGCTGCAGGGACCTTGCGGCTGCTTCTGGGAGTCACACAGAGCCAGAGCAGGTAGGGAGCCTGCCTTAGACCCAGGCACCCATTGGGTGCCTGACTGGACTTTTAACGGCCTGGTTGGCAGCGCAGACTGGAGCTGCCAGGGTCCCTTTTCAACAAGGCATTTCAGTCGAAAACTGGATGGCTGGCAACCCTATAAGATCACTGTGCATATACCATATGGCCTCCAACATCCCAATGATTCCAGCACCTGGGAAAGTCTCTGTCTCTCTCCCAGTTCTCTGTCATGCCCCTCAGAGCTCTGGGGTAGAAGTGGGGGTTTCAACTACTCTGCCCCTACGCAGGGCCCGTTCAGCCACTCCCAGCTAAGGAAAATCTCTGCCGGGGGGGAAAACACTCAAATTCACTTCCATCCTGCTCCACTTCTGCCTGGGGCCAGTTGGGTACATGTCTCCCCTGCAAGGGAAAAGCTCTGGACTCAGCCCCTGGGCTGCCTGCTGGCTGTGCGTGCTCTCCACTACTTCCCTGGCTGCTTCTGCAGCAACCCTAGGGTGATTAACAGCCTGTCCTGGCTGAGACCACACTGATCACCCTAAGGACACCCAACCCTGCAGAGGGGGGAGGGCACAGCCTCATGTCAACGCAGCAATCTCCTCTGCTGCCTGCCTCCTTGCAGCAGCTTTTCTTCCCAGAGCACAATAGTGTCCTCAGTGAGAGAAGAGTTTATAAGCCCTCACCTTAAGCGGCAGGAGCCAACAGGCTTATGCTGTACCCTTCTGTCCAACCAATCAGCCACAGAGGCTCCTCCTCCTTAAGCCCATAAGGAAAAGAGGGGGACACAGTCCTTAAAGACACCAAGGTTTTTCTTTCTTTTGCTGGCCCACACAAAGACTTCCCCACATCTGTGAGACTGCAGGGGTGAGGGGTGGCATTTTGTTCAACTGCACTGGTTAATATTAAATGTAATGTACCAATTGGGAGTCAAACACAACTCCTCTATCTCCCTCCTTGACTAAGGCTCCAACAGACTAAAGCAGGGGTGGCTAACCTGGTAAATTGCCAAATAACCGCAGTAATATGTAATGATTATATATATATATATATGCATACACATAATCATTCTATAATTTGTAATGTAAAGGCACAGACATTTCCTTCATAATCCATTGTTTGGACCATGAACTCTCCTCGTGCTATCACCACCTCTGCAATACTATCTGTGCCTCAGCTTCACCTCTGCTGAAATCCTCCATCTGTGACTATCACCACTTACCTTTCCCTGTGCTGGGGTTCCCAAACTTGGTTCGCTGCTTGTTCAGGGTAAGCCCTTGGCGGGCTGCGAGAAGCTTTGTTTACCTGAGCTTCCCGCAGCTCCAATTGGCTGGGAATGGCGAACCATGGCCACTGGGAGCTGCAAGCGGCCGTACCTGCGGACGCTCAGGTAAACAAAGCATCTCGCGGCCCGCCAGGGGCTTACCCCGAACAAGCCGTGAACCAAGTTTGGGAATCCCTGCCCTATATCATATCTAAGACCAAACTCTCTCGACCACCACATAAAGAATGCTGCTGCCTGCTGTCTTGCATGTACAGACAAGAGTAACCACATTGCCCCAACCCTCACACAACATTCCTACTTCCCCATTCATTTTAAAATCCAGTTCAAAACTGCCGTTTCATTTTAAAATCCTCCCCTGGCTTGTTACAGTCAACCTCATAAACCTTGTCTTCCATTAATCCCCTCTCCTCATTTTGGCACTGCTGGTGACAGCCTTCCCTCTCAGGGTTCTGTATCTGGAACAACCTTCCTGTTTCTCTCTGCCTGACTCTTCATCTCATTTCAAATGTCAGCAGAAAACATCTTTGTGCTCCCTTGCCTCTACGGTTCTTAATTTTTCAACTCTATGGTTGTGTTATTTATTTAAATCTGTAGAGGGTTTTGGGTACCCAATGTTCATGTAAGCAGCAATAATAACTGGATTATACTATGCATTGTGCAGGAGGTCAGACTAGATGATCATAATGGTCCCTTCTGACCTTAAAGTCTATGATTCTATGATATTACTGATTTGAGAACAAATAAAGTGCAAAGGTTAGGCTTGTTTCAACCAATGGCCAAAACAGACAGCAGAGGAAAATGCCCAGATCAAGAAAACCTGAAAGCCCTATTGGCTTACAATGGTCTATTCAGTCCTCCCACAGAGCTGGATCAAACCCCAAGTCCCTCTGGTGCACAGATCTTCAACTTTCTACACAAAACAAGGAAGAGCCATATCCCTTACCCCATGCAAATGGAATTCTGAAATTCAGGAACTGCTCAAGAGTAAATGAGAAATCTAAATGAACTTCCTCCCCTGGAGGGTCCCAGTGGGTTTTGTCTTCTCTGTATGTCTTTTAGGCCACTCGGATCTGAAGTTAATGGGTCTGAAGCACATGCTTAAGTTCTTTACTGCGCTTTAAGCTCTTTAGAGCAGGGTCTGCCCTTAGTTGATGGGTGTCTTGTACTGGGCCAAGCACACTGCTGGCACTTAATACATCATATCAATGTAAATAAAATAATCTTACCACCCTATCTAACAATATTTCAGTTTTACAAAAAGCTTGGAATATTATCTTTTTATGTTTTTATTTGTGAGCTTGCATAGTTTCAATGGGAATACAATGCAAAAATCAAGAGGAAAATAAGCCTTTTAAAGTGATTAAAAGTTAAAACCTAAGAACTACTTAGTTTTCCAACTAAAAACTCATTAGCTAAGGGCTAGACTTTTTAAAATGACTCATATAAAGCTGTAATATATTGCTGTGTTATATTACAAATATGCAAGATCGCATATAGTTTTTCTATTATAAAACTACTCACTTCAGCACGCACTACTCCAATTCACCTTACATTATTTGATTTTGAACAGTGATTTATTTTCCATTAATACCATAGACAGGTTTCAGTGTACAATTATAATATGTATGCCAAGCTATTAAAATACCATATCCAAATTAGTGCTGCTCCACACTATTCATTGGGTACCTACTATTGTGCAGACAATATGCTTTTGAACCTGAGTGGCTAAATCAAACAGCACATCCATTTAATGGCTACTGGGGCTGACAGTAACTATCCAGGGAAATTATTTTGGCTATTCACACTTTTTGTGAGTTGTGAACCTCACAGGGAAGTAAAGATTGTTGGGGTTTTTTTTCTTGTTTCCAGGTCAAACTTGCTTCCTGCTTGAGGCACACATCAGTAACAAGAGACAGATACAGGCAAAGAATAAACTAGTAAATGTACAACAGGGAACAACCTGCACGAGTAGGAAGATGGACTAGATGACCTAATAGATCTTTTCCATTTCATTTCTATTATATCTTCTCTAACAAGAAGTTGTTTGGTTTTGGTTTTTGTTGTCTGTGAAAAGTTACCTAAAATCTGCAGATGGTTGAAGTTTTTGGCCGAGTTTGATATGTACACGCACTGATTGTCGGAGCCCTGGGTGCATGGGACCCCAGTAACGAGCGAGTGTTGAGAGAATGCAGAATCAGTCAGTGCTATGCTCGGCTGATGCAGCAACTCATGGTGTTGAACGTCATCAGGTGGTCGAAGGACATCTACATAGAACACGTCATTAGACATTGGCAATACCAGGAGGGATGAGCTGGAGTGCAGATGAGAAGCGCAGTTGGGAAAGTATCTGAAATAGTTTCCTCATGGATTGTATTTTCTAAATGGACAACCTATCCTAAATTCTCAATTACTGAGGTAAAATCTTCACTCTTTCATGAGTGATGTACCCGAATACTTTGACGCTAATATTTAAACTGTGTTCTTAAATTTATTCACCTAAATTTGGGTTATTGCTGATTATGCACTATATGTATCTTATGACTTTAAAAACAAAGTTTGTAATTGTGGATAATCTAAGAACTATACCCAGGTGTACAGACACTCTCTTCTTAAACTGTGTACTATATATTTTAACATTAGCTTTAATAAAAAATTTAAATCTGAATCTCAACAGTGTCTATTTTTTGTTCTGTCTCACCCAATGTGGAGATGACACATTCAGGCCACAATCTTGCAAACAATTCTGCACAGGAACTCAGCTGGACTACTCACATGAGTAACATTAAGCACATACAGAAAGGTTTGAAGAATTCAGTGATATGGACCAGATTCTGCTTGTGACTACAATGAAAATTTGACCCATAATCTCCTGACTTCCACTAAACCTAGTTATGGGTAGTAGTTTGCTCATGTATTGAAATGTTTAGGAAAAATAAATTATGGAGATCATTTGGAATGCTCAAATGCCCAAAATCTAATTACTGTATCTCTGCAGATTTACATAACTTTACTTACTTGTGATGTGCAAAAATTTATTACAGAGAGAAACTAGGTTTTTTATCTAAAACAGATGGAAGTAAAAAAAAAATACCAGCAAAAAAAATATAGAATAACCTGATGGAAAGTAACAAGGAAATGCCATGGAGGTTCAGGAACAATAATTTCTCCTAAAAAAAAAAATCATGACCCTAAAATAAAGTTCAGCTCCTCCAATGTAACCTTAACTTCCTAATAAAAGTAGTAAAGTGCCCTTTGATTGTACTGTGAAAGTTCTTGTACTAGCAGTGTAAATCAAAAGCACTAGATAATTTTCTCCACTACTATTATTAGATTACTTTTTACAAGCAAAATAAAATAAGAAAAAATGTGATAGAGAAAAATGAGCTACCTGCAGATAAGATGGAAAAAAACATTAATGGGCCAGGGACACTGAAGTACTAACAGGCCAAATTCTCTATCCAGGACAATTTATTTCTTTAAGTGCCTCATTTAACTTTCACATAAAAAGCCTGTCTCCCAATTTCTAATTTATAAGACAAAAGAAAGGAAATATTTTGTAAGGAGCTGTTTAGTAGAGCAAGAAACTCAGGAGGCTAGAGTTTAAATTTAAGTTCTTTCCTGAAGAGCCCTGGGTTGCTTTGCACTTCTTGAGATTGAAATTCCTCCCTCTGCACTTCCTCTGGTTAATAAATATGTAAATATGTTTTGGTGGCAGAAGTATAAAGTGGGGAATTAAGACCCTTGGTGAGAGGTGGAGGAGCATGCTACACAGTAGCCATGCTACACTAATAACTTCCAATCTCAATGGGTGTCGTCTGCTGCAGAATGTATTTTGATAGAAACCTACAAAAACGGTATGTGCAGTCATGGCTTCACTTTTAATGTCCCAGCATAGATCAAAGAGAAGGATTCACCTAAGCCAATGAGGGAGAAAACTAATTTCATGGTAAAATAATTCTAAAATATATTTAAGGTGCACTAGCAAGAGACGTACTTTAAAATGAATCTGCATTACAAAACATATAAGGGAATTGAAGAATATACTCTGTTCTCCAGCTGCTAAAGAAACTGTTATTCTTTATCACTTTCTTACTATTTTATGTAAACAATTTCCTGAAAAAATAACCTTTTCCTCTCCTATTTTATGGTATTTGTTAGAAAAGACATATTGGAAACAATTTATTGCTTTTATAAGCCAGTATTTTTTTCCCTCTTATAGGACATGGATAAATAAGATGAAAAGGGAAATAATTGAAATTATTTAATAGCTTTTCTTGAACTAAAAAGGATTTTTAATATGTGCATCAGAACATTATATCACCATAAGACAAGTTGTTATTTAGATTAAATGTAAAAAAAGTATAATTATGATTAAGATTTTATATGTACAACAGTTAGGAACATGAAAGAGAAGGTTGCCAAAGCAATTGTACCTCCTCTTTCTTGCACTTACAGGACCAGCGGCACCAACACTGGGGACAAAATCTCAGCTCCCATTAAAGCACCTAAATGAAGTGGCCAGGTCTTCAAAATTGCTCCAACACTGCAGCAACCGGACCACTTTGTCCAGGTACCTGAATGGGAGCTTAGGACTTTTGAAAATCTGACTACCTATTGCTTAAATAGGAACTGAGCGCTTGAAAATATGACCCATAAAGTATAGACTATTACTATATTCCCAGATAAAACGATATCAAACTGGAAGTAAGGTTATGTACATATTAGTAATAAGAGTAAAAACATTAGAAGGATATAGTAATTATCACAAAAGAGAGCATTACAAACCCAGGAAATTCAGAGTTAAGTTTAAACGGAAAGAAATCTAAACATGTTAAAGTATGGAAAGGCACGGTTAAGGCACCCAAACAACTCCCGCTGTAGTGATGCCATGCAATAACCATACTGTTATGATTCATTCATAAGTGTTTGTAGTCCCAGATTACACTAACCTGATATTTAAAGATTTTTTTTTTTTAAAGACTAGACACATTTTTTCATTTTCGTCCCTCATAGTTTCACTACTGTTCGAGTAGTAAGGTCATTAAGCCCAACCTTTGGACAGTTGGGGACAACTTAAATATGGCCTATTTCAATTATTATTTTTTCATATCTTTACCACTTTGGTTATATTTCATACCATGTGTCTGAGTTAGTTAACTTGGGAACCATATCTCAGATTTAACATTCAATTAACCATTTGGGGATGAGGAAGGTTTGCAATTAATTTCCTTAATATAAAAACAAATAAATGACAGTGAGCGTTCACACACTGAAAGGTATAAGTTTATTTCAGAGTGTAAATCAAATGGTCAAACAATTGAGAGATTAAAATGGTGTCACAATTAAACAAACACATGCTCCTCTATTAATTTTTGCATGTATATGAGAAATAAGTCATCCCAACATCCACACCAGCACAGTATAAGCCCTATGGCCATAAGCTCCGGAGAGGAAACAGCTCTGTACCCACTATATTGATGAAAAGGGAAAAGTGCTGCCATGGAGACCTTCATTTGCATAGGCTACCTACCCACAATTCCTCTACTGACATTTGGGAAGGCATCATAACTACATGTGACTTGAACTTTGATGGGTAGCGGGCTCCCCGGGAGACCAGAGTGCAAAGAGTTCTTAAGTTTTGGCCAAGAGCTCATTTCCAAGCACCCAGGACTCTGATTAAAGGTCCTTGGTGCTCTTGGCTTCTCTCCCTGGGAGAAATCACAGTTTCTGCAACAGATGACACAGAAGGGAGACAGCAACAGCTGAGTAGACTCAGGTAAGCCCATGCCTACTTAGCACCTTAATAAAACTGAATCACTAACCTAGGTTAAAGTGTGTGTGTGTGGGGGGGGATCAGGCGAGAGAAACTTGAACTTCTGCTATTCCCTGATCCAACCTATGTGCCTGACTGAGTGGATGGGTTAGGTTGTGTGGTTAAGGGACATTCTCACTGGTGGATAGGAAGGAGTTCAACTGATTAGTGCCAATGTAACTGGAAGGCAGGGATGTTTTACTTTTGTGGGGGGATACATTCTGTTCCTGTGTTTTTCCAAGTTTATGACTGTATTCCCTTTCCTCAAATAAAGATTTCCTTGTGTTTACACTGTCTCAGAGTGCTTGCAAATGGGGAAGTTCGGCCCATTAAGGACACCCATGGAGGGTGTGCTTAGTTTTCCTAGTTTGCTGAGTGGGGACTCAAGCTGGTTCAGTTATTTGTCAAGAGGGACCCTAGATATATTGAACCCATGCTTTTTGCTTCTGTTAACCACCTGGCAGAAAGGTTACAAAAATGACCCATGGAGGACAATTAATTTCAACAATAGATGAAGCAGCATCTTTGTGCCTCTGCTGTAACTAATACTATACAGCTAGCAGCTAACAGCAGAGTTTCTGTGGGAATTTAGCCTGAGAGGAGAGTGATGATTTTGTGTTCTGTTCTGGAGGTAGGTTTTTCTTTTTTTTTTTTTTTTAGTAATTTGTTCCAGGTGTGTCTTGATTTGGTGCTTCCTTATATCCCTTAATAATGGTGTGGTGCTGACTTAGTTTGGCTAGGTTTGAAAGCCAGTCACTAGCAAACATTGGTATTAGCAAACAGCTAGTAGCTAACTTCTGTGGGGGTCAATAGGTGGGAGTTTAGGGAGAGATTTTTCCCCTTTCTTTTCCCCCTGTCACAGGGTAGCTGGTCTTTGTGGATAGACTGAGCCCAGCTCCCCTGGACTGGTGCAGGTGAGCCTAATCCAGGTAAATAAAGAGGGCTGGGGTACACCTGGGCCTATAAAGGGCTGCTTGGAGGCAGCTCTGGGGAAGGAAGGTCTGAGACAGGCTGAGCCCTGGAGGGAAGTACTGAGGTAGGCTGAGCTCTGGGCCGCAAAGGCCACAATGGAGTGGAACTAACTCCTGTGGTGAGTCCCTGGAGCCAGGGGCTCAAGGAAGTGACTCTACAGCTATGGCTCCAAGAGGGAAGAGAGCTGGAGGAGGCAAGGATGCTGCCAGGATCTGGAGAGCCAGAGACCCCTGGGATGGGTGTCCCTGAAGCCTGGGATCCTGGTACTGATTTAGATTGCCTTCTGTTTGTTTTTTAACCCTTGTTATAAAATAACTCCTTAATTGAGACTGGATATGGCAGCAAATGCTTGGAGCCAGCGTGCAGTGGCAGCACCCAGTGACACCCCCACCCCCTTTCTTTTTTTTCCCTAGGAATAAGATCTAGGAAGAGAAGATGATAATTACTGAGGCAGCACTAGAAGTGACCCGAGGAGGAAAGGAGACGAAGAAGATAATTGGATGCAGAAACTGCAGGATGTACAACATCCTTGACTGGGTATCTCATGGAAGCTACTTATGCATGAAATGTCTCCTAATAGAGCTAATGACAGAGAAGATATTAGGATTATAGATGCAGCTGCAGAAAATGTTGAAATTCAGATGGGGATTTGAAGGTATAATGCAGACAAGGAAAGAGGAGAACTCAACATTAGCAGATGCCCACTGAATGAAAGGACCTGGACTTTCTGGCAGACTGCCAGAAGGGAAGGATGATCTATGGAAGAATGTGACCACTAGGACAAGGCAGGGTAAGAGACCACCTAGTGGTGATTAAACCAAGTGGAACAACAAGTTTTCTGCATTGGGGAATGATCATAAAAGATTAGGGTTGGAAGAGACCTCAAGAGGTCATCTAGTCCAAGAAACAGAGATGAGAAGAAATGAGAAGAAACAGGTGGGGGGGGAGGAGGAAGAAAAGAAGGGAAGCCGGTTTCTACAGAAGAGAGGAAGAGATCATGGAAACAGCCAGCTACCAGAGCCTAAGGAAAAACAAGGAGGATGTATTCATACCAACACCAGGAAGAAACAGGTCTATGTGACAGAGGAGTACATATTCACAAGAATCGAGAAACCTGTCAGATCAGATCCAGAGAACAGAACAGTATGCAGTCTGTCAAGAGCAAGGATCTGAGATGTGCACATCGAGGCTGAAAAGGATCCTGATCGGAGTGGGGGAAAATCCATTGATTGTGCTGCATGTTGGGATGAATGACATTGCTAGATTCCCACTGGCATGGATCAAGGATGACTTTGCTAGGCTGGATAAGATGCCTAAAGTAGTGTAGATTTTCAGTGGAATACTTCTAATCCCTAGAAAAGGTGGGTGAAGGTGTGATAAGAAAATGAAGATCAACAGATGGCTCAAGGATTGGTGCTATGAGGAAAGTTTTTTGGGATGATCAACCACTGGGAAGCATTCACAGAAAGAAGACTCTTCTTGACCGATGGACTCCATTCGAGTACCTGGGGTATTCACCTTTTGGCATCAAGGCTGGCACAAATGATAAGGGCTATAAATTAGGAGATGAGGGGAGAATGTTGAGAGGTCTTGTGAAATCTCCATGCCTGGCTACAATACACAAAAGAAAAATCAGCTAAATGAAGATATAGTAAGGGATCTCAAGGTAAGAGTATGGACAGCAAGGAAAAAAGAAAATACAAACATTTATTGGAGTGGTAGTCAGGTAGGTGTTTATAGGTGTTACAGCTAGTGAAAGAACTATACCTAATCTGGCTAGAAAACTGGGTGAGGTCCAAAGGAAACAACTGAGATGCTTGTATACAAATGCAAGGAGTCTGGGCAATAAAATGCAGGAACCGGAACTACTGGTGCAGGATGTCAAACCAGCTATTATAAGGATTACAGAAACATGGTGGAATAGCACTCATGGCTGGAATACAGATATTGAAGGATATGTGTTATTTAGGAGAGATAGGAACAAAGGTAAAGGTGACAGGGTAACGCTATACATCAATAAAGGAGTACACTGTAAAGAAATAAAAAGTGATGGTATGGACAAAACAGAACCTGTTTGGGTCAAAATCACTTTGGTGAAGGATTGTATAAGATGTTCTATTTGGATAGTGCTAGGCGATATAGACCCCCAGGATCAGACTTGGATATGGACCGAGATCTCATTAACATTATGAAAGAGAGAAATATTTAACTTCCCGGATATAGATTTAATTTCCCGGATATACAAAGCACAATTGTAGCCTTGTCTCTCTAATATCCTGGGACTGATGTGATGGGTGAGATAATATCTTTTGTTGGATCACCTTCTGTTGGTGAGAGAGAGACAAGTTTCAAGGCAACAGAAGTTGGTCCAATAAAAGATATCAACTCACACACCTTGTCTCTCGGATATAGATTGGTGAATAAATGCTACTACTGGTAGGACCCAGTTATTCATAGATGTGATAGATGAGTTTTCTTCATCAAATTGTCACTGAACCAACAAGAGGGGATGCAATTTTAGACTTTATTTTGGTAAGACGCAAGGACATCATAGAAGAGTTGGTCATCATGAGTTGGATTGAGTCATCATGAGTTGATTCAGATTAAATTAAGTGGAAGAATAATCAAAACCAGCTCATCAACTGTGATTTTTTTTATTTCTAAAGGGCAGACGACTTTGGGAAAATAAGGGAATTAGTTAGAGAAGTAAATTGGACTGAAGTGCTCAAGACCTAAATGTAGAGAAGGCTTGGAATTTTTTTAACTCAACTATCTAAAAACCTATCTGAAATTTGTATCCAAAGCAAGGAGAAAAAACTAGTAGAGAAAGGGTCCAGACCCAACTGGATGAATAACAACCTCAAAAATATTAGGAGTAAGCGAAGAACCTATAAGGAATGGAAAAGGGAATTTATCAACAAAAAAAGCTGCATTGTGGAGGTTAGAAAAATGGAGGAATAAAGTGAGAACTGCTAAAAGTCAAGCTGAATTAGCTTTTGCCAAGGATATTAAAATACAAGGGTTTTTAGCTTATAAATAAAAAGAGAATAAGGAAAGCTAAATTTGACCTGCTCTGCAGTGGATGGGAAGGAGATTAAAGATAATATAGATATGGCCCAAAAACTAAATTAATAGTTTGCCTCGGTTTTCAGTAAGGATGATAATATGGAACATGTGTATGAAGGCCATGCAACTAATGGAAATAAATGTCTACAAACAGAAATCACCACATCTAAGGGGAAGAGAAACATAAAGAGCTCAATGAACTCAAATGAGGAGGACCGGATAACTTCCATCCCAGAATACTGAAAGAACTGGCACATGACATTGCCAGTCTGGTAGCAAGGATTTTTAATAGATCTATCTATTCTGGGGTAGTACCATAAGACTGGAGAGTAGCTAATATTGTACCTGTATTTAAGAAAGGGAAAAAAAGTGATTTGGGCAATTACAGACTTGTAATTCTGACTTCAGTAATATGCAAGGTTTTAGAACAAATTGTGAAGAAAGAATAATTAATTTCATGGAGGGAAATGGTAAAGGGGATGTAACGCAATATGGGTTTACCAAACGTAGATCATGCCAGACAATCCTGATTTCCTTCTTTAAGAAAATAACTGATTTTTTTTTAGATAAGGTAAGTGCAGTGGATCTAGTGTACTTGGACTTCAGTAAAGTATTTGACACAGTACCACATGGGAACACATTAGTTAAATTAGGGAAGTTGGAGATCAGTACAAGAACTGGAAGATGGATAAGGAACTAGCTAAAGGGGAGTTGGCAACAGATTGTGCTGAAAGGTGAATTACTGGATTGGAGGGAGGTTACTAGTGGAGTTCCTCAAGGATTGGTCTTGGGACCAATCTTATTCAATTATTTTATTAATGATGTTGCCATAAAAACTAGAAGCGCTAATAAAATTTGTTGATGATACAAAGTTGGAATGCATGACCAATACAGAGGAGGATCAGAATATTACACAGGAAGATCTGGATGACCTTGAAGAACAGAGTGGCAGAATGGGATGAAATTCAATAGTAAAAAGCACAAGGTCATGCATTTAGGGTCTACTACAAGTTGGGAACTTATCAGTTGGAAGTGACAAAGGGCGAGAGAGACCTGGGTGTGTGACTTTGAGCCACCAACGTGATGCAGCCATGGAAAAGGTTCAACAATCTCCAGTAGAGATAGGGAAGTATTAATGCCATTGTACAAGACATTGGTAAGATCTTATTTTGAATACTGGGCACAATTCTAGTCACCCATGTTCAAGAAAAATGAATTTAAACAGGAACAGGTGCAGAGAAGAGCTATTAAGATGACCAGGGGAATGGAGGGCCTATCTAATGAAAGGAGATTGGAAGAGCTTGACTCTAGCAAAAAGAAGGCCGAGAGGGGATATGATTACTCTCTATAAATACATTAGGGGGATAAATACCAAGGAAAGTGAAGAGCTATAAGAACAATGCTGGCACAAGAACAAAAGGATATAAACTAGACATGAACAAATTCAGGCTGGAAATTAGAAGAAAAATTTTAACCATCAGTGGGGTGAAGTTCTGGAACAGCCTCCAAATATGAGGGGGGCAAACAACTTAATTAGTTTTATCAGAGAGCTGGACAAATTTAGGAGAGCTTGTATGACAAGGTTGCTTGTGAAGGTAAGGGGCAGGGCTCAACAGCCCTGGGGCTCACTTCCAGTTTCTGTTTGTTCCTAAAAGGTCATGCTTTAGGGTTTCAGATGGCCACCTGCAAGGGTCAGGAAGGGATTCACCCACCCACGCAGAGAGTCTTTTGGATTTGTTTGTTTGAATCTCCTCCCTCTGAAGCATCTGGGATGCCCATGACTGGAGATGGGACACTGGATGGGGAGGGCCAGTGCTCTGAGGTAGCATCGAACATTCTTTTTCAGGTGTTTGGCTGGCTGCTTCTTGCTCACATACTCAGGGTCTAACTGATTGCCAAATGTGAGATCAGGAAGGAATTTTCCCACAGGTCAGACTGGCTTGGGATTTGTTCTCCTTCCTCTGCAGCATGTGGATGCAGGTCATTTTCCAGGACCATCTGGGTATATCTCACTTAAACATTTCCCTGCCATTGCGGGGGCCTCTGCCACCGATGCACTTCGGTCCCTCCTATTCTCTGCCTGTGACTCATGATAGTCTAGTCCCCTGTGGGCTGTAATACTTTGGTCTAATTTCAGTTGTTTGGTTCCATGTGTGGGTGCTGGGTGGTGTTGGTGGCCTGTGATATACAGGAGGCCAGACTAGATGATCTCGTGTTCCCTTCTGGTCTTAAACTCTGACAATCACCATTCTTTAGAAGCAAGCAAGAAACTAAACCAGGTTGCTCAACATCCCTTCCCTTATACTTTTAGATTAAGTCACTGTGTTTCACAGCATCCCTTAATTTCAAAGCTACTTTAGATTGAGAAGAGAACCTACCAAAGTATACTGTGCAACATGATTTTCTAAGCTATAGATTAAGCAAATCATTTCAAAAGTACTGAATCAATTCTTCGTATTGAGCTTGTTTTGTAGATCTCATTTTGATTAAAGGAACAATCCAGAGCTGTACAAGTTTGGTTCAGCTGTTGTAGAGTTAAACTTGTGTTAAATACTGTTGTGATCAGAAATTTATTTACTTCCTACCAGAAATCAGAAATGGCTAAATGCAGAAATTAAAACCCCCACACATCTCTGGGCTCAAATCAAGCATGGAAATTTTTGAACCACATTTCTCAAAGTAATGAATAGGGCCCTACCAAATTCACGGCCATGAAAAACATGTCACAGACCATGAAATCTGGTCTCCCTCCTTGAAATCTGGTCTTTTGTGTGCTTTTAGTCTATACTATACAGTTTTCATGGGGGAGACCAGCATTTCTCAAACTGGGGGTTCTCACCCAAAAGGGAGTTGCAGGGGGGTTGCAAGGTTATTGTAGGGGGGTCGTAGTATTGCCACCGTTACTTCTTCACTGCCTTCAGAGCTGGGTGGCCAGAGAGTGGCAGCTGTTGGCTGGGTGCCCAGTTCTGAAGGCAGCATCCTGCTAGCAATACCATACCACAGCATACCATAGAATGCCACCCTTATTTCTGTGCTGCTGCCTTCAGAGCTGGGCGACGAGGGGCAGCTGCTGACTGAGGGCCCAGCTCTGAAGGCAGCAGTGCAGAAGTAAGGATTGCAATACCATACCATGTCATCCTTACCTCTGCACTGCTGCTGGTGGCGGCTCTGCCTTCAGAGCTGGGTTCCCGGCCAACAGATGCCGCTCTCTGGCCACCCAACTCTGAAGGCAGCGCTGCCATCAGCAGCAGCACAGAAGTAAGTGTAGCAGCACTGCAACCCCCGCCTACAATAACCTTGCGACCCCCCTCCCACAACTCCTTTTTGGTCAGGACCCCTACAATTACAACACCAGGAAATTTCAGATTTAAATATCTGAAATCATTAAGTTAATGATTTTTAAAATCCCATGACCATGAAACTGACCAAAATGGACTGTGAATTTGGTAGGACCCTAGTAATGAAAAATTGACAACCCTGGGTTTTTTTATATAACGTAAGTTGCATTTCAACCTTAACTATAACATTGCTACTTCTGCTGCTACTGTATAATGATGCCCATGGGTGTAAAATAACTTTACTTAAAAGTAAAAAGAAAATAACCTTCCAAAACACCTGAAGCAAATTTCATAGGATTTTCAAAATATTCCAAGGGAAACTGGATCCCCATTCCCTCCCAATACTAAAATAATCACATTTAATTAAATGATAATCTCATTTATCACAGATTAAGGGTGTATCTAGAGAGCCCTTGGCAGCAAGCTGCCCAGCCTGGGTAGACAGACTTGGGCTCACGCTAACAATAGCTGTGTAGAGCTATTGTGGCTCAGGCTCTGAAGCTTAGACACTCCGGATTGCAAAGGCTGCTTAATTTTTACGAAACTCAATTTGCCATCTCCTAAGGACAAGGCTATAAAGGCAACCTTTCTGTGTAACACATTCTGTGCATCATGTTGAACAATGTCAGATATCAGAAATAGGTGCCAGGTGTGACCAAAAGCACCCATGTAGTCACATCCTACATACCAATGTAATAATCTTTGTACAAAATATTCCTTGTGAGATATCATTGGGAAACTAATATCTCGCTGCTCAATAACATCATGGTGAAATGTGTGTAGCAACATCATATGTAAAGTTATGAATTCCTCCTGTATGATGTTAGCACATGTTCAAAACTAGACAGCTCTGAGAAGGCAAAAGTTGTTAAACAGGCCTATCCTAAACAGAGAAATGTGTGTTTACCTCAATTTACATATAAGCAGTAAACTGGTTCCTCAAGACAGCAGGGGGAGGAGATGGCAGGAAACAGAACAGTTTGCATTTCAGCAAACACATATGAAGGAAGAAAGAGCATGGAGCCTCCTTCACTACCAGACTCCAGGTTGCCTGCTTTACTACTTGAATAAACTTTATTTTGAGGGGGTAACCCTCAGAAGAATCCACTTCAAAGGTTCGCTACACTATAAAAAAAAGGGGGCAGAGAACCCCAAATTCTCTCTCTCACCTAAGACGACAAAAGCTTCAGCATCGCTGGGCCTCTAGGAAAGATCCTGACCAAGGAAAGGGTCAGACACCATCTTGTTGTAGGTGAGAAAGGCCATTTTGAACAAAAGACTTGAACCAAAACTTGCTAGAAGTCAAGTTTTAGACTTTTAGAAGATTGTTTTCAGTTTTACATGCTTGTAACCATTTCTAACTTTATCTCTTGTATTTGAATTCATTTAAAATCCTATCTTGTTTTGTTAATAAAGTTGTTTTATTTAATAATCTAAACCCACCCAGTGCTGTGTTTAAACTGAACTGTTTGGTAACTCCAGATAAAGTAGTGAACTGCTGAATATTGACTCTGTACAAGAGCAATGAACCATTAATATCTGAACTGTCTAGGAGATGCTTGGACAGTGCAGGATACACATTTTGGGAAAATTCAGGACTGGGGGTCTGTTGGGGTCACCTTCCACGTGGTAACCAAGGCTGGTGGAAGTCCAAGTGTGACTGGTGTGTTGCTGACAGGCTGCTGGGATCAGAGCTGTTGGACCAGGGTGGCAGCTATACCCAGACACTCAGGGTGTGACCTGCACATAGGTGCTGGAACTAGGTGCTGGGGGTGCTGCTGCACCTCCTGGCTTGAAGTGGTTTCCATCATATTCAGGATTTACAATTTGGTTCACTGGCTCTCAGCACCCCCACTATAGAAATTGTTCCAGCAACCCTGGACCTGCATCCTGTTAGGCTATTTGTGAGCGGCCCAGTTTGGAGCTACAACACCAAAGCATTGTGAGGCACCCAAGGTTATTGGGTAGGTGGTGACAACTCCTCACCGGTGTGGACTGCACCTCAGAATGTGACGCCATAGAGATCTTATGATGTGCATAGGCAACAGAAAGTGACTCAGCCTACATTTTACCTTACTTGAGACTGCATTATGACATACGCTGCAACCAAACAAACTTTCATTTAATTTTTGACACAGTGATCAATGCTAGCTCTCTAATCGACTCCAGTGGTTACTATGAAGCCATATAGCTGAGGTCAACTTTACTTGTGTTTCACTGCAATGAAATGCAATAATCTCTGTTCTCAATATTCCCCATCTAGCCACAGGCAACTTTTTCATGTTTTTGTTTGTTTCTAGTAGAAAGGGGAAAAAACAAAACAATCAAGCATTATTAGCTCACTGCGTTTTTCCTGTCTCTGGGATTTCTCACACTGTAATATACCTCTGTCTCAGGAACTGTCTCAAGTTGTGAATGTTCTCCCACTTCATATTATCTGCTTCTTACAAACACAGACCTTGTTTGTTTCATCAGTGTACATGGCAGCCCGTTTTTGTTAATAACATACTTGTTCCTACAGAATATATACGATAACAGTAATATGATCAGGGAATTTCAAATCCCAAAATGCAATTCAAAAAGCATAGGTTTCTGCAGCACATAATTATTGTAGCAAGTCAAAAAAAGAGTTAGCAGCTGAATAAATGCTTCAACACAAGAGATTGGAAAAGCAAAAGCAGGGCTAATGATGCTTCAACAGAAGATGTACTTACGAGTAAAACCTTTGTCCATTTCCAGTTGTGCTGTATGCTTTTGAGCACTCGGCACTAATTTTTATCTTTGAATATTATTTTAGGATAAATGTTTCAACAAGAAAGTAGGCATATAGACTAGAGCCATTCATTTTTCAGACCAGAATTCTATCTACAAAAGGCAGCGTAGTCCAATGCACTACAAGGTTACCTGAGCACTAGTCTCAGTTATGACACTCACTTAACATGAGGCCCTGGGCAATCACTTAGCCTCATTTCACAGATGTGAGGTTATTACTTATGTACCTCACAAGATTAATAAGTTAATGTTTGTAAAAATCTTTGAACATGAACTGGTATGTACAGTGGTTACCATTAAAAAAAAATCAACATTTGCCAAGAATCACTCTCTCTCCCTTCTAAGACAGTACCACCCGACTCAGAATGTGCTAGGTCCCTGGGTATCCCCAGGAAAAAGGAGGCTTTAGCCTCGTTATTCTGCTGTGTAATATGTTTATACACAATATATTATTCAGTCACTAGGTGTCTGTGTGCTGTATAGAGTTCCAGTTCCAGGTGGCCCCTCATTTTGTGCTGGATAGAGTTCCAGTTCCAGGTGAACCCTGGAAAATGAGGTGACAAGGCTGGAACTCAAGCTGTGTGGAAACTATAGTGGAGTTCTTTAATAAATGCCTCCTCTTTAAGAAGGCCTATGATTTCATAGATCATGACTGCTACAACATACCCCCAAAGGATTTATTTTTTGCTATGAATCTCTATGCCAGGGTCTATGCAAGCAAAAGACAGCAGTGTCTGTGAGCAGAATTTAGGTCAACATGTCCTAACTGGGTTCTTAAAATTTTGTACCTAACGCCTTAGATTCCCCAACTGAAAACTGTTGTTTAACCCTTAATGAGGTTTTTTATGCTGTGTTTATGAAGGATTTTTGAAAGGTCAATCAAGAGCAATTCAAAATGCTTGGATACACTTTTATATATTTCACCAAAATATATTTTATATTCTACATCAGTGGCATCTAATGATATTTCCAGGGCTAAATTAACACAGCCAACACTCTGCTATATGAGTAGACTACTTATTGATCAAATGAAGCAGAGGGTGAACTTAAGCTGTTTTATCTGCCTACCAGTGAATGTTTTGCTGGCTAGAAATGTCCCTAAAGAGAAACCGAAATGCTTTGAATCAATACTATCCAATCCAATTTTTTCTCTTGGTTATCAAGGACTGTTCTGTAATTAAGAAGCAATTCCATTAAACTGTCCAGAGCACTACATTGTGATCATCAGGGACTAAGATGGTTGTGCTGCTCAAATACTGTTTGCACTTTGCCCATTAAGTTTATTTAATTCACACTTGACTAACAGAATTCTAGACAGACTGACAGAAGGTTTATTGTAGTTAGCAAATAATGCAAATTTTATTAATCATTTTTAACATGCATGTTTTTAAATGTTTAAATTGGTTTAAACTTGATGAAGTGCCGAAGAATCCAAATCATTTTGACCATTTATCTGGTACAGACTACGTTTTTAATTCTATAATTGCCTGGCGTTCTGGGAAACACTAGCTACATAGCAAAAATCCAAGGAAACTGGCTCTATTCCACAGAGATAATGCTGCTTATTCATCTGCCTGGAACTACTGTGAATATTCAACTCAAGGGACCCTGTCTTAAACACAGGCTTTAAAAGCACATTCAGTAATTTCATTGCAGTAATTACCAGGACACTGAATATTTTCATATAGTAAAGGTTCTGTCACTGTACCCATTATAAATCTCCTTACTGAGAGGTTTAGATTTTATTCCAGCTTTGAAACACTGCAAATATTTCATGTGCTGGTTTGTAGTAAAGAAAGTACTCAGTTAATCAGCAATTAAACTGGAGTTACTTTCAATATCTTGTCAGTACCCCAAGTTTCCAGAGCTGGGTGGAAAATGGTTTTCCTGACCCATGAGAATTTCAAAACTTCAAAAATTTCCCATCCCAAATCAGGACATATAGTTAATCTAAAAAATTTTCCATGAACTAAAAAGTTTCAGATTGGATTAATCAAAAAGTATTATTTACATATTTTTAATGTTTTGTTTCTATTTTAAACCTCAATTTATAGTAAAGAAGGAAAACAAACACAATAGTTTAGTCTCCTGACGGCTATAATACTTTAGGCTAATTCTGGTTTTGCGGCTTGGTGTGGAGGTGGCAGGGTGGTTTTGGTGGCCTGGGATATACAGGTGATCAGACTAAGTGATCTAGTGGTTCCTTCTGACCTTAAACTCTAACTTAAATTTCTAAACAAAAAGTTGTTTTGAACCAAAAAAAAAGGAAACTTTCATTTAGAAAATATTAAAATGGGACTTTCAACAATTTCAAAACTTCTTTTTTAAAATTTGTTCAACACAGGAAATTTATGGATACTGACCATTTCCCACAAACAATTTCAGGATTTTCTCATGAAAAAATTTAATCAAAAAAGTCACAACCAGCTCTATAATTTCCTCTTCACAATTTGTTCTCTAACCTCAATCCACACTCAGATGTTCCTTCTAGATTGACTGACTCCAGAATCTGGTGTTCCTGCCTCTGAAGATTATGCCAACTGGTACACTAAACCAATAACGGTCATACAATTTATATTTTTCCTATATACTCCAAAGGAAAAAGTATTCAAACAAATTTTTTTTAAAAAAAGAGCTTACTTGGAAAGTGTGAAGTAACTTGTAAGTGAACAGATACCCAGAAATATATCGATCCATACTACCCAGATCTCTATATCTTTTTTACATCAAAAATAAACAGCACCATCTTCCAACTTTTTCGATGTCTATCTGAAATCAGCACCTGCCTAAAGCTTAACCAGGAAAGATTGAGGTGATGCTGGTTTGAAGAAGGAAGTACTTTGAAGAAGTTTTCTTCTTTATAACTAGTCTTGGCAGAATTTGATTTTTTTTATATAATTTTGCCTGGTCATATCAATGTTTATTTTTAAGCATTTTTATAGTTTTTTTTATCAATTTAAAATTTCACAGTTGGATGAAAGTAGGAGTTGCAAAGCTTTTTTAATGTTTATTGATTTACATTTTCACAGTTGCAGAAAACTGCGGGGGGGGGGGAGTCAGACAATTATTTAATGACAGTCGACACTGGGATTTAGAAAGTTAAGGCTTTGTAACTGTTAAAACACAAACTGTCAACATTACATATCAAAATAGACAAAGTATATGTCCTTATTCTTTGCCTAGCTGTAAATTTCAATAATCATTAATGGAAATATTTTTTCATTAGTTTGTATGTGTATGGTGAAATCAACATTTACCAATAAATATTGAATCCCTCCAAGCCTATTTATAACACTTCAACTACTGAAGGCATCTGCTTCCAGACCTTGATATCAATCCACACTTTTAAAGCCCGTTTGGGCTCCCTTTGCATTGACAGGAGATGCCTAAATAGTCATTGTTGCAAAAACACCCACTTCATTTGCAATTGGCCAAAAGACCACACTGTTTCCTATCAGACTTAGACATGGCCCCAGGGATCCACATGTGGATCCCAGCTTTATTATAGGAAATCATATCTAGGAATGAAGGCCACATACACTGAAAAAGCTGTAAAGAGTACAAAAGGCAGAAACTTGTCTGATTAGCATCATGAGTTGTACTGAGTACATTACTGTGGTGCTCTGCTCTCTACACTGGCTTCCCACTAAATACAGAGTCCAGTTTCAGGTCTCTGTCCTGATATTCAAAACCTTCCAGGGATTGGACTTGGACCTGAGAGACCATCTCTTCCTCCACAGCCATGGGCTCAGATGACAGCTACACTTCATTGGGAACATGAAACTGTCAGCCTACAAGGGGGAGCTTTTGAGTAGGGAGAACATTCATAGCAGCTAGACCTGGACTGTGGAATTCAATATCAAATTATATGAGACTGTGGTCATTTAGAAATACAGGAATGAAAAGCTATAATTTTTGTACATGAACAAGCTGATTCTTCTGTAGGCTAGGAAGGAAGAAAGATAGATATTTCTATTTTTAAATATCTCTGAGGTGCTCAGATATTATGGTGAATGGGGTGGCGGTGAAAGGGAGCAGGAGAGAGAGAAATTAAATAAAAAATAATCATTAAAAAACAGTTCATTTAGATCCCATCATTTTGTACGTATAGTTGGGACTATGTTTTCCAGTGTGCATTACTTTGCATTTATTAACATTGAATATCATCTGCCATTTTGTTGCCCAGTCACCCAGTTTTGCGAGATCATTTTGTAACTCTTCAGAGTCTGCTTTGGACTTAACTATCTTCAATAATTTTGTATCATATTCACATTTTGCCACCTTACTGTTTACTCATTTTAGCAGATCATTTATGAATGTGTTGAACAGCCCAGTACAGATCCCTGGGGGACACCACAATTTACCTCTCTCCATTCTGAAAACAGACCATTTATTCCGCCCCTTTGTTTCCTGTCTTTTAAGCAGTTACTGATCCACGAGAAGACCTTCCCTCTTATCCCATGTCTGCTTATTTTGCTTAAGAGCATTTGGTGTGGGACTCTGTCAAATGTCCTTCCTGAAAGTCTAAGTACACTGTATCAACTGGATCACTCTTGTCCACATGTTTGTTGACCTCCTCAAAGAATTCTAATAAATTGGTGAGATGTGATTTCCCTTTAGAAAAGCCATGTTGATTCTTCCACAACAAACTATGTTCATCTATGTGTCTGATAATTCTGTTCTCTACTATAGTTTCAAACATAGTCTCTCAACTCAGGTGTCAATATAATTAATTTTTAATTTTTTCCATATAACTTAAAACTACCATATTTCATTGTTATGCAGTTTTGGGGTCTGCAGGAGCCTGTTGAGATACAAATTACTATGGGAAGCCCAGACTTCATGGGAGCCAGAGTCAGATTGTTAAATCCAAGTTACATTAGTTCTATGGTGTCTCTCAATCTCATTCCCCAGAATGCTTGAGGGACTACGTAACTAACATTTCTGAGGAAAACTCTCCCTAAACATTATTTGCAAGACCACAAGTATATGTAGAGTATTGCTCTACTGTTCAAGTTATTTTATGTTTTGCAGGTGCTCCATTTCACCCTACATTTTGGCTTTTTTTGTTCTCAACGTATTACATAAAATAAATAGCTATGAAAGGAAAGCTGTAAAACAAAGTGTAATACAGATTTAATGTTCACTGCTGCATTCCTATTAGATCAGAGTACAATTTTTGACTGGGTCCAGAGTTCTCAGATGTTAACCACAGTCTTTCAGAAGTGTGAATATTTTTCATCAGCTCATCAATGGTAAAAAGTATTTTATAAAAACCATACACACTCACAAAAGTCTATGAGGATTCTTCAACAACAGAAAGTATTATGCAAATAATGAGCTGTTGCAACATTTCAGAATATCAAAAATCCTTTAAATACTTGAAGTACTAAAAGAAAATTACAAATATGCAATTTGTTTATCAAATAATTTTAGTCTAAACTCACCTCTCTTAACAATTTCTGTCTGCTCTATTTGAAGTCAATGTAGCATTAATTAATCCAGCACAATGAGTCTGCCAGTGAGACATCATAAAGGTAACTCAATATGATCATATTGTACTTGGGAAAGGGCTTATGTTTCCACTTCAGGAGAAAACCAGCAATAGCAGGATTTCTCAAATTCATATTCTGGGAAAGAAAAACAAAACAAAAACAAGACTTGTTTGTGCTGCTTCTTTCAGTTTTGCCTTGAATTTGAAGCTTAGCTTTTATTTTCAGATCTCATATTCTCTTGCTGCCTGCATCTGATATCTAGTTGTGTAAAATAAGGTAGGAAACACTTTGCAGATGCAGCATATTTTCTAACAGGTGCTCAAGAAAAGTTTATCCGAAAGGATTTAGGAGCCTAAATCCCATCAACTTTCAAGAGAACTTAGGCACTTTTGAAAATTTTATCTATACTGTATTGGCTCAGACAATATAGTTCTTCAAACAGATCTTCTACAAGATGTATACCAAAAAGTCATGAATACCACAGTATTAGGGGAGGCAATCATATGGGCAAAACAAAGATTTCTTAATATTAAAAATTCTGGAGCTAAATATCATGCTGTGATAGGTGGTCATGTAGCACTGGAAAGAAATGTCACAATCAAAAGTGAATTGTTCATGGAAAACAACTACATTCTGTATTCATTCTCTGACCTGACCATTTGTTTTAACTATTAATATTTTTTGTTAATTTTCTACCTCAGTGAACTTGGTACTCAAGGAAATTCAGAACTAATATAATTCACAAGAGCCAGTGCAAACACGCATTGCACCAATGCTCTAGATACAGCTCTGCCAATGAATCTCAATAGCTGTGTCAGGATGTGGTTTCCAAGAGGGAAAGAATATTGAGAACTGTGGTGGTGAAGATTCTTGATTGTTAGAAGCAGAGCTTTCCGGGATGGCACCAGGAAAAGCCTGCAACTGGTAGGCAGGTTGGTTGGGGAACTGCACTTGGATGTCATAATTACATTCTTGAGAAGAAAGGGTATAAGAGGGCAGTTAGTGTGAACCAAAGATCCCAAGGACAGGATTTAAGATACAAGAGCCAACAGAGTTTTTAGACTAAATTGTCAAACAGCAAATAATAAACACGTATCACCAAATGACTGGATGAATGGTGACAAATCAATAATAAAAGTGAAAGCATCAACTAGTTGACCCAAATATGTGAAAAAAGACCTTCCTTTCTTTGTGAATATTTACTAGAATTTACTTTAAAAATGTAGTGGTATTGAATACATATACAACTACACAGATCTGCTAATAAACACCTACATATTGAATATGCAAATATGAGTGATTACTACACTCAATTCTTCAGTGATACTTTTGAAAATAATTATGTTTAGAGAATATATAAATCATACAAAAGAAGTGGAAAATTTGTGCATGTAAATATAACAAAATGAATAGGATATATGTAAAAATCAACTTGTTTAGAGGATCAGACTGACAACATTATTTCCTGGCTCCTAAAACCGGAAAATCTGAGATTTGGTTTCTAATCAGGAGACTGTTCTAAAAATTAGGAAGCTTATTTCGCCCAATATGTGACATTGGCTCTCTCCCCACATGACAGAGTGCTTCCCCTATTCCTCTCTGCCCAGACATACCACCTTCTGTTTCTCTGAAATTACAATTTATGTGTGAACCTCCCAAATTCCTCACCTGTGTGAAATTCCATTGTATCTAATGATCCATGTACATAGGTCAGGAACACAGGAGCTGAAGTACAAATTTCTAACTGAGAATGGGGAATGACAGTTAAGACATTAGAGTCTCAAATGAAGCCAACAATAAAAATCTTATTAACTTCAACGGTCTTTGGATCAGGCCCACAGTTCTGCAAAGGGAGGGATCTGAAAGAATGGGGGCCTATGTAATTGCATAGGTCATATACATTACTGGTCATCCCGACATGGACCCTCTAATGTATGTTTTAGAAGTGGTCTCTCAATCTAGACTACTTTATTGCTAATACTCAATCTTTTGGAAAAGAAAATGAAAGGCCTATCAAACTATGAGTTTACTCAACTGTCTGCCACTTTTGACTCTATCAACCATAAGTCAATTTCCCTTTTTGTCTTCTTTGGATTGATAACTAGACCACTGACAGGTTTGGTTCTTGTATTTCAGATTGCTCATTTGGAGTTCTTAAGAGGGGAAGTTCTTCACATTCCTAATCTCTTCACATGGTACAACCCTAGTTTCTATGGTTTGGGTCCTGTACTTTTTTTTCCTCTTAGGTCACTTATCAGTTCACATGAACTAAGCTAGCATCTGTATGTGGAAGATAGATTTACAGTATGGCTGCTTTTCTTCTGGACAGAAACCTTCCTCCCCAACCTTTTTTATTTTTAATACTTGTGAATATTTTATCTCTGATGAGATAAAAGTTCCCTTGTCTTAAATACAAAAAACATGCACTGACTGGCTCTGGCTCTATGCATTCCATTGCGGTTTCTCAGTTTATTACAATATATTCATCCCATCTACATTCTGTCCCTTTAGACAAGCAGAGTGTTCTAAATCTAAGTCTTATTTTTTATTCAAATGTATTATTTCTACCCCTTATTAGAGGTATTAATCAAATCTTGTCATTATCACTTGTTAGATATAAATGTTACATTTTCAAATATTTCTCTCTTCTGCTTGCCAAGATTCTGGTTAGTGCTTTAATCATTTGTCATCTCAGTCATGGAACAGCCTCCCAGCTGGCCTTCCCTGTTTATCATTATTTGTTTAAATGTTATTAAAAATTCTGCAGTATGCCATTTTTTTCTGGCTTGCCATCATTTTTCATGCTACAATCATTAGAACAATTACACTAGCTTCCGTCTGTGCAACTGAGAATTATAGCAGGTCTGTATTTCTAGCACTAGTTTTGAAGCCCTTCACAATTGCACAAAAAATTCTCTTTACTTTTAAAGTTCATTTAAAAATGTTTCTCTTTCCATGTTATTTATAATACTGTTGTTTTGGAGCAGCAATAGCGGCTTCAGAGTTGAGTCTTAAGGTAGCTTCTTATTGCAAGCCTGATTTTCAAATTCTTTCTCCCCCAAAAGAAACAAACCCCTTGAAATTTTCAGAGGTCAAGCTTTAAGCGTTACATATTCCACTAGTAATCAATATATTTCATAACACCAAACGGATAAATTATTCCAATTCCATTAAAATATTTTTCTACTGTACCAATTATCACACTAAGAAATTATTTAGAACTCTAACATAACTTGATATATCATAGGGCTATATTTATTTCAAAATCTTGTACACATTTAACAAAATTAATATAAAAATCAGCAGTATACAACCAAAAGCATATTGTCTATTACAGAATAAAGAAGGGGCAACATTAACATTGAGCTGCTGTTCTAAGGCAAGTGCTATGATACTGGATCATGATATGAATATGATACTGGGTGAAAAATATGGTACGGTAGCGGGGAAATGGCTAGACCGCCTAACTGTTTTTGGAGGGGAAGGGTTATGGGGCTTTTGTCTTGTTTTTGTTTGTTTAATAAAGATGAAGATTTTTTATACAGAAAGTAATTTTGAGCTGTTAGCTGGATTCTGCAGAAATGCACTTTCAATCTGAAATTTTTGTTAACAAAGTTATTAATTTTGAATCTTTTGTACAGCTGTAGAAGTGATTTGTGAATAAATACAGAGAGTTGAAGAGCTTAAGGCCAGAAGGGACCAGCAGATCATTTAGTGTGACCTCCAGTGTATCACAGGACACTAACAACACCCGATGCCCGCACACTAAACCCAACAAAGGAAATGAGACCAAAGTAAAGGATACCCACAGGAAACTATACCATTATGTGCCATAGGCAGAGAATAGGAGGGACCGAGGTTCACCAGTGCTTGAGGCCCCTGCAATGGCTGGGAATGATTAAATGAGATTCATCCAGATAATCCTGGCAAGAGATCCACACCCACACACTGTGTCTTCCCAACCCCTGGCTCCTCATCCCAGTCCCATTTTCCTTGCCCAGCCAAACCTAGTTCCACCCCCTTACAGCTTTTCGTCCAATCTCTCTCGCCCACTCATGCAGCCATCTTACCTGTCCCCACCAGTCCCCCTTCACAAGCTCCTCATCCAATCCCAGTCATCCCACCCCCTCCTTCCCACTCTCTGTCTCAGTATCTCACCTCCCTGGCTTCTTGCCCTAGTCTCAGCCCAGCCAGTGCCAGTTCTCCCCCTGCACCTTAGGCCTTTGTTGGATCTGCTTCCCCTCCTCTCCCACCTCATTGGCTCCCAGTCCCACCCTCCTCATCTGATCTGAGTCTCCCCAGATGCTCACTTGCCCCCATGTCCCTCCCTCTCTCTCAGTTCCTGTTCTCCTTGCTTAACCAGTCCCAGTCTCCTCTGCCCTATCCCCAGATTCCAATCTCCTTGCCCAGTCAGACCCATCCAACTCCCAGTCCCAGTTTCCTTCTCCCCCCACCCCCATCAGCTTTAGCTGCCTCCCCCCCACTATCCAGGCTCCTTGTGCCAATCTCCCCCCAAACCCCCGGCTCTTGTCCCCCTCCACATTTCAATCAAACAGCTTCTTTCTCCATGCAGTTAGGGCACTAGTAAGAGGGTGGGGAGGACTAAGAACACAGAAGAGGCAGGCTTTCAGTTAAGGTGCCTGAACCTGAAGCTGGATCCTGACTACAGCAGCCTAGAGCTGAAACTGCAGTAAAGTCCTACTCAGCCACAAGCTGGAGCATGTGTAGTGCAGATAGAATCTTCAGAAATTTAGTTCCAAAATGTGCGAACTGTGATATTTCAAAGGCTTTTGACTTGGCCAAATCTAGGTAGATTTTCAAAGGGATGGCAAAAGGCACGTATCTGAAACAACAGCCACTCCTCTGTGAAATTTCAGGTCCCTTCTCCAAAGCAGGAGGACACTAGAGCTTTAAAAAAAATGTTCACCAGATTTGTTTTTTAACATGTGCTAAACAATGCATTTTTCCTAGCTTCTTTCTTGGAAACAGCTGACCTATTTTGGCTGAAATTAAAAAAAAAAATTCAGCTTGCGGCAGATGCCCAGCATGCAAAAATGCCAGCCTAATGCAAAGTCAGGCACTCAAAAGTAAGGAAATGCCAGTATTAAGTTTGCCTGTGTAACCTTAATTTGCAGTCCTTGTATGTCCATGTTCTCATAAAGCCTTTATTTATATGATCACATACTCCCCCCCCCTCTCCTCCCACCCCCCCACCCTTGCCTCATTCAGTGCACAGGACAAATTGTGCTCTCAAAATCAGTCAGGACTGCATAATGACTAAAGCTGTTTGTAGAACCCCTGTCTCATTTGTTACAGAACTTGGAATGTTTGTTGAATAAGACAGGGGACTGCAGGAAGAACTGGATTCTGTCCTTGCTTCTGCCACAGAGTTCCTACAATGTGGGCAAATCATAGAGATCGAAATTGTCACAAGTAGCAGCTATAGTTACGTGTTCCTCATTTTATGCATACCCTGCTTGAGACTGGAATCTGAATTGCAGAAGTGCTGACCATTCATCTACAATTGAGGTCAATGGGAGCTCTGCTTTGAACATACACAATCTTATGATATGCTAAGTACTTTGAAAAAAATCACACTCTAGGCATCTCCAATTATGCACCCAAAATTAGATGACACTTTTGACATTAATCTCTGTGTCTTATTTCCTCATGTGTAAAATGGAGATGGTAATACCATCTCACCTCACAAGGGTGTTGTGAAGATAAATTTGTAAAGCCCTAAGATTCTATGATGACAGCACCAAAGAAAGACCCAATTGAAATTCATAATTCTATATTCAGTGCATGGTTTGGATGGCATGCAGTAAGTAATTCATGGGGACACAGACTGAATGATGAGGATAAATGCTACTCATCTACATTAATAGGGTGGGGGCACTTGATGGGGCCAATGAGGAAAGGACGACAGTCTCAGCAGCAAGGAAGGGAGACACTTGCCAAGGGACACTAGGTAGCTCTTCTCCCACCCAAACTAGGAATGGGAACCTGGCCTGATTGACACAGCCGGTCTAGCCGATTGCCTGTTTAGGGGGTCAGGGAGGAACTTTTTCTCCCATGGGCCAATTGGTGGAGGACAAGGGAGCTTTTTGCCTTCCTTGCAGCACTTTCAAGCCACAGGAGACCTTGTGACCTTCAAGGGCCGAGGTCAGACCTTGTGGTCCTTGTAGGCTGAGGTCCTGTGAAAGTAGAATGAATTATATTGTAAAAATAGAATGGATTAAAGAAAGGCTGCATGTACCTTTAAGCAGGAATAAGAAATGTTGAAATACAGGTGTCAGGAAAAGGAACATTAAGACATAAACAATGAGTCCACTTAAGCTAATGGTGGAACATTAGCCGGAGATTGGTAAAAGTTAGTAAGGAAATTAAATATGTATGTCTAGCCTCAGGTAAACTTGTCAGTTCTGCTTTCTTTGTCCTCTTGTTAAGTTCGCGCCCTTTTATCTGTATAAAATAAGGTAGTGTGGGTCTTGCATGGTGCTCACATTATCTGGGTTTATTAGCAGAGCGCTGCACTAATAAAACAGAGTGGTTTGACAAATTGTGAGTCCTGATTCTAACTTTGACAGTCCCCACACTGCTGCAACCTCCGTCCCACTTGCGAGGAAGAGGGTGCTAGGACTCAGAGAGATCTGAGTCCGAGGAGGTGGGGGTAGGCTGAGAGGGTCCTACCCCACATTATGGGTAATATAGTAGGAGCACTGTAATCCCTGAACTGGAACCAATTAAATGCCTGGTATAGGAAAGTCTGGATGATAAGCAGGTAGCACCCCTCCCCTGTGTTAACATTTAATAAAAGTTGAGGCCTGCCACTTGATTCCATGCATGTGTCTGTCTTTATTTTGCCACTGCCACATCAAAAAGACATATGGAATAGCTACCAATTCAGTGACCACCGTCATCCTGTACGCTGAACAAGACAGGGGGTACGATGGGAAACATAATATGTGATCACGTATTTAAATCTGACGACTTTTTATTGGTCACAACTATAGATGACATCTCCTAGAAGAGAGACAAATCCTTGTAAGTCTTCCAGACTATGGCAAAGTGTTGAGAAATTGTTCAAATTTCCAATATTAAATCTCTTTCCCATAAAAAGAATGAGATTTAGACATATTTGTGCTATTTAAGTACCTTTGAAAAGACATACATTAAATAGCCCTGACTCCACTCAGGTTTAATTTCTGAAGACATTGCAATTATAGTCTGTGAATTACTTCCACAGCAAGCAGAAGAGGCATCTCTGGCAAGTAGGGAAGTGGTCATCCAATGGAATTAATACAGTAAACCTTATACACTAAAATATGCCCTGTGAAGAACATTTCAATAAATTATTCACTATATGGTATTAACAGCCATATTTCTAACTAGCACAAATATGTGAGAATACACCCTGACTTTTATATATCCTGATAAATGTATATGTAAAGGCCAATAGTGACAGGTAATCACTTTAATATTAAACATATAACACATTAAGCTTCACTTAATTCAGCTTCACTTAATTCTTCCGTTTTTTATTTATCAGTTAAGCCAGATCTGAAGACACTGGAAGAGAGCAGTGTGAGGGACATTAAAAGCACACTGGCATGCTTATAAACTTCCTGGTCCTCAATTATTCTTTTAATATCCAGGATCGTTCAGTTCAGTTTTCTGTCTTTCAGACACTGTTCCCTGTACATCCTCTATCAGGAAAAATGACCAAATGATAAGTTCCCAAATGCTGCCAAGTATCTTTCCTTCAGTTACAGCCTCTTTAGAAGGCATCCCAGTCTTCATCTCTCTCTGGAGCAAACAAGTCACGAACTGTTCACACCTTATTTCAGAACCCTTTTGTGTCCAGAACTTCCAAACATTCTTAAAAAGGGCGTCCAAACATTCTTAAAAATGGTTCTTCTGCAGCCAGCCTATAGGACTCCTCTGTGGCCCTTTCTAGGCTTCCTCCACACAAGCTTTTCTGGGCCCTTTACCTGGATGGGCCCAACAGCAACTGCTCTCCCCTTTAGGTCTCTCCCCACAATGAAGGGAAGCTGCATCTTATATTTTGGCAACCTTCCCAGAATTACTTGCAGTCCCAGCCTCCAACTTCCACAGTGCCTTTGGATTACAATTCTCAGAATCATTCTCTTCCAGGCCAGAAGTCGGAACAGGAAATTGTAGAACCTAAGCCTTCCCTTAAAGGACCAGCAAACCCTATTACACTACCATTTTGTGAAGAGGGAATCTGTGGCACAGAAAAGTGTATGAAATGACTTGTCAAAGGTCACACAGCAAGACAGTAGCCAACCTAGAAACAGAGATCAGGTCTTGACTACTGGTCCCATTCACTAATACCTAGGCCAGTTCCTTAATATAATATATTTAATTAAAAAAAACCAAAACATTGCTCTGGTAAATCATTTGTTTCTACAACCTGGGCTGCAACCTTCCAGAGTCTAAAGTTTACATGGACATCTGTGTACCACATCATCTTATTAATGGCCATAACATGGTCATGGTCAGACTTCTGTGATCACAGAATCATAGAAACACAGGACTGGAAAGGACCTCAAAAGTTCATTTGGTCCAGTCACCTGCACTGAGACAGGACAAAGTAAACCAACACCATCCCTGGCAGATGTTTGTCTAACCTACTCTTAAAAACCTCCAATGATGGGAATTCCACAACCTCCCTTGGAAGCCTATTCCAGAGCTTAACTATTCTTATACTTACAAAGTTTTTCCTAACATCTAACCTAAATCTCCCTTGCTTCAGATTAAGCTGATTACTTCCTGTTCAACCTCAGTGGACATGGAGAACAACTGATCACCATCCTCTTTATAACAGCCCTTAATATATTTGAAGAATGTTATCTGGTCTTCCTCCCCTCCCCAGCCTTCTTTTCTTAAGACTAAACATGCTCAGTTTGTGTAATGTTTCCTCACCAATCAGGTTTTCTAAACCTTTTAGTATTTTTTCTTGCTGTCTTCTGGACTCTCTCCAATTGTCCACATCTTTCTTAAAGTTTGGAACCCAGAACTGGACACAGTACTCCAGCTTAGTGATCACCAGGGCCAAGCAGAATGAAACAAGTACCTTCCATGGCTTACATATGACATTTCTGTTAATACACCCCATAATATTAGCCTTTTTCAAAATTATATTCTATTGTTGACTCATATTCAATTTGCGATTCACTATAAAAATGGTTAGCTAATTGTAACTGTTGTCCTTCAAGATGTGATGCAGATGAGTATTTCAAGTTGGGTGAGCACGTTCCATGCACCAGAGAACTTTGCCTGTCAGTAATCACAGGGGTGGCACTCATTCCCTGTGGCCATAGCCCCTCCCCTGGCCATATAAGGGCACCACTGCCCCAACCCACTCAGTTCCTTTGCACCGGACAGCAGCAGTACAGACTCCGATGCAGAGGAGATGGAGGGTGGGTCATGCAATACATGTCTGCATCACATCTCAAAGAACAACAGTTACAGGTAGGTAACCATTTTTTCTTCTTCGAGCAGGTGCAGCTGTTTATTCCATGTTGGGTGACTTGCGAGCTGTACTCGTAGGAGGTGGGGCTCAGAGTCTGTTTAAAGGAAGACTGCAGGACAGCCTTCCCGAAGTTTGCATCTGATCTGGACATAGCCTTAATGGCATAGTGATTTGCAAAAGTATGCACAGAGGACAAAATGGCCACTCTGCAAATGTCCAATATAGGAATGTAATTTAGATATGCCATTGACATCTCCTGAGCTCTTGTGGAATGAGCTCATACCCCTGGAGGTGGTGTAGCCCAGGATACTTTGTATATTGTCATGATACAGGAAGTTATCCACCTGGAGATTGTCTGTGAAGAGACTGCATGACCCTTCATTTGGACCATATATGAAACAAACAGACAGTGTGAGGAACAGAAAGGCTTAGCTCTATCCAGATAAAAAGGTAGACATTGCCTGACATCCAATGGGTGAAGACACTGCTCCTTGGTGGTTGAATGCATCTTAAGGAAGAACACTGGTAGATACATAACTTGGTTGAAGTAAAACTGGGAAACCATCATAGATAAAAACTTAGGGTGTCGCCAGGGGGTTGCTTTGTCTTTGGAAAATTGCTCCATCATGGGAGGCTCCAACTCACACGCTTTCTTTGCAGATGTCATCGCCCACAAGGAAAGCAGTTTTCTGAAGCAGAAGGGAGGAAGAAGTTGCCGGAGGCTCAAATGGAGGTCCCATAAGAGCCACTAAATCAGTATTAAGGTCCCACAAAGGAACTAGCTGTTTAATTGGTGGGTGGAAACAAGTGACTTCTTTCAAGAACCTAATTGCCATGGAGTTTGAAAACACCGAATTCCCATGGATAGGTGAATGAAATGGCAAAATCGCTAGAGGTGGAATCTCAATGAACTAAGTGCAAGACCAGAAGAGTGAAGGTGTAACAGGTAGTCAGAGATGTCCTGGATACAAGGCAGTGTCAGCTGAACTACTTGGGGTCAATGACCATACTGAGAACTGCTTCCACTTGGCCTAACAGGCTGCCCTGGTGGAGGGCTTCCTACTGTTAAGCAAGACCTGCCAGATCACCTCCGATCATCATACTTCCTCCTCATCTAACCATTCAGCACCCACACTCTGAGATGCAGGGAACTGAGCACTGGATGCAAAACCTGACCATGATGCTGAGTCAGAAGTTGGGATGAAGAGGAAGGGCTATGGGAGACTGACATGCTGGAGCAATAAGAATGAGATTAGCATGGTCCAATTTCAGCTTGAGAACCATCTGCAGGATGATCAGAGTTGGCAGTAAGGCATACAAGAGTGCTGACTCCCAGTTCAGGTTAAAAGCATCAGCTAAGGAGCTCCGACTGAGACTCCTTGGGAGCAGAACAGCTGGTATTTCTTGTTTTTCTGCGAAGATGGAATGCAGGACGGACACTAGGCTTCAGAGACCACTCATGAATCTTCCCCAATGCAAAATTGCCAGAACCTGACTGCCTCCTGACAAAGAACGTTGGAGCGTGCTCCCCCCGCTGTTCACGTAATACAATACAGTGGTATTGTCGGTGAGTATGAGAACCACTGAAACCCAATGTGATCTTGAAAGGTCTCAGAGGAATTGTAGATGGCATGAAGCTACAGGATACTGATATGCAGGGAAGCTTCCTGTTCCATCCACAGGCCTTGAACTTTCAGCAAGTCCAGACGTGTTCTCCAACCTAGTAAGATGGCATCGGCAGCTACACTCCTGGTCAGTGGTGGCCGAGCCAAAGTAATGCCCTGTACACATTGTACTGAATTGTCCATGACAGTAAGGAGCCCAGGATCGGTTGGGGGAGATGGACAAGCGTGTCCAAGGGATAGTGATTCAGATGACAGAATTACTTCAGCCATATCTGAAGAGGATGCAAGTGCAACTTGGCATATTGGACTACCTGTGTGCATGCAACCATATGGCCTAGCAACCTCAAACATACTCAGGCTGTGGTTGAGGGTTGAGTCTGCAGCTCTGGACATAGGTGGCAGATAGTGTGGAATCGCTCAGTTCGTAGACACACTCTCAAACTCAGAGTCTAGGCCCCAATGAACTCAATTCTTTGAGTTGGAAACATGTTTAGCCTACAGCCCAGTTGGTGCAATCTGCAGTGCCGAAGGACCTGGCAGATCTGTGACATGGCCAAAAGGTGACAAGGGCACAACGGAGGACAAGACAGCAGAAGCCATAGCACCAAAAAACTCCTGAACCAGTGGAGAGTCCAGGATTGAGAGGAAAAGCAGGTCTGACACCGTCTGGTATGCCGTCAGTGTTGAGATGGGTGGCGCTGGTGCTGATGTCGTAGGAATTGGACTCAACGGATGTGCCATGGCCAGAATTGGAGTCTACAATACAGGTCCTCACTGCTCTCAGAGCACTACCAGAGAATAGTTGGATAGACCTGCACCATCCCATGTGCTGGAGAGAGTACGGTACTGGTCAGCACTCATCTTAGAAGAGGAGGAGGCATCCTCACAAACCCTGGAATGGTTGCAATTTGTTTTAGAAGACCTCTTCCTCGCCACACCAGAGGAGGGTGAATGAGCCTTTTCCTCTTGGGGGAAACGCCAGAGAACAAGCCCTGAGCAGCATCACTTGCCAGATCTGAAGGCGACAGATGATGGACTCAGTGCTGAAGCAGGACTCATGGCCTGCTCCAGAAAGTGCTGCTTCAACCACAAGTCTCTCATCATCTGACCACTCTTTGTGAATGACTTGCAGACGGAGCAGAGCACCTTTCTTTCACATGTCCCTTGCTGAAACACAACAAGAACCTAGTGTAGGGGTCGCTGTTGGGGATGGCCCCCTTACACAATGGACAATGCCTTAAAGCTAGTGAGGGCACGACGCACGGCAGCCAACTACTCTATTAACACTAAACTAATACATAAACTAAACCTAAGATTCTACCACTACTCTATAAAATCAAACTTCTCAGAAAACTGAGACTGAAAAGTGTGAGGTGAAGACACCACACAGAGGGCTGACTCTGGCCACTGGCGGTGACAAGGAACTGAGGGGGTTGGCGTGTTACCCTTATTCGGTCAGGAGAGGGGCTATGGCCGCGGGGTATAGCACCGCCCCCATGGGTACTGCGAGGCAAAGTTCTCTGGCTCCAGTGTACAGGTCACCTCCCCAACATGGAATACATGGCTGCATATACATGAGGAAGAACCCCAGGTCCTTTTCTCTAGTACTACTGCCTACCCAGTTATTCCCCATTTTCTAGTTGTGCATTTCATTTGTTCTTCCTAATTGCAGAACTTTGCAATTCTCTTTATTGGATTTCATCTTGCAGATTTCAGACCAATTCTCCAATTTTTCAAGGCTATTTTGAATTCTAATCCTGTCCTCCAAAGTGCTTGCAACCCCTCTCAGTTTGGTGTCATCCACAGATTTTTTATAAGCATATTCTCCACTCCATTATCGAACTCATTAATGAAAATGTTGAATAGTACTGGACTCAGGACAGACCCCTGAGGGACACCACTAGCTATGTCCTCCCACTTTGGCAGCAAACACTGATAATTACTTTCTGCGTACGACGTTTTTTTCCACCAGTTGTGCACCCACTTTACAGTAATTTAAAGTAGACCACATTTCCCTAATTTTCTTATATGAGCATCACATGGCACTGTAAGTCTTACTAAAATCAAGATATATCACGTCTACCACTTCCCTAATCCACAAGGCCAGTAATCTCATCAAAGACAAAAATTAAGTTGTTTTGACAAATCTATGTTGGCTATTACTTTAATCACCTTATTATCCAATAGTTGCTTAAAAATGATTTTTTAATAATTTGTTCCAGTATATTTCCAGGTATTGAAGTTAGGCTGACCAAACTCTAATTTTCCAGGTCTTCTTTTTTCCCCTTTTTAAAGGTAGGTACTGTTTTTGCCCTTTTGTAGTCCCCTGGGACCTCACCTATCCTCCATGAGATAATCACTAATGGTTCCAAAGATGCTTCTGCTAGTGCCTTAAGTAGCCTAGGATGAATTTCATCAGGCCTTGCTGACCTAAATAAATCTAACTTATTTAAATATTCTTTAACCTGTTCTTTCCCTATTCCTCCCCCCCTTGTTGTTAATATTAATTCTGTTAAGTAATTAGTCACAATTAATATTTTTAGTGAAGACTGAAGCAAAGTAGGCATCAAAACCCCAGCCTTTCTGGTATCATCCATTATTAGCACTCCTTCACCGCTTAGTGGTGGACTCACATTTTCCTTCTTCTTTCTCTTCCTTCTAATGTACTTTTAGAACCTACCAGTTCTCTGAGATTGTTTAAATCTGCTTTTTTTGAAGTCCATTATCCTTAATCTACTGCTCTCACTCCTTCCTTTCCCTAGAATCATGAAATCTATCATTTCATGATCACCTTCACTCAAATTGCCATCAACCTTCAGATATGCAACCAATTCCTCTGTGTTAGTCAAAATCAGATCTAAAATGGCTGTCTCCCTGATTACTTCCTTCACTTCTGCAACAAGATGATGTACCCAATATAATCCAAAAATTGGATCGGAGATTTTGTGTTTTTCTGTATTACTTTTCCAACAGTTATCTGGGTAGTTAAAGTTCCCCAATTCTATCCAGGCCTTGTGTTTTGGATGTATTTCTGTTATTTATTCTACAAATCCTTCATCCACCTCCTCCTCCTGATTTGATGGTCTATAGTAGACTCCTACCATGACTTTGTCCTGGTTAATTTTCCCCCTCTGTCTTCACCCAGAGACTTTCAACTGGTCTGCCTCTCACCTCCTTCTCGACCTCAGAACAAGTGTATATATTCTTGATGTATAATGCAACACCTCAGGATCCCCCTCCACCCCACATTCCTGCATTTCCTCTCAGTGTCTCCATGCACCTCCATACCTCTCTTCAGTCTCCTCCTGCTATGCCATGTCCTCCTGTAAATCACCACAACCTCAATCTCTCTTCTGCTTCTTATGTTCCCCTGTCTCCTCATAGAATCTTGTCTAGTCTCACAGAGTGGCAGCCTTTTTCCCTGAGGTCAGCCTGGCTTCAGTCATATTGAAAACAATAGGAGTTGACAGCCATCTTTACAAGGGGCAGCTACACTTCCAAGTGCCACTTGAATTTTTCAAAGTATAAACATACCATGAGGAGAAAAAATGTTCGTTTTCTTCTGTATTTGATTCAGCTGTTTCCTTTTGAAAGGAATCATTTTTCTTTAAAAAGATACTATATTAAATACAGATAGAAAGACTGTCTTTTAACATGTTTTTTTTTCATGTTTCTCCTTCATTCCAGATACAACTTTAACAGGTATAGATTAATCTAGATTGTAGGAAAAGGGCCGCCAACTATTAACTTCATTTATAACTATGTGAGATGCTGATCATTTTGGATAAGGGTATATGTGATATGGAAGGCTGGAGAAGGGAGACGATGTGAAAATTAAAACTCCAAATATCACAAGACTCACAAAAAAGTCACAATTAATTGTCAACACTGAACATGCATAAACTTCACACAAGTCAACATAGTTATAAATCCAGTGTACTCCAGAGAACTCCCAATTTAAGTCAGTGAGAAATGCCCCTAACAAGAGTTATAACCACCAACGTTGTAAAGTAGAGACACCCAGGCACTGGGAAATTATGGAGGATATAGAAAGAGACTCAATAAATGGTAAAATAAGCTCTAACCAGTGTTTTTATGCTGACCATCTGCATAAACAGAGAAGGTCACAACTAAGTTACAATTTGGGCATGAAAGATAAAATGTAAAAACTTGGTCAGGAAGGAGGACACATTGGTGCTAGTATGTAATTGGTTAAATTTTTTGTAATTTAGGAGTGTGGGATAATGTGATAGGTTTAGTAAATTTGAAAGAGGGAGCTAGTTTTACCTATATAATGTAAAGGAAAACAATGCTGTTTGGGAACCATTTCCGGACTGCAGTTCAACATCAAGCTGCTGGATCTCTGACCCCTCTGCACGACCATGACGTGCAGAGGCATCACCAGGAACCCCCAGATGAATGGATCCTGACTGGCCATCGGGTGAAATTTGTCTGTATGTTGGGAGTGGTGAGCATAAGAGATTTGCTTGGTATACGTATTCTGTGTGTGTTGCTAATATACAGATGTTTAGAGCAAAACTGTGTATGGGAAAAGGTTCTGCAAACCCGTAGAGCCCTGGGCCCTGTGGGTAGGGACGGGTACTTAAATTGACCAGGTTTCTTCCTGAGCCCTGTGGGTAAGGATAGGTGCCTTTCACCCTGAGCCCTCGGAAGGGAAAGGGTGGGGGTGCCTAAATTGTGTCACACCTTGAGCCCTTAGTAGGGTATAGGCAAATTGGCCTAAATTGACAAGGTCAGGCCCTGAGCCCTCGGTAGGGTATAGGCAGGGTGCCCTAAATTGAGCAGGTAACACCATCTCTATGGCAGGAGGGGAAGAGAGATTCAGACAGACCCAGAAAATGCCAACAATAGAGAAGTTTGAGGCTCTAGAACCAGCTGTCCAAACTAGATTTTTAAGTCACAGGAGAGTTTTAGGAATTTTTTAACAAACAAAAATGAAGAAGGTAGCACAAAGCAATGGCATGAAAACTCTAAATTTGATCCCTTAATAACCATTATTTATATTAGTTAGGCTATATTAATTATCTAAAATCTTTGTATTTCTAACTATTTTTGTTGTATAACCTAGTTTATTTCTATCTCAATGCATTGCATACTTCCTATTAATGCTGATTAGATTTATGCACAGGCATTACAAAGTGAATGCACCCAGCTATGTTTAAATAGCTTTTTGTATTTCCACATGGCATTAAAGACTTATCAAAACCACACCCCATTAAATAAAAACACATATTTCATTCCAATCCATTCTTAAATGGGAGCTGTCAAATCACAATGCCAGTTAAGTGGAAGAGAAAAATCCAATATACCAGTTTAACATAATACTCTTGGATACAAAAAAATTAATGAAACACAAGCTTTGCAATCTAAGACCTTCTGCAGAGTTTTTTCGCCAAAAGGCAGCTTTTGGCGACTGTGACAGACCCAGACCAGTGGGGTACAGGACGGCAAATATACTGGCCACTGGATGGATAGTTTTCTGTTCCCTGAGTGACCAGAGCAGGGGCTGCCCTAGAGCAATCAGGAACCTGCTAGAACCAATTAAGACAGACAAGCTAATTAAGACACATGGAGCCAATTAAGAATTTACTAGAATAAATTATGGCTGGCAGGCTAATCAGGACACCTGGTTTAAAAAGGACCTCCCATCAGTTGGGGGGGGGGGCACACAAGGAGCAGGGAGGGAGAAGGTGTGCTGCTGGAGGACTGAAGAGTACAAGCGTGATCAGGCTTCAGGAGGAAGAGCCTGCAGTGAGGATAAAGAAGGTGCTGGGGGAAGGCCATGGGGAAGTAGCCCAGGGAGTTGTAGATATCACACAGCTGATACAGGGGACATTGTAGACAGCTGCTATCCACAGGGCCCTGGGCTGGAACCCGGTGTAGAGGGTGGGCCTGGGCCCCCATCCCCCCAACTCCTGATCGGACACAGGAGGAGTTGACCTGGTCTAAGAGACACACCAGAAGGGAAGGTCTAATTTGGAAAGGGACCTGGCCTGTCCCCGACACACTAGGTGGGACACAGAGACTATGGAGACTGTTCTCTGTTTCCCCCATGCTGTCCAGTGATGAGGTTAGCTGAGTGAATGGCAGGTTTGAAGCCTCTAGCAGAAGCGGCCAAACTGAGGGCTGCCGTGAACCTCTGAGGCGAGCAAATCCGTCAGAGAGCGCAGGACCCACCAAGGCAAAGGAGGAGCTTTGTCACACTACGAAATAGTGGAGGTGTACACACTGCAATGCCCCTTTCAGTGACAAAACTCCTCAGTTTCAGCGACAAAATAAAACCTCGATGAGAGTCATAGGGCTTTTTACGCAAAAGTTTTGTTGCCGAAGTGCTAGTGTAGACACAGTGCTTGATTTCATCACTTTAACTGGCCTCCAGAAGGTATCCCACAATGCCCATCCTGACCGCTCTGGTCAGCAGTTCCAACTCTGCTGTCCTGCAGCCAGGTAAGCAACCATTGGCCCCTCATCCTTTAAAGCCCTGGGAATTTTTGAAATTCCACTTCCTGTTTGCTTGGCCTGGAGAGCTCACATCACATCTTCCCAGCTGACCATGGGACCGTGGCTACACACGGCAAATGCTCTCCCACTTGGATCAATGCGGAGCTGCTGCATCTGCTCAGTATTTGGGGAGAGGAGGCTGTGCGGTCCCAGCTGTGCTCCAGAAGTAGGAATTTCGATACCTACAGGCAGATTTCGCTTGTGCAAAAAGGGCTATGATTGGGATATGCTGCAGTGCAGAGCAAAGATCAAGGAGCAGAGGCATGCGTACCAGAAGGCAAGGGAGCCAAACCGTCACTCCAGTGCTGTGCCCCAGACCTGCTGTTTTTATAAGGAGTTGGATGTTATCATCACCAGCGACCCCACCTCCACCGCCAAGAGCCATGTGAATACTTTGGCAAGGCTAGAGCCGGCCAAAGAGGTGGAGGCAGATGACAATGTGGAGCCCACAGTGGGGTTGCTTGGTGGTGCATCCAGTCAGGAGCTATTCTCCACTCCGGAGGTGCTTAGCCAGTTTGGCAGTCACACTTCGAAGAGCAAGAAGCAGGAGACGAGACCCCTGGTAAGTGGTTTTGCTTTGTGAAGTGTGGAGGTGGGTTGAGGGCATAGAAACGTATGAGGCTGGCTGTTTTTCTGTGCGCTGGACATTTCCCTGTGCAGCTAAGCAGTATGGTCAAACAGGGTGTTGATGCACACTGAGATTTCACGGGAATCCGCCGGAGAGATCTCTAGGAAACTTTCCTGGAGGTACTCGGCAATCCTCTGCTGCAGGTTCCTTAGCAGAGCTGCTTTGTTCCTTCCCCCCATTGAAGGAAACTTTCCTGTGCCATTCTGCCGTCACTTGCACAGGGACCAAAGCAGCACACAAGTGAGCAGCATAGGGACTGGGGCAGAAGCCACAAGTGTTTAGTAGATGCACCCTTGCTTCCCCTCAGGAATGTGAAATATGGTACGATGACCCCCCCGCCTGTGGAAAAGGGTGGGGAATTTTTGAATATTGTCCCTAGTTGACTGCACCGTGACCCTTTCATATTGATTTTCTCCCAATGTACAATGCCTCCCACCCCGGGTAAACTCACCATGCTTGGGACGTTCGCCGGCATGTGTGCTTGTCAAGGGTCAGTGAGAAAGTGATTGGTATGTTACTAGAGGTGTGTTTTACTGTATTGTTTCAATGCTGTGCATGTACTTCACAATTATGCTTCTGTGTATTGTTTCTTTTGCTTCTGCAGATGTGGCCTTCAAAGGCACCTCCAACACACCGGTGGAGCACCTCTGCCGGATAAGAAAGCACCCAAGACAGAGCAAGGAAGACATGTTCTGGGAGGTGATGGAAGGCTCAGACGCAGAAAACTGGGAACGCGGGCAGTGGAGGGGAATCGAAAAGCAGGATAGAAAAAAAAGAGGCCTACGCTAGGGACACAATGGAGAGGATGATTAAAGTTATGGAGAAGCAAAATGAGATGCTGCAGTCCCTCACATAACCCTCGAGACTGAGCAGATGCATGCCCACTCTCCCCTTCAGCACATTCAGAACTCTTTCCCATGCTCCCCCCAAACTCCACCCGCAAATTATTTTCCACTTTGTGGGACTTCCCCTGGACACCTTTTCAAATGATAGCTGGACTTACACACAGCTCTGAAAGTTGGCCCTCCCTTGGTGCCTCCTCCCTCACAAGCATTTGTGTGTGAGTGTGCATGTAGTTGTAGTTTTCTGTGCAATAAAAGCAAAGTTTTGATAAGAACTCTTCATTTGTTTTCTGCAAATTGTGCTGGCAGATGGCAGCAACAAATAAACAAGCAGTTTTCTTGCTTACATTGAATCCTAGGCCACAAAAATCACAAGTGCTTCCGTGCCAAATTCGATTTCATTAAGCACTGTAGTCCAGAGCATAGCAATACATTACTGGTTCTCATCTTCAAAAGTGTTGCCTCAAAGCCTCCCTGATTTGAACTGCTCCCACCCCCACCCCCGTTGTGCCCTTCTCATAGCCCAGGTATCTGGCTGCTCAAAATCAGCAGCCAGGTATTCTGCCTCAGCAGTCCACCCCTAAGCATACTTTTCACCATTTCCTTCACAAATATTAGAGGAGTAGCCGTGTTAGTCTGGATCTGTAAAAAGCAACAGAGAGTCCTGGGGCACCTTTAAGACTAACAGAACTAACAGATGAGCCTGGGAACTTGGAGCCTAACAGTTCTGTTAGTCTTAAAGGTGCCACAGGACTCTCCATTGCTTTTCACAAATATTGTGCAAAGTGCAACACGTGGCTATGACCATGGGAATATTATCTTCATTGATGTCTAACCTGCCATAAAGGCATTGCCAGCATGCCTTTAATCTGCCAAACACACATTCCACAGTCATCCCACACCTACTCAGCCTATTGTTGAAATGCTCCTTACTGCTATCTAGGTTTCCTGTGCAAGGTTTCATGAGCCATGGCATTAAGAGGTACGCTGGGTCTCCCAGGATCACTATGGGCATTTCAATATCCCCTACTGTTATCTTCTGGTCTGGAAAGAAAGCCCCCGCTTGCAGCTTTCTGTACAGGCTGGTGTTCCTAAAGATACATGAGTCATGCACCTTTCTGGACCACCCGACGTTGATGTCTGAAATGCCTGCAGTGATCCACAAGTGCCTGCAACACCATGGAGAAGTAACCCTTCCTATTGATGAACTCTGTTGCACGGTGATCTGGTGCCAAAATTGGAATATATGTGCCATCTATCGGCCTTCCTCAGTTAAGAAAACCCATTTCTGCAAAGCCACCCACTATTTCATGCATATTACCAAGAGTCATAGTCCTTTGCAGCAATTAATGGCCCTGCACACTTGTGTTAACATGGTCCCAATGGTTGACTTCTCGACTTCAAACTGATTTGCAACCGACTGGTAGCATTCTGGAGTCGCCAGCTTCCACACTGCAATCGCCACACGCTTCTCCACTGAGAGGGCATCTCATTTGGGTGTCCCTGTGCCATAGGGCTGGGGTGAGCTCAGCACACAATTCCAGGAAGGTGGCTTTCCTCATCCAAAAGTTCTGCAGCCACTGCTCATCATCCCATATCTGCATAATGATACAATCCCACCACTCAGTGTTAGTTTCCCGAGACTAAAAGTAATGGTCCACCGTGTTCAGTTGTTCCATGAATGCCAAAAGTAATCTAACGTTACTCCTGTCGATGTCAGACAGCATATCAGGCAACTGTGAATCCTGTTGACTTTGGATTTTCAAGATTAACCGCATTGCCATTCATGATGTGCTACTGACAGCTAGCAGAGCACTGGAGAGCAGTGCGGGATCCATTCTCTCAGACACAGATGGCAGGGTGAGCAGAAAACAAGGGACATCGAAAAAGTCCACGAACCAAAGACAGAAGCACATTGAATGCTGGGACATATAACAATGCATCATGGGAAATTGAGCCCAGACCCATGATGCACTGCAATCCACTCTGCCTTCCCACAAGACCTAGCAGCAGAAGGTGGAGAGCTAAACTGTGAAATAGCTACCCACAGTGCATTGCTCTCACCGTCAATGCTACTGCCTCAGGTATGGACGTGCTATGCTGACAGAGGAAGACAGTGTGAACATGCAACAATGATTTTATTTCAGCACTTTTTGATCGTTGACAAAACTTTCGGTGAAAAAACTCTGCCAGTATAGACATGGCCTAAAAACACCTTTTGCTATGAAAACCTAATAAATATATTCTCTGTTGTTGTAGCTGTGTTGATCCCAGGATATTAGAGAGATAAGGTGGGTGAGGTAATATCTTTTGCTGGACCAATTTCCGAGCTTAGATAGAGCTCTTTTTCAGGTCTGGGAAATGTACTCAGGAATGTCACAGCTAAATACAAGGTGGAACAGATTGTTTAACATAAGTAGTTAACACTCTCAACCCTCACCCTCAAAGGAAACCTGCCTTCAAAAGATGAGCCTGGGAACTTGGCGCCTAAATTCATAACTTTGCTAGATATTAAAAATCATGGACTAAATAGACAGAGTGGATTTATGATTTATTACAATAATATATAGTGTTGGTAGTCCATTGCTGACGATGATACCGAAGCAGTTTTCATCTATGGCTACGCATATGACTCCGAAGTCCAAACCCTGATGCACAGAGTTGGCCACAATGAGGGCATGGGAAGTCTGTATTTATGATGTTTGATGATACAGCTCTGTAGCACCTTTCACGTGCAGCCTGGAGATGAATTTGACGATCCGGCTCATACATGTTACATGCTGATCTTGTCAGAGACCACCAAGTGAGTCCTGTTCTGAGCCATTTGCTCAAGTTCTTTGAGATTGATGCCAGCCCACTGGACACTGCTCTTCATATTATCTTTGAAGCGCTTATATGGATGACCCTTCTTTCTTTTGCCCTGACTCAGCTCCACATACAAGATCTGTTTTGGGAGACAGAGGTCTTCCATTCTGATGACGTGTCCAGTCCACCTAAGTTGTGCTCTCAGTAACATTTACTCAATATTGGTTTGCTCTTTCAAGGACCTTAATATTGGTCACTCTGTACTGCCAGCGAATGCTCATTATTGAGTGGAGAGAGTGCATGTGAAATTGCTCAAGCTGTTTAATTTGACGTCTATAAAGATTCCACGTCTCAGATCCATACAGGAGAGCTGTTAGATCCACTGCACTATAGATCTTCAATTTAGTGGTGAGACGAATGTTGTGTTGGTTAAGGACTTTTGTTCGGAGTCGGCCAAGGGTCTGGCTGGCTTTACTAATTCTGGAGGAAATTTCCTTATCAAGGGATTGGTCACTTCAGATGGTGCTGCCCAAATACTTGAACTGATCCACATTTTTCAGCTGTCTGCCTTGGATGAAGATGGCTGGCACTGAGGCATTGGAATGAGGTGCTGGTTGGAACAAGACCTCTGTCTTCCCGAGACTGATGGTGAGGCCAAAGAGCTGGGATGCTTCAGAAAAATCTATCAATGATGACCTGAAGGTCATCATGTCTATGGGCCATCAAGGCAATCATCTGCAAAAAGTGCCTCAACGAGAAGTCTCTCCAGTGCCTTGGTCTTAGCACTGAGTCTTTGAAGATCAAAGAGGGGGCAATCGAGTTGGTAGTGGATGTATATCCCCTGAGCCAAGTCCTTTGTGGCATGGCTGAGGACACAGGCAAAGAACTAGTTGAACAGCACTGGAGCAAGTACGCAGCCTTGCTTCACTCCATTTGAGATTTCAAATGCATCAGAAAAGTCACCACTGGTGAGCACTTCTACTGTCATGTGGTCATGGAACAGACGGATGATTTGTATGAACCTTCTTGGGCAGCCCAGTTTATGCAGAATAGCCCATAGACCTTCTCTTGACAGTATCAAAAGCTTTGGTCAAATCAATGAAAACTGCATACAGGTCCATGTTCTGCTCTAAACATTTTTCCTGGACCTGCCTTACGATAAATATCATGTCCATAGTAGTATGGCCTGGTCTGAAACCACTCTGCGCTTCTGGCAGATTCTCTTCAGATATGTTCACAATGAGTCTGTTCAAAAGAATGCAAGCTAGTATTTTCGGTGCTGTATAGAGGAGAGCAATGCCTCTGTAGTTTCCGCAGTCAGCTTTGCTACCTTTGTTTTACAGTGATACCGTAATATCATATTTGAAGTCTTGTGGCATTTCTTCTTAATCCCAATTGGTACTCAAGATGTCATGAAACACCTCGATGGCCTTGGGGCCTGCTTCTTTATACAGTTCTGCTGGAATACCATCCTTTCCAGAGGCTTTTCCAGAGTTCAGTTGTTTGATGGCTTTCATAACTTCCTCAACTGATGGAGGGAAGTTGAAATCCTCTTTGATGGGTTTCTCAGGTAAATGATCAAGGACACGCCGATCGACTGTGGATGGCCTATTGAATAGATTACTGAAGTGTTCAGCCTATCTCTGTATGATTCTCTCCTTGTCTTTGATGAGGGTTGTGCCAGATTTAGATGGTCCGTAGACTGCTTTGAGAGAATCAAAGAACATCTTTGCATTGTTTGTATCTGCATAATGATGAATTTCTGAAGTTTTCCTCTCCCACCACTCATCCTGCATTCTCCTCAGTTCAGACTGAGCATTGCTCTGTAGGTACTTAAACCTATCTTTCTTTGAGATGGAAGTGAGTTCATTCTGCCATTCAACAAATGCTTTATGCTTGTCACTTAGGAGTTTGGAAATGTCCACATTGTTCTCATGGAACCAATCCTGGTGTACCCTTTTCTTTGGCCCCAGCACTGATTTAGCTGGGTCAATAATCACATGTTTGAACTGGTTCAATTTTTCTGTTGGGTTGCCAGTGATTGCCAAGCATGAAAAAAGCTTGTCAACAAGTGACTGCGGAAACTTCACCTGCTAAGTGGGTGTGCTTGAGATTTGCTATGTTGAAGGTTGTTCTATTAAGTTTGGGGCACTTGTGCTGTGAAGGGACTATATGGAGATTAAGCACTGCACTTAGCAATATGTTGTCTGTCCAGCATTCTGCACCATGCGTGGTTCTGGTATCTGACATTGCGGATGTCTCATTGGCGGGTGATAACATAGTTGATCAGGTGCCATTGTTTGGACCATGAGCGCATCCATGTCATTTTATATTCATCATTTTGTCTAAAGATGATGTAAGTAATGAGCAGACTATGTTCTGCTGATTTACCCAAGAGGAGGAATCCATTGCTGTTCATCTTTCCCACTCCATGTCATCCTATCACACCTCTCCAGTCACTGCTGTCTCTACCAACTCTAGCATTAAAGTCTCCCAGCAGGATGAGTTTGTCATATGCAGGGGGTTGATCTGATGATGGAGTCCAGATCAGAGTAGAACTGCTCCTTGCTTTCCTTGTGCTGGTCAGTGTAGGTGCATAGGCACTGATGATAATGACATGCTGTAAAGGATTGTAAATCGAAGTTTCATGAGCCGTTCATTCAGGCCAAGAAGGAGGTCAGGGAGTTGTTTCAGGAGTGATGTTCTTACTGCAAATCCAATTCCATGGATCCTGTCTTCATCCTCTGTTTTCCTTTCCAAAATAAAGTGTAATCACCCCCTAGCTCACTGATGGAACCTTCTACAGCCAATCTAGTGTCGTTCAGTGCAGCAATATCAATATCATAGCGGGCAAGTTCTCTGGAAACAAGAGTTGTTCTTCACTCAGGCCTTTGTACATCGCCTCCGTCCATAAGTGTGCGGACATTCCATGCTCCCAGAATGAGTCTTTTCTTCTTTATTGTTTTTTGACCGCTGTAGGATGATCTGCCAGCCGCGGTAGTCTGGCCAAATGTTATGGGGTGGGTAATGTTTAGGAAACCTTTTCTAGCCCCTTCCCTTAAAAATTGTAAGCAGTGCTATCCTAAAAAGGGCTGCTCAGTGGCCTAGGATACTGCCGAACTTCTCTGCTGTCCCGGGAACGGAACTGAATGGCCACTAGTCCCAAGGACGCCTACGTGCAGGATTGTGACTGTGACTGCCAGTGGTCATCTCCGCCTGTTGCTTTGCCATGCCCCCATCGCCGCAGGACTTGGATTAATGATATAATGTTAATGATGATAAGATTTGATAAAATTATGTTATGGGATGAGAGTTGCGAGAAAACCTGTGCAGGAAATTTTAAGTGAGAAAGCCATTGCACAGGCACAGTCCCACTCTCAGCTGTGGAAGCCAGATTCCAGAAGCATGAAGGATCATTATGGCTGGGGACTTTCTTGGCTGCTTCCTTAGAATCGATGCCTGGTCATGCTCTCCGCGCCCCACAACACGTTGCTGAACCACCTTCATGGCCGTTGAATCACAAATTGATTACATGATTTCATTTGAGCAAAACCTAGATTATTCAAAACTTCAGGCATTGAGGTGGATATGCTCTATATAGTGCTCCCTCTACCCTCTCATAATTAGAGATTAAATTGTTTTGCAAAATTATAGCAAAGTTGTTCCCAGTTTTTTCTTGAGACAGTTGTAAGTTAATATCTAACTTGCAACATGGTGGAAATTTTCCATTCTATTTTGTTAATACTATATTGCCTTTAATATCAATTCCACTAATTCAACATGAAAAGCATTAAAGCAGGGGTAGGCAACCTATGGCACACGTGCCGAAGGCACTCACACTGCCCGAGTCCTGGCCACCGGTCTGGGGAGCTCTGCATTTTAATTTAATTCTAAATGAAGCTTCTTAAACATTTTAAAACCTTATTTACTTTACATACAACAATAGTTTAGTTATATATTATAGACTTAGAGAAAGAGACCTTCTAAAAATGTTAAAATGTATTACTGGCACGCGAAACCTTAAATTAGAGTGAATAAATGAAGACTCGGCACACCACTTCTGAAAGGTTGCCGACCCCTGCATTAAAGTGACAGACCCTCAACATGGTGATTTCTTCAGTTGAGGTCAGCACTTGCAGGAGTAGGTCCTAGCAATTGTAGAGACTATTTTACTGCCTTATCAAAACAAAATAAAAAATACTAGATATAGCAGGAGACACATTGAAATATGACTAATTATACAGAATGTGTTTATCATATTGGCCTATGAATTCAACTTTTATCTATTTCAGAGCATTCTCAAGGCTTCCAAGAACAGAAGGAGCTGGCATAAACAACACATATTTTCCATTAAGACTCTAATGCAAGAATTACAAGCCTAGTGTTTTCCATGGCCAAACAGCACTGCTCGTCTATTCCCACACATTTTTGCACAACACTCTGCTAGATGGTCTTATTTTCTCTCATATCCAGGAATACAAGTGATGGGTGTGCAAAATTATGGTTTTGCATGAGTGGTATCATGGGAGGCTGGTGACCTGGCCATTGGGGTAGGCTATCCCCAAGCCCCTCCCTTTTTGCCCGAAGCCCCTCCCCTCCCCTTTCTCCTCCCTTCCCCCGCAGGAGCCCAAAGCACCCCCACCCTGGCCTTGGACAGCACAGCTGCAGCACCAACCAGCCCCGGTGTGCTGGGCGATGTGGCTGCAGCGCCCCCAATCCCGGAGCACCGGGTAGTACAGTTCAAGCACTGAATGAGCAGTGCGGACCCAGCACCAGCCGCCCCACTCCCCGTGTCTGGCCGGCCAGCCCCGCAGCCTGGGTCAGGGTAGAGCGCTGGGAACTGCAGGAGGGGTCCTGGGAATGGACCATGGGAGGGGCCATGCCAGGCTGTTTGGGGAGGTACAGCCTCCCCCAGACTATGATACCCACCGCCCAGGAGTAGTATAGAAGAATACTTTATTTCATTATATATTCTTCACTCCAAATGTCTATAGTAAAATTCTTTCTAATAATGACCAAGAGCTGAACTAAAGAAAAGAGGAACTATAACTTAGTGATCCACCACTAGGATGGATATTTTGACTACCTCCTACCTTCAGAACTCAGTTGATTCTGCTATGCATTTTTCATCATTCCCATAAGCATCACCCCTGGGAACACTAATTTGAACAACTACTATAAACAGGGGTGAAAGTAAAATTGTAAAAAAAGTAAAAAACTGGTACGGGGGCTGGCTCTGCCCCCCGTCCCGGAAGGGGCGGGGCCTCAGGCAGAAGGGGCGGGGTTGGGGGTCATCGTTCCCCGGCCAGCCTTTCCAGGCTGCCTGGCCTGCACCGCCCGGGGTTCCAGCGGCGATTTAAAGGGCCTGTGGCTCCAGCTGCTGCTGCCGCTACCGCAGCAGCGGCTGGAGCCCTGGGCCCTTTTAAATCGCCGGCCCTGGGGCAGCTGCTCCTTTTGCCCTTCCCCCCCCCCGTTGGCAGCCTGGGGGGGGGCAAAAGAGGCAGTGACGATAAAGTGCGGCCACGGCAGCGCTTTAAGCAGGATCCTTTGCCGCAGCAGCAATTAAGGATCCTGATTAAAGCGCTGCCCCTTGTGTGCTCCCCCGTTGGTGGCCCTGCTGCTAGGGACCCGGCAGGGCCGCTAATGGGGGGCACAAAAGTGGCAGCAATGTTTAAGCCATGCCGCGGCAACGCTTTAAGCAGGGTACTTAAAACACTGCCGCGGCACCGGCCCCTACCACCTTACTTTCATCCCTGACTATAAACAATCAAATTCTGACTCCTTCTCTTAAGAGTTATATTCTGAAGGCCCATGATACAAAACATACTTGTCTGAAATTGTTAGTCAGGGCAAGACGACTAGGTGAAAGACTTAGAATAACGTTGAATAGTACTAGTTATGAGGTGAGTCCCGTAAAAGTTATTTTGGAAATAATTCTGCATTTGTATTCTCTCCCTCTGAGAATCAGCCGGGTTTTGAGGAACAGTCTATATCCCACTTTTGGGTGCCAGATGGGTCATCAACAGCCCAATAAAGACTGCAGTGATTACCAGCAGAGGTTGGTTTATTTACTGCTCCAGCCATGATGAAGATGTAATAGCAATTCTTATAAATAACTACATAATTCTATTATGAAACCACTGTTACTGTACCATGGACAATGTCTGTTGTGATTACAAACAACACTTACTATAACTTCTGTAAGTGCAGTGGGACACAACTCCAACTTCTTTTAGGCCAGGTCCTTTTCTTCTTATTTGTTTTACAAAACTATGTTCCTGTAAGACACTACATAAATAATTTCTATTGAAAATTATTATGTAGTTTTATTTTACTGAAATTTAAATTCTTCTTCCTAAATCAATCAGGTATCAGTGGGGATTTGACATAAAATCAGTTACTAACATTCAATCTGATGGTAATGATAATCCATTTAATAAAAAAAGTTTAAAAATCAAGTGATCAGTACAATAATTCTTTATAAAGCACTGGACTTTAAAGCACTGGACGTTAAATCACAGTCTATCCCTTATTTATTGCATTGAGGCAGTAATTCATGATGAAGACAAATAAATACTGTCAATTTCTTTATAGGATTCATTGTAATACATGGGTTTATTTAAAAAGTTGTGCTCAATGCCCGTTTTATGTGCATTACAGTAAAGTGAAATTAATCACCTTTCATCTTAGTGATAGTCAACAAGGCACATGGTAAGAAAGAAAGAAAGAAAGAAAGAAAGAAAGAAAGAAAGAAAGAAAGAACTGTTGGGATAATTTGGCTGACACACCTACCCTAATTGTGAGCTCAGCTGTAAAAAGTGAGTGAAAGTTCATAAGATGTCACAGTAGCCTATAAATACAAATGTTGATTGGAAAAGCTTCAAAAGTGAGATAGAAAGACTGAATTAGTCCAAACAAAAAGACCTACTGATATGACTCAAAGATTGTGTTAAGATCATGTCTGGTAAACAAGAAGTGTGGGATCAGAAATCAGTGAACCAGAATTGTTGTGTTGGAAATTAGGCCCAATTGGTGGACAAAATAACAAAGGAATGGACTATTCTACCCAGCACTCTTTTTGCGGTTCTTAGAAAAAAGAGACTTTGAGAGGAAAATGAGCAAAGGGGAAAAGCTAGTGACCAAGACACTGGCTGACTGAAATAAGGGGAAGGAGTGGACTTCACTATCAAGGCTGCCACCCCACTGTCTGCTAGGTCCCGGACTTTCTTCATCCTAATCCTGAGGGATATCCTGAAGAGACCAGACCAGGCAAGAGTGAGGGACCAAGATGACACACCACCTCCAGCTAAATCCCAAATACTACATGGGATGTGAAACTTTGTCATACCCCACACAACATGTTCTTTTCCTTCCCTATTTTCTTTCTTTTCATTCCTCTCTCTCTCCTATTGTCTTCTGTTTAATAGGAGTCTGCCTTAGCCAGCCAGGACTGTACATTTTGCAACACTGCTGTAAGCCTGTAACCAGAGAAGCAGCTAAATGTAATACCCTACACAGCCCAATGCTGGTAGAAGTGTGCCGTGTCTTGGAGTGGCAGATAAGACCATGTACTTGGCCTGTGTTTTTCCAGCAGTCAGGTTGCAAGTGAGACTTAACGTCAGAGACAGAAGTTGCATTTTCTATCTTTGCTGTTCTTTTCAAAACCCCTTTGTGGGTGTTTATTTTGTTTTGTCTTAAAGGAGTCATGGATCAGACTTAAACAGCAATAACAACAGCAACAGCCCATTTCAACTACCTTCTCTTTTACCCAAAAAGGACAGTAATTACCATCTTTAATTCCACCTTAAATACTGTCACCAAGTGTTTTTTTCCTTCTAAAGACTCTTTCCGGGTAAAGGAAAAGGAAAAAGGAACGCTATTGAAATGAAAGTCTTATTAATAACTTTGTATTTCAAATGCTTTAACTGTTTTTCCTTCTTTTCAGTATCTTTAATAAAATGCTTAAAGGATTTTTAATGGTGTCAGGTTTCAGAGTGGTAGCCATGTTAGTCTGTATCAGCAAAAAGAATGTATGCCCAAATAAATTTGTTAGTATTCCTCGTTCTTTTTAATGGTGTGTTTGCCATGGTACTAAACAGACAAGTCTTTGCATATCAAACCCCAAACATGGTTTAACACTATTTAATACTGGACAGTGACAGGGTCATATTAGCACCTTTGTCTCTTTGGGCCCAATAATCCATCTAAATTAACACAACTGTACCCACTTTTGAAAATAAAGTATCTAGCTTAGTGTTCAGCTCTTATCTGCTTGACTGTGCTATTTTCTGAAATGAAGTTGGCTTCTGTCCAGTTTAATTTATGCAATATTTTGTTGCTTATGTTTAACATAATTGCAAACGTGACATGCATTCATAATTGAAACCATGGGATAAGCCTTAGGGCCTGATTTGCTTCATTACAAAAAAAAAAACCACACCTCTCTACAAAAAAAAAAAGGGGGGGGGGAGACACCAATCTCTTCAAAAGCAAAATAGAGCTACAAATGAAAATGCAATAAAAATCTACTGCAGTTCAAAGATACTCCACAGCTGTTGCCCACAAGGTTTAAATCTACCCAGCAGCATTGCTAATTAAATTACATTGCTAGTTATGTTCTAGTCAACCCAAGTCTTCACATCTTATTTGTTGAATTAGTAGATCTAATCAGGGAAGTATGTGATTTTCTGTTATGAAGCTTTAAATATCCATTCACTAATGAATCTTGTTCTCTGCAACCCTGCATCCCATCTCCCAAGTCTACTGAAGGTGCAGTATCTTTAATTCTTCCATGAAGGCCTCCTGAAGTAAAAAATAAATGAACATAAAAGGAGAATGATCTGAAACATAAAACTCTGTAGAAATTCATTTGAACTCACTCGCATGTACCTCACTATAACCAAAAAAAAGCATATGCTCCAGAATGCCTGGCAAATATTTGTGAGTAACAATATCTACACTCCCTATTTAACTCTCTCTCATCAAATAAATCCCATATTCTCAAGAAGCAATGTGATGCTTGTATAGGTCCTTAGTTCCAGCCTTTGGAGAACACATCATATGTGCTTTTTGTCCCCAGTCAATGTAATTGACTACGGGGACTGCACTAATATGCACTGACAATTATGGACAATAAAAAAGGTAAACAAAACTCTATAATATGCCTTCCTCGCATCTGGTAGCACGAAGAGCAAGATGTTAGCACACTGAAGAAAATATTTAGATTTCTCATATAGTAAAAGGGAGATCACCTGGTATTTTCTCTTTAAAAAATCAAGGGGAAGAAATTTACATTTGTCTGCAACAATCTAACTTAATAGGCAGATAATGGCCAGACTTATTCCTCAGGTTTGCAGAGTGCAGGAGTCCTAAGGAGCAGGTATCTTCAGGGACAAGTGATCTTCAATATTAAACTCATCCTTCAATAACAATTTGGAGGATGACAATTTCAAAAGGAATTCTGTTCATTCCTTCCCAGACAGAGTTTTAGTGACCCTACATAGAGGATTTAAGGGAGGGGAAAATCTTGGTCAGAATCCTCAAGACTTCCATCTGAACATGGATAATTTGCTGGGGATGGAAGAAAGTAGAAATGCATATGTTATTGTGAACTCAATAAACATAGTGTAAGAAAGAAAGGGTAAAAAGACAAACTGCAGTTACAAGATATAAACATGATGCTACAGTTCTCTTTTATAATCTGATCAGTGCAATTAGATAAACATAGTGTATATATATGTCTGGGGAATAGAACTTGATCATAATAGCTTAGTATAGGAATGAGGAAAAACTAGGAACCTTAATTTAGATTCTTACTAAACAGTTTGAGGTTTGTTTTCTAATTAGATGTGCATTATGTCTGCTAGGCTTTGGCAAAAGTATTCAGCTAAGCATCATTATGGTTTTGCAAAGATTTTCCACTCCCCCCAAAAAGTTTATTGAAGTGTGGAGTAGACACTGGCCGCAAGTCTAATGAAACTTGTGGCACACATAGGAAAATGGCAGCTGCTTACCAGCTTTTAGTATGATCAATTAGGAAAGACAAAGGTGGGTTAGAAAGAGATGGCATAGATCATATAAGGTCCCATTCAACTAGCACTTGCTTTATTGTATCCAGTTTTTACTGGCCAAGGGCTATGAGAGCTATAATTCTATAGGGGGTGGTGGTGGCAGAGGACTTAGAAAATAGCTTAATGAATACCAAGACAGTTACTAATAAAATGTACCAAAGGTTGAATTAAAAACCAAAACAACCAACAAAAACTCAGCTTTATATATTTCAAATAGTGCAAAAATGAACTTTTAGAAGAACTACTGCTGGATAAGTGAGTAAGTACTCATTTTCTGGTGTTTTTAAAGATTTTTATCATTTAAATATATATTGCAATAGTACTATGAATATTAATGATAAATCTCTCACTACTTAGAACTGAATGAATAAAACACAGAAGAAACCATTAATGAGGCAGTAGAAGAAATAGTGACAAGTAATTGGAAATAATACAGGAATACACAAACAAACAGGAAGATGCATCATTCTGAATGCTATAGTTATGCAGTAGTCTTGATTTAGCCAGCAGAGTCCTAATTTCCTGCCTGTTTCCAAGATCACCGAAAGCCACCTGCATGGGCCAAGCAGCTAGGGCAGTGGTCCCCAACCTTTTTGTGGCCAGTAACACATTCATGTTTTCAGAAGAGTGTGGTGGGCGCCAACAATTTTTCAAGGCTTATTTTGTATTTGTACATTAAATAATATGAAAAACATATTTAATATTACATAATATATGAATCCAGAGAGAAGAGAGAAGCCGGAGAGAAGCCGCGAGGACAGAGAACACCGGCGCCAGCAGCCCCGGCGTTCTCTGTCCCCAGCAGGCGCGGGGCCCCTCCTTCTCTCCCCTGCTGGGCACTAGGTGGGCACACATAAATGCCCCGGCGGGCGCCATGGCACCCGCGGGCACCGCGTTGGGGACCACTGAGCTAGGGTATAAGATTTATCTCCCAGCCACAAGATACTGCTTTTGCAGCCACTACTGAGCCCCAGAAGGTGACTCTCCTCTTCCTCCTGTCCTGCTACTCTTCACTGTTCTCCACAGCTAGCTGGTTGTCACTGTGCAGCAAAATGGAGATGGAGGCGAGGGGTAGCAGGCAGAAAGATAGGCACAGAAATCAATAGGGAGGTTATAGCAAAGAACAGCTCTCACTAGCAATAACAGCTTCAGCCGCCAACAGAGTGAGGGAAAGGAGATATGGAGACACCAGTAAAAAGAAATTGAGACGCAAGGAGCACACTATAGGTTGCAGAAGGAAAGAAGAATGATTTGGGGAACAACCTGGAGGAATTGCAAAGAGGAGCCTTAAATAGGGGATTGGAAGAGACAATGCCCTTCAAAGCCACTCATGGAGGAGGAGGAGACCAATTATCTATTCCTAATGATAGGAGATGATGTTAGCCAGCTAGTCACTGCACTTCCAGCCAAAGAGGGGCAAGCAACAGGTAGCTGGGTGGGTGCCCAGTCCTATTGGAGGAAGGGATGGTTATGTGTCAGACATTACAGTGAGGGGCCTCCAAAGATATAGATAAGTATCTTAACTTCACAATGTTTTCCCTAACCAGTCTCCAAAACTTATCATTTGGGGTTATGACCATCACTGGTATCATGTGTCACTGCAATGTTCACACTGGTGATTTTCAGGTTTTTACATGAATTTTTTGAAGTTTTTTTGTTTATTTCGGGGTGTGTGTGTGTGTTCATTTTCCCTGCAACGTAAGGACACAGAGAATGTAGGTTTGGGTAGGATTTTTCCCTTCCTTGTTTGGTAGAATAGTATAGTTTTGACTGTGATCCCATTTAAAGGTAAATTTTCAGAAGGACCAGGCTAAAAGATGTAATCTATACATGTAGAGTCTGCATATATATTTTTGCTCTGCAAAGTGAACTGCAGATGCATATCAAAATACTTGACTTGCAACTATAAGTAGTTAGAGGTGAAGTACTCAGAATTTTGTACTTGTAAAATCGAGGCAGCCCTTTCAAAAATCTGTTTTTTTACTTCAGTAACTCCATTAACTTTAATAGATTTCCCCCCTGATTTCTATCAATATAGGATTAGAATCAGCCCCACTATCAGTGTTAAGAATGATAATTAGGATCTGATAATTAAAATATTAATACTCAAAGGGAATCCAAAGTTTTTCTGAGTGTACATAGCCCTCAACTGGCTGCAGGACTAGCAAAGCTCAAAACTTAAGCTTATTTGGGGCAGTGTGTTTTCTCTCTCTCTCTCTCTCTCTCTCTCTCCTGGGGGAATTCTGCATCACTGTACACATTCAGAATGCCTGTGCCACACAGATTATCCCCCTCTTCTCCCCCCCCCCCCCCCCCCCCCCCCCCCGCCACCTGCTGGAGAGGCACTGCAACTATACCTTTTGCCCACCAGGGCCTGCTGTGGCATCAGAACAGAAGGCAGCCAGCTCACCAGCTGGAGCAGCCAGCTGTAGAAAGGGAAGGGCAGAGTCTGTGTTCCTCACAGCACCCTGTCTAGGAGACCAGGCGAGGAGGTATGGGATATGGGGGGGACAGAGTGGGCCACATGGGGCTGCTTGGGGGTGGGGTCACATAAACTGGGGTTCAGAAGGACTAATGGGGGACAGACTGGGGTGGGGGCATTAGAGCCCATGGGGTGACAGTACTGAGCCAGGGACTGGATGAGAGTGGGGGTGCAGGGACACATGCGGTGGGGAGGAGGAGAGGTGGATATTTCACAACACTGCTAGTGTCTGAGCTTTGGGAATACAGTGAGACATTTGGATCTACCTAGGTGCGCACTGTGTACTTCATAAGTAGGAAATATGGTAATGTTTTCCCTCTTTTAGCCTGCATAGTTTTCAGAATGTGAAAACAAATATCTGAGTCATTCAAGAGAACAAAGGTTTTGCATGGCACAAGGATGGCAGGAGTGTTTTTTTTAATCAAAAGTTTGTCCGTAAATCAGTACAACTAATTTTATGCATTAAAAATAACCAAGAATTATACTGAGATGCCTGATTAATGTCTGAATGTAAATAAAGAACTGATTAGCAAGATTTCAATTAAATACAACCAACCCAAATTAAATATAACTGGCTATTTAAGTAGCTAGAACACCATAGTGACAGGGAAGAAATAATCAAATCTGTCTGTCATTACAGATTCATGGACAGGACCTAACTGATCACTGAACATAGGAGGAGGAACTTGTTCTAATTGTTACTAAGCACCACTTACTAGTGAACAAAATTATCATCTCGTTAAACAATAGCATTACTGAAGAAATGTTATCCTTTTGAGATTTAAGCTATAGAGACAAGATTCTGGGCTGTGCCTCTAAGATAAGGAGCACAGAACTCACAGCCCGAAGGGTGGGGATGCTGCAGTGGCTTTAAGTCACATTTGTGTCCTCCCAAATCTGAGCTTCTCCCAGCATACTTCAGAGATTCCTGCAAGGCCCTCTAGGTTACTTACAGCACTCTCCCTTAGTCCAGCATCTGCAGTTCCTGCTCTCTCTCAGGAACGTTGACAGGGTTACCAATGACCAGCCAGCTTTCACAAAACACAATACATTTACTTTAGGGCAAAAAGCATTACAGAGAAAACATGTCACAAAACACTAAACAATCTACAATGCATGGTAAGCTTACCAGGTGTCACCAATCTTCCACAGGGAGACCCAGGCAGGTTCCACTCCTTCAAACCCTTCCAGCAGTGTTTTGCCCTTTTGGTTAGAATTTCATTTCACTTTCTAGATCCAATGAGGGTCCCAAGTAGTTTATGTTGACCCATTTTTACCACAAGTTCTTTCTTTATCCAGGCCTCTTGAGCCCATCTGAACCAGTATATGCAATTCGCCACAGGTGCTAGTGTTTCTTTGAAATATTTCTTGGTCAGATTGATTGAATTTGGCAAGGATTTTGTAGCTGGACAGAAATTTCATACAAAGTCCCCCAAAGGACCATCGGCAAGGTCCAGTGGCTGCCCTGAAAAGTAGAGGGCATGTACAAATTCACTTACTAGTGTGTTCATCTTGCTCTTTCTGCAGTCCCTGAATTAATGCTGATTCCAATGTTTGCTTGTTTCTCTCGAAATGTTCTTTAATCCAGTCAGCCTGAGTGTCAACTTCGATGCCACACCATTTTAGTACATACACTCAACTTCATCCTTTTCTCCTGTTTTTGTTTTCTGAAACATATTCTGATGAAGTTTTTTATTTTCTTCCCATTTTAGTGTGTCAAATCTTTATCTGTTACCTGATAACAGCTTGAAATGTGTACATGATGGGCATGAGATTCATCAGTACGTTCAGGTGCACAAGCACTTCAGAGCTTACATGCGTGCCTATTTGTTTTTTTGTGTGTATCTATAATTAGACTAATACATAGCCTTACTTCAACAGGCAGCTTTGTATATACACACAGACTAATGTATTATCATAATACATATATCTCATGCAATGTATTGTATTTTCCTAATAAAACAAGTTATTTTTTATATACACCTCTACCCCAATATAACGCGGCCTGATATAACATGAATTTGGATATACTGTGGTAAAGCAGCGCTCCGGAGGAGGGGGCTGTGCACTCCCACGGATCAAAGCAAGTTCGATACAACGCGGTTTCACCTATAACGCAGTAAGATTTTTTTGGCTCCCAAGGACAGCGTTATATTGGGGTAGAGGTGTATTTGAATGACACAAAAGTAGGGTGAAAATTGGAAAAAACCAATAATACATTTTGTAAAACCCGGGATATTTTTGGTAAAAATCAGTAGGGGCTTAGGTACTCCACATGTTGTGATAGGCATGCATAGGATTCATGGATCTTGAAAGGTGTGTTGCGGGGGGCGTTGATCATTGTAGCAGTGGAGATATGCCTGCAGGTTTTGTGAGTGAAACCAGACAATCACTATACCCTCAAATGAAATAACACAGGAAAATGATAAATGACAAAAACACCGTCAGCTGTGGGTAAATACATTTCACAAAGCGATCACTCTATATCTCACCTATCAGTTCTCATCCTCAAAGGAAACCTGCACAACACTTTCAAAAGACAAGCCAGTGGAGGTGTACACATTACAATGCTACTTTTGTTGGCAAAACTCTCCTGTTTTGCCAACAAAAAAACCCTCAATCTCCTCAACAAGAGGCATAAAGTTTTTTGTGGCAAACTTAAAGCAACAAAGCATCAGTGTAGAGACACTGCTGTTCATTCTGTTGTCATAACTGGCCTCCCCCAGTATCCCACAATGCCTGCCGTGACCACTCTGCTCACTGTTTTGAACACTGCTGCTCTGCATACAGCTACACAGGCATGCTCCCCTCTCCTTTCAAAGCTCCGGGAAGTTCTGACAGCTGAGCATGCCACTCTGTTCTGGCAGCAAAGAGCAAATCATTAACGTGGAATCCTGCTCTCTTGGGCACTAGGAACAGAGCGGCAGGCAGTCTGCTGCTGCGGGGGCGTGGGGTGGGACTGTTGTGTTGTGCAAAACCAGGGAGGGAAGCGGGGGCTGATGTCGGGGGAGGGGTGTCCCCCTCTTTCTCCCTCAGGACTGGTTGCTTCCTGCTTCTGTCTGAACTTAAAGAGACAGTATACCCAAACACTCACTCTCCCCCAACACAGATGCTTCCCCAACACCCATACAGTCTCTCTCACATACACAGTCCCCCCCACTCCTCACACACTCCCCCAACACACTCTCTCTCTCTCACACACACACTCTGTCACACACTCTCCCCCAGACCCCCACTCACACACTTCAGTTGAAAATTGGCTGGCAATCTAGTAGGATACCCAGGAACGATGGGATTGAAAAACCATAATCATGTGACGCTGTACCTGACCCATGAGGCATTGCAAAGCCTTCCCAAAGCACCCTGTGGCCAGTTGCACCATGGGATAGCTACCCACAGTGCACTGCTCTCTGTGTCGATGTAAGAGCTGCTAGCGTGGATGCACTCTGCTGACATAAGGAGCATAATGTGGACATGCAACAGCGGTTTAATTAAAGCGGTAGCTATATGTCGGCGTAACTTTTGTTGACAAAACTCTGTAGTGTAGACCAGGGGTTCTCAAACTTCATTGTACTGTGACCCCCTTCTGACAACAAAAATTACTATACAGCCCCAGGAGGGGGGACTGAAGCCTGAGCCCGTCCAAATCCCACCACCCTGAATAGGGGGGTCAAGCGCAAAGCCCGAGCCCCATCACCCTGGGGGGCGGAAAGGGGTCAAAGTTGAAGCCCAAGGGCATCAGCCCCAGCCAGGGGACCTATAACCTGAGCCCCACCGCCCACGTCTTCAGCCCCAGGCAGTGGGGCTCTGACTTCGGCCCTGAGCCCCAGCAAGTCTAAGCCAGCCCTGGCGACCCCATTAAAATGGGGTCCTGACCCACAGTTTGAAAACTGCTAGTGTAGACATGGCCGAAAAATCATAGACTGAACAGAGACACTGGATTTATGGTTTATTGCAACAATCTGTAACCCACTAACCCCCCCCCCCCCCCACACACACACACACCTTTTTTGTCCGAAGCCTGCAGAAGTGTTAATGGACCACTCTGCCTTGAATGGTCCCTTACAATATGTGCTAACTACTTATGCTAAACAATATATTCCAGCATTTAGCTGTGACACTAAGGGTACCGGATCGGCAGGTAGTGATCGATCTATCGGGGATCGATTTATCGTGTCTAGTGTAGACGCGATAAAATCGATCCCCGATCGCTCTGCCGTTGACTCTGGAATTCCACCGCGGCGAGAGGCGGAAGCGGAGTCGACGGGGGAGCGGCAGCGGTCGACCCACTGCTGTCCTCACGGCCAGGTAAATTGACCTCTAAGATACGCCGACTTCAGCTACGCTATTCGCGTAGCTGAAGTTGTGTATCTTAGGTCGCCCCCTCCTTCCCCCCCCAGTGTAGACCTAGCCTAAGAGTACCTTTCCCAGACCTCAAGAAGAGCTCTGTGTGGCTCAAAAGCTTGTCTCTCTCACCAACAGAAGTTGGTCCAATAAAAGACATTAACTCACCCACCTTGTCTCTCTACTGTTTAATTTATCAATTTGTTCCAAAACCTCCTCTATTGACATTTCAATCTGGGATATTTCTTCAGATCTGCCACCTAATAAGAATGTCTCAGGTGTGGAAATCTCCTTCACATCCTCTCAAGTGAAGGCCAATAGAAAGAATTTGTTTAGCTTCTCCGCAATGGCCTTGTCTTCCTTGAGTGCCCGTTTAACACCATGGTCCTCCAGTAGCAACCACTGATTGTTTGGGAGACTTCCTACTTCTGATGTACTCTAAAAAACTGCTGTTAGTTTTTGTGTCTTTTGCAAGTTGCTTTTTACATTCTTTTTTGAACCCGCCTAATTATACTTTTACACTTGACTTGCCAAAGATTTTGCTCCTTTCTATTTTCCTCAGTAGAATTTGACTTCCAATGTTTAAAGGCTGCCTTTTGTCTTTATCCACCTCTTTTCTCTGCTGTTTAGCCATGGTGGCATTTTTTTTTCATTTGGATTTGGGGTATACATTTAGTTTGAGCCTCTATTGCGGAGTTTTTAAATAGTTTCTATGCAGCTTGCAGGGATTTACTTCTTGTGAACCAGAGTCCTTATTTTTGTGTAGTTCCCCTTTTTGAATTAAATGCTAAATGTGGGGGGTTTCTTTGGTACTTTCCTCCTACAAGGATGCTATGGGCCAGCTCCAACAGTCTAACTAGAGCTTTAATTGGAATCTAGTACGAATCCTGAGACACCTTAAGCCTTATGGGAGAAAAGAGAGAACTAGAGGGCTGGTAGGGTGAGGAGGTAGGTTAAGAAGCAGCAGTCAATTGTTTGGAAACTTGGTCCCATTAACACCAAGATCAGTTGTTTTAATCGTGTCCCACACCACAGTAACAATTACTACCGCACACGCTACCAATAGTTTTTGTTAAAATACAAGAAAACCACACTATGTGTGTCTTTTGTGTCTATGTATGCTGTAATAAACCAATCTATTTTCCACGGGACTAATTTTAAATCCTTAAAACAGTTTATTTCTTGGTATTGAATTAGTTACGTTCTTTTGTTATTCTGCTATAATAGCAAAAGACAGAATAATACATTATAATAGGATCACACTGAACAGGATTACACTCCAGGCTTTTCATTTTCAAAGATTACTGGCTAACACTGTATTCATGCCTTTATTCATTTTCTGCACAAGGAGCATTACGACTCAGTTTCCCATAAGCATTATAACTATATTTTGTCACATATGCACGTAACCTACAGATTTAAATTAACAGAGTCTCTTAATTTTATATATTGAAAACAGAGATATGGGAAACTGATGTGTCAAAAAGACAATGTTGTTCAGAAAAAATATGGATTAAAGTGTAAGCTTTTAAACACCTAGCAAACTTAGCAAGGGTAGCAAAAACCCTTTATCTTTCATGGACCATCTAGCCAGCAAAATCAAGGATTCATTTTGTAGGTGCTAGCCGTGGGAGTTCTGATTCCTTGGGTGAATGGATTACTATTTAAAGATGATGTCAGCTCATGGGACTATGGAAGTAGGAACCATTTTAACCCAACGAAGGATTCCTTTGTTACTTCAGATACAGTGAATGTGATGGACGGCTGGGGTGTCTCTTAGGGTTTATGTTCCCCCCCTCCCCCCATTTCATAGTTTCAGTTCCCCTCTTGAAAAACATTTCCAGATGGGCACCAAGAGACAAAAAGTCTATGTAGAAGGATGTTCCCTGTTGCTTTATTTTCCACCTGTTTAAGCTCCCTTTGTTTTCCTTCCTGCTTGATGACTCTATTTACTACTTAAATGCAAATTAAGCAGAGCACACATTCCTTTGTTTAAGACAGACCTGTTTCCCACCTCAGTTTGGAACATGTATTAATAACACCGTACAATGAAATCTTATAACTTCACATACAATGTTGCCACACATATTTTAATGGGACAATAATGACCAGCAAATTATGTTTTCAAATGATACCTCACAAGGCATACTTTGTACAAAGATTATTACAATCGTGTATAGGGTGTGAATACAGCTGTAAATTCTTTCACAATGACCTCTCAGTATTCTCCTCTGCTTTTTCTTATTGGGGGAAGCAGGAGGGTGTTCCCACAAGGGAGGCGACAAAGGAAAGGTTTTAAGTCATTTTAATAGCTGTTTTTACACTTAAGTCTGGAGACCTAATTAAAGTGAAGGGAAACTAATTTGGGGAATCTTCCACAGAACATGAGTGAGTGCATAGAAACTGCTGTTCAGTATGAGGGAGAGAAACTCAGAAAGCTAACATGGGCCTTAAGAACAACTGGACAGCTGTTCAAAACAGGTGCAACTTCATTAATCACTAATGTCTGACCAAGTTTGACATAAGCAGAAAGCCCATCAAATTTCACTAGGGCATCGTGCACTCAGAGAAAGAGAGTACAGGCCCAGAAGAACTCCAAGAAAACCAAGTAAACTCAGCCCCTCTTTTCTCCCCCCAGTGGGCCCCCTTCATCCTCACCTTCCCTCAGGACACAGAGGCTCCCACTGTTGTTGCATGTCAGAGTATTGCCAATTTCAAGAGATCAAAAATCGTGAGTTGGACCCACAAAATCATTAAATTTTTTTTAAAAGATTAGGTATTTGTTTTTTAGGTTAGTCTCTTGATTTTTGAACTCCCCCTGTCCATCCCCAGGGTGTGCGCATGTGACAATTAGCGTTGCCCACTCTCCCACATGTACTGGATAAGGTGATTTTGGCCCCTGCTTCAAGAACTCTCACCCCACCATCTGCCCATCTCCTGCCCATGCTACAGGAGTAGCATTTATAGACACTGACCAAAGAACAGGAAGGGTGATTTTGTAGTATTGAGTGAACCTCAAAAGGTTCAAAGGTTGTAGTTTCATTTGAATAAAGCAGTGCAGAAGGTGGGGGCTTGCAAGGATTCTAAAAATTAATACTTGCCACTCCAGGCTTGTATTAAACTCCCAAGGTTACAGCTTTTCTCTGACCTTGGCTTGGTAAACGCTGCCACAACCCAAATGCAAAAAAAACCCTTGAACCCGGGAAGGAGCACTTGGGAATTCCTCCCTGTGGGGTACCCTCAAGCCCCCTCCAGGGAAGAGCTGAGAAAGAAAACAAAGGAAATTAGCTGTTGCCACCAGCTAATCAAACAGCATATGCACAAACGTCTTAGGACACCAAAAATCCAATCCTGTTCTTAAAAAAGGTAAATTTTATTAAATACAAAAAGGAAGAAAATACATCTGGAATTTAGGCTTTTGCTAGATTTTAAAAGAGCAATTCCAAAAATTAAGCACCCAAAATAGCTTTCTTGGGTGCTAGCTTAAAGGTTACAAGCAAACAAAAGCATCTGGGGTTAGCACAGAGAAGATCCACAAGCCAAAATAAAGAAATAAACCTGATCACGTCTAGCTAAACATTCCTAATTTATTTACATACAGGGTGAATAAAAATCAATGATTTAAAAAAAAATAAAAAAAAACAGATTTTTTTTATTTAAATCAGATTTTTTTTGATAAAATGCTTTTTGAGGAAAAAATCTATCTAAAAATAGTTTTAATTAAGATACATTATAGCTCAAAGATATCTCATCATGGAATAGGGATTATAAATTCTAATTCTATAGTATGAGACAATATATTAATGTAATGCTTAAGAAAAGTTTTGTAAATGACTTCCAATAGTTCATGGATTAGGGACCCAATCTTATGGGGTTTCACAGGCTTCTGAATACATTATTTAGGTTAATCTTTCTATCTACCCAATGAGACTCAGTGCTCAGCCTAGAAGATACCATCAGAGATGCTTAGTTTTGCAGTTCTCAAACTGTGGATTTGTGTCTACAGAGGTAACATGCTTGTTGACAGCAAAAATGTTTTTAAATAAATAAATAATATATAGAGATGAGAAATAACAGACCTCATCTCTATTGTCCCTCTGCAAATTTGTGTACACAGAGTCAATCCCTTACCTCTCTCTAAAAGTGCAAAGTTTCAAAGAGTTCTCTGAATAGAAGATTGTTGGGGATGGAATAGATCTGGACAAGGAGAAGAAGTCTGAAGATAAATGTGAGAAGCGAGGGACATATGCTTGTTTTGTTAAAATATTATATGTTTGCTGTTGAAGAAAAAAATCCAGAATACTTAACATTGTTTTAGTCAAATAAAACAATTTAAATGTCTGTCTGGTGATGTTCTCCTCCTAATACAGCTTGGCAAGAAAATCCTCCAAATATTAANGAGTTCACTGAATAGAAGATTGTTGGGGATGGAATAGATCTGGACAAGGAGAAGAAGTCTGAAGATAAATGTGAGAAGCGAGGGACATATGCTTGTTTTGTTAAAATATTATATGTTTGCTGTTGAAGAAAAAAATCCAGAATACTTAACATTGTTTTAGTCAAATAAAACAATTTAAATGTCTGTCTGGTGATGTTCTCCTCCTAATACAGCTTGGCAAGAAAATCCTCCAAATATTAATGATTAACCTGTTGAATCAGAGATAGTTCACCTCCCAATGACTTCATAAATATCTGCTTCAATTACCTTTGGTAAATGAAATAACCAAGCAATCATTCATTTTCTGATATAGCTGTAAAACTAATCTGAAAAGTTTTCAAAATAAATCACTGTTTAAAAATGTACAGTGTGTAGTGTGTACCTTCTAAAAATGAAACCTACATCTATCTCTGAGTTGTGAAGAATATGTATTAAGGTTATAATAACCAACAAGAATGCACTTTTATGTAGAAAACCATGATTAAATTGAGTCTTCCTGACTAGTGATTTAAATCATGATTTAAATCAATTTGATTTAAATCAAATCCACCCTGCTTACATATTTGGGGGGTTTCAAATAGTAATTCTAGATATGATCTGATGAATTCTCATACCTGGCTTAAAGCTTTACACAACATTCCTGCTTATAGCATTGCTACTCCGTGTCTCCTTCTCCGGGAAGCAACAGACAAAGGGAAAATTTCTTTCCCAATTTTAAAAGTTCTACCTTTCCATTGGCTCTTTTGGTCAGATGCCCACTTCCTTTTCTTTACCTGAGGGACTTTTAACCCTTTACAGGTAAAGCAAACTGAGAACAGCTACCAAGAGGGATTTTACTGCTAACTGGCTGTCCATCAAAGGGAGCTCCCTCCCTCCCCCACTTCATTTATCACAATAACAAACCCAAGCAGTTTTTCTGAAAAATAAAAGGGACACAGATGTGAGGAACTGAGCAGAATTCTGCAAACAAGACCAGTGAAAAGGAATAAACTGACAAGTAAAAGTAAGTAGGGGGATGAGTTGTGGCTTCACAGTACACAGCTCTAAAGAGCAGGAGTCCCTTAGCAATGAATACATGCCAGTAGAAGACTTGATTAATCAAAATGGTCAAAGGGAAGAAAAAAGGCCCCAGCTGATATAGGCCAGACTTTTCTCAATAGTTTATTAGAGACCATTTTGATCATGTTACGAATACACATTACTGAATATAGATAGATTTATCTAATTTCATACCAACTCTGTATTTTTCATAGGAATCTGTGATCTTGGTTTTCACCTGTAGGAATCTGGCTTGTCAGTGTCAGCAGTGGGTGCCTTTTGTTGTTGTGACAGCTGCTTTCTTGGCAGACAGTTTGTTTCCAATCTTTATTTCACTTTTGTTTATGAGATTTTGGCTCCTTTTGCAGATTTTAACATAAGGCAAGGTATTTTCCTTCCTAGCATCCACATTTATCCCAGGCTGCTCAATGAAACGGAACAGTAATTAGATTTTCAATTTTGTACCCTTGTTAGAACCAACAGAAGCAGACATCAATTTTCTTTTATATGAGGGATGTAACTTGAACAATAATATGATCGTAATGGTAACTGTGGTCTGACTGTTGTATCAACAAGCTTATCCTCACAAACATCACCTATTATATACATAAAACTCATACTTGGTGTTAGATTCTGCCTACGTGAGAATGTCCGAACAATGAAGTCCTTAACACAACTGTCAAACTGAAATAGTTCCATAACAAAACTAATTTTAAAAAGGGCTTTACCAGCTTCCTTCTGGATGTAATTAACTGAGGAATTATTTGCTGACAAACCCAGGCAATATCCAAGTGGCATAAGTCTCTCTCTCTCAGGCCCTCTCAGAGGTCCAGAGAGGCCCGGGCCACTTCCAGCTTTTGAGGCCCCTAGCCATAATAAACATAAAAAATGAAGACACATGGTCTAATCTTGTGCCATCAGAACCGATGTATTTTTATTAATATTTATGAACATTTTTATCTCTTTAATATGACAAAATCGATATCACTTAACAAAAAAATTATGTCTTTTACCAAATTACATCTCTTATTTGCTTAAATTTGCAGCTCTAAGCTGAGAGTGTGTGTCACATTTTGGTCCGATAGGGATGCACATAAAAACAAGTTGTGAAACTTATCAACTGCCAAAAAGAACAAGTGTCTAAATTTGAGGCCCTCTTTGAGCTTGAGGTCCAAGCCAAATGGTCCTCCTCCCCCCCCCCCCCCCCCCCCCCCCCCCCCCCCCCCCCCCCCCCCCCCCCCCCCNTCTCTCTCTCTCTCTCACACAGACACACACACACACACACCTGTAAGTAAAACAAATGTGAGCTCCACTAAACCAAGATTGAGAAGCTTTGTATGATTTGTCTTTCATGGCACCCTATTGACTCTTAATTGTCAGAGGGAAAGAGTCATAATACTAGTGCGACTGAAGATGTGCACTATTTGCCCTTTTCCTCCCTATGAGAAGTAAGTACCAAACAAACATACATACCATTTTTAATGTCCATAGGTAAAATAATATGAAAGGTTCACGCACACACACAGAATAGATTTTGCAAATTTACTGCGTCTTAGCATTGTAAATAACTGTAGCTAATGTGCAGCTTTACAGCTACTCTCTCTTTCCCTTTCTCATATCCAGGAAACATCTTTAGTTGGTTTCATTTTTCAAGGATCAGAACTGCCTGGCCTGTTGAATTACAACATCCTATCTGATACACACTGTGTAGATCTTTATACTGTGATCACCACCTAGACATCCGAAACACTCACAAAACACCATCCCTTCTTCTCCCTCCCTGATTATGTAGTGTTTGTTAAGCATATTACAGCAGAAGTGCCACAAATGTTTTACGGCCCCTGGCATATCCTCCTGAAAGATCAGTACTTCTAGAACAGTGGTCCCCAACGCGGTGACCACGGGCGCCATAGCGCCCGCTGGGGCATTTATGTGCACCCGCCTAGTGCCCAGCAGGGGAGAGAAACCGCAGCCCGCGCCTTCCGGGGACAGAGAACTCCAGGGCTGCTTGGGGCGGCAAAAAGCCAGGAGCTGGCCCTGGCCAGAGCCCTGCCGCTGGAGAGCCAGAGTATCGTCCCTGGAGCCAAGCCCGGGCTGCGGTGGTGAGAGGGGCTCCCGGAGTGTGTGAGGAGCCGGGGAGGAAGGGAAGCGGGGCCCAGGATGCAGGGAGGGAGGAGGGGTCCTGCTGCTGTCACCGCTACCGCTACCACCACTGCTGCTGCTCTGAGTCTCCCCAGGGCGGCGCGGTGTTTCCCCGCCCGAGTGGGCTGGGGTGGGGGGCAGCCAAAAATTTTTTTGCTTGGAGCGACAAAAAACCTAGAGCCGGCCCTGCCCCGGCAGGTGCGGGGCCCACCTAGTGCCCAGCAGGGGAGAGAAGCCGGGGCCCCATGCCTGCTGGGGACAGAGTACTCTGGGGCTGCGGGTGCTGGTGTTCTCTGTCCTCGTGGCTTCTCTCTTCTCTCTGGATTCATATATTATGTAATATTAAATATGATGTTTTTCGTATTATTTAATGTACAAATACAAAATAAGCCTTGAAAAATTGTTGGCGCCCGCCACACTCTTCTGAAAACATGAATGTGCTACTGGCCACAGACAGGTTGGGGACCACTGTTCTAGAAACTATGCCAACCTGAGGCTAGCTGGCAGGTCTTTTATTGTGGCTCTGAGATATCCTTGAAATATCATGTATTTTAATACCAGTACTGTATGCCTACTAATGTCATTGCATAACGTGCTAGATGTTCTTTGGATCCTTATATAACATGTTACATCCTGATGTAGCAACTTAATACAAAAATACACGGAAGAAGAGTTTGTTTTCATACCTGTCAAACCACTGTTGGTGGTGGCGCTCAATAATGAAAAATTAATCAGTCTGTGTCTATAACAATATATAAAATAGTACAAAAATTACACTGAGGAAATTCGAGAACAAAAAGTCAGCTAAAACAAGGCTTTTGCTAGAAGAAATTATTTACAGCATCTTCCCAGCGCAGCTCCTTGTCCAGTAGCTCAGAGTCAAAACCTTGCACTTTGAACACATTTTGCAAAGACAGTCTTATGGCTAGATTGGTATCTTGGGTAATACACCAGATTTTTCTATTTTAAATTTCCATTACCTATACTAATTATTAATCCTATCTATTACAATAGTGCATCCAGGCCAATTGAGAAAGGGGACCCACTGTGCTAGGCACTGTGCAAACATAGAATAAGAAATGGCCCATGCCCCAAAGTCCTTACAATTTAAATGAGTGACAGCATTTAGTGACAGATATAAATTAATAACTAATTATTTGGAGCCATTTTTTTACATAAAATATCTTCCTCAGTGTTTAATCACTGCAGTCACACCTCCTACTCTGTGGGAATCCACTCTTATTCAAGGTACAACAATCAGCCTGTTTACCATATGCTTTCATAGTCACTGTTTCCACACAACAAGGCTTTAAATGAAAAAGGGTTGAACTAGGGGGAAAAGAGCAAACTTTAATTATCAGTGAAATATTGTAATAAAAGCTGCTTCCCCTTGGCAGATAATCAATACTGTTGTTTCAAGAGCTTAGTTGTTACAATCAGGGCAGTGCAAAGTGTGCTATCAAAAGTTTTTCTTTATGTACTTAGTAGACTTTTAATATATCAAAGATACATTAAGTATTCTACCCCTCATAAGTGCTCCTAAATGTAACATGTATGAGCATAATTAAACATAGGCCCTAGTGGCTATATTTTCAGTGGTGCTAGGGCATAAATGCTTAATAGCACATTTGTGCCTCATAAATGTTCCACAAGGTGGATAAGGTAATATCTTTTATTGGATCAACTTGCTCTAGAAGAGCTCTGTGTAAGCTCAAAAGCTTGTCTCTCTCACCAACAGATGTTAATCCAATAAAAGATTTTACCTCACCCACCTTGTCTCTCTAATATCCTGGGACCAACACAACTTGCGTACATCATATAAGTTTGGCTACCTTTGGCATTTCAGCCAGTAGGCGAACAAACAGTCTTTCCAAAGCAGAATGCTGAAGAATAGACATCAACTCAAACAAAATAAAAAATGAAATTTAGCAAGCCCAATCAGTCTTTCTAAATCACCTGGAGACAAGATTAAACATATGCGACTTAGTGTTAGCAATTTGCAAATGTATCATACCTACAGGATAATTTGCAGGTTTTTGACGTAATCTGCATGATCTTTCACAAGAGTTTGCATTCACCAATATACTTGTTAGAAAGTGTCTTCATGTGCACTTTTCACATTTTACAAACTTTGGGCCACATTCAGCTCTGAGCCCAGCTGTACTCCAGCTTTCCCCTTCCCGTCCGATGCTGCAGTAGCTGGTGGGTCTGTCTTCGTGTTTGCTCTGCCAGCATGAGTTAAACCTATATTCAATGAGGACCAGATAGCGGCCCTATATTTTTTGTAGACGGTGGAGGTTATTTAAGTGTACGTACTGGCCATTCAATTTACTTTCAAAGATCTGTATTAATGGTATAACTTATAAATAAGGCTAAGATTTTGTCACGGTTATTTTTAGTAAAAGTCATGGAGAGGTCATAGGCAATAACCAAAAACTGATGGAAGCCCATGACCTGCCCCTAACTTTTATTAAAAATAACTATGACAAAATGGGGAAGGAGGAGGAGAGTCCAGCACCCACTGCTGCTGGGGCTCCAGGGTTTCCCCTCACACAGGGTGGCTGAGAGTGTGGGGTCCCCCGTCGCCAGCAGCAGCTTGGAGCTGGGAGCTACAGGGATCCCCCCACCCCCCACCAAGACTGGGAGCTGTGGGGTCCCCCACATTGCCCATGGCTTGGAGCTGTGGGGGTTGCTGCTGCCCGCGGTGGTGGCTTGGGACTGTGGGGTTTCCCCGCTGCCCACACCGGCTGAGAGCTGCAGGGGTCCCCCCACTGCCCATGCCAGCTGGGAGCTGCGGGATACCCCTGCTTCCAGTCCTTGGAGTTGTGTGGGGGCCCCTACCATCCACACTGGCTGGGAACTGCGGGGTACCCCCTGTCGCTCACGGTGGTTGGGAGCTGCCGGCTAACAGCTCCAGCCCCACCGCCCGGGGCTTAAGCAAAAATGTCATGGAGGTCTCTGGAAATCATGGATTCCGTAACTTCCATGACCTCCGTGACAAAATCTTAGCCTTACTTATAAGGGAACCCAATGAAAATGACATGAATATAAACATTTGGAAAAATTATTTTAGGCCTACAATACATTATTCTTTCATTAGATGTTTTGGGAGGGATTCTCCTCCAAGCCTGATCATTATACAAGAAAAGGCATAAGCTGTCTGGGGGAGAACTTCCCCAGTGGAGCCACTGCACAAAGCTGCTGTAATAGCTGGACCTCTTATAAGACCCAGTATCAAGGATGCTGGAGCCCTCCCAAAAGTGGGGGAGCTTCGACAGAGGGAAAAGATAGATGAGGATGATTCTGATCCATCTGATTTTGAGATCATTCTCATATTGGTCAATACTCATTAGCCAAAACATCGATACCTTATAACAATATTCCTAGAATATGCTCTGGTGTCATATAAGCACTTTTTAGACGCAGAAGACATTTGGATCTTTGTGCTTTGGCCTCACACTATAAACCAGAGTGGAGTATCACGCTTTCATTATACACCTATCACATATACTTGTTTTTAAGACATTGAAATTCTGTTTTTGACTGTTCATGTCTATTAGCAGAGGGTTTTTAAAATTAAAAGTGTATACAACATCAGAGAAGCAGCTATACTATTGTGAAGTAATTCAGGCTAGGACAACAACTTATCAAATACAGGAATAACATGCCAAGGTACCTAATGCAAAACAAAAATAAAAAAGTTTGTGACCTTTATGCTATACTTTTAGTTTTGTACTTTGTAAACAAAAACTTCCATGTAAATTTTTAAGTAAGGTTTGTTAAAACTACAAAATTACCAGCATTTTATTAAATATACTACAGGTACACCAAAGATCCATGTTCCTTCAGACATTGGTATATCCACAGTACTTACTCTATATGGGATGTGTGCTGTATGGCAAAATTGCTTGACTGACGCCTTTCTGTCAACAGGCTGATTCATCGTTATCAGATGTACCTATGGCCTACTGGGAAATCAACATTTCCCTCACTGACAGGTCAATTTCATCAGTGCTTCTTCAGACATGTTCAGCAACTTAAACTCACCAGTGGATTGTCTGTCATTTTAATACTGTGTAGTGGATTACAAACTGCTTATATTTCTAAATATGTTTACACATTAAGTTCTAACAAAAATACTGTGCTACCAAAGACTATTCATCACGCTGCACTGAGTTTTTATCCAATAGGAATTGACAGACTAAAAATAAAATTACACATACAAATGATACATGCAATTCCTAAGGCACTCACAAATATTCATTTTTCAGGTATTGGTTTTGAAAAAGCTAATTCTGTATTTCCCATCTCTGAAGAGAAGCAAGGCTACCCTGCTCCCTCACTGAGCCCCACCACACCCATTGCATTCTCATTCAAGTGTAATGAAGCACTATGCAATCACACTGGTGTCTAGAAACTTCAGTTTTTTGCTCTTCAATGCCTTCTTTGTTCAGCCACTGCAGAGATGACAGAGACTATAGCAAGGTGCAAATCAATGGGCAGGTGTGACTAGAAGGAGCACAGACTAGAAAATAAAACTGTAGTAGAAGCTTTTTTCTTGTCATTTCCCAGAGATACTTCAGTGGCAGCTCTACAGACTAGAGTACATTTGGATCCTAGATTATACTCAGGGAGCCAACTTCATACCAGGTATTAATGTAACTGACTTCACTAGTATGATACCAAGGATGAATTTTGCTCACAGTGTCCATCAGGAAGCTGTTAGCAAAACCCATTTTTAGGACTGTGTTTTCTGCTCAACTATTCAGAAAACTGGGGGAAGATGAACTTTCAATTCAATAACTTCCTGTTTCTTATTCAAGGCTCTGAAATCATCTGCCTTCCTTCTGACTCCTATTAAATCAAATGTGAAGGGAGAAAATATTTACAATAGCTTCCCACTGTAAGATACATTAAGGGCTTGCATTCTGGGAACTGGAATTGTTCGAATTTCCATACAAGAAGTATGCTCAGTTGTATAAATTAAGCCCAACTGAAATACTAGTGCCCACAACTGTATACTTCTTGGAGTGATGGGGTTTTTGGTTTTTTGTGTGTGTAAAGGACATTGCCTCTTTTAAAGGCAAAGAGAATATGCTAAAACAAGCAAATTACATATACTCAGTTCCTTGAAACACTGTGTGAAGAATGGCAAACTAAATCAAAGTGTATTGCATTGGGAAAAGCATTTGATTTTAATTTAATGTAGAGGAATGGAAGCTGAAGTTTGCGGGAGTTTTGGAGAAGAGTCTCTGGTATGTGTCTTTCCTTTTGAGATGGCATGCTGAAGGAGTCCCTGTTCATCTCTTAAGCGCTATCTACATGGGGAAATTAACTGGAATAGGTATTGCAGAATAAACTATTCTGAAATAGCTGTATGTGTGGACACTCTATTCCACAATAAAGTCTTGCTACCTTAAAGCAACACTCTTTTTAAAGTCTGGAGAGGTCTTATTTTCCTCTTAATCCAAGGAGTGACATTACGCTCAGCAAAGATATTTTTATAGGAGCGATTTGCAACACAGAATTGTTTCTGAGAACAAGAAGCAAAGTTTGAATTTATACACTGATATTGTGCAATTATTAGTTACAGAAGCAGGGAAAACAAATTTAGTGCCAGATGTGCCACATGTGGTAAAGTCAATAGTTTCTATTAATTTCTATTTTCAATAGTTTCTATTAATTTTGGATGCCTCAATCATTGGCTTCAGTTGGAGTTGTGAGTACTCAGCCTCTCCGAAAATCAGGCCCTAGATGTCTCTATGTCTAAAAATGAAGCACCTAAAATTAGAACACTTAAAAAAAATTAGTCCTAAAACTTTAATAGATGCATAAAATAGCATTACATTCCTCTTCAACTGCAAGCGATGATGCATCACATCCTTCAGCAGAAGTGAATACAGAAAAGATGGTGTCTGATGAAGTAATCTACTCATTTCTGCACAGAGTGGGCAATTTCTTCATAGCAAGATGATGAGAATTATCAGTTGGTGGACAACTGACTAAAATATGTACTAATAAGCAAATACCTGTTGTAGCTGCGGCATCTCAAGTAGTAAATGGAGCCAGCACTATTCCACAAGGGATTTCCAACCGGGGCCTTAGAACATTATAGAGTAGATAATCAAAACGGTCATCCAAGATTATTGTGTGAAACATTATCCACTGTGGCCACAGAAATAAGACCAAAGTTGATAAGGATCCATCACCTTAGAAAATTTAAGAGTAAATATTTTTCTATGTCTTTAAAGGTTTTTGTGCCAAAGAGATTCATCTCCCCTTAGAAGCTTGAGGAAAAACGACTAATTCCTAACAAGGTCTCTAATCCCACAAAAACACCATGCACCACAAGAGTTCATAGCTCTTTGAAGAAGATGGACAAATAAAAAGATTGTATGCAGTGTGGTTGTAGCCGTGTTGGTCTCAGGATCTGTGTGGATCAAAAGTTTGTCTTTCTCACCAAAAGAAGTTGGCCCAGTAAAAGATATTACCTCACCCACCTTGTCTTTCATATAAAAAGGTTGTGTGGGATTCTGTATCTCAGCAACAGAAACATTTATACAATTTTCTTCATCTTCACAGTTCTTTGAGCCATGTTTAAAGAAATACTTTTTGGACAAGATATTTTATCCATGAAGATGCAGCAGTAGTAACTATTGTTGCTTAATCTGTGTAAGGCACAGTGAGAATGGGGAATACTGGAGGGGGAAAATTAGTATCTAGGGAAGCTGACAAGAAATCTTTGATTGGTGCTCTTGCCTGCTCATTTGGGGGGTCAGATATTCACCAACAATGTGAACCAGGATTCAATTAATGAAAAAAAGTCTTAGATCATTTGAAATCATGTGACCTATCTGGAAACTTCAGTAATTCACAGCAATGAATGAGAAGCCCAAAATGTCAATTATGCAAATTAGTGAGTGAATAAAAATACACAAGGAAAATATACCACAGACTGTACTTCGTTCATTTATGAGAATTGTAGTTTATCTATATGATAGGTCATAATTTAATACACAATATGTTTTTGTACATTTTGTAACTACTATGAAGCCTACATATTATAAGACCGCCATATGGCCTCTGTTAAATCTTTAATAGTAAGTGGAAAGAGAACACCATTTCTCTGTGCAAATTTTAAGGGTATGTGTTGGACTAGCAAGCACCTACTGAAAGAAAAATTGATAGATGTACTTATCTTTGCAGATCAGAGATATCAACTTGTCAAGTATCAAAAACAGAATGTATTTAGAGGACTACTTCCACTCATGTAATTTTGCTTTGCTTTGTATTTCCAGATAAACCAGACCTTGAAAAACGTACTCTGTGGGGTAGTAGGAGGCAGAGGTTGATGGGAAGGAGAAGGTGCATGGGGGAAAAGGGGAATAAAAATAACTTCTAGGACTCATTTACCAGAGGGGTCAAGCCTATCATTTAAAAACTTCTAATGACTGGTTGTTCTCAGCCACATGTGCCCCATGCTAATGGCAGTGCAGCTAGCATGGTAATTACGCTCCCTAATGCTATCAGTCTGATCAGGGAACCCAAGAGTATCACACAGCCGCCACCCAAGCAATATCAAGAAAGCAAACAAGACTTAAATTCATTCAAATACCATCAGAACCAGCCTTTAATAATTAGACTCATTATCTTCACATTAGATGAATGTGATGCTGGACAGGTCTGTCATTTGTTAATGTGTAGTCTTGTCACAGTGTAACCTGGAGGTAATTTCACTAGAAAATATGAACCAATCTCCTGCTGTTTGCATTCAAATCAAATCTTCACACAAGAAAAAGCAACCCCCCACTGTGACCTTACTGTTCATACCTTGAGGCACAGTATCTCCAACTGAGAACCACCAATTGAGCTGATAGTTTTCCTAGATACAAAGAAGTATAAGTGGTTCTGAGATTCACTGTGGAGATGGCATTTCATTGTACCAGGTGCATCACATCAATGTATTAGGTGACACTGGGTAAGGACAGAAGACAGGGAGAAAGAAAAATATGCATGCTAGTATGGGGTGTATAAAGATTTTCTCAGCATGACTTTGGGATGGACACATTACACACAAGCACTGAAACCACCAATGAATTATGCAGTTTGTGACAAATATTGCAATCTCATGCAGTATCTCTGGGGACCATATATTCAGTGGTGCAAGTTGAACTAATTTCTTGCTGGTACGCTGCACTCATGGGAGGGGGTACACAAAGAGGGGCGGGGCACATGACCTTCCAACGTGACTCCTCTCCGCCCAACCCCCCCTCCCCAGCCTGGGGTCCCCGCGCTCTCCCTATCCCCTCCCCGTGATCCATGTCCATCCCATGTTACCTGGGGGGGAGCTCTGTCCTCCTCCCACTGCGCCGGAGACTTCTGCTCCCCAGGCAGGAGGACTCAGGAGACGCAGCTGCATGGAAGGGTTGGGGGCTGGGCTGGGGGCGGTAAGTTCTGCTCCTTTCCCCGCTGCGGTTGCCGGGAGATCAGGGCTCTATGGAACCACAGTGGCAAAAGAAGTAGAAGAATGTGTGATTGCCGGGCAGCCCCTCGTCAGCAGCTCCTTCGGTGCGGCTGCTGTACTGCCCCCAGCCCTTCCACGCAGCTACGTCTCCTGAGTCCTCCTGCCGGGGGTCTGTACAGCAGCCCTGCCGGAGGATAGGGCTGGGGGTAATACAGCAGCCGCACCAGAGGAGCTGCTGGAGTGGGGCTGCCTGGCGGCCCCACGTTCTGCTCCTTTCCCTGCTGTGGTTCAGGGCTCTCCCGGGAACCACAGCGGGGAAAGGAGCAGAACCTCCAGCCCCGCCCCCTGCCCTTCCACGGAACTGCGTCTCCTCCATCATTACAGCAGCCCCGCAGGAGGACAGGGCTGAGGGGGTGGGATTGAGGGCGGTACAACCGCGCCGGAGGAGCTGCCGGTGTCAGCTTCTTTCCCCGCTGCGGTTCCAGAGTGGAGATGTTGTACAGATGGAGGAGATGCAGCTCCGTAGAAGGGCTGGGAGTGGGCTCCTCCTCTGTCTTTTCGGTATGCCAAACCAGCTCTAAATATCTTACTGGTACGGCGTATCGTACCACCATACTTGCACCACTACATATATTATTAAGTTTATGTATCTCTCTGGGCCAGGGACTGTATGCAATGCCAAGATGGAGGGTTACCACAACTCCTCCAGGAACAAAAATCAGTGAGGGTATTTAAGGCGAGTACTGAAACTAAACAATGCTAGAGAGGTACCACTACCCCACCGAGTGGTTTGCAAATTCAATATGGATTTTTCCAAAGACCAGGAGACAAAGAAAGGTCTTTTGATACAAAAGGATAAGCTTGAAGTGACACAGGGTCATCTTCCTGATCCAGTAAATGGACGGGACCTTCTGCCCAAGGGGAGACCCCAACTCTTGTGGAAATGTTGGAAACACTAGTAGAGCCCCATAACACTGAGGGGTGACTCCTAGTATGTTTAGTGTTGATTACATCTGTTCACTGTTTTTATTATGTTCTCTCTGTAATCCTTTTACCTTAAGAATAAATGTGATTGTTTAGAAAGACCTGTGTGGTAACTTTTAACGGCTAGTAATACACTGTTCATAGCATAGCAAAGCATAGCACTGGTGTTGGCCTTTAAGCAGACTGGCTTGTTGGGACATCACAGTGCAAGGCAGGAAGTCAGGCAACCTTAAAACCCCCGGTCAGGAGGAAGAAAGATAAGTCTGCACCCAAGAGAGGTGGATCCAGAAACCTTCAATATATGCCCTCCAGGGACATACATTGGAAAGGGAATACAGGTGTAATTACCTGAAACTGTGACATTGCTGATACCAATGAGTGCTGATAAAACACCTCACACCAATGTATTCTGCATATGCTACGTATTAAGCTGTCAGAAATATTTTAGAGAGTTTTAAAATATTTTTATATTTGCATGTGCAAGTTCCATAATTCGGAGGAGTGGAGGACACATTTATCTGATTTTTTTTCTTTATAAATTACAGCTGTTACAAGCCACTCAGAAATTTGCAATGTCAGAAAAAATCCCCTGGGAAGATGGATTAGTGGCAGATGAGGCTGTCAAAGGGGAATGATAAATGCAATTTCAAAGTGGCTCTTGATATCACCCTCCACAGGATTTAGGCATGTTAATGTTGTAATGTAGGATTTAATTTAAAACATAAGAATTAATCATGTCTTTGGTAATTGTCATGTTAGTTGTTAACAACCCATGTTACCTGTTTATTCAGCATCACACACATCCGTTACAAACAATAGTAATAAACCAGTTTAAACTCCAACACAAAAATGCCACATATTTTAGACTGAACAGCCCTATCCATGGGTCAGATTCCATAGAAACACCCTCTGGAAAGGGAACAGAAGGCCGAGAAACTCTATTTATTTCACTGAATTTCTGACAAATGCTTCTCTCAGAGTTGAAAGATATGATAGGCCACAGCATCAAAATCCTTCAGATCCCAATGAGGGCCATCCCTCTGTAATGCAGAGCTATGTTTTCCTTCTCCCAGAACCACTGGCCCTTTGCTCATGACTGAGCAAATTCCTTCTTCCAAGAGGACTGCAGGAGCACAGCTGAAGTTAATGCTGTAAAAAACAGCACTCACTCCCACAAAGTTATCCTGTTTCTTTTGAGTCCCAAAGGGAGCACATCATATAGTGCAGTTGTACCCTTGCCCAGAGCCCTCCTTGCCCTCCATAAAGCCATAAAACCCTTGGACATTGAAATTCCATAGCAAGTTTTCATAGAACAGCATTATCGCTGCATGTTGCTGAGTTGCTAATGCTATGCCAATTGATAAGCTGAATTATAGGCTAATGTCCACGCCAGAAAATTTTCAAATTATATGCACCTAAATATTGGTCCCATGTAGTTTCTCCCTGTTTTGGCTGCCAAAACAGGGAGAAACTACATAGGACCAATATATAGGGTGTCCCAAGGGGCACATGGCCTGTGCAATATCTCTTAATGGGTTTCAGCTGCACTCATTTCCAACTAAAGGTGTTAAAGTGGGGCTTACAGGAAGAATTTTCGTTAAATGCAACGACATCTTATAGGAACTAGAATCAGAGACAATTCAGCTCCTAACCTTTGCTGTGGTGGTTCTTTGTCATCTATCTACAGTACTGTCTAAATAAAGACAATATTGATCTACTACGCACAGAGAGGTTGGAATATGAAACAGAGTCGATCTACTCAGAGGGAGAAAAACATCAAAGCTGCCCAACTCTAAGCTATCTGAAGTGGAAGTAGGTCAAAGTGGACTAGGGAACTTTTAGGGTATGGTGGCAGGGTCCACATGGCCAGCTAGTGCGCCGCACACTCCAGCTTGCTGTGCGTTAACTCTCCATCTATAGAAGGCCTAATGTTCTGTTTTAATGTCTGTCACTGGCTCACAGGGTCACCTTCATTAAGTCATGTAACCTCTTTTTCTCAATTTCCACATCTGTCAATGGGAATATTACCACGCAACTTAAAGGGATAGTGGATGAGTTGAACTAGTTTACAGTCCAAATTCATCCCTGATGTAACTTCAGTGAAGTTACTTAGTGTAGACCACTTAGACTATAAAAAGTGATAAAAAAGCTATTATATCTATAATTAAAACTTTCTAACAATTAAGGTAAGCATTTTAGTGAGTCTCTCCCTTTTTCAAAAATCAGTTCTTATCTCTCCAGCAATAGCAGCTATTAATAGATTACTACACTTTTATATACCTATTGCTAGGGTGACCATATTTCCCTATGCTGAATACGGGACACCTGGTAAAATTACTCATATTCAAGCAAGTTCAATGGCAATCAATCAGAACTATGCAGTACAAACATTCAAATTAACAACAAGTTCACTGAGCCCCTGTTAAAAAGAAATACTGCCTAGTTGGATTCTTTTTATTTACCTTATCTTTAAGGCGTTAGGGTTCACATGGGGAGAGGTGATGCACACACCCCCTTGTACACCTCTCTCACACAGGGCGGGTGACCAACCGACCCTCCCTTCCCTGCCAGGCACTCTCCACCCTCCATGCCTGGCTAGGCCCCTGGGACGGACCCGCCTCTCCTGGTACCTGGTGCCATATCTTCCCCAGGCAACATGTGGGGGGCCACGCAGGGTCACATGCCCCCTCTTCTCAGATTTCTGCCAGGGTTCACACCAGAACATGGCCAGCAGCAGCCTTCTGGCACTGTGTGGGAGGGAAGGGACGGGAGCTGCTTCCAGCCACAGGGGGAGGGAGCGGGCGGCGGGAGGAGGGATGATCTGGCCCATGTCTTTGCAGAGCTGATCTTCCCTTCCCTGCCCCCCACTACCCTGTGGCTGGAAGCAGCTTCTCCCTTCCTACCCGCACAGTGTCGAAAGGCAGCTAACACCTCCGGGCTGCTGCTGACCACGGACATAACCCAGCTGCCATCTGTCCCACGGCTACAGTGTGGGCTGGAAGGGGTTAAGCCCTAAGGCTGCATTGTGCACCAGCACCCAGGGAACCTGACTGCAGGGGCTTCAGCAAACCCGGCCAGAGAGGTGGGTCAGCAGGGGAGGGTGCCTAAGGCACTGAGCAGCCCCGTGCTCCCTATGGGCAGGACCCAGGGCGGGGGGAGTTGAAGAAGGTCCTAAGCCCCTGCCCCTGGGGCTGCTGTGGCGCCTGCAGGGTTGGGGCATGAACATGCTGGAAATCGCTTCCCCCCGACCCGCCACTTCAGAGCTTAGCTGAGGGGCGGAGAGGCTTCTCTGTGCCAGTGCAGTGCAGGGCTTTGGCACATGCAGGACTTGGCTCCTCCTGGCCAGCGCCCCAAGCCGGACGGTCTTGGAATTTCCCGGGGTGCCAGCCCAGCCAGAGGCAGTGGGGGAAGGAAGGAGCCTGCCGGCCAGGCTGTAGTAAGCTGACCACTCTGACCAGGAGCTGGTTCTCCGCACAGCGCTGGGGGTGGATATGGAGGAGCAGCAGGGTTTTGGCTGAGTGAAGGGGCAAAGTAGGGAGAAGACAGCAAGAGGGGAAGCACGTAAAGGGCCGATGGGTGGGCAGCAGAGATGACACGTAACTGACCGCTGCCTGCACTCACCAACCACCACACTTCGCAGCCAGCACCAGCCGGAAACACGACGGGGGGTGGGGCCTTGTTGGCTGAGACCCAGCATACAGCAGGGGCTGCGTTGATAGACCAGCAGGGGGAGCGGCTGGCCCCACACGCTACATCTTTGTCCCACCACCAGTCTTGCACACCCACCCCCATTGTTGGCCACTGGACCACCCCACTCACTACTGGTGGGTGGCTGGCGAGTAGGGAATCGGCCAGCAGCAGGACCCGCCAGGACTGATGTGGGGGAGACAGAAAATACAGGACAATTTGCCTGTTTTTAAATAAAAAGTCGGTACACCTGCAGGAGGGCTTACATACAGAACTGTCCCTTTAAAAACAGGACATCTGGTCACCCGGCCCATTGCTGTCTTATAGTAGTGCTTTTCAGGCAGTCACTTGATAGTAAAGTGCAGGGAGCACTTAAAGCATTAAATTGATCTCTAGAGATATCTATGTAAAACAGAAGATTTAAGAAATTACTGCTTTTCAAGTACAGAAGTGCAGAAGAATCCCTCACAACCAGAGTATATTAAACATCTCTATCATTTATAAATTCTTGGCTGTGGCTCAGAACTAACTGAAAAGAGAGAAGTTTCTTGTGAGGCAAGTCTTTCTTTTTATGCCTATTATACATAGGTGACATCTGTTTGTTCATGCATACAGCAGTAATTGTCACTGTAGACACAGAATATGAAGCATTGTTAAACAGAACAGCTAATGCTTGGAAGCCACTAAAATGAATAACATGTATGTAAACAAAATCACTTTTAGCATTGTTCAGAAAAATTAAGACATATTTAGTATTGTGAGCTAAGTGGGAGTGAAAAGGCATAAGGGCCAGGAAATTCTTCAAGCTTCAGCTCAGAGTTTCCTTCAGTTCATTGGAGATAAAAGGGAATGTCAGAAATGGGCAGGGAGTTTGTCCCTCCTAAACCAATGCCGTGAGATCCGCAGGATTTCCTTAAGAATCGTTATACCTGCAAAGGGCAGAGGCATTTACACAGAAGCCCAGAGTCTCTGTACTGTTCCCAGGATGCCTATTTGCCCATGGCAGAATGGCTCATAGGACCTGGGCTGCCATAGTCTTACTGTCATCCACTGCCCCCGTTCCCTTTCCCCATGCAGGGGCAGAGAGTTTTAGAGTGTGCAGGAGAATCAGCATTACCTTAGTCTGTACATTGTGTGGGGCTTTGAGAGGCGGAAGGACAATGCCAGGAAGAATTACCTCCCCCTCCACTACAAACAGCTCAAGTCTCTATGTACAAAATGCAAGAAAACGTCTGAGGGATTATGGGAAGGGGCAGGAAATATACCTACAGAGCCATTACTCCCCTGTGAATGCATCCTCCTCCTCCTCCATTTGTTCCTGTTTTGGTTCCCTCATGTAGCTGAAGTGGATGAGACAAGTTGGCCCTACAACAGCTGACACTTTCTCCCACAAGGTACAGTAGCACTACTCTCTATGCAGAGTTGTAAAGTGGATCTTTGAGAGTAATCCTAGAAATGAAGAAATTATCACTGAACAACTAAATGAGGGGGAATATTTTCAAGTTCAAAGACTGACTCTTACAGCTAAAAAGAAAAAGAAAAATGTAGTGATATCATGCTATCAGGGGAAGTGAAAGAATTCATAATATATTCTTAGGGTTATTCCATTCACAAAAAGGACTTGGGCACAAAGGGGGGAGACTAATACAGGAAGAATATGAAGAGTTAATAAACCATTTATTTTCTCACAAAAAGCCCCAAAAGATAAGAAAAGCAATGAAACAAATCAGGCCCTCTATTTTAAACAAAAAACAGCAGGATAATCCCTAGCCCAGTTTATTCTGAGCAACTCCCTGATGTCATCATCAATTATGCAACTAAGGCTTAGAGAGATTTCTTATTGTGCAATGCATCAAAGAAAATTTTTCACTCAATTTGGTACTATACTGTGCACTTTTACAAGGATAATTCTTCACTGAAAAGCAGTCACATAGAAAATAGGAATTTAATTTTAGATGCCAAAGCTAGTGGAAAAAGTATGCATTTTTGATTGGGATCACCTAACTAATCTTCATGAAAATTAAAAAGTCACCTGTGAGCAGAGACCAAACATACCAAGTTTAATCAAAAACAGAAAATAAGTGAAATGTTTATGAGCCAATTAAAATCAAGGCCATCATGGGAGTTAAGTGGAAACTTTTAGGTTCTGATTTTGTCAGTATGGTACTACCAGATGTAGTAAACATTACTGCTACTAGTATCTGTAAGATTAATCCTTTAAGAGGACACTAAACTCAGATTTTGCCCAAACTAGACATTTATACAACCTAGAACAGCGGTTCTCAAACTGTGGATCGGGACCCCAAAGTGGGTCACGACCCCATTTTAATGGGTTTCCAGGGTTGGCATTAGACTTGCTGGGGCCTGGGCCAAAGCCGAAGTCATGAGCCCCACCACCCAGGGACGAAGCCAAAGCCCTCGGGCTTCAGCCCTGGGTGGTGGGGCTCAGGTTACAGGACCCCCACCTGGGGCTGAAGCCCGAGGGCTTCTGCTTTGGCTCCCTGCCCTGGGCGGTGGGGCTTTGGCTTTGGTCCCCATGCAGGGCCGTGAAGCTCGGGAAGGCTCAGGCTTCAGTCCCCACTCCTGGGGTCATGTAGTAATTTTTCTTGCAATGAAGTTTGAGAACCCCTGACCTAGAACAAATAGAAATCTGGTTTTTTTTAGAATTCTAATGAAGACAACTGTATTTAAATCAAGTCTCCTAAAGTGTTTAAAACTCAGACATAACAGGACTAAGAAAATGAAGTTCACCATAAATAAAGGGGAACTAACTTTATCGATTTCAGTGTCCAAGCTGCTAAGAATGCCACATATACACAGAGCATAAACAGTGACAAACTATATTTTGAGAATTCTTTTAATCTTTAATTATAAATTAGTAACAAATTTGTTTACCAACTTTTGATTTTTTAGCTGACACTATCCTTTAATAGCTAGCACTTTCTACTGCAAGCACATACATTTAAATAATGGGTATTCCTGGTTACAAAATAACAACTGAATCATGAGCTACATAAATTTTAATGCAAGTGTGAAGACTTACTCCTGGGAGAATTCTGCGCCACTGTGCAATGCAGAATTTTGCAGAAATTAACATTGTGTGTGCAGAATTTCCTTTCCCCCACAGAAATGGGCTGCAGTGTTGCTGGCTGCCAGTATGGGCCGCTGGACCCAGCAAAGCCCAGCTCGCACATAGGAGACACTGCTGGGGGGAGGGGAGAGAGTTAGAGGGTTCCTGGCAGCTGCAGTTCCCAGCATGGTCTGAGGGAAGGAGAGGGCAGCGCACAGGAAACTCCACACTAGCCTGGGACTGTGTATCAGGCTGTTTCTACCTCTGGATCCCTGGGCTCAGGGGGCAGGTGTCTGGGCTGGGGGGACACGGCTGGGCTCTGGGGGGGGGAGAGGGTACAGGTATCTGGGCAAGGAGGGGCCGTGGATGGGCTCTGGAGGGTAGGGGGTGCAGGTACCTGGGCCGGGTGGGCCAGGCGGCTAGGGGGTTTGGGTGTATTGGCTGGGGTGTGTGTGGATGGGCTCTGGGAGAGGGAGGGGTTGTGGGTATCTGGCCCCCCAGCTGGGCTCTGGGGGAGAAGGAGGGGCAGAGAAACAGGAACTGGGCTGTCATAGGGGTTTCTTTAACTCTCTACTCCTGGGGGAATTATTGTGTGTGTCTGTATTGTTACAGACATAGTTGCTGACAGGTATTTTGAAATAAATTACCAAAAGAATTGAAATTGGCATGATAATGTAGTGTTATTTTGACAAATAAAATTTGCAGAATTTTAAAATATTGTGTGCAGAATTTTTAATTTTTTGGTGCAGAATGCCCCAGGAATAATAGCTGCTCATTTTGACCGACACAACAGGAACTGAACCAGGATCCTCCAGACCTGAAAGTCTAAGCTGCTATGGCTTGAGTAGAGTGCCAAGGTTCTGTAGCTGGGGGTTATAACGACTCATATGTTTTGTGGATTGGCACAGAGTGGGGACCTGTAACCACACTCACCTGCTTCAGAGAATCATACTAGCCCAGTATATGGTTATTATTACTGTGAAATGTGATTTACATCTTCTCCCCTGTAAATTCTGATCTGCTACTTGCTCTCTCATTTCCCCAGATATTGGAAACAATAATTATTGTTTGTTGCATCAACTTCTTTCTCTTTATGCTGTCTTTTCACCTAAACCCAGTCCTCCTATTATCCTCTGGTCACCTAAGAAAGGCTTAGTGTAATTAAGGATGGGTTATTAAGAGAAAATTGGCCAAGAATGTTATAACCTTCCCCTCCTAAATTTTCTCATCTGCTCTCCTCATCTAATCCTTCCTCTTCCTCCAACAACCCTCTTCCATCTTCTGATCTCCCTCACCCCTACTCTCATCCTTTTCCTCTTCACCTATTACTCTCCAACTCTTCCCCTTCACCATTCAGCATGCTTTAGTCTCTCCCATCTTAAAAAAAATCACCCTTGACTCCACTTGCCTCTCCAATTACCACCCCATCTCCCTTTCATATCTAAGATAACTGAATGCACTGATTACAATTGCAGTATGGTGTTCCCCTCCTCCAATTCCATCCTACCTCCTCCCCAGTTTGGCTTCTGCTGTTTGCACATCACTGAAGCCACTCTCACTAAACTCTCTAATAATCTCCTCTTACCAAATCTCAGAACCAGTACTCCATCCTCATTCTCCTTGACCTGTCAAGCTGCCTTTGATACAACTGAACACTGAATTCTTGTCCTCTCTTGGTGTCTATGACTCTGTTCTCTCCTGGTTCTCCTTCTACCTCTCTAATCTTGCTTTCAGTGTGGCATTCAGAGGATCCTCCTCATCCCTCCCTCCCATTTTCTGTGCAGGGGTCTCTGTCCTTTGTTCCCTTCTCTTCCCCTATACCTTATCTCTACATACTCTCATCCACAAACACAAATTCAACTACAATTTCTGCTGACAACTCCCAGAGCTATGTCTCTACTCCAAACCAGTCCAAACTAAAATCTCATTCTGTCTCTCTGTCATCTCCTCGTGGATGTCTAGCTATCAGAAAAATCTCAACAGGGCTAAAACTGAGCCCTTAATCCTGCCTCCACCTTAGACCTCCTCAAGTCTCTTTTCTCAATCACTGTGGACAACACCACCATCTTGCCTGTCACTCAGGGCCATAACCTGGGGGTCATCTTCTACTCGGACCTCTCTCTCTCTCTTCTCATCCAGGCTACATCTAAATCTCACAGATTCTTTCTGCATAACATTCCTAAAATATGGTCTTTCCTGTCCATCCACACAGCTAAAACGCTTATCCAGTCTCCCATCATCTTGCATCTCAATTACAGCAACATCCTTTTCTCTGGCCTTAACAAATGCAGTTCTGCGCTGTTCATAGACATTCAGAATACTGCTGCAAAGATTATTTTCCTAGCCTCTCGCTTTGACCATGTCACCCCTCTGTCTGATTCCCTCTACCCATCTGTTTTCTCTATCACATCAAACATATGATGCTTGCCTTCACTTTCAAGGTCCTTCATGGTCTTTTCCCAGCGTACTTATCTCTCATTCATAACTAAATTGTTGACTGCTGACTCTGATCACTCCATGATGCAAGCCTCCTTCACTCTCATTTGTTACATTTGCAAACAAACACCTTCATGCTTTCTCCCATGCTGCCCCATAAGCTTGGTAGGATCTCACTGCAAGTGTCCGCAAAGTTACCTCAGTATCCTCCTACAAATCTTCAAAACTCTCCTTTGCCATGATGCCTACAAAACACTTGACTATGGTTAGGCCACTTGGTGTGCTGATACAAATGCTTATCACATTGACCAGTACTGTCTCATTGTTTCCCTGTACTCCCCTATCTGTCTGTATTGATCTGTTGCATCTTTGCAACATTTTGGGGTGCAATCCAGGCTAGTGAGAGATTGTGTCACTGCTTGTCCTATAACCGAGTGCCTTAAATGGCTCTGTTGCTGTAACTCCCTGATTGGATTCTCCCAGCCAGCATACGAGCATGCACTCACTGTCTGTGTGTTAAGCAGCCATGGTTCAGCAATTCTGATTCCAGCACCCTGCTTGTTATGCCAGAGCCACACTCTGTCTCCACCAGCCTTGATTAGTATGAGTCAAGTAACCCCAGCACCCACCAGTCCCCAAAACTGTCTGCCCAGAAACATCCAGGCCTCTCCTGGAACATTTAGGGAAGTGATAAGATCCACTGCTCCTTTAAAGAGACAGTTTGTTCCTTTAACTGGAGTTAATAACTACAATTGAAACACAGCACTGGGTTGGTTTAGATTAAAAGAAAAACAAAACAAAAAAAAGAGATAGGATGTTAAGTGAGTTCAAATGTAAGGGATAAAGTCAGAGATGGTTACAAGCAAATAAATGTGAATAACGCTTTCTAGGGATTAAGATTTAACAAAACTACAGTGTTGGTTCAAAGAAAGATTCTTACCATACTACCTTCCAGCAAGATGGCTGACCACACCCTTGGTCAGAATCTCCCACAAAGCCCGAAGTGCTTGGTTCCTTTGTTTCAAGTGAAAAAACTTGGGGTTCTTTGCCCCCCTCTTTTATAGTCCAGTGAATCTCTGAAATGTATTCTTCAGAAGGTTCATTAGTTCATGCTGAGTAAAGGAACCATGAGGTCTGGAAAATAAAGCTCCTTGCTGGTCACTATCCCTCTGATGGTTACCATTATGCAAATTATCTTTCCTTGCTGCGATCTCTGATACAAATGAATAGCCTATTTAATTTGGGCCACACTTGGTTTGAGGTGTCGGCCTCTTTCCTTTGACTGGAGAAAACCTGTTTATCAACTCCCCCTGACATGTTTGGTTTAACACCTTTTAGTCACAGAGTTGAAAGCATAAAATTGGTGAGCATTCATAATTTCACATGCATCAGTGTTACAAATATTTTACAGTGATATCAACCACTGTGTTATTAGTTTTCAGAGATACCTTACAGGGCATATTTCATACAAAAATTATTGCAATAGTGCGTAGGGTGTGAATACAAGAATGCCTAAGTTCACAACCTTGTCTCAGGGCTTGTCTGTATGGAGAATTAGTGTGCAGCAAGCTGAGGTGTGAACGGACTGTACACTAGCCTGCCACGCACTAAGGTCAAAGTGCACAATGGAAAACTTTTAATGTGGGGCAGCAGGATCCACACGGCAATTTAGTGCGCAGCACGCTAGTGCACTGTACATTCACACCCTGGCTTGCCACACACTAAGTCTCCACATGGACAAGTCCTTATACTTCTATTTTAGCTCTTTAAAGCAGGGCTGTCTTTTTTATTGTGTGTTAGTACACTGCCTAACACAATGGAGTCATGGTCCATGACTAGGGCTTCTAGGTGCTGTGGTAATACAAATAAATAATAAGAACATTTACTTTTTAAATGAAATTATATTTAATATTTGGGTTAGCAAGGTGACAATGTAGAGGGTTCAGAAATTGGTATGAAGAGGAAAAATGGTACATAAAAATTATATATTCAATGCTCCTCTGCCCTTGCTTTTTGGGGCATTATTTTTTAGCAAATTATGATGATGATGTATTTCTCCTTATGTGATTTACAAATTAGCTTTAAATTACACTGAAGACCTTCATGCTAGAAAATCAGTCCTGAGCTCTGGTAGAGTATTCATGAAGTCTTGACTGTGTTCCTCAACAAGCAGAAAATATAAAACCAAAGTATCTTAGATATGAGTAAGAAATATATAGCAGTTCAAACTCACAAGAAATAAAAATTAAAAAATGCACTAAAGCTGCCATGTGTATGCTTAGAAGATGCTTATGGAAAACTGGCTAATTTCTCATCATAGATGCTAGCTGATTGGCTCCAGACTTAGGCACTTAGGAGCAAACCCTGAAGTCTTTACTCCATCCCTACTCAAAACCTCAGTGGCAATTATGGCTGAGTAAGGATTTAAGGATTTGGCCAATTGTGAATAAGGGCTTCAGATTCAAGCACTTAATCTGAACAGCAGTTTAGTCAGTTTTCAATCACCACCAGAGAACCATCAGATCTGTTCTCCCTTTATGGCTGTAGCTATATCTGAAGAAGACAGAACAGAGTAATTGCTACACATGCTGCAAACCCACTAGCACAGATGACTATCAGAACATCATACGTGATATCAAAACATACTTCAAGAATTTCAAGAAAATTATCACATCTGAAGCCTCAATATATCAAAGAAATTCTATTTTCATGGAGCAGGACATTAGTCTTTATATATAGCCTGGCATGGCGGTCACATTTAATATTGTCTATGATTCAACATACAACATTGTACACTCACTTTCAGAGTCGATATAAAATATCTCTCAGACACTATGCTACTGCATCTGAAAATGTATCTACATTTGATTCAACAGGTATGTCAAATGCTTCGTCTGGTTTTACAATTTAATGATGAGGCAGATATCAGCTATTAGATTTCCTCAGATTGTTAACTAACAAATACAGAGGGATATTAAGATGGATTTAAAAAGGCACATGAATGGCATCTGTAGAAACTTTTTAAAATTCTGTAATGTTTACTAAGCAAATTTAGAGGATACTATAAATAGGCAGATGTAACTCTTTAACAAGTAGTGTTGCGAACCCTCCAGGATTGTCCCGGAGTCTCCAGGAATTAAAGATAAATCTTTAATTAAATTTTATGTCATGTGATGAAATATCCAGGAATACATCCAACCAAATTTGGCAACCCTATTAAAAAGGGAAAACTGACACATTTTAAGAGCAACTAATGTACACCAGCTTTTTTGCCTTTTCTATTGATATCTTTATAGCCGGGAACTCAGCAGGCACTTACATCCAAATTAAGATTCTTTGTGGTTTGAAAAAACACTTATGTCTCATCTCCTGCCACATTATGTTGCAAACACATACACCAGAATTATCTGGTTTGTATGCTCATGGTTTTATGAAAATGTTCAGAAGCCAAAAGTAACTATAAGCTAGTGGGAGCTGATGTTACAGTATGCCTAGAATTGAATAGGATTGGATTTTAACTTTTCCTAATCAGCATCCCTGTTCCAATGTTACCAGTATGACTGGTATGACTCTGAATATTGTCTCTGGCCCTAATCCTGAGATACAGAGCATTTACAATCTCCATTGTAGTCAACAGGAATTGCAAGTGCTCAGCACCTCTAAAGATCAAGCACCATAAGCAGTGATCAAATAGACTAAATGCTCTTTTCAGAAAACTCTAGGAAATACAAGATGCTTTTAAGAAGCCCATTATAACTATGATTTTTTTGTATTTTACCATTAATGTTACATGCTGTTTTACAAACAGCTGTATGACATATGTGAGTAGATTCAAGTAGAATTTAGGACAGTTGGAGGCCAGGTACAAATAGTTTATGATGGTCTCATTTTCTTTCTAGACTGTTTTGTTGCAAGTTGCACCAGCCCCCTAACCACCCAACTCAAGATATCTATTTAAATTTTGGTTGGCCATTAGCTTTCATTAATCTTTATTTTCTTAACATTGTAGGACAGGGGTGGCCAACCTGTGGCTCCGGTGCCACATGTGGCTCTTCAGAAGCTCCTTGTATAGGCACCGACTCCGGGGCTGGAACCATAGGTATCAACTTTTCCCGGCGCTGGTGGGTGTTCGCCCCGGCCCCGTCACCAGCACTGCACCGACTCCACCCTTGCCCCGCCCCCATTCCAACCCCTTCCCCAAAGTCCCCGCCCCAAATCCACCCCCTCCCTGCCCCAATTGGACTCCTTCCCCAAATCCCGGCCCCACCTCTTCCCGGAGCGTGCCGCGTTCCCCCTCCCTCCCAGCGCTTGCCACCGCGAAACAGCGCTGGGAGCCAGGGGGAGAAGCAGGGGAGGAGGCGGCAGCAGAGTGGTGGTGAGCTGGGGGGGGGGGGAGCTGCCGGTGGGTGCAGAGCACCCACCAATTTTTCCCCATGGGTGCTCCAGCCCCGGAGCACTCACGGAGTTGGCGCCTATGGCTGGAGCTACAGGTGCCAACTTTCCAGTGTGCCAGGGGGTGCTCACTGCTCAACTCCTGGCTCTGCCACAGGCCCTGCCCCCACTCCTTCCCGCCCCCTCCCCTGAGCCTGCTGTGCCCTCGCTTCTCCCCCCTACCCTCCAGAGTCTCCTGCACACCACGAAAAAGCTAATTGGGAGGGAGGGGGAGGCACTGATTGGCAAGGCTGCCGGTAGGTGGGAGGCACTGGGAGTGGGGGGTGGAGAGCTGCTGGGGACCTGCTGACGTATTACTGTGGGTCTTTGGCAATGTACATTGGTAAAAATTCTGGCTCCTTCTCAGGCTCGGCTGGCCACCCATGTTGTAGGGTATGATTTTCAAAAGCTCTCAGCTTTGGCCAAATTTTTCACCCACTGAAGTGAATGGGAGTTTTGCTATTAACTTCAGTGGCAGCAGAGCTAGGCTGATGCCAAGTGTGCCCAGTGTCCCAGGTGCCCCCTGGTGGCAACAGACTGGAGGTACACACAGTTACAAGTCTATACTCAGGAATTAACCTAGACGTGCTCAGAAAAGTATATTTCCCCTATGATTGCCCATCTTCACTGAAGGGGGCCCTGTGTGGTGTCTGCTGAAAGCTTAGAACTCACTGGTTGTCATAGTTATTGAGGGATGAATGTACAAAAAATATTGTAAGTGTTACGTAACATGTAGAATATTGTGTTCCAAAGCTGCTGGAGGTGAAATTGGTCACCTGGGGCAGGGTGGGTCTCAGAACTAACTCAGTCAAGAGTGGGAACAACTGACATCTTTCTATCCAGCCCAGCCAAGTGTTTACAGTTTAGACAAGGTGCAGGCTTGAGCCTTTACAAAGCACAAAAGAGGCCAAGAAGACGACTTTGAATAGGGGGAGCACTGGGGAAAACTGAAGTTAACAAAACCCCCTGCTTATGAAAAAAGAGAAAAAGTCTGGAACTGTATAAAAGGAGAAAGAAGGCCACAAGACAGTATCCATTACAGAGACAAGTCTACCAGCGTGAGCGGATCCATGGCTCTCTCAACTGGACAAGCGCTATATGGACTGACTAGTGTGTGAGAAATACCTTATTAGAGGAGCTTGTTAATAAGCATATTCTCTAGATTGCATTTTATATTTTTATTTTATCTGTACCATATGTTCCCAATCCTTACACTTGCTTCTATCTGAATCTTTATCTTAAGCTTTGTCAAATAAACTTCTATTTGGTTTTACTATAGACATGTCTAAGTGCTGTGTGCTAAGGAGAGTACTGAACTGAGATGAAGCCAGTGAACGCAATGGCACCGCTTCCACAGAGACAGCGAATGTATGCGCGTTGCAGGTGTCCAGAAGTTGAGGGAGCCAAAGCAGAACTCTGGAGTGAACTATCTCCATAGATGTAGTCACATGTTATCCCTGTTCTGCCCCAAGCCCTCACTGAGGGAACTTAAGGGCTGGAATGGCCAAATTGCTAGCCTGCTTGCAGAGCACGGAGTGTGGCTTGTGATGCCAGCAGCTGGTAGTTTTGGGTGAGTCTCCCCCAGTGAGCACAGACAAAGCTCCCTTGTACTGTAAGCAAGTGGTAGTGATTCACCTATAATCCTTGGGTAACCCTGAAAGCATCACACAGTTGAACCTCTCATCTGTAATGTGAAACTGAAGATCCTGTATCACACACCACACCTGGAATCACAACTGCCCATTATTATATACTTCTTTAGCTAATGAAATTTCAATGGCTTCCTCCCACCAGTTATTCAAATGAACTCTGATCATTCCTGGAGATGCACATATCTACTGGGATGATCAGACCTCAGGAAGCTCAATAGCACCAGATATTTAGAAATGAAGAACATTACCCACGTACACGATACATTTTCTTTGAGAAAAGGGATCACGTGTCACCTCTTCTCTTCCACCAGAAACTGAATCTCTCTCCCTGTTGCACTATAACAACTCAAGTCATAGGCACAAATGTTAGTTGCCAAGATCTGAAAGAGACACAGCACATCTGAATACCCAACAATGAATCATATAAATCCTTTGCACAGGTATTGGTGTAACAAGGCATGAGCATGTGATTTTTCTCCTTTCCAGTCAGTAGCAATGTATTTGCTGGATTGAAAGACTTCTTCCTTAGGAGCATTTATACCTCCTCATGCCTCTACAAGATCAAGCACAGTTTTGGCAAGATGTATTGAACTACAGGTAGTTCTGATGCCACACTGATAAAATTGAAACAAATGCCCTATGGACCATTTCTCTTTGTCTTTTTATATCAAACTGCTTTTATTACCAGAGATTCTTTTGTTGATCTTGTCCCAACTCTCAAGTTCACTACATCTTAGTGAATGCAATAAACACAATAGGTAAAGTATGTAATTATGTATATCTACAATTCCAGTCTAGAGATTTAAGGTTACTGAAACTGTAGTAATTTGAAACCATTTTCAGTAACAATTAACTACGTTTTTATTTTAATTTAAATAGCATCGAAATACAGAGCACACTTTAACAAAGCAAATGTTGGCATGTTTATAATATGGATCTTGCTATACAGTGCTACTGGACAGCATATGCAGACATCATTGTGGATAGTTCTCTGAAAACATCTGCTAAAATGTGCAGCAGCAGTCAAAAAAGTTAACAGACTGTTATGTACCATTAGGAAAGGAATAAATGATAAGACAGTGAAAATGATAATGCCACAATATAAATCCATGGTATACCTACGCTTTGAATACTATGTGCAGTTCTGGTTGCCCCATCTCCAAAAAGATACATTAGAAATGGAAAAAGTACAGACAAGGACAATAAAATGATGAATAGCTTCAATATGAGGATAAAAAACACTAGAACTGTTTAGCTTGAAAAAGAGATGACTGGAGGGGGATACGAAAGAGGTCTATAATATCATGACTGGTGTGGAGAAAGTGAACAAGGAGTGTTATTTACTCCTTCACATAACACAAGAACCAGGGGTTACCCAATGAAATTAATAGTCAGCAGGTTTAAAACAAACAAAAGGAAGTACTTCACACAACGCACAGTCAAGCTGTGGAACTCGTTGTCAGGGATGTTATGAAGGCCAAAACTAACTTGGTTCAAAAAAGAATTAGATAAATTCATGGAACATTAATGGCTATTAACCCAGATCATCAATGAGGCAAACCCCTTGCTCTGGGGGGTCCATAAGCCTCTGACCACCAGATGCTGGGACTGGGACCACAGGGGAGGGATCACTTAATTGCCCTGTTCATTCCCTTTGGCCACTGTTGGAAGACAGGATACTGGGCTAGATGGACCATTGGACTGAGTCGGTATGGCTGTTCTTATGTTCTATGTACATTATCCATGAAACACGGTCATAACCAGATATATAGATGGACTTGGCTGTCAGCCAGGAATGCTGGTGCGATGTGTAAGACAGTCCATGGCTAACACAGCAAGGGTTACAGTGTGTTTGAGTACTAGTAATGCAAAATGTCACTTATTTGTTTTGATCCCAGGGTCCTGACATGGGGACAGAGTGCACGTGTGTGTGTATTCCTTCTTCCTCAAGACAACGGAGTTTGGAGTAGAAAAGTAAAGGGGATTCCCCCATGAAATCACAGAGGGAAAAGATTCTTCTTATAGCTGGAGACAAAGCCTGACAGGGCAAACACAAGCTGACCATACAAGCTGCTTCTGTGTTGCTTTCAAAGCTAGGTAAGTGCCTACACTAGCAGTCATGAAAGTTGCTACCGTAGCACTACTATGATATAGACACTACCTAAACACGAAAGATTAATGTTGAAATAAAGGGTGTTGAAAGAAGAAGGAATGATAAAAGATCTGTTTGCGGTGAACAGAAGAGGAGACCTACAAAAACATAATACAGCTGAGAATATTAGTATTAAAGTTCAAACTAAAAACTAAGATTCAGAAAGTAAAGCCAGTCATTTGATACAGAAAACAGCATGGGAGCCTCAGAACAGAATTAGCAGTGCTGAGAATTAATATGATGAAGTAATTGAAGTGACTCAGTTCTGCTGAAATTAACATTATAAAAAGAATTCCATGAGCCCATCAAGCCAACAGACTAGCCAGATGACAGTCTTTATTGATACCTGAGATCCTATATTCCACAGGATGACTTTTATCACATAACAGCACATGTACAAGACTTGAACCTTCATCGCCAATGATACAAATCAAATGATTACATAGAATTTAATTTAATTTTCCAATAAAAGAGTTTGATATATATCTTCAAAAGTTACTACTCAAAGCATCCACTCCTCCATTTCTTAATGCTGACCAAAACTCTGGGAAAACCCCAAAGGTCAAAATATAGAATAAACCTGCAGCAACTCTAAACGCAAATATTTTACTCATATATAAAAACAATTCTAAATTACTATATTGTAGTTCTTTTAAAAGCAAACAACACTAGTTGTCATTAAATCAATGCAATGATCATAGCTGCTTCAGAGCTCTATTCTCGTATTACTGAAAATTAAAGAAAAGTGAGAGGTACACATTTAAACATCAACTGAATTACATATAATGCCTCTCTCTTTAAAATTATTCATTATCATGTTGCCCAGCTATATATCAGTGTGAAAATGTGTACAACCACTTTAAGGGGAAGGCTGGAGAATACAGCTGGGACAGCCTGGGTTGTAATCAAGGGGGCCCTGCCCTGCCTGGAAATCCTGAACATATATAATTCTGTAGTGTGGAGGATATGCATTCTTGTATTTATAAAGAATTATCTATTGAACTGACCAAAACAAGCACAATGCGGGAGAGGGGGAAGAGGGAGCAAAGAACTGAGGAAGTACTAGAATATAAGAAAAAATTAAAAGTTATCAAAACCTCAAAACCATAATGATCCTAGCAATTACTATACAATAAACCCAACTTTAATCCTTAGTAAGGTAAAGGGGGAAGTAGTAAGAAAAGGTGATTCACCAATTTAACACCAGTGAGATAACAGAGCATGAGAACAGTCAGCAATTACAGTTTAGATGTGCTACATGGTATAAACCAGCAGCAAAGGAATGTGCACCTGGGATTACAATACTGGCTTTGGCATGATAGAGTAATGGTTGCTTGAAGGGAGGGAATAATAGTCTTTCGTACAAAATTTAACCTGCTTAAATCCACAAGAGCACAAGTGCCTGAGGAGATTATAAGACTAACATCAGTCTATGAAGATTTTTTCCACACAGAAAAACATGTGTTTGGGGGAACTCTGTGTTGAAATCATTTATGATACTAATCTAAATTTTGGTACTTCTATATTAAAAGAAAATGAAACTCCCTGACAAACTTTGTTAATGTTGCTAGATACGCTATATGCCAAGAAATTTACAGTTAAAAAATTTACAGTTACACGCACTTTTAAAAACCCAGACACAAAGATTCATATTATACCTTTCATAAACATCCTTAACTTTGACCCACATTATTCTTCTTTCTTTGATTCGCAGTCAGAGAGCTCAATAGCAATAATGGGGCCGAATGAAGTTTGCCCACCACTTTCTATCTTGTACCAGCTTCTCAGCTTTGCTCATCTTCAAACCATTGTGTTCAATATCATTCTTCACTGTATCTAACCAATGCATCCAATGTCAGTCACTCTCTATTTCTATTTCCTTTAACTCTGGTATGTATCTCCATGTATGGTATCCTTTCTGGGTCCATTCTTGACATGTGTCCAAACCACTCCAGTTGTTTTACCAGAGATCTTGGCCAGAGATACATAGCACTTAATTCTCATTCTTATATATATTTAAAAAAAAACAGCACACAAATCAGCAACAATGCATTTTATGAGAATAACTAGTTTTCAAGTGGACATTACCCCTGTAGGTAATACTGTATATTAAACTGACAAAGGCAATATTAAACATAATTAAAGTAGTAATTCAGATAACCATACTCTGTGTGTTTTATATATTATGACTCTTCCTTGTCCCTCTGTAAGACTGACAAACAAAAGGGGAAAGTGACTATTAAGAAGACAGAGACTAGCTACACACAAAGCGCTATCAATTACAAAGAAAAACAAAACAGAAATATACTTTCTTGTTTAAATATAGTAAAATCTAATATTTGTTCCAATAGTAAGAAAATAGAGACAAAAATGTGATTTAACATGACTGTGTCTTTAATCCTTTGAAGTTAGATGTGAGAACAGGTAACTCTGGATACACATTTCCTCTAATAAAATAAGCATTTTTAAGTCTGATTTTTTTTTAACAAAATATTTATGATTTTACCTATTTTATACAAGCCAAATTCTGCTTACAAGCAGAACTACAATATTAACTACACTTATTTTTCTACTTAATTAGCCTTTTTTAAGAACTAAAAACTCAAATTGGATGAAATAGGGTTTATTGCTAATTTGATGGAATAATATGTATAGATTACCAAAGCAAATGTCTTTACCTATGAGGCATGAAAATGCTTTTCTTGCTTTCCAATACCTTCTTTTGTCTGAGTAACTCAAAAGCCAAACCTGTGTAATGATGCATTCCCAGATTATAAGAATAACTGAGGGGATTTTAAGGATTGGAAAAATCTATATATTGTAATAAATGTCATTTTAATAGGTGTTCCCACTCCCCTTTTCTCTGATCTCCATATAAAGCTGTGTTTAAATGCTATTATCTTTCTTTTCAGTATTGATACCATCAGCTATTCATCTTCAATCTTGCTTTAAACAAAATTAGTCCCTCTTTTCTCAACAACTGATTGAAGTAATGCTAATCCAAATGAAGCAATTATGTCAAAAATCAAGTCAAATCATTTTCATTTTACTTCACTAACAGCTTGTAAGTATGATTAATCAAATCAACCCTCCCCTCTTCATGTAGAATTGTAATTGCTAACAGCAAATTAAAGCATCTTATTATATATCCAACATGATATTTAAAATGGAAGATCAATATTTTATTAGGGATTATGGCAAACTCTTTAAACAAGTTAAAGATGCCTAAAGAATATATCTTAACATGTATGATTTGCTTTACTGGAAACTATTTCAGAAATAGACAATCCACTCAGCTCAGAAAAACAAAATCAGCAATATAAACATATTTATAGGAATAAATAAAATATAATTAAAATATTCCAACAGATTTAATTGTGAATTGGAAAATGGCATCAGTCAGGTTGTGTATTAAATTAAGAACAATACCAGCATTTCAAAAGTAATGCACTTTCAAACTTTGTTAGTTACATAATATTAAATGTAGAGGGGACTACACATACCATTGGCATAAGCAGATGCAAATTCATTTACTTGAATAGTGTTGGACAACTAAGGTGAGTCCTATTCCTACCACTGTCCTTTAGCATGGAAATGGTATTTTATTTATTTTTAAGAATGACAACGTATCTGTATTTCTGCTATGTCTTTTATTAAACATTGATTTCAGTAGGGCTGCTGGCTGACTAAGATGAATAAAATTTTGCCTAATGCACACACCTGAAAAGGACCAATGGGAGGCCATCAGCAATTTAAGTTCATTTACTTTGGCTGGCACGATGAGTACATGTTTATGAAAGGGAAATTAGAAGAATTCTTGGGTCAGCATGGAGGTACTGCACAATCTTCATTAATTACTAGGAAAAAGCAAGTAGAAGAAAAATAAATGAGATATACCAAATACTATCTTTAAGAAATGCAGTTTCCATGCCAAAGCATAGTGGTAGCAAGATGACTCAACATAGTTGTCCAACAAATGGCAACACATTAAAGCCTGAACAATGATGACAAGTTTACAGACAGTGGTTGCTCATATTTTTCAACTTTTTTTTTCCAATCAAGTCTTTTATCCTGCTAATAATGTACCAAGGTACATCTTCTGAATGACATGTTACTCTTTCAGATACAGGAGAGTTATCACATAGGTATCTAATTGGAACTGTACAGTATACATTTACAATAATAAAGGTGCCCTAATAAGTCATTAACAATAAAATAAATACTGTGAAATCTCAGCAATATCAAAGTAATTATTTCAGGAGGCACTCCACCAGCCAGACACATACAGAAACTTCTTTCCACCCTTCATTATGGTAGGATGCACACCTTCCCCCTCTTCACAACCCCTATCAATCATATGAAGAACATTACCATGAGGTAGAAGAAAAATTACATTACACTATAGTAACATGCTGCTAATAATATTTTCTAATCTACCAATTAGCAACATTCACTGTCAGTTTTGAATTTAAGTGTCAATGTGAAGTTATTCATCCTGGGTTGTTCTAAGTCTGTTATTTAAACTAGTTTAAATTAGGGCTGAGGACCTAAGACCCACATAGCCTAGTGCAAGTCAAAGCAGAAGGTGCAAGGCTGGCAATGCTTACATATTTTGTGGAAATCCAGCCTATAAAACCTAGGAAAATGTAATCCACATAATAAAGGTGCTGTTTCTCCTGAGCTTCTTCCACTCATTCAACCCTGCCCTAAAACAGAGAGTTAATGAAGGGATGTGCTTTAGATACAAGTCACCATCTTTGTGCTGTTTTCTCCTACCCCTTAATGGTCAAGCAGCATTTCCAGCTGGCAATTATGTATGGTACACCATATGCGTCTATTATACTATTGTAATTCTCTGGGAACACACATTTTAAATGATCAGTTCAATATCTACTGCTTTATTAACATACACTTAATATTTTACTTTCTATGTAAAATAGGCATGTTGTGGTGCAGGTTGCCCTGAGGCACCCCCTGCTGGTCAAGTGTGCCATTGCAGGCACTCCTTGCCTCAGCTTCCTTGTAAGAGGGGGGGTCACCCAGACCACACTCCTTTGTGGCCTTGCATGTCCCTCTGCTTCCTCAGGGTTCAAGAATAAATCAATTACACACACAGTTTTTAAATATTATTCCCCTTTCTCCAGGGGTCCAATTTATTTAGTTCAATCAGTTTTCCCCCACTTCCCTCCCCCGTCCCCAAAAGATCTCTCCCTTTAAGTTCAGGGAACTTCCCAGCCCTCCTTTTTGGGGCTGAGGGGATTTAAGTCTTGACCTGTGGTCTTGGAGAGGCTAACAGGTGGCAATAATGCTGTTGCTGCTTGCTACTCTCTCTTAACAGAGCTCCTCTCTTCAGGAGCACCTGGCAACTGAGCCCTGATGGCTTTTTATCAGGACCCGGTGCTCATCTTTCAATTAACAGCCTATAGCAGGGATCAGCAACTTTCGGCACGCGGCACGCCAGGGTAAGCCCCCTGGCGGGCCAGGCTGGTTTGTTTACCTGCCGCATCCGCAGGTTCGGCCGATCGCGGCTCCCACTGGCTGCTGTTCGCCGCTCCAGGCCAATGGGGGCTACGGGAAGCGGCACGGGCCGAGGGATGTGCTGGCAGCCACTTCCCGCCGCCCCCATTGACCTTGAGCGGCGAACAGCGGCCAGTGGGAGCCGCGATCGGCCGAACCTGAGGACGCGGCCTATAGGCTTAAATTAGCCTGGGCTCAGATTCCCCTTAAAGGACCAGCAGCCCCATGATGTGGTATCTTTGAAAAGCAGCTTGTTCTTTTACATTCTGTCAAATAAGTTCAAATAAATCTCTAGTCTCTTCATACACGTAGGCTGTACCCTACCTCACTATAAGTACTATCCTGAACCTTTACCATGATTGTCAGACAGTTCTCAATCTGTACATTTTCAACGTCCAGATCCTGTCTTTGCAGAGGTGAAAGGGGGAAGAAAAAAGAAAAACATGCTAAGTAGCAGACACCCAAGTATCTGCATTATCCCCACAAAATCTTTCTGGGATAACTTCTTTACAAAGCCACTGATGTTGGCATCAGTCTCTAGCAAGTAATTAGTGAGTCCAGAATTTTAAATTTAGTTCTCCCTGCACTGTACCCTCCCAGCAAATGCACATCTTAAATTTACTTTCTGTTATGGCTCCTCCAGTAATTCTGAATCTCAGTTTACCACAGTGTTTGAGAGAAGTTTGAAAATATTAGAAAAGCACTACACCAAGCTCACTTGATAATGTGTCACATAAGGAACTGAATCAGCAGCCTGATGGCTCATAAGCGCTAACCTGTAAGCAATGCAGTGGTAATTTGTTAGCAAGGTGTTTAACCTGAGCAGATTTCCAACAACATGGTCTGCTCCATTGCTTCAGCACCATCATTAGTTCAGTCCCATCATTCCCTAGGGCAAAAAAATTAGGAAAATTAATTTTTTTAGTGGCCAACAACTCCTGCAAAGCTCAAGACAAGGCTGATGATTCCAAAAGGCAATTTGAATGTTCGTCACATAAGAACTTAAAACAACTGTGATTTAATCAATGGAATGTAAATTGAAAATTCTCTGCCTATTTCTATATCTATATGTGAAGGAGTGTATTACTCCTTTAAGGGACAGCTTGGGGTTTATACACAAGGAGGCCCTGCCCCCTAAGGCTGGGCTATTTAAAAAGAAAGAAAGCTGAGCAAGAGGAGAGTAGAAGCCATACAGGCTGCAATGGGTGGTGACTGTTTTACTTTGACGCTGTAGAAATTGGATCCATGAATGGACTTAGGCACCTAACTTTTAGGCACCTAGAAAATCACAACAACAATGTGGTCCACAAACCCTGAGTTAAGCCCCTAGGCTCCTATACAATGAACGGGAAGAGACAAGAGCCTAAGAACAAGATTCTCAAAAGCCAACACACTAAGCACAGAGATGCCTAAGTTAGCCAGTGAGAAATGCCAACAACAGGGGTGTATGCTAAGCCCCATCCCTCTGTCAGAGATAGGCACCTGAGTCAGGCCTCAGGGTGGCGCCAACCTCTGCTTAGTGATCCACAAACAGGAACCTGCCGCCTGGAATCAGGTGGCTTACCACCTAAGGTGTTTCTTGCAGGAACGAGTTTGGCGCCTACCTCACTCCAATCAGAGAATGTGGTGGGGCCACCACAACCCACCTTACAACTTTTAGCCCAGTGCTTAAAGTGTTTGCCTGAGATGTGGGAGAACCAGATTCAATTCCCCCTTCTCTACCAAAGACAGAGAAAGGATTTGAACAGGGGTCTCCCACCTCTCAGATGAGTGCTTTAACCACTGAGCTATGGGATAGTCAATATGGGGCTCCCTCAGTGTCTCTCCTGTTGAAAATGTACCACTGTGGATAAATAATGAAAGAATGGATGGAGCAAGGGTACTGGACCCTGGGTCTCCCACCTCCCTGGTAGGTGCCCTAACCACTGGACTACAAAGTCACTCACACTCTCTCTCTCTGGCCCAATGACTATTTAAATATTTATTCACAGTGGAACAATTATTGAGTCAGAAAGAGAGAGAGAGAGGATGCTCCCTACATTGCAGAACAGACCTTTGGCTGCTCTAATTTACACCACGGACCAGAATGGTACCAGGATTGTCCCAGGATCAGCACTGACTTAAAGCCATCTTTGCATTTTATCTTGGAAACACCATGGCTGCAGGGCAGGATCGAAGCCAATTAGTTTACTCAGTGAGCTCCACCATTTCACTAAAAGCTGTCTCCACACAGTTTTTGTTCATTTTATTAGTTTCTAAACCAATTAAGTTAAAGGAGTATAACCACTAGTGTGTATGCATTTATACCGGTATAAATGGTGCTTATACTAGTATAGCTGTGGCCCAGGGAACCCTTGATACCAACTGACAGAGGGCACAGGGATGCATAGGGATGTTCAGGGATCCCCTGGGTTGGATATCTGCATAATAGTTCACCAAAGGGTGGCATGTGAGGTCTCTTACCAAGTGCCAGTAGCCCACTAGTCATCATAATCACTGTAAAATGCGTGGTAAGATAATATTTAAGGAGTTATGTGGCTATGCTGAAAGTCATGTTCCTAAGGTCTTAGAGTTAAGGTGGGTCACTAGGAGGTGACATCTCTCAGAGATGTTCCTTTCAGGCAGGAGGTAAGTGACATTTATCTCTGTCTGGCCATTTGTGTATTGTGTACTGTTTGCCTCACACTAGATGCCTATTTGCATACTGAGACGTGAATTGAGAGATTATGAAATCTACAAGACAGGAAATCTGCAGGAATAAACAAACAACAAGGGGGTATCCTGTTTATGAATAAAGATAAAGGATTGGTCTGGTATATCTTGGAGTGCAAAAAGAAACACTGAATCCTTCACCTAGGAAAGAATGATCACAGCCATCCAGGTTGTAAATCGCTTCAGGGATATTGCGTGAGCAGTAATATATTAGATATGAGAATATCTTGTTAATTAAAAGTCTTGGCTCTAGAATGTGTTATGATTTTATTTTATAGGTAACCATTTGTTTCCAATTCTTCTACTTGCTACTACTTGAATCTCTAGGTTTTGTTAAATAAACACACTTGATTTCACTAAAAAACAAATCTAAATGCTGTGAGTTAAGCCAAGTGGCAATCTGAGGTTAAAGTGGTATTCTGGGTATTCTTTTGGAGCAGGAGATCAGCGAATGCTGTAAGTGTCCTATGGGACGGGGCGGACAATCCAGGGACAATCCAATCGAGGGCTGGAGCGTGCCTATCGCTAACCTGTAGAGTGACAGCAGGGCCCGCGAGGCCTAAAGGGGAGTGCTTGTCTTCCGTGTGACTGGTGGAGTTGGGGTACAGACCCCTGCCAGGTACAGACAAAGCTTCCTTGCACTAAGGGCAGGTGGTAGTGAGGCGCCTCACAACCTGGGTGCCCCCAGGAAGCATCATAATAGCTTACTCTACTAAATATACAGGAATAAACTGGACCAGTATAGTAGCATAACTGTGTCCACTCTAGGAGTTGTACCACTAACTATATTGATATAAAAATCACACACCAAACCAAAGTACTTAAAATGCTATGAAAACTGTGTATAGAACAGGCTCAGGAGTGAAACCTATGTCAAGATACAGCTTTCTTGACGACTGGACCCCAAGTCCAGAAACAGCTCCCAGAAGGCATAGGATGACCATGAACCTCAGCACTTTTAGACCTAACGTGCCCATAACAATGCGATATTTAAAAAATAAAAAAATAAAAATAAACAATGTTTGGGTCCTGCCGACCTGAAGGGGGAAGAGAGATTGATAGATCTTGAGATCTTTTAATGTAAGTTATGTATATTCTGGTGACAGGAGCTATGCTATTCCAATTTCCATGAAAAACCTTATATTAGATCATATTATACAGTAACAGAATATTAACTGAACTTCAGATATATTTAGATATCCCTCAAGAACAATGACGTCTGATCATCCCTTACCTCCATTTGTAAGGGATCACTATAATTATGATTCTTGGCCTACACTGAAAGTGTGGGCAAGAAATAATAAAGAGGAAAAAACTGTCAATTTGGGAAGTGATGTTGGAACACTTGTTACAACATGTGCTGCAGGAAAGAAATTATTCCAGAAACAAAAAATAAACTTGAAAGCACAAATATACTCTTCATAAAGGAAGTTAGATAACTGAAAGCCTGATACCGTAACAGAACCTAGAGGCATAGAAAAAAGCAAGAAGTTCTAATATTATGTCTCCCGAGGATGTGAACAAACCATTCTATTAACATAGTATTTGATTGGAACCCTCCTCCCCAGGTTTTGAATTTCACTTGCCTTCTTAAAATGTAATCTGTTTGTGGAAGAGATAGTATTTTCATGTACAGCACATACAACAACAGTGCCCCAATCCCAATTAGGATTTCTGTGCAGTAATGCATACAAAACAAACAACAATTTCACTGTTTTCTATTGTTCACTGCATACACACTGCAACTGCCCCACAGAAGCTAAAGCATAAACAAAAGTTTCACATAAGTAAATCAAACAAAACAGGCAACCTGTTAATATGACACGATGAAACAAACTAGTCCTAGTTTTGTGGGTAGATAATTTATAAAAGGATAATCAAAGTCTTGAGCACTGCCTAAACATCTGTATCAGGCTCAACAATATCTTAAAAAATGACAGAACATCTGCAAGGAGACTAGAATTGTTCCTTGGGGACAATTCAGTTTTAAACTGAAAGATCTGCAAGCATTTATTCATAGAATCATAGAATATCAGGGTTGGAAGGGACCTCAGAAGGTCATCTAGTCCAATCGCCTGCTCAAAACTGGACCAATCCCCAACTAAATCCCCAAATGGCCCCCTCAAGGATTGAACTCACAACCCTGGGTTTAGCAGGCCAATGCTCAAACCACTGAGCTATCCCTGTTATATCAGGTACAATTTCCCTCAGCAATTGCTTCTAAATCAAAATGATACTTACAAGAGCAAGGAATTCCAGATCTGTTATATGGCTGAACAATGTCCATAATAAAAATACACCTCTACCCCGATATAACGCTGTCCTCGGGAGCCAACAAATCTTACCGCGTTATAGGTGAAACCACGTTATATCGAACTTGCTTTGATCCACCGGAGTGTGCAGCCCCGCCCTCCCGGTGCGCTGCTTTACCGTGTTATATCCGAATTCGTGTTATATCGGGTTGCGTAATATCGGGGTAGAGGTGTAGCAACATCTTGTCTCCTGATTTAATGATGTGAACACAATGGTTTCTCTGCACCACAGGACAATAAGACTTCTAGAATCTATTAAGCAATAACAAGATTTCATCATATGCCTTATCTGAAGAGAAGGAGAAAAACAATCTTTAAAGAATTACATTTGTTAAATTAGTAGAGTTTAAATGGAAGTGTTCTTATGTCTATAAAAGTTACCTGTTCAAAATGCACAAAATAATTAAGGACAGAAGGTAAAGCTGTTGGAGACTAAAGACTGCTCATTGATCACTGTCTTAAGATCTGCAGGACACTTTGTTTAAATTGCATATTGCTCTTTAGAAACAGCTGATTATAAAGCTAAAAATTTTTCTTTGGCAGTGCTAAAATAAATTGCATTCTACATACAAAAAAGGAATGAGAAAAGTCTAACTTACACATTATTATAGCAGTGCCATTAAGTATTGACCCAAATGTTGTCATTAATAGCTATTTTGTAGGGAGTTTACAACTCAGACATAAGTTCAGTTCATACTGAAAACTGACCTAAAAAAGATGGGACCAAATTAATTGTAAAAAAAATCATGTTTTTATGGCTCACATTCATCCATTACAAATAGGACCAGATTCTTATATCTGCCCATATATTTCGGCATGCCTACTTCATACTTCTACATGCCCAATATACTCATGCAAAAGAAGTCTTTGCGTGAGCTTGTAGGCAATTAGGCATGATATGGTTGGAGTCAGTAATGGCCACATCCCTGTTATGGATCTCTAGCTGCACAGTGCACTTCTTCATCCGCTGTTTGCCTCTCTTGTAAGTGACATGCAGCTCAGACACCCTGGAAAGCTCGCTCTCCAAGTCAGTAACTCAATGCTTTCCTATCAGGGAGCAGTGATGGAGCTATTCTTCTGCCTGAACCATGTTCCTCATCTCCTGCAGCAACTGGGTTTGAAAGTGACTCTTCAGGATGGCCACCTTTCTGTGTAGCTCTGGCAGCCACAGGTCCAGGCCTTCTGAGTAGTTTGCAGCTCTGTTTTCAGTTTTTCACTCCACAGATCAGCTGCTTTGTCCACAGTTCATATCCATCTACTTGCAGTGCAATTAACAGCTCATTGTAGCAATGGTGGAGCAGGTTCATGCCTAACACAACAGGGGGTTCATTGCTCTGGATGATTGCCTGGAAGCAGCATATCTTGGAAACCAGCTAAACATCCACAAGCGTACCCTATGTAAGAGATGCTGAGCCCATTCCCAGCCACTAACTGCATCCAGTATTAAGGGGAGCTGACAGATCCTATCACTGTCAGGGCTCAAAGAATCTCTCTCACTGGATGGTAGTTACTTGGCAGACAGTGTCCAGTCGTGCATCCATCCACTCGCCAATAATGAGGATGATGAGGACATTTCCCGATGAACTTAAACTGAATTCCAGTATTCCAGCAGCTAAATACACAAGTAAAATAACCTCTCTACTCCTACTGAAGATACCCCTGTTTATGCATCTGAGGTTCACATTAGCCCTTTTGGCCACAGTGGCACACCAGCAGTCCACGTTCAGCTGATTACTCACCATGGCCACCAAACCTTCTTCAGAGTCACTGCTTCCCAGAATAGAGTCCCCCATCCTGTAAACACGGCCTACATTCTTTGTTCCAAGATGTATACCTTTTAGTTGTACTGAAACGCTTATTATTTGCTTGTGCCCCAGCCTACCAAGCGATCCAGATTGCTCTGTATCAGTGACCTGTCCTCTTCATTATTTACCACTTCCTCAATGTGTGTGTCATCTGCAGACTTTATCAGCAATGATTTTATGTTATGCAACAACTGCCAGGTAACAGGATTATAAGCCCCCCTCTACCAGCTGCCCTTGACAACTGCCTCTCCAGGACCACGGCTAGCATGGGATTCATCCATTCAATGGACTGCAAGATCAGTTGGAGGCTTGCAACAAACTCCCTTAGCATCTTGGTGGCTTTGTGTCTGACAACTGTCTGACAACAGAACTGCATCACTGCATCACCTGATTTTCAGGGTGCAGATGCCTAAACATTTACCCCAATTGCTGAAAAATCTTCGCAGTTATATCCTTGTGGCCCGCTGGTTTTGAAACCATGCATTCTATCTCTATTAATTAAAAAAAAAAGAGATAACGGACAAGGTAGCCCAGGTGGGATGCGGGAGGAGGGAAGGACAAGGCCACATTGTTTATTGTAGCCACACTAAAAATCAAACTGTTTGAATGACAGCCTTCTGTTGCTTGGGACATACTGTGGGGGGGGGGGGCTGGTTGCCCGGGGCCCCCCCCCCCCCCCCCCACGTTCTTGGCCATCTGGGTGAGGCGGATATGGAACTTGGGGAGGAGGCCAACAGACACGTCCACACAACCAACACATGACTGAATTCACACAACCAACCCCGTTGGTTAAAGAGCTCTTAAAATCGACTTCTGTACTCCTCCCCGATGAGGGGAGTAGTGCTAAAATCGACCTTGCTGGGTCGAATTTGGGGGTGATGCAAATCGACAGTATTGGCCTCCTGGAGCTATCCCAGAGTGCTCCATTGTGACCGCTCTGGACAGCACTTTGAACTCTGATGCACTAGCCAGGTACACAGGAAAAGCCCCGGGAACTTTTGAATTTCATTTCCTGTTTGGTCAGTATGCCAAACTCAGCAGCACAGGTGACCATGCAGTCCCCCCAGAATCGTAGAGCGTAGAATGTTTCTACACTTCCCCAATCACCTCCGTCCCTGCGGTCATCGCAGATTAGAAGGCGAAAAAAATGCACTCGCGATGACATGTTTTCCGAGCTCATGCAGTCCTCTTGCACTGATAGGGCACAGCTTAATGCATGGAGGCATTCAGTGGCAGAGGCCAGGAAAGAATTAAGTGAGCACGAAGAGCAGAGGCAGGACGCGATGCTGAGGCTAATGGGGGAGCAAACGGACATGATGAAGCGTCTGTTGGGGGAGCAAACTGACATGATGAAGCATCTGTTGGAGCTGCAGGAAAGACAACAAGAGCACAGAACCCCGCTGCATCCACTGTATAACCACATGCCCTCCTCCCCAAGTTCCATATCCGCCCCACCCAGACGCCCAAGAAGGTGGGCGGGGGGGGGGGCGGGGGGAGGCTCCGGGCAGGGAAGATGTTCCCAGAACCCCTGGCCAAGCTACATGTCCGACGAGGACAGTTAGCAGTCCTACTGCACCATCTGCTGCGAAGGCAAGGAGCTGCTGATGTGTAGCAATGCCAGCTGCTGCAGGTGCTTCTGTGTTGAATGCTTGGAGGTCCGGGTAGGGCAAAGTACCTCGGCCAAGGCAAAAGAGAAAGAGCCCAGGAGCTGTTACATGCATCAACCACAGAAGTGCTATGGGATGTTACAGCGCCGACCGGACTGGAATGTATGGCTGCAAGACTTCTTCACCAGCGACAAAGGACAGGAATGTGATGCACTTAAAATCTAAAAAGGGCCGCACATTTCCCAGAGTCACTACCCTTGATAACAGAATGTCAATGATTGTATTGGCTACTTGGATCACACAGCCCCCACAGTAGACTTGCCCACAACAGCAGCGGTGACGGTGAGCTGAGCGGGCTCCACGCTTGCCGTGGTATGGCGTCTGCATGGGTAACCCAGGAAAAAAGGCATGAAACGATTGTCTGCCATTGCTTTCACGGAGGGAGGGTCGACTGACAACATGAACCCCAAACCACCTGCGACAATGTTTTTGCCCCATGAGGCATTGGGAGCTTAACCCAGAATTCCAATGGGTGGCGGAGACTGCGGGAACTGTGGGATAGCTACCCACAGTGCACCGCTCCGTAAGTCGATGCTAGCCACAGTAGTGAGGACGCACTCCGCCGACTTAATGCACTTAGTGTGGACATACGCAATCGACTGTATAAAATCGATTTCTAAAAATCGACCTAATTTCGTAATGTAGACGTACCCTTAGTCACCGATTGGGGTTCCTTCCTTTTCGGCTCTATCTGATCTTTGCATGCAGCATGATGCCATATATATAGGTTGCTCCCTGGGCTTGTTCCCCAGCCTGGAGATCAGACTCCCAACCTGCTGTTTCTCTGAAACAGCAGCCACTGCCACATGCACTCTGTGGCAGCCCACAAATTCTCCAATCCCAAGACAGCAGGCAGCAAAAAAATTGAGTTGAGATTTCCTGCCAGTTTACTAGCCAATCGGGTGAGGGTGGAAAGGCCAACTTCTCCTGTTTGCTTCTCCCACCACCAATCACAGCCCTGGGTCAGTGCCAGCCTTCACAGCAGTATGCAGATCTGTGGAGCGGGCTCCGCAGTTAAAGGACAATTCCTGTAAAAGAACTTCTTACAAGATTTCTTGCATCTTCCTGTAAAGTATCTGGTATCAGAGAAATAACACTAGACTAGATGGGCCACTGGTGCAATGCTGTATGTCAGTTTCTATAGGAAATGAGAAAAATAGCAACCTTTCAGTATAGCCAGTTCTGTACACCTATGCCAGTAATTCACATTTTAAGGAGCTTTCAATTAGCCATTGACAAGTAGAGCCTCATTCACCAATCAAAAAAAAAAAAAGCAGAAAAAGAATTAGGTATATTAAAGTAACACTGATTATACTTTTAAAAAGCTTCCTTGCTTTGTGGGATTAAGTATAAAATTTCTCCTTAATTCCAAACTTGTTATTCCTAGGCATTGTAACTGGAGTAGTATGTTTACCCATTTTTGGAAATCATTACTGCAATCATTAATACATACAAAGAGGTGGATTAAAAACAAATTAGCTCCAATTTCTTCTGTCTTTTTTACATTTAAGTTAGACCCTGAATCTTCCTTTTCACTTTCTGGCTGTTTAATAATAAAATACTTTGAAATTAATCTTGCTGAAACATTCCTCCTGGGTAAAGGGCTTTGTGTAACATTTCTTCTTTTGTAGAGACTACATACATTTTTTATGAGCTAGTACAGAGCTTCTGATGCAACTAAGACCAAATTTGTATGTGTTTAAAATAGGAATCAAAGAATTATCACATTTTTCTACAGTATGGAGTTCGTTTCATAACTCAGCTCTGAACAAATTTGACACACCAATTATTCAATATTGTGCCTTTCCTAAAGATCTGAATGTGGTAGGAAGTGGTATTTGGTAGGAATGTGGTAGGAAGTTGCGGAAATTTACTGCAGTTCTGGGCTGAGTCCATGAAATACATTCATCATTATAACTTGTAAAAAATATATCACACTGTCCATTATCAAGTATTCCCTAAAGATCCTTATGACAGATTTAGAGCTGTCTTGAATAATTTAGGAGTACTGGATGTTCAATTATGTTTGCCTGATTGTTGTAAGGGGCTTTTATTGTATAAAATGTGGGGATGATTCAAGGGGAGACTGACTGCACATAGGCAAGGAAAGAGAATCAATGGCCTCAGATAGACATGCATCCACCAACACTTCAGGGACAATGCAAAAGCCATTTGTTTTGAAGTTCCACTTCTGACATCATGCTGAGCTCACCAGCCTAGTTTTGGGCAGCATGGCAAAAGAGAATCAGGAAACGGAGAACACAGATCTTTGTTTGGATTTAAAGGCAAGCCCTCAAATGACTGGGGGAGACGGCGGTAAGGGGAACAGACTGAGACCCAGACCTGCAGAAGTTAGTGATCTGGGGTAAGGCAGGCCGGCCAAGGATTCTACTTAGACCTGTTGTTCTTTTACAAATAATTTTCTCTGATGTTATGCTTTGTTCCTATTGTTAAGTTAAACAATATTTTAAGAAGGCTGTTTTGGGTCTCTGCAATTTACTGGTTATAGGCTCCCGATGGGAAGAACCACAGGTACTGAATTCAGTGGGTATATCTACACTGCAGTGTAAACCCAGGGATTCAACTCAGGCTCAAGCCTAACTCCCCTTCTGTCTACACACAAATCACACTAAACCAGGGCTTGGACACAGGGTCCCACAAAGTGGAGGGTCTGAGCTAGAGTCAAGACAGGACTCAGGGTTCAAACCCTATTGCTTTGAAATGTAGACACAGCCCCACTGAACTTGTATTGTGGAAGTCTGCCAAAAGTATTGCACAATCCCAGTCGACTTTGTCCTCTGGACAGTCAAGTTTGGTGGACACTAAAGTTTTCCTGAAAAAAGGGCTAAAGCAGCCACAGTTTGGGAGGGGTACGGGATATGGATACTTGGGTCTGCATAATGCAGTCTAGATGCTGGAGCCCCATGTTGCAATGTAGGGTTCAACAATTCCTAACCTAGGTTGCAAATGACTGTAGACGCTCAAGCCTAGATTAAGAAACCCAGGATCTGCTAACTTGAGTTCTACTAACCCTGGGCTTACATTGCAGTGTAGACATATACCCAGTCAAACCTAGGTCTATTTTAATAGTGTGAGAATCTCGGTCTTCTACCCCACAAAAGGTAAAGGCCTGAGACATCATCAGCGTGCACTCAGAGACCAGAGAGGGGTGAAAGGAGTAACTAGCCCTGCAACCATGGCAATTCTGATACATGAAGAACATGTACATCAAATCTACCATACATTTTGATTATTTGTAAGTAATTTCTTCTATCGTAGTGTTTAGGATACTAAAAGTGTCTTTTCCCTCATATATGAACCCTTTTTTCTTGCTGTGAATGAAAAATATTTTAATGGGTTTTAATGGCTAGCACAAAACGCCTCTTTATCATGCTGTCAATATTTGCGTACATGAGAGCTTGGCCATGGAGAAAAAGCCACAGCTCAAAATAACTTGATCTTTCCTCCAACTCTTTCTTACTCATATTTGGAGAAGCTAATGACAGTCTTCTGGGTACTGTCTGCATACATATGTTCCGACTTCTGAGTGACAGCTGTCAATCAAACATGGACAAGAGGCAAAGTTGAGTTGAAGAGTGTGCATGTTTGTCAAAACAGAAATCTCTAGCCAAAATATGTTAACAGCTAAACAACTTTTCAATATACTCTGAAAGAGGTAACATACAGTATGAATGAACCTCATTATCAATTTTAAATCCCTATGGGTCTTTAAAAAGGCAATTTTCTGACCTCAATTTCATGCCATATAACTTAGAGTGGATCATGTAAGAAAGCTGTCTTAACTTATTCAATTTCAAGTCTATTGAATGTCTTCGCACTGATTTCTTATTGTTTTTGTTCTGAAGTCACCAAGATGAAGGTGACAAGTTGCGCTTGTCATGTGCGCCACACTGCATAAAGACCTCTACATATTTTGTTCGAGAAGTTTTATTTTCATATAAAAGAAGGAATTCACTGTTTCTTTTAAAGATTTTTAAAACTGTGTCTGCTGTGTTAGAAATTGCAGTTCAAGATTTTGAAATATGTGAAAAGATTTTATTCATGTTTGCTTCTTGTATCAAAAAAATCTGCAAGCAGTCACAAGTGCATGACACTCATACATTTTTTTCAATCAAGAGATTAAAAAGAGTACCAAGCCTTACAGTGGGAAATCAGGAAGAAAAGACACAATAAAATAAGTTTACAAATCAGCATTGTGGTTTTTGTAATTACAAAGGGATGCTGCACTTGCTTACTGCATTCCAGGTCCTGATAATAAAGGTTTAGCCACTGAATTACTGAAAAATCTTGAAAAATTGTATGACCTGCTTGGGCTACTGTCAACCAGGTCTAAAACTGGGTAAATACACATAAGACTCAAACAAGGGCCACTGCTGAAAACAAAGCCTTCTAACATACAGTAATTATAAGATACACAAAAGTATAATACCAGCAATTAATTTTAGAGATATTTTTGAATATTTAACTGTTTTTGTAGAGTGACTTTGGTGCTAGTGAAGGAGTGACTGACAATGCTAGAGACCTGAGTCAGCAACACACTTAGCCATGTGCTTAAATCCATTCCTCTTCAGCAATACACTTTAGTATGTGCTCAGCTTTCAGCAACTATTTAAGTGCTAATCAAAGCAATGGATTTTAAGCACATCTTAACCTTGACCATCTCTAAAGGTAAGCAAAGTTAGGATCTAAAGTATCAAAACCATTTCAATTATGGTGAAACTACCACCAACAATGCCTATTGTGTCGATGATCTTTACACTGTAGATGCATGTCCAACAGGACCTAGAAAGAATGAACCAATTTCACACACAACCATTGGAGAAGATCTACAACTCATTACAGATAGTTTCAATGGTCATATCACCTGAAAGTAGTTATAATCCCCAACTTCAAAACAGAAGAGATTCCTGCAAGAGATTAAGCATATCAGAGTAGCCATTAGATAACTACAAAACATAATACTTTGAGAGGAGTTGTATCCGTGTTGCAAAGGTCAAAAAAAATTCAGGCTCTCATAAAGCTCCATTTTAATTCTCAGTGCCAATGTAAATTCAAATTTGATATCCATAATACCAAAAGAAATGACAAAAATTTTCACAAAAGCAGTCACAAAGATTGCATGAAGAAAAAATTGGTCATGTTCTCGGTTCCTTCTTCCTCTCCCCTGCCCCCAGTGCTGGTCATCCCCCAATTTATCAATAAGGGAATTTTGTTGCTTTCAATGTAGATAATCTGTCATTTGGGAACAGAATGAGAGACACCTATCAATTATTAAATGGCTACACAATTATGGTACCCCTTGAATTAATGCTCTTATGTAATGTAGATTTTGGTCAACTAAATGCACACAATACGGGCACAGCCTGACACTTGAGTACCAATTTGGAGATCTGCCATATAATCAGTGAAAGATGCAAAACTCAGTAATTCATTTTAAATCTTGAACACACAAAACATTTTTCTCAGGAACAGTTCTAAATCTAGACTCAGGCTGTGCACAAAATCAGCAAGTTCATCATATAAATTTTGTGACCATATATTTATAGCTCATTTTGAAGCCTATGTATGACATAGCTAATATGATAAAGATATTCCATTTACAGATTAAATTGATATCTTGGATCTCAAAAGTGGTATTATGGCTAACTAAAATCAATACGCTATTGAATTTGGTAGTCTTCATCATCAGCCACCAGAAAGGCAATGCACAGGGCTTTAAATAACCTTTAAACATAGACTAATATCTTTAATTTGGAGCTTTTTCTAACTTTCCTAAACTCTTGTTGAAGTATTGGAAGCCAATTCAGGGTTCTTTTCTTACCTATTTATTATTCTTTATACACACACAATCCTACCCTTCAATGTGTGAACACATCTCCTACCAGCTTCAGTTTGGCTCTACGATATACGCATATTTGACACAATGCATTTCATGCATATAAAACCTGACAGGTGCAGGGCGGGGAAATGAACCATTCAGCTAATTAAAAGTGTAATATCTAAAATGATAAAATATCTAAAATGCTACAAAGCAAATACCATATTACCTGTAGGTGAACGTTTTTCGCAAAACCATCACTCTATGTCTGACCTCTTCATTCTCAAAGGAAACCTGCACAACACCATCAAAAGATGAGCTTGGGAGCTTAAATTCATAATTTTTCTAGACACTGAAAACCATGGACTGAATAGAGACTCTGGATTTATGGCTTATTACAACAAATCTATAAGCTAACAACTCCCCCTTCTCCCCCCCCCCCCCCCCCCCCCCCCCCCCCCCCTCCNCCTCCCCCTCTCCTCCCATGACTGGAGGAGTTTTAACAGGCCACTTCATCTTAAATGGTCCATTGAAATATGCATTAACTACTTATGCTAAACCAGTGATTCTCAACCTATTTATCATTGTGGGCCACATATGCAGCCCACAAAGTGTTAATCTGGGCCACAGATTGAGAATGACAGTGCCCCCCACCTAAACCACCCCTATTGCTCAGTGCCCTCTGCCCAGAGACCCCCTCCACAGAGTGGGGCCAGGAGTGGAGAGCTGGGCATAGGGCATGGTGCGGGGACCTTGCTGCGTGTGGACCCCGACCCCCTCTGTGTGGGGTTGGGGGCCAACCAGGACTCCGACCCCAGACCTCAGCGCGCTGGGCTGGGCAGCAGCTGGCTGCCCAGACCATGGACCCCACCGCGGAAGGCAGCCAGGATCCCAACCCCGGACCCTGCTGTGAGGGGCAAGGCGGCAGCTCGCTACCTGGACCCCGAGCCCCGCTGGGCAGGGCCCGCTGGGCAGCAGGGCAGCCGGGAGCCCGTGGCCTTTAGTACACAGCTGAGCTGGGCCACAGCTGTGTGCTAATTGGGCCGCATGCAGCCCGCAGGCTGAGAACTGCTAAGCTAAACAATCTGTTCCAGCTTGTATTTAACTTGGGCCAGGTCTACACTACAGATCTATATTGGTGTAACTATGTCTCTCAGGGGTGTGAAAAATCCACACCCTTGAGCAATGTAGTTATACCGACCTAACCCCCTGTGTAGACAGTGCAATGGGATGGGAGAGCTTCTCCAACTGACATAGCTACCACCTCTTGGGGAAATGGATTAACTACGCTGATGTAAGAGTGTCTTCACTTAAGTGCTAAAGTGGCACAGCTGTGCCGATGCAGTGTTTTAAGAACAGAGCTTCCCTGAGTACATTTCCCAGACCTGAAGAAGAGCTCGGTGTAAGCTCGAAAGCTTGTCTCTCTCACCAACAGAAGTCTGTCCAATACAAGATATTACCTCACCCACCTTGTCTCTCTAATACCTACACAGACATTCTTTTTAGAAATATGTTAGCTATTTAAATGGTGGTTTTTAAAGATCCAATTGGGTTTAAATTAGAATTTAATTTAGAATTACTGAACTGAATTATGCGATTAACACTATTGACATTTACAGATGTTATGTTAGCCATCTGAGTTAATTTCCTTTTCATACCTGAAAATAAAAAACAATCACAAGTATAAGGAAAAATAACTTCCAAAACTTGAAAACAAGGGCTATAAAACGCAACCAAAGTGCATTCCCTAGTTGTACCAAGCTTCACTTGCATGAAAAAATATTATGAGACAAAAAACAGTTACTAACCTTTCCATAACTGTTGTTCTTTTAGATGTGTTGCTCATGTCCATTCCAGGTTAGGTATGCACATGCCACATGCACAGTCACTTCAGATTTTTCCCTCAGTGGTATCTGTTGGGCTGGCTTTAGCACTCTCTGGTGCTGCACGCAAATGCGCCCGTATAAAAGGTCCAGCAGGTCCCACACCCTCTCAGTTCTTTCTTGCCAGCTAACTCCAATAGAGGGGCAGGAGGGTGAGTTGTGGAATACATATGAGCAACATATCTCGAAGAACAACAGTTACGGAAAGGTTAGTAACCATTTTTTCTTCTTTGAGTGCTTGCTCATGTCCATTCCACATTAGGTGACTCCCAAACGGTACCCGAGAAGGTGGGCTCAGAGTTCACGGAGATGTGGATTGCAACACTGCTCTACCAAACTTAGCATCATCTCTAACCTAATGGGTGATGGCGTAGTGGGATAAGGTATGTACCAACAACCAGCTCGCTGCTCTGCAAATGTCCTGGATCAGGAACTGGGCCAGAAACGCCACTGATGAAGCCTAAGCTCTTAACGAATGGGCAGTCAAGATGGAAGGTGGTGGGACGCCCACCTGCTCATAGCACATGTAAATGCAGGAAGTGATCAAGGATGAAATTCTCTAGGCCGAAACTGGAAAGCCTTTCATCCAGTCTGCTACTGCCACAAAGAGCTACATGGATTTGTGGAACAGCTTGATCCTTTCTATATAGAAGGCCAGGGCACATCTAATGTCCAGTGTGTGGAGACGCTGCACCTCTGTATTCTTGCGCAGCTTCAGGAAGAAAACTGGCAGAAAAATAGCCTGATTAGCATGAAACTGCAAAACCACCTCTCGGAGGAACATGAGGTCAGGGCAAAGCTGTACCTTGTCCTTTAAGAATAAGGGTTCTAACATAAGGGCCCTGATTTCTGAGACCCACCTGGTCGAGGTAATCGCTACCACAAAGGCAACGTTCCAGGAGAGATACGAAAGAAGGCTCAATGCCAGCGGCTCAAAGGAGGGCCCATGAGCCTTGCCAGGACCAGGTTTAGGTCCCCTGGGAGAATGGGTTAGCGAATTTGAGGGTAAAGTCTCTCTAAGCCCTTGAGGAAGCCAATGAACATTTCGTATGAAAAGACCAACCTACCGTCCACCAAAGGGTATAAGGGAGAGATTGAAGCTAGGTGCACTATGATCGATGAAATGGCTAGGCCCTGCTGTTTCAGATGGAGCAGATAATCTGGCACAGACTGGTAAGAGACCTTGTTGGGATGACCATACTGAGAAATGCTTCCACTTGGCAAGGAAGTAGGTCTAGTAGAAGGTTTCCTGCTACCTAGCAAGACATGGTAGACTTGTTCTGAACAGGCCAGCTCCACCAGATTTAGTCATGGAGCTTCCACATGGAGGTTCCACATTTGAGGTTCAGGTGGAGCAATCGGCCATGATTTTGCAAGATCAGGTCCGGGAGGTGAGGGAGTGGCAATGGGCTCGCTACTGACTGGTCCAATAACGTGCTGAGCCAGTACTGACACTGTCATACAGGGGCTATGAGAATAATCCCTGCTTTGTCCTGCTTGACTTTCAGAAGGACCTTGTGCACAAGAGGAATGGGGGGAAATGCACAGAACAGGTGCTTTGCCCACAGGAGTAGGAAGGCATCTGTGAGCGGGTCTGGGCTGCGACAGCGTAGCGAGCAAAACTGCTGACATTTCCTGTTCTGCTTGATTGTGAATGGGTCTACAAGAGGAAACCCCCACCTCTAGAAGATGGATCTGGCTACGTCAGGACAAAGGGGCCACTCGTTGAAAATAGAAAGATCTGCTGAGGTGATCTGCTACAATGTTCCAGGCTCCCAGAAGGCGAGAAGCTTCGAGGTAGATGGAGTGCTTCATGTAGAAATCCCACAAGCGAATGGCCTCTTGACACAGGTTGGATGAGTGCGCTCCTCCCTGCCTGTTTATGTAAAATATGGCTGTCACCTTTGCTGACATCAGCAGGGTCGGTTTCCATCTGGTCAGTACCGGAGGACCCTGCGTCAGACAGGAGCTCAGGGCAACATACTCCCTTCTGCTAGACATCCTCAACACTGCCAGATCTTGCCCCACTGGGTTCAGCAGTACCAGGAGTGCCATCAGATCCCTGGCCGTGGTGAACACCTCCAGGGTGGATGGCACTGCAATCCTGCTGGTGCCATGATATCCCCCCCAATGTCAGCAGTTGGGCCTGCACTGGGCTCAATGGCACCTGTGAGCAGGGTGGAGTCAACGGTGCCACTTGTGGGGCAGGAGCAGAGGAGTGGCTCAACACACGTCACACCCCATTGCACTCTCCATGCTTGTCTTTCCTCTGTTCCAGGAAATGTCCCCTCTTGGACCATTCCATTTTGTGCTTCTTCCTCAGCACCGGTGAAGGGGAATGGTGCCCTTCCATGCCACCGGAGGAGCACTCCTCACTTATACCAAGATACTCGGTGCTGAGTCTGACCAGCTTAGAGTTGATGTCGGTCTGAGTGCGCCTTCCATCAGGATGGACCTTAGCCTAGCTTCCCTGTCCTTTTTTGTACAAGGCTTGAACTGGTGGCAGATCTGGCAATGCTCTCACAAGTGAGCTTCCCCCAGACACTTCAGACAGCTGGAGTGCAGGTCACTCATCAGCATGGGCTTGCCACAGAAGGCAGAGGGTTTGAACTGAGAGTGTGTGCGGACAGCCAGGCCCCTTATATCAACATGAGCACTCAGCAGTAGAGGGTGCTAGAGCCGGCCCGATGGATACCACTAAGGAAAAAAAACTCTTGCAACTGTGCATGTGCTGCACGCACACCTAAGGTGGAATGGACATGAGCAAGCCCTCGAAGAAGAATAAGATGTAACACTGCATGTTAAGTTTTGCTTCTTCAACAAAAGGAATGTACATGTTCCTGTAAATGCACAGTACCCATGTAACAGAAAATAAAATATACAAAGGATTTCTACAAAGAAATGTGCTACGGGAAATCTTAATTTAAATAATAAATATAAATGTAACGTGAGTTTAAAATTGATTTGTTATTTTCCTCAGCAAAAGATGATTCTCTGTTTGGTAACCACTATGGCCAAATTTTAAAAGATATTTAGGCACTGAAGCACTCAGGATTGCAACACCTAACTGATTTGGAGCGTAAATCTCATTTTCAAAAGGGATTTAGGAATTTAAGAATGTAAACCTCTTTTGAAAATGAGATTTAGGCTCCTAAATCAGTTAAGTGTTGCACTGAGTCCCACAATGCCTAAATATCTTTAAAAATCTGGCCCTCTATCTTTACATATTTATTTAAACACATATATATCTTAATTTATATTTAGTCAGATTCTTATTTTTTTACTTTATGATGTTAGAAAATGCTAAAGATGCATTTCTTGATTACTCACGTTTCATTCTTGATTTGTGATGGAAATTCAAATTCAATTAAAAATGCACAAAATAGCATTTTAATTTTTTTTATTACGTTTATGTTATGTATCCAATTTTGCCAAAATATGTTCTGAATTTAAATCTGATTTATTAAGCAAAGAAAGTATTATCTGTAGTTAGTGAACTGAATTGATTACTTCTGGACCCTACATCTTCAAGATTTTACAATTAGTAAATACATCCTCTCACACTTTATTTTTATTCATAGATTGGAAGAAAACCAGCTTTCCTGCTTTTTCAGCTGCTAGTTTTTAAACTTTGAATGAACTAGCTGAATAAACTGCATTTGCAGAATAGACAACTGCTCTCAAAAGCTGGTTTAGCACTTCAACAAACTCGGGTTCTAGGTGCTTAGCCAGCTCAGTGGTCTTTTAAAGAAAGTCTGGTGGCAAACATGTACTCCTTAATTTTTTTTATTTAATTTAAATTATTTTAATAGACTACAAATTTAGGCCTCAACATAGGTCGTCATAATTTCATATTTAATTTAAATAGGTTTATTTTTAAAAAGAAAATATTTAATTTGAATGTTAAGATTGTTATTTTTAAAACATCACTGATTTATCATCTCCCCTGGGATAGAGAGATGTGAAGTCTGGAACACAAACTACCAGAAGGACAACTTCATGGGAAAACAGGAAACAGAAAGATAAGATGCAAAGTCAGGATGGGCGAATAGCAAATCTTTCCCCATCATAATATTGTAATAACAGACCAGTACTTACTGGCCCAACCAGCATTCTGTGGAGCTTACAAGAAACATCGTTGCCTATGTATTGGCCCCTGCTGAAGGCAGAATACTGTACTAAATGCAAAAGTAGTCCGAAATGATGTAAGTCTTATGTAGTAATTACTGACATATCTAATCATCAGTAACCACGTTTTTTAGTATTAAAAACAAGAAAAAGGCAGGAAAAACTCTCAGTCATATAAAAGAAGAGAGAACGTAAACAGTAAGGAAGAACAAGGTGAGGAAAAGGCTTTTTAGAACACAGATCAATAACATAAAAGGAAGGAATGAGGACTTGCAGCTACAGCAGCCCATCTCTGGGCAGCCTATAAGCATAGCAGAGCTGTCTGATTCACCACACTGCCTGAAGGGCTGAGGAAGTCATTAAGCCCGCTCTTAAGCTCAACAACAACAACTGACCTCTGGCTGCTCAACACTTCCACCCACAGCTGCAATCGCTCCTGTGCCTGCCTTGTACCCAGTCCTGCTCCAATTCTGCTCCTCACTTTGTTCCCAACCTTGCTCCAGTTCTGCTCCAGCCCTTCCCCAATCCCACCCCGGCCCTACTTCCCGACTTCATCTCTGACCCTCTGGCTTCAGTTCTTGACTCTGGCTCTGGTTCCAGCTCTGACCCCTGGCTCTGGCTCCTGACTCCCAACGCCTGTTCCAATCAGTAGGCCTGGCCTCCTCTCCAACCACTAGGCATAATCACCCTTATCCCAGTTTGTGACAGGAAGGGGCCAAAATCTTCCTCTGTGCTACTACTAATGCAGCTAAGGGAAGTGGGTTAAATTTAATTAATAAGAGAATACATTAAGTAATCACCATAGATTACTGCTCCTGACAATGTGTCTTCAATTTTTGATGTGATGAATTCCCACAGGTTTTTTTGGGTCCTCTTTTGTCATCACCTCAACAGTCTAAGTGAGCTATATTATTATGCAGTGAGACACTGTTGGGAATCATTTTTACTATCTAAGTTTTTAATTGTAACTGCTTTTGTAATTGAGATTTATGCACTACATTTTTTCCCCTGAGGTCACCCTGAGGGTGAAGGACTAAAAGAATAACATTATATTTGCTTCACTCTACCCTTGTTCTGGCAGTGCCATGCAAGATTCCTGATGTAACACTCCCAGTTAACCTAGAGATGTTTGTCCTGTATCAGTCAGGACAACACTGGACCTCAATTAGTAGAGAGAACACCAAGTATGAGGAATTGTGTAGTGCTTCTGTAATAGCCGACAAGAATTAGAATCACTCAAGGTATTTACATTGCACTTATCACCAAGTGCTGTGGTATCTGAGCACTGATGATGAGTCAACCAAACTGATTGCCACCTGCATTTGTCACTACACATGGAAAAATTTGTTGAAGGAGACTTGGGTTTAGGCTCCGCATGCTTCATTTCCTTGGAATTCTTCTCTTGGGGGTGGAGTTGGGGGTAATTGTCCACTCTCTTGATTAGAAAAAACAATGGGATTTCCTTTATACTCCTCCACGGATCTTAGAGGGAGCTTCTCTGTACTGCACCGGCTCTGTGCTTTTCAGCAGTGACTTCAATAGAACTGAGTTTTCAGGGACTCCTACATCAATGATTATCCCAGGATTCCCCTTTAAAGAGAGTTCCCAAGCAAGGAGAGGGCTATGCTAAAATGTTAATACAGTTCCAGGCTCTACTAACTTTTCTAATCAAGTTTGCCACTAGGTGCAGGGGAGAAAGTAAAACAATGTGCATCACACCAGCTTCCAGTCCTTTCCTATTTGTACGTAAGTCTGGGGGCAATGCCATAGATGCAGTGACCAATCATCACTATGTGGAAAGGCAAGATACATGATGGGAGGGTCCCCACTATATCTGGATCTAGGAAGGAGGACTTTCACCACAATCTAACCTGAAACATCTTATAACTCAAGTCTACTTCTTCAAAAATCAATAGGATTGAACATCTATTGTTGTGTATCACTCTCAAAATACTGATCACTGAATAATACAGAAACTTAGTTACTCACTATTTAAAATGTTCTAATAGGCAATTGAAAAAAAGAAATTCTGGTTTTATGGTAATGCTTCATTACAAAAATTAATCAAAATCACAGACAATGGTAAAATGATATGGAACAGCAGTACGCAAAAGAAAATACAGCAGTTTGCACACAAGTAAAATGTTTCTTCGAGGAAACTTGCTGACTCTGAAAGGGGTTATCCCTTTACATCATCACATACAATATGGTTTATACTCTGGATTCCATGCATGAACATGAAACGTCTTCAAAACCTGTTCTTCCTGTGACTGATTTGAGATCTGCTTATGAAAAGCGCTGTATAAAAGCCAGGCATTCTCATCATATTGTGTGTTAAATTATAGGACATAAGCCTCAAGATGCCAGAGGCCCATTATCCTCATATTTACATTTCAATTGCCAAAATGAAAATTTTCCAGCAGACTGGGGATTAAAATTTTTCCCAAATTTTTTATTCATGGCTGACTAATTATAAGATTCTTGATCAAAATTAGGCAGCAGATCTGAAACTTTGCAAGTAGTAGTGATTCTTTTCATTTGGAGCAACCAATTAAAACAATAAGATGCATAGTAGAGTCACTTTTCATTCTTCCAATTTTGGAATTTGTAATGCTTTCCTAGTATTCATTATAAGGCTCAAAATTAGCATCTACCCTTTGTAACCTGATTTCAATGGCTTGCAAGGTATCAACAATTTAGCTCAATTCCTTTAGTGGAGCTTTGATAACTGCATGGCATAAGAACAGCAGCCATGAAACAACTGTAACAAAAGTCTTGTTTGGGTGCTCAGCATCTTGTTTCCCCTTGAGAGCACTGCAGGGCATGGCAAATTAGAAAAATTTGAGAAAATTCAGACAAAAGGCTATATTTTATGATGGAAACCAGACACAGAAAACATGAAAGATGCCACTGAAGGTTTGAATGTGGATTAGTGCAGACCAGAGCTCTCACATGGACCAAATGTGGTACCCATGCATTGCTTCCAGTGCTGCCTTCCCTTTTCTGCTGCATGGAATGGTTAGGTGGCATTCCACAGGACAGAGAATAGCAGATGTCTGTCAGAGATGAGTAGGGTGACCAGATGAGAGGAAGAAAATATCGGGACACATGGGGGGGGGGGGTGTCCACCGGCGGAGCAAAAAAAAACAACAGACAGCCGCCCGTGGAGAAAAAAAAAGGGGGGGACTGCCGCCCGCGGAGCAAAAAAAGCAAAACAGAACAGAGTACTGCGAAATATTGGGACAAATTGCGTCCCGACCAAACATCGGTCAGGACACAGGACAAACGCCTAGATATCGGGACGTCTGGTCACCCTAGAGAGGAGTCCTGGGGAATGACACCTTTATCCAGCAGCTCTCTAGACACCCTGCTTCTCACTCCCTCTATAAGGAGAGGAGCACATGAACAGATACTTTCATGAGTAGGAAAAGGAAAGGGAGCAAGCTGAGTTGTCATATCTGTCACAGGATGAGAGATGTGGAGGAGGAAACAGGGCCTTGAACTCAGAGGAAGAACGTAATAGGCTGGAATGGTCCAGTCTTTCCGTCCCATGACAGCCTACTACTTCACTTCTTTCTTCTTGGAAAACACAACCGTGGGCTCCTGGACAGCTGGACTCCCTTTCTCAGATGGGAAGGAAAGGACCCAGAGCTACTGGAGCATAAGCAGCAAGCATAAAGCATACACAAAAGGCAATGTCATGATCTTACATTGGACCCCCACTGTGTTACCCAGAGGTTATAATTTCTAGACTCCCTACCCTTGCTGGCTGGGGTTGTTGTGGTATATGAGGCAATGTAGTTTTGAGCCCTGTTCTATACAGACTCTTGAATCTCTCTCTCTCTACTCTCTATTACAAGTGTTTGTACTATTTGAATTATAAAGAATCCTGTGCCTTCAAAGAACACAGAGTTTGAAGTGTGTCACACAAGGACCTCCTCAGGGACAGCAGCAATAGAGCCATGTACAGAAGTAAGGCCAAATTAATTAATTTGTATATGGCTGCAGGTCCCCAGTATAAATTAACTGTCCCCATACTGAATTAACTTTTTGTGCGCTATAGATATGGCAACAAAAACTGAGAAATATGCACAACTCTAAAACTACATCCAAAAAGAGCTAGTCTCTCAGCCAAGTACATGTTGAATGTCCCTTCACATCTCAAGGAAACAGACAAAAGTGCTCCACACATCCCAAACCATGGACCCTGTCTTCATGGGCAAAAAAGATATGCTTTTAATTTGTGTTAGCTTAACATGATGGGAAAAGCGCCCTCAAAAAGCAGGATAACAGCTTTGAAACCATGTTAGCTGGTCATGTTAGCCTGCATCATGATAGGGCTATTCAACCACATTAAGCTAACTTGATTAATAACATGACTGAAATACACACCCTTACTGTCTGTTAATACAAGGCCATGGACAAGATCATTGCCTCTGTAATGTCTGCATGTTTTTGTACATCAAATTCCTTTAGTTAAAATTATTTTAAATATGACACCTTACGTTATCTAGAATTTTCAGATTAATATGCCAACAATCAAAGTAGTGAAAAACAGAATTCTAAAGAACACCATTCTTTCATTCTGACAACTAACTTTTCACATTCTGTAATCAATAACACTAATTGCTTTTGTAGTTTAAAATAATAATAAGAAAAAGTAAACAGACTAGGATGTCCTTTGAAATTTTGACAAAAAGACAGATACAGATTTTTGATACAAGCTGGAATATTAAAGTAGCTGGTAAGCATATATAATTCAACTTTGTAGTTGCTGAAATCTCATTATGCAAAAAAAATTACTTATCAAAACCTATCACATACCTATCGAATCCGAACACAGCAAATATTTGTTACACAAACATTTTTCAGTTATTTAGTCAAATGTCTATCCCCAGTATATGGCATTCTTTCATTTTATAAATATATTGAATGATTTCTGAATTTGGAATATGTACGTGTTTAACATCAAACAAACCCTGCTACTTACCTGGTATTTTTTGTTGTTTAGAATGAAGTAGTTTTTGCTCAACGCAAAAACAGTGAGGATTGTGTACAGCAATATTTAACATCTGATTTAAACATTCATTGTTTGCTGCTGTAGGGCCCAAATTCCCCAAATAATTACTGGGTAGGCCTACTGCCATCTATTTGTGTAAACACAAATGAGTCCAAGATAACACCCCAAGCTCCAAGAGTAATGACAAAGGTGGAAGACAGTCTAGTCAGGCATGAAATTGATTTTATAACAACAAATATCTGTTGCCTTCCATGTGCTAAGTAAATAATTCTGAAGAGGGTGAAGATGATAAAAACAAAATCATTAACTGTTCCCATTAAATCAAACACAGAAAGAAAAACCTTTTGTCAAGTTGACCCTGAAACTATTTTAGTAGCTAATTAAATCAATTTTTCCAAACAGGACACAGCCCTTAATCATAGGTACTTTGGGATCTAGAGGAAATTTTTACTCGTTTTCTTACAAGATATTAATGTTCTATTTCCTAAATGCCAAGTTTATGCTAACAGGCACTTTGTACAGTCACTCAATATATTGTTAGCCAATGTCTTATAACATTCTATTCTAACAACTAGTAATGAGGTTAATAAGACTTTTGTTCTACCCATTTGGACTGCTTAGTGAAAAAAATATATATATATATGGATTTTAACTGTTTTATAAAAATATAGATTTTAAAACACGTGAGAAAAATTTTCAAAATATTTAGTTTTTTTCTGGGTTTAGAACCAAATTGTATAGCCAAAAATGCCTTGATTGGGATGCAATTCTGCTCTGAAGTGATTGTAACAATGACATTGCAGGGTTCCCACATTTATAATCTCTCAAAAATTCCATATCCATTTGTACTGTTTCTAATTACCAGCCCTGTAGAGTCAACCTAGGCACAGAGTCAAGCTGGGCTCTCTCCTTCTTGCATGTCATCATTAGTAAAATACATAATATATAAGTTAAATTATGCCCTGCGGTGGAGCTGTGCTACCCCATTGTCTTCAGAACATGCCATCAGTTATAAGCTTCATATCACTGATTGTGTCAATATGATATGGAATCAATGAGACAAACATGAATTTCAAAAGGCGTACCAAATTTTTTTAAAAAGCAATCCTTTTTCAGAGTGCAAATGCACCGTAAGGACTTTGTTAACAATTATTCTTGCATGTGGAGAGCTCAGTCCTACAAGGCACTGAGCACTCAAGCACATGCTTGGTTTTAAGCACATGAATAGTCCCAATGAACTCCTTGCATGTTCATCAGTCTTCAGAGGAGTCCCACTGATGTCATCTGGGCTTCACACAGGACAAGTAACTTAGCAGGATTGGGCTCCAATTAACTAAATATATGAGAGAAAGGATGTAAAATCTTTCCTAACTTCCCTCAGATACCACAGTGAAAGGCATTAGTATAAACCCTAAGTAGAATTTAATAAACAGAATTGGAATGTCAATCATAGGGTATTAAGTCTCCATTTCAAAGAAAAACTATTAAAATTTAAATGCTTGGTAAACTGCTTTTCTCCCTTTAGGTAGGCATCAAAACATTGGGAATAGAAAGTTTCTAAACAAGAATGGCACAAATTTATTTTATATAGATACACATTATATACACTACACTAAAAGCAAGTTAACAGTCTGAAGTTGAACTGAAAAAAACAAGTAAATCCCAAGACAGTGTACTTTATAGTAAATCTTCAACTTACTTCCCCACACCTAGATATTGCAAATAATAATGGAAGTGCTGTAGGTCACATGCTGTTCCAAGACTACCTGACAAAGGGTCAGGCCCTTAATCATAGACTTACCTTACAAACGTGAATGTTTCAAGTTCATTTCCAAATTTACCTACCATCCTGTACCACTTTTCAACTTCCCCTGGTGTTCTCTTATTATCATTCTCCCTAGATTCCCTGTATAGTCATTCCTTCCTTCCAGCCATTTCCCAGGATTCTGTTTATCAAGCTGGTAGTCTGTGGTGGGGAAGAGCTATCTGTGCATCCTAAAGCACCTTCTCTTTCACTGCCAATATAGATGGAAGGAGAACCAGAACCTCTTTTTTTAACTAAGTATCAGAGGGGTAGCCGTGTTAGTCTGGATCTGTAAAAGCAGCAAAGAATCCTGTGGCACCTTATAGACTAACAGAGGTTTTGCAGCATGAGCTTTCGTGGGTGAATACCCACTTCTTCGGATGCAAGTAGTGGAAATCTCCAGGGGCAGGTATATATATGCAAGCAAGAAGCAAGCTAGAGATAACGAGTTTAGTTCAATCAGGGAGGGTGAGGCCCTGTTCTAGCAGTAGAGGTGTGAAAACCAAGGGAGGAGAAACTGGTTCTGTAGTTGGCAAGCCATTCATAGTCTTTGTTTAATCCTGAGCTGATGGTGTCAAATTTGCAGATGAACTGAAGCTCAGCAGTTTCTCTTTG